>OY796882.1:47029496-47629496 GCA_963680785.1 Diplosoma virens | reverse complement strand
AGAATTTTGGAAACAAAAGTTAGAATAGAGGTGTTTTTACTTGAAACACAAGCTTGATATATCTCTACGAGGTGATAAAAAGATTTAAAAACCTGCCTTCAGTCATGGGTTTTGTGATTTTTTATGGCAAAAACCAATCTCGAAAAAGATTTTTCTCTCAGTATTTCTCAGTCAAACAATCGAAAAATCATTGGCGTCGAAAATCAGAATCATTGAGAAAAGAGCTTAATTCTAAAATGAAATCAGCAGAATCCAAAAAAATGATCGATTCGTTGAACAATTTTAAAAGCAAAACATTTTGCTGGTGGTTAAATGACACATCATCGAATGAAAACACATTTACAAAGGCAGTCTAAAAAGGAATTGACTTGTTCTACAAACTAAATGAAGATACTTAATTTAGAAAAAAAGACACTATTGCCAACAATTTATCTCAATTTAGAAAGCGTTTACAATAGACTACTACAAGGCTCATTAATTATTTAAGAAAACCTCAAATCTTTGTAAAGTAGATATATTTAACAGGCTCTTTCCAATCAAAAGAAACATTAACTGCTGTCGATCAAATAGCGAAAGCTACTATTGCACCACTTTTTGCTGATATGACGCAAAAATCGTTGTTTCGAAGGCAAGAAAGAATTCGCTTTGCTAATCATTGCCTTATGCTTATTAGAACTCAAGGACGAGTGAACTTACTCACAAGTTAACGAATGACGTTCGTTTTTGATAAAATAGCTACGCAAAGTTGCAAGTGAATATTTACAGAGAAGGTTAACCGCATTTAAGTGCAAAAACTTTAGCAATCAAACTGGTTTGAGTAAAGACAGAGTAACTCAAAGTATGATATGAAAGATTCGAATCAACCCTACCGCGGGCGAAGTTGTTTATAATTTAGTAAACCCGAATTCTTTACTTTCATGCAAATAGTAGCTGCCACTCAAAATTCCTGCCAGATTATAAAAATAAAAAAGCATTGAAATGAATAATTAATAGGTTTTGAAACTGTAAAAAAGATAATTGCAAGCACTTGAAACAAGATCACATAGATCAAAACCTTAGGCAATCTTTTTGACATCCTAGAATTACAATTTAGTTTTAAGTCACGCGAAATTTTTCAAGCTTAAGTTTTAAAAATTTGCAAAAGGGAATTCTTTGTTTCTCAAAATGAAGCTTAGAACTACGGTATTTCTCGCGAGGAAGGGAAACTCGGTGAAACATATGACCCAGTGAATAAATCTTACGCATGAATCGTTAAAAAGCGAGTTTAATACTCAATCGAGGCATATATGGCTCTGGTTTTTGAAAAAAACTCAGAAAATTTATTTAATTACGGCGGTAATTAGCAAACTTTTTTCTGCAACATGCCAATTATAAAAATAAATTCTTAATTCGCATAGAAGGGTTTATGAGTAAGCAGCTGCTATAGAAGTAAATGTTTTTACTGTTAAAAATCATGTCAAGTATTTCTGTTAAATATTCGTAAAAATTAGAAGAGGACTCTAAGAAATTCAACAGGTTGGAAACCGTACGCTGTCCATTTCCCTATTTTTCACCGGTATATTGAAAATATTTTGAAAGGTCTGTTTCAGGTATTTTTCTTACATCTGTTCATATCGAAAGCTTCAGACAACTTCTTGTAGGTAAAAATTAAAGAAGGCAAACCAAGCATGACAATCTCTATACGATTTCAACTAGATTGATTAAATAAAAAACAAAAAAAGTTTTTAGAACAAAATATCGAATGCTAGTAGATAGAAATTCGTATTAAAATAATGAATGTCAAAAAAACAAAATTTGATATATTAAAAAGCGAATTCTAAATATCAAAAATTTGAAACTGATTAAATCAAAAACAAAGCTAATTTTATAATTTAATTATTTTTATAAAATCTGTCGAACGCCAATTAAAAGGCGTTTTTTGTTCGCTTTTGTTTTTGCAAAAACAAATCCGATAAGAGTAACTGAACCGAATAAACGTGTAATTTAATGCTACAGTTCATAATCATTTTTTGTGCGTTAATTTCTGTGAAATTCGAAACTTACCAAATAAAATAGTTTTATTCAGAATTGAAATCGGGTTACTTAATAACAGCGGCCGTGATTGTTAATGGTGCGCATTTTGCAACCGCCCGACAAGGTAAAGCCACTAACGCAAACAAGCATCTGTTTACGCATAAAAAATTAATTGCGTTCTTTTTTTTTCCAGTCGGAGTTCAGTTTAATAATAAGCACAGAATCCGGGGTTTTAGATCCACATCGTCAAGGATAATGAAATTTTCGTGTACTTTTACGGCTTTTCAATCCATTAGCGCATTGTTTCAATGAAAATCAAGTTGCTTGCCCTCCATTTAGAAGGAGTGATTTAGTGTTTTGTTTTAAGTAGTAATTTTTACATTAAAGATGGACTGAGCATTAATTTGATTTCGACTTGAAAAAATCTAAACCAAGTTAATCGCAATACTGTGAATCTCAACCAAAAAAAGTTTTTTAAATTTTCAACTGCAAGTAGGGTGAAAATATGAATTTAACAATTTAAAAATACCTTATTAAAACAATAACGTTTGTAAAATGTTTTTGTTATAAAAATAATCTACACTACCTTAAATTTATAGTTAGTAAACGGCTGCAAATTCTGGACTTTACAATTTGTTTCAAGAAGATGCATATGATTGACTGGAAAAAATGTGACGTCATTGGGACAGGGTGAGCATGCAGTTCCATTCGAACCTCCCTTGCACTTGTAACAGCTGACACTAAACATACAAAATGACAGTAGATATAACACATTCATAGGTTCACGGCAGTCTAAAAGTCTAATACTGTTGTTACTTAAATTCGAAACGTGAACTTTTTCTCTTAATAGACCAAGGTGATTCGTCGCAAGTTGTTGGGAATTCCTTTTATTCTCTTTAAAATTTAGGCCGAATAATTTTATTCCACATAATTGGTGTACAAAAACTAACGATTTATTTTTCTACATATTAATAAAACAGTTATAAAATATTACCTCCAAACAGAAATAAAAATTACTGCATTTAGCAAAAGTTAGATTTTGTATTTTTTCAATAAATTTCAAGTTTTCGAAGTAATTAAAAGAATAAGACAGCCGGAGAAGAAATGGATAAAGGCAGCAGACTTTTAGCGGCTAATCCATGCTTTGCGGAAACTAATGACTAATCGTCAATGACGACATGTTGTAGCGACAGAATATTTTATATTTTTAATTTATTTAATTGAAAATCATGCCAAACAAAAATTATTTGATAAATTTTCGAGCAGTTAAACGAAGTAAATCGATGTGATAAAAAAAATTTCCAATATACTTTTTTCAATTAATCATCTTGATGTTGATCCTCTAGCTTGAACCAAAGTAGTTTTAGATTTCATAAGCGTAAAGCAAAAAGTTTATTAAAATCAGGAAAGCTGTAAAGTATTTTTTGTCAACTCATAATTTACCGTTTTTTAAGTTTAGGCATCGTTTTGTTGAACGGCAACACACAGTACAATCACCAAAATACAGCAGTGAAAAGAATCATGCAAAAGCCGGTCGAGTGACACTAAGCGACAAAATAAGTAAATCACTCCCCGGCGCTGGCATTTACCAATTTAAAATGAACAATTCGACTTCATATTCGTCTCAAAGCCTGCTTGAACTTTTCGGTTAAAGTCGTCAGAGCGCGCCTCGACAAAAGCTCGCGGATGTGAAAAAGTGAAATCGGCACCACGCTGAGAAAGGAACTTGAGAAAATCTCCCTCGAGGCTGCTGCTCTCAGCTCGTGAGAGGTCAGAGTGGCCAGTGGCAGCGGGTTATGAATGAGTTGGTGGCCTGGAATTTTTATTAGTTGCCACGACAGGGGCTCACAAAGCGAAAAGAGGCTTTTTCGACGTGAAATCAACTTTGATGCAGTCACGCTGAAGAGAATTCTATCAAAATCAAAAGCCCTAAAAGAAGCTTCTAGATTTTGGTCATTTGTTCACTGAACAAAATTATAAGTGAGCTAAATTGCAATTGCTATTGAATTGAATAGGTTACAAAACCTTCTGAACGACACTTCCTTTCGTAAATCACGTGTTCATTCGTCACACGTGAGAACGAGTGCGAAATCGAACACCACATTATGATGAGTGCTGACTTTATCTGTGACTGTATAAATCAGCATTAGGTCATTGTGTGACTTTGACTTACTTATAATATAAATCGCTTCTTCCACCATTGATGATTGGCTGTTGCCATGACAAAAAAACGGAAGTGACGTTGATTACCGAACGTATCTTCTCGGGAGCTGAGGGCGGCTCTTTGAAAAAAAAAACGATCCATTTTAAGCGTAAAAAGTCCAAAAAGTGTAGCAACAAAACAGTGAAATTTGCTAGTTCGAAATTATGATAAGTTATTATGATATTTTACATCAATGCGACTCTGCTTTGACATCGGATTCATACTTAAGGCGCTTCTACACTGGACTTTTAACCTCCGAAAGAACAGTATCAGTCGGTGGCAGCATAGTTGTGAATGGCGATTCAATTAAATTATGTTCATCAAGCTCATCACACCATAGTCATGTGTTTTATTTTCGGTTCACACTTACAAAGCCTTAATAAACGTTTCAGACATTGTGAAACCGTTCGTTTCACTCTCAGCAGGGATGCGGCGAAAAAAGCAGCTGTTAAATGTTCCATGGTATTTTCTTCATATTTTGAAAAGAAATCGTAGTCAGTTAAAAGTTAAACATTAAAAGCAACGGCCAATACGCCATGCAAAAGGCATTCTGTTAAAACTTCACGTCATAAGTCTCTCAAATCGGATCCATAAAAAAGTTTTTATTGCGTTTAAAGCAATTGATTAAACTCGAAGTGAAGTTTGACCCTAAAGTAAAATGGCTAAATCTGTTACACATGATACTTTAAATTGCAAAAATTGAGAAGATTTTTTTAACATACTGGTGCAAGGTTGATGAACATCATCATTGGAAGCTCTGAAGTAACCCGTATGACAACGGCAGTAATCCAAAATTTTCTTCGAGGAACTTCCACTTTTAGATGGGCAAACCGTACAATTTTGATTTCCAGATAAACTTTTGTAGTGGTTAGCATTGCAAGCTAAAAAAAAATTTAATGTTTATAAATAATGATTTTAACAAATTTATCGTAGAAGCACAGAAAATAAAGATTAAAAGAATTCATATAAACCACCATCAAATACATCATGAAGAAAAAACCAAAAATAAGTTTTCTAAGTAATCTACTCCCTATAAGAACTAATTTTAATAAAAAATACCTCTAAAGAGGGCGTTAAAAATCAAAAACATTTACTGTGTGTATGTTGTTTTTAATGACATACTTATAAATGCATTGATGCGCTGCTGGGTGAGATTGTGTTATGGCACATAGATGAAGAAAATATACCCTATCTAATTAAATTTAATAAAAAAATACATATTTAAAAAAGTAAAACATTTCTATATCAAATAGACAATCCAACTTTGTAATAATCGATAAAAACTTTTACAATAATAATTTTATTTTAATGAACGAAAAACTTAAAAAAACATTTTCGTCGCACAACGTTCAAGTTAAATATTTTCTCTTTAATGGCACAAGTAGAAAACTACGCCGATTTAGCTTCTCGAATCAATCAAAAGATTCATTTCTGGACTAAATCTCCAATCACGAGAGATTTCGTGTTTTTTTTATGGCAAAACTGCAAAACAGATGTAATCAATCTGTTGACTTCAAGCCATCGCCCAAGCCTTATCACGCACAGTTAGAAAAAAAGGAGGTTTTGAGGTTAGGGTCAAACTCTTTTGGCCATGATGGCCTTACTATACCATGACGACCGATATAGGTTAAATTAAAAAAATTGATTGATTTATGATTTCCAGCACGAGAATATTAAGCACAAAGAATTTGTTTAAGAAACACTTTGATTCGACTATTTGCGACGAAATATCTCCAAGCGGAAGGAATTTATTACAAAGTGAGTTTCCGTATGCCGCCGCAAAATATAGGCTTCTTCAAGACCTTACCATATGGACAAAACTAAGGAAACAATCAAGTAATGTCAACATTGGTCGGGAAAGGGTGAACAAACCAAAGCCTTTTTTTTTTTTTTTCTTCAATTACACTTTAATAGCGACGACTTTACAATAAAAACAGAAGCCAAAGATCTCTGAATTGAACAATGGACAAATTTCGTAAAGGTTTTAAAAAATATGTGTGGCATCTAAAAGTATGATTTCTACAGAACAACTCCCTAAATTTTTTTTTTAAACAAAAATTTATTTCCGTTTTATTCTAATAGCCATGTGTCAAGTTACCCAGCACATTTAAACCGAATGTTGCAAAACAGACACAACATTCACAATTTTCCGGATCAGTGGTTTTCAACCGGTGGGCCGTGGCGCTGTTTTCGCCATAGCCACGGAAACAAATTCCAAATGAGAACCTTTTTTTAATGTTTTTGGGACGAAAATTGAGAAATCGCAGACAAATTCCAGGTGAAGATTTTTTGAGATCACCAGGTTTTTGCGACGGAAATTAAAAATTCTGTTCAACGAAGTGGGCCGTGAAGTTACCTTGGGTTGGAAAATGGGCCACGGTATGAAAATGGTTAAAAACCACTGTTCTAGATAATTCGTTTTCTTAAGTCTGTTAGTTATTAAACACGTCATAGATGATGCACTAATTATTTTGATTATTTCCTAGGTAAAATTTATTTTTCAAAAACTAGCGGAATGTGATCAAAGTATTAAAAAAAAAGTTGTACGGGAAGTTTTTGCTATGGCGATAAAGTACAAGTGGAACCCTTGCAGCCATTTTTTAATATTTCTGCATACTTTGGAATTTATTAATAAGCATTCAACTTTTGGAATTCGGTTCTTTTCTTAAATCGATTAAATAGAAACGCGTTTTTACCTGTAGAAAGTGCATCATGAATATTAAAAAAATCAGTTTCTCAGAAAATAAGAGTACACATGTTTCAGTTATGTGAACATATAGGAACAAGGGTTAAATATTTGATAACTCTTTTAAAGCTAAAACTGTTTCGACTTAACAACAATGAGTTTTTAATTCATCACACGCGTGTCTAGTTAGCTTCATACACATTTTGTCAATTGTGAAGGACATTGTATGAACATCGATTAGTTAGATTTTGTTGATTTTACAAGATCATAAAATTTTGATCGCCTCTACACGAGAGATAAACGTTTTTTTTCAACTTTCTATTAATAATTTTGATAAACAAAATTTTCTTAGCAATATAGTCTATATATATTCTTAATGTGGTTCATTGAGCAAAACGTATAAATAAGGAATCGAAAATCTGCAAGATTTTTTTTTTTTGGAAAGCTTGATTTAATGTAGATTTTTCATCAAAAAGTAATATAATACCAAGAAACTGAGAAGACTGGAAAGTAGTGATGTACCAATACCACATTTTAAGCCGATACCGATACTACTACCGATACCACCATTTAGAGCCGATACCGATACCACCGATAATTTTTTTATCTATCGAGCACCATCAGTAAAAGTTTTTGTAAGTAACACCAAAGAATGTATTTACTAAATCTAGCTTGTATTGCATTTTGAATTTTTTCCAGGTATATATCTATCAATTATTCATTACAATATTATTACAAATCTGTAAAAGAAATCATTAATTATGTTAGAAATCCAATCCAGTTCCAGGGGGAAACAAAAATTTTTTATATTTATACTACAAAAAAAAAATTTTATATTTATTTTGTGCTTAAAAAGTATCGGCAGGTATCGGCTATATTTACCGATACCGATACTACTAGCCGATACCACAAAAATAGGCCGATACCACCGATACCGATACTGAAGTATCGGTACATCACTACTGGAAAGCTCCAAAGATTTGCTGATTTTCTTACTGAAAAAGAAGCAAATTGATTTTAAGGGTGCCAAAACTGGAATCGTCAAAAGAGGGCAAAAAGAAAGTTGGTTTTTATCAACTTTAACTCATCACTTTTTTACTCTCACCTTGTTTTTGTGGTACATTAGCAAAAAATGGCTCTTTTTGTAATCAAATTTAAATTAATTTTTTTGAACTTTCATGATACACAAAAAATAAGCACTTCAGTAGATATAGTTAATGTATATCAATAACAAGTTTTTATTTCCCTCGTCCACCAAAATTTTTTCGGGGTTTCTAATGGTATTATGCTGTCTTGCCCGATTTACCAAAAACTCAATCAAATTCGTAAACGTGTTTACGATAAGCAATGACGTTTCAAATGCTTATTATGAAGAGTTCAATACAGTGGCGTCTTTTTTTCAATTTAAGACTGGTTGGCCTAAACATTTGGTGTGCCGTTTATTTTAATCGAAATATAAATAAACCGTCCCACAAGTTCTTTCGAAGTTTTTTGAAAAGTGACCAACGCTTCTTGACGCTAGTTCGAGTTTTCTTTCATTCTTTTAGTAAATTTTAAAACCTAACAATTTTTCATGTTTTAGTGGACACTAGCAATGACCATCTACCTTTTGAAAATGTCGAAAAAGTTTAACTTTATTAATTTAGAATTTTTTGAAAAACCGAGAATGAGCAAATTCAGCTGATACATGTTAGGTTCGGCAAAGCCACTATTAATCGCGCAAAAATTTTAAAAAACATTATTTTTATTGGCTTCTAAAGCAGCACAGTTTCAAGTAAGACAGTTAATAATTCTGACCTTGAATAAATATTCTCATCGAATTCGACTTACAATGAAATAGGCATTTCTCCGCGCAACGTTTAAGATTTCGACTGACAACGTCACAAAAGAAATTGGCATTTATTCGACGACTTTATTCAGTGAAGTTTAATAGTGCCTTAAAGGTTTATTGTGCAAATCTCTATAAAAACAAATGACTTAAAAATAAGTTAGAACCGAAATTATATCAGAATATTCATGTTTAGAAGTTCATCTCGCTAGGACAATAAATAACGGTAAGCAATATATTGGAGTGATGACTGTTAAAATATTTCGTATGATTTTTATCCTTTTTGCTAAATGCTAAAAGTAAAATTTTTGTTTATCATCCTTTTTCTTTTTAGAAAAGAAAATTGCCAATTAGAACTGAAACGAACAGCACTTAAACGAATCGTTTGATTAGAAAGACATTGCAAAAGTTTACAAAACAAATTTTCAAAGCAAAAAAGCAATCTAACTTAGGTCGTAAAAGGGTTTTCTGGTCAAGTCCATAATTTCTTATTCTGCCACACAAAATTTTTAACTGAGATTATTAGACAATCACTTGTGCTTTGAAGAAGTGATAGCAATTACATAGACAACAAAAGTTTTCAACCAACTCGAAGGTCTATTGTTTATCAATGAGAATTTTAAAATACAAAGAAAACCGTATGACTTTATAAAGCCTTTTCTTTGAAATTCAAAGAGTAGAAAAGCTGCCCTTCAATTTGACCTGACTATCGCCCAAAACAAAACTCCAGAGACTTAAAATTAGCCAAACACACGGTCAATATCTCGTTAGTGTACAGCTGTAAAGAATCTATTGTCAGCCATTGGCGTGTTCATTCAAAGACAAGGAAGTAACGAGCTGGTATTATGATGAAGTGCACTGCAAACTTCACGGCGGTTTCACAGGAGTTGCGCAATTTTTTTGTTTGCACAGAGGTTCGAAAAGTTTCCTTCGTAGATTTACATTTGCAAAGACACGTTTGTAAAATTTTTTTTAACTACAATTTTTCAAAAATGTTAAAAATCTCTTTCCCTTTTCAGTAAAGTCAAATTGAACTATTTTATTTAACTGGTCAAATTGTGATACATAAACTAATTAATAAAATCAATCAAAGTTCAATGGGCCATATATTTAATAGAGAAATTAAAAACTAAAAGTAACTAACTCATAAGAAAAATCGATTTCGACCCATAAAGGTCATTATCAGTTCAAAAATACACTAATTTCGAAAGAGTAACTGCTTTTTTAAACCAATCCCTATCGAACAAAGTAGTCCTTTCGCCAATGCTGCAGTTACCCTTTTTAATCAGTCATTATGTTCAACCTTTTGATCTATCCTTATGCGTGCTTTCTGCAGACTATTGAAATTTTAGTGTAATGTTATTAGCATTTGCTTTAATGCTTACACTAAAACTGTTATTTTTATCCGAGTTTACAATTGCAAAAGCAAATTAAAAAAAAAGCAGTTTATTTCACACAAAGCTTTTGTGCTAGTTGGACCACCATTTTCAGATCAGTTCAAATTTTACTGTAATATCTTATGTGTAATACAAGACAAGTTTAATTACATTCAATGGTTAAAAAAATTGTTTGGAGGATAAAAAATCAATTTAAGTTATAAGCGTCGCACACTATCTAAACACGACAATATCAACTATACGAAAGGGCAAGTTTTTTGGTTTCAACGAAGACCTGCAATATATTTCAACGAAACATGGCGCCACATTTCTAACTTATACGACTCTTTATTACGCCATAATTTACGGATCTTTCAAATTACTCAATTTAAAGAAAGCAAATCATGTAAGCAAATATTAATTTTCAACTAGGCTGAGTCCAGTAGATAATCAAGCTCTAAAACATAGTTCTACATACAAATTAACTTCAAAAACTGCTCTTATCAACTCTTTCGAAACGAAATCGATATGTAGAGCAATAAAAGTTAATGTTAACTAAAAAGACAAGAGCATTATCTTTAAACGTTCAGGACAAAAACTGAAACAAAGAGTAGTTTTGAAGTGTTTGTTTTATTTGTACATAAATTGTTAAGATTGTTGTATTCAACTTAATTTAAAAGATTTTAGACGTTCAAAACAATTTTTTTTACCGCCAATCTTTAAATTTACTGTACTGTAGATGCACAAAAATGTTCCTATTGTCAGTTAATAGTGATCAAATAAAAATGTTAATATGAATTCAAATATAGACAGACAAAAAAGTTAATTTTGGTAATTTCAGTAATTTTTTGCAGCTAGTTGCTAAAAATAGTATTTTTCTAACGCTTTTCATTGCAGTTTTTGTCATCGGCGTAGAACTTACTTAAAATTGCTTCTACTGGTCAGCTGCTATCGAAAAGTGCCAATCACTATTTTAGAGCAATGTAAATGCGCTCGTAAAAAGACATACATAATTAATTGTTCTTTGAACATTGCAGCAATCAAAGCTATTACGAGTATACTGTGAAAAAAATTAGTTAAAAGCCCATCTTAAACGTAGAAGATTAAAATTGGTTTAAAATACTGAACAGTTCTTTATATTAGGTAGGCAACTAAGTTCCCACCGTTTTTTAAAATTTTATTTAATTTTTTTATTTTTTTGAGATTAATTTAACCCTCTATGGACGAAGTTTTTTTTTAACAGTTTACAACAGTGCTTAGAGATCAAAGTAGTTAAAGGTTGCTATTAAACAAAATTTTATTTAAGAAATGTCGCAGAAGTGCAACAATTGTCTTTTAAGCGAAAAAACCAAACAATTGTTAAGTTTTTTAAACGTTGCAAATTTGTAACGTTTGTCCATAGAGGGTTTTTTCTGTTCATTTATTTTCAGATCATCAAAATGGAATGTCAAGTTGAAAAAAATGTGCAAAGGAGAATAAGTCATTGATTAAATATTAATAGTTGTTAATTTTTATTAAACCTTAAAAACTGTAAATTAAAAAAACGGTGGGACTTAGTTGCCAACCCAAAGAATAGATACATGTTAATAACGTCATAATAACAGCTTATAAGTGAATAAACTGGTTAATTTATTTCGCTTGTTGGAAAGACTTGCTTACCAGTACAAGCTGTCAAGTCTTCATTCGCTTGAAATCCCGGATTACAGTAACACAATCCAGTCTGTACTTTCCATTCACCGTTGCTGTTGCAATGATAGCGAGGCCCTTCGTGCAAAAATTTTAATTAATGTCAACTTAAAATGGCGTCATAAGCGTTTTCAACATAAATATTCTATAGGCCTACTAATCGAAAAAGCACGTTTTAAAATTAATCCAGCACTTGAATAATCTTGTTTAGAATTAAAAGGTTTTTTACCATATGGTGTGGTGATGTTTGCATTTGGGACGCATACTCCTTCGACATAGTCCAGTGAAGCAGTGCCATTGCCAGAAACTGTTCTTGAAAAAGTAGCTAAGCCCTTAACCACCTTTGGGCAGTAGAAATAGTATACTCGCAAACTCAAAATCGACATACACGCGCCTTGATCTTGGGCGGCTATGTAAAATCCATTTCTGCCAAAGTTAACAAAAAACGTTAGCACAGGAAGTTAACATTTAACATTCGTTTACAAAAAAATTATTTTTAAAACAAATGTAAAGAAAAAAACATCAAAAAACAAATACAAGAAAAACCATCAGTAACTCACAGTGTTAGAGGACCAAGGGTCCACGTCTTAAAGTTTACCCCCTCAGCACGACCGACATTGGACGAACCAAACCGTTCATCCGCTGCAATGGTGTCGATCTTGATGTAAGGGTTTTCCCTCCAGGGGGGGAAGGTGCTGGAGGCGCGATCGGTGTTCGCCTCGAAATAATACATATTGAAGGTCTCGCGACAGCCACTTTTCAAATCGTCGCATTTTCGCATTGAAAATTCGACATCGATGTAAGCACGTTTGGCTCCCCTGTTAATCAAAAAATTCTTTCATGGTTATAGCACTCTCTTTTCATTCTTGCTTTGGGGTATATTAATGAATTTGTCTTTTTTAATGCTTCGTTATTCGGATTTCTATTCTAATGTGACCTTGACCACCTCGATGACGTGGGATTGGACTTGTGGGTTTGTATTAGGTTAAACTTAGGATGCATGATATGTACACTTGATGATCTAGTTGTTTAAAAGAAAAGTAAACTTTATAAGCAAATCTTTTCACAAGGGACCAGTAAAAACATGGAATAATGGACAAAAATGCGTAAAGAGCAATTTATCCTAGGTCTTTAAAAGTAACATAAATAAAATTCACGAAAACAAAAGCGTAAATTCCTAAGCTGCTTAGTATTAAACCAAATACTTATCAAAATTAAATGGAAACAAACACGATTTCATCCTATCTACAAACAATCAAAACTCACTTAGAAGGTATGAAGGGGGTTCGAATCCAGCTGTTGTCATTTTGCTCTAAATTGCAAACTTGGTAAGACCGAACGGCCCTTCCCTCTCTGTCCAAGCTGGTCACTTCCTCCCACTACAGTTGTAATAAAGGTTATATTAATATTACGATTGTAATTTAGTAATTTAACAAAATACACGAGACTGTTTCAACTTATTGAAATTTCTAAAAACATAAGTAATTGAAATTGGTTAATATAGAAAGTAAAACACAGTCAGCGAATAAGTTTAAGGCAGAAATTTGCGTTATAGGGTGAATACTATTGCGGCCCTCTATCGCAATTAACTTCTGAATCCGGCCTCGAGCTAAAAAGTTTGCCCAAACCAGTTCTTAGAGAATTTCTTTCAATTTAATCACAAAAAATGTTTAACTAAGTGTCAAAAAAAAAAACAAAAAAAAGCAGCAAGCTATAACAAGGGTTTGTGTTTTCAGATTTGGGTAAGAACTTGATTATTACACAACACTCATTCGCATCTTACCCCATTCTGCGATGGATAAGTATTCCACCTTAAGTCGCTGGTTGCAGCTTTAGTGTTGTAGAGATCGTCTGAAAGAAAAGTAGGTAATACCAATTAATGCAAATGTTTGTTTCTTCAGGCGATAATCTTGTTTCTTACATGGTTATGAAAGTAACTCTATTTCAAAACTTATGGCAAAATTCAAACAGAAACAAGAATTACTTTTTAACACATGATTTATAAAAGTGAATTGACACAAACAAAACCTTAACGTTAAATCAGAAGTGAAAACTAGGCGAGTCAAAAAAGATTTTTGCCATACATCTATTAAGTGTATGACGTTAAATTTTATATTTGATTATTATTACATTTTTGACCGGAACAATGAAAAAAGCTCAGCGTATTTGCCATTCGACAAATGTTTTTTGGAATGCTTTCACAGAATCGCAATTCCTATCAACTCCGATTATGATTTACACGCAATTAAATAAACTTTAACGGTATTTGTTTACTTTAGTAATTATAATGCAAGTAACAAACAAAACAAACATCGCTTTTTTCTTACATGAGTCAAGTAAAGCAGGTTCAAACATGAAATCTAAGCACTTCTTCAAACCACCAAAACATGTTTATTAGGATTTACGAAGTCATTAATAGTGCCGGACATGCGTGTTAAATAAAATTAAGAAAATTTCAAGTGTAAAAACGTAAGAAAAACTCTATTAGTATAACACTTAAAAATGTTTCGAAAGCTTCTTACTTTAAAGTAGTCGAGCCGGTATATATTTAATATTTATTCTAAGTGTTTAACAAACTATTAAACGTAAAAATGTAAATGAAGTAACTCGCAAAAATATTTTCTTTAACAGCCGATATTTGAGCAAGTTGATTGTTGATCGCAAGAGTAACCACGTACGAAGCTGTATCCCAAGTACACAAAGTTGCATAACAGTCTATAGCAAAAATATCAAAAGAAGCACGCAACTAGAACTGTGTTCAAGGTATTAACTACAAATTTATGCTTTTTTAAAACTCTTATCAAAAGTACGTATACCAAAATAAGTAAGGAACAAAAGTTCATTCTAAATCAATATGGTCTTTGTCGAGAATTTCATACAAGACGTTTTAGCAATAGTTAAAAACTCGCACAAAAGAATGAGTAATGATCTCTGAAAAGACAAGCAAGTAAAACAACTGTAAATTAATGGGGCGAATAGTCAATGAAATAGCCCGTGAAAAGCAGCAGTCTGGCAAATAAAACATTGACAAGGCCTAAGACAAGAAATGAATTTAAAATAATCGACAGCCATCTTAGTGAGAAAAGAACTTGCAAGGCAATACTTAAGCGCTGAAAAAATTACAAAATCCAGAAACTTACCACTGTTTGCATCACTAACAACTGCTAATGAAAACAACAGTAACAGCAAAAAAACTTGCTTAAACATGGCGTTCTTTAGAACAAAATTTACCGCTTCCCCTTGCTGTTACTGGCGTATACTTAAAAATATTATGACATTTCATAAATTAATTTGTACAAATTAGGAGCGATTCCAACCTAAATAAAATGCATTAACTAAAAATAAAACTTAAAAAGAATATAAAAGGGTACATTACAAGGGTCTTTTTCCAAGAAGTCACCGTAAGTAATTTTTGTTCGTATAACTGACCCGAATCACCCTGTGGTTACTATTGTTTCTTAAAAGATCTCTTTCCTCTTGATTTCTCTTTTTATTCCATCCTGGTAATGTCGAAAGGATTTCGTGCAAGTTTTACCGCAAAAAAATCGCTTTCGGTGACTTCTTGAAAAAACCTAATTTGTTATTATCTTTTTGGTTCATCAAGGCAAACTCATATTTTACGTCTAAATGAAAAAAAATTCAACTTTTTTAACTCAATTTCTTGTCTTATCTCCTTGTTAAATCGCTGGTCAGATATTTAGCACTTGCTGTATTTACCAAAGCTGTGCTTCTGACGTATTGCTGTATAGCACAAGAGATGTTGATTATCGACAACAAATTTTTTTCTTTTTTTCGTTTGCGAAAGAAAAAAAGAAATTGTCTTTAATAAACCAAAAAACGACACCTAGCGATTTATAAGTTCTTTATTCTTTTGTGGAAAAATATATGAGATTTATTTTCTCGTTTATAAATACCTAAAATAAACAAGTCCTTTAACGATTTTAATAAATATAAAATAATGCATAAAAATTTTTTTCAAAATATTTTTGAAAATTACTTCACAATATTCTTGGAACGTAAAACTTTTCCCATAAATTAAAAAACAAACAAACCAGTAATTGTCAAAAGCAAATTATCAAATTGTTACGAACCACAGTCACCAGATTCAGAATCGGTATGCAAAAGCAAAAAAAGCAGGCGGTTGATTTCGAAGCTTTAAATATTGACACTTGCATAATTTTGGCTGCGCTTGTCAATCCTATTCATAAATGTTATGAAAAAGAGAGACGACAAAGCATATTATTGTCAAAGACTCTAAAGCCACATGAAAAAGTTTTAATCACTCACCATTTGCACAAAAACAAACTTCTAGCTGGTAGTAGGCTTCAATAAATCAATTGCAAGCCACAAAAGACCACCAACAACAAACTCCTGAAGTACTTTTGAAATATTTTCTCGAATAATTCATCATAGCTTTTCCAAATGAGCAAAATAGATAAAAACATTTCCGGCATATATTTTCTTGAAAATTTGCATCAAATGAGCATTTAACTGGTGGCGCTGCAATCTCGACCAAAATCTCACTGGCCATCTTTTAATTTTGATTCCTTTGTTGGTCATATTTTTTTAAGGATACTTGTTAGATACTCTCCCTGGTGAAATACGTAAATATGTTTCTTGGTGGTTCGTAAACTGCTTTTGATTAATTTTACAAAATATTTGATGTCAAATTTGCTTAAAAACTATGGAAAAGTTTTTTGAAACGTTGAAGTTTTTCAAAATCAAATATTTTAATCTTTTATAAATTCTAGAACAGTGATTCTCAACGTTTTTGAAGCTTTTCATCTTTTAGGACTTAGGTACCATTATTTCTCCCCCAAAATATAACCTCAATAATCAAGGTAAAGACTTTTTTGTCTTCATCCAAATTTATGATCCGAATTCTGGTTATCCCAGAAAGTTCAAAAATTAAGATTAAATTTGTATCTGCCTTGGATTTCTCGATTTTCGTCCCTAAAGAGTACGTTATTTTTAGAAAAAAAGGCACCAAGATTCTCAAATTGCACCCCATTTCTTTCCCTAGTAATTTTTCCTCCCTTGAGATTTTTAATTTCTTCTTAGGGGTCCAAGTGGCTCACTTTGAAAAACACTGCTCTAGAAGCTTATAACGAATTGAATTTGATTGTAATAATAAATTTATTTAACTTAATTATGAAAAGATGCAAAATATTTTTTGTGAAAAAAATAAAGATGATAAAACAATTTGTATTTAAAAATTGAACAAAATTATTAAGTTTTTACTTTTCAAATGTTAAAAAAACGTGAAAAACAAATTCGCTATATGGCGCTCAGACCACTTCGCTAAAAGGACTTTTAAAAAAATCATAATTCGAGTTGAACACGGAGCTAGAGTTGAAGTTGGAGTTGGTGGTGCGGTATCGGATCGGGATTAAAGTCGTTCTAGTTTTACTAGTAGGAGCGTAGCGAAAGTGTGTTTTTCAAGAAGTGGAGTGAGTAGAATGGTGAACTTTAAGGCAAATTAATTATGGTTATTTTAGTTGAATTTTTGGTTCAAAGTGGTAAAATAGCGGGTTGTTGCACAACAATTGAACATTTCCGAAATTGAGTAGATTCGAAGTCACTTGACATGCAGGAAGGAGTGAAGTTGGAAGGTAAGAAAGGGCACTCCGTTTAACTGCTTTGAAATTGTTTCTTATCTTGGTTTGATCAAGATCAAAGTTTCTCGAATGTTTTGATACCCACACCACAAAAAAGCTTTTTTTTAATTATTTGTTTTCTTATAATGCATCTGGAAAATTGTCTTTTGTTTTTATAAACTTAACAGTACAGACTATGACACGTAAACTGAAACAAAAAGTGAAAATTGGAAACAGTGAGTTAATTACTGTAATCAAAGTTACTTATGAAATTGAAGGCAAAAGTTTTTTATCATTACATTTGAATCTCAAAGTTTTTTTTTATAATAAATCGTCATAAAAATTTTTAAATGCTGAGTTCAACTTTTCGAAAAAGAAAAAAGATATTCTGTATTTAAAATCTAAGCCTAAAATTTAAAGTTTTTGGTAAGTATCCTTATTGGTCAGTAATTGGTACCTTGATCAACGAAGGCTCGATTTCACTCTTGGCCAGGTTGTATTGATAAGTCCTTGAGCAAGGCATTTTACAAGGCGAAATCAAACCCAAGAAAATTGAAAATTTGGCATACTCTCAAAAAATATCAAAGCGCTGCTTAAGTCTCAAATGCAAAGCTTTGGCGCTTTCTCGTGACAGAAAAATAAAGATCAGAAACGAAAAAATTTGGTCACGTCACGGAGGTTGTCCTGTAGGTTTGTAATGTTTTCGTTTTTTGTAATTCAGACAATAAGAAATGGTCATCAGCAAAGCTTTTCAAATAAATTGGTAAATTTTCCAACATAGAAAATCTGATTAATTTTGAATTTCTTCCTTGCGAAAACCAATGTGGAAGAGGAACTGGGTTATTACAATATTGGAGTTCAACATGCAAACTATTGTCAATTTTTATGGCTTTACAAATAGTGGGAAAGCCACTGCAATCATCAAATAGCAAAACATTAAACAATATAAAGTCTTTTGTTTTATGCCCGGTGTAGCCAGAAGGGCAATGTTTCTCTGCTATATCTTCTGCTATATCTTCTGTTGTGTATCATATCTTTTTCCACAAAACTGCCCAACTGATCTGGTTGGTAAATACGAGGTTTAGGAGACTTTTTAAAACCTGTAAGCGACGTTCCCTTTAAGAGCTTGCTTAGTGTGCGCGGAACGAAAGGCCATGTAAGCAGTGGTGGATATTCAAATTTAGGAACCCGAAGCAAGGATTTTCAGAAGTTGATGTTCAGTAAAAACGAAATGAAGTTTTGATCTGGTTTTTCAGTTTTCTCTCCAAAATCAAAAGTGTTTTCTAAAAAAAAAAAAACGTCTTCACCTGGAATCGATCTCTCTATTTCCCAATTTTGGTCCCGACTTTTCGAGGTTCACAGATGAAATCGAAGTGAAGACCTTTTTTTTTAGAGAACACCTCGGGTTTGGGAGGAAAATAGGGAAGTCAGAGATGATACCGAAGAGAAAAATTTTTTTTAGCGATAACCATGATTTTTGGAGTAAATACTGAAAGATGAGATGAAAGCTATTTGAATATCCACCACTGTGTGGAGCTTGCTTCTGATTGAAAGCACGTATTTAGTTTGTCTTGCCAATACTTATGCAGTGCGCGGCAAAACGAAAGTACTGCGGGGGTTCTAGGCTAGCTGCGCGGCCGCGCAGCCGCGCAGCTTAGACGGAACGTTGCCTGTAAACATAGGCAAAGAAGATGGTTTTGAAAGTACACTTTCAAAATAAATGGTTGGTACTGGGTTTAATTTCCAATTTAACTTTTTTCTTTTCCCATTTAACCGTATACGACATGAATTATTGTTTTGCAAAATAAATATTATTTTGGCAGCTATGTGGCTTCTATACGATTTATATGAGATAGTCTTTAAAAAAATTAATAAAAGTATTAATAATAACAATTTTACCAGAAGGGAACTAATTAGTTTAGTTGAGATTACAAGCTTGCAATGGGTGACATTTCTGATACCTCTTAATACAAAAAAAAAGTTATTGAAAGCACTTAAAAAAAAGCTAATATTTACTATTTTTATTAATTTTATTATCAAAATAGTTTATATATATTGACATATTACAATCTAATTTCTTTTGGGCATAAGAAATTTTACCAAAATGCATAAAAAAAGTATATATCCGTGTATGAATAAAGTAAATGACAAACTTAATAGAAATAGTTAAAAGATATACATATCTATTAAATTACAAGCGGACAGCAATATCTTGGCATCTCCAGAAACAGGTTGAGATAATTGCTTACTTTATGTATTAGCGCCTCCGCTGCTTTCCTGCGAGTCAGGAGGATAAATATAGAGATAAAAAAAATAATAATAATATCAGGGCTTCAAGTTTTTTTTCTGCAACTCCATTTTAAAAAATAAATTTTTGTGCGAAGCCAATATGTGTAGGCTAATTTGATGTTAAATTTTTTCCTATGGAAAACCACGCACGCGCATGAAAAATCATGTAATAACGAAAAATGGAAATAGTAACCTAAAGCTAATTAACAAAATTACAAAAACAAACTTTATCTAATAAACATAATTAAGCACATTTATTAAGATGGAAAAATTACTCTATATCAGGAGTGGCCAAACCTATACTATGTTTGAGCTGGATATCAAAAAAACCAAACTTTTAAAGAGCCACAACACCAAAACCTAAAAACATGAATTTATTTACTCAATTACTGATAAAAAAAGGACCTTACTTAAAATCATCCTCAGATTTCCCACTTTTCGTCCCAAATTTATAGTGTTCTCCAAAAAAAAAAAGTCTTTACCTCGAATATTTTCTTATTCTCGTCCAAAATCATGGTATTCCCGAAAAAAAAAGGTCATCGCATGAAAAAATTATTTCCAGATTTCCCATATAATTTTTCAATTTCTCAAAAGGTTCAAAGAGCCACAAGCAAGGCTCCGAAGAGCCGCAGTTTGGCCACCCCTGCTATATATTCTTTCACAGCTACCTTATCAAGACAAATAAATGATTTAATTTTTTCGCATTCATCTATAAAAATCAATCTGGACTTTAGGCTCAAGGCGCGTTCACAGCTATTTACAGTACTTTTTTTTCAGCGCGGTCTTTGTTTGTTTTATTGACGCTGAAATCCACTAATTTTTCATGAAAGAATGAGTAGATTTGATTGGATGAATGGATGAGTGGATTTTTCATGAAAAAATGAGTGGATTTGAGCGTCAATAAAACAAACAAAAATCACGCTGAAAAAAAAGTACTGTAAACGGCTGTAAACGCGCCTTCAGTAAGTAATTTTTTTGCTTTTGTTTCTTGTTTTTCTCTTGATTACGCCACACGACTCGCCTTCTCATCACGCCACCTTAGTACTTTATGATACAACAATGGTGTAACGACACTTTACTTTTTCTAGTTTCTAATTATCAATATATATTATTGTAAAAAAAAAAAAAATTTTTAAAAGCACAAAAAAACCAATTTGTTTTACGACCCCAAAATTTTTTATGGGTCCCCAAACTGTAAATGGCGTCGCGACCCAAAGTTTGAGAAGCCCTGATCTATATCATTCATCACTACAAAATAACCCAATACAAAATATTTTCTTCATAGTGCTAAGCACACGATAGATCGCAAATGGCACTATACAAAAATATCAATTATCAGCTTTCATTTGATTATTATGATGAAATACCGTAAAACCTCTATCTCACCGCCATGGCGCTCTATTTTTCGACTCGCCGATCAGAATTACGAAAAGATAAATTTCATGAATGAAAAGAAAAAATATCTAACACATTTATACAATTGCATTCATTCATTCGTTTGTAATCGTGCTGTATTGTGCCGAATCGTTCGTACGAGCGTGCGTGTGCTTCAAGAAGGTCAGGCGCAGTCTGTGTTGATTTTACCGCTTATTAGAATAGAGTCAACACTGATAGTGTAGTTGGCGTTTAGGCCACCGCCATTAGTCCATTTAAAAAATTACAGGGACTTCCCAGCGTCTAAAAATAAACGTGCAATTCGACAATCCTTCTTACACCTGGAAAGGCGATTTCAGCCGTAACTATTGCCAAAACAGAAGAATTCATCAAAATGGCGTTCAATTAGAGGGTGGCGCTCTATTTTTCAACCCTTCCCCTATAGTGGCGTTCTATTAGAGGTGGCGCTCAAATAGAGGTTTTACGGTAATGACTGAACGAATTTGTACACAATAAATGAGCAACACTTTAAATTCAACTGAACTAATTAGTTCAGTATATATTTTGGCAAACAAAATAAAAATAAACATTACATTTGCGGCTGTAATCGTGACACATCAAGTTAAATATATGTACATTGTACAACATATGTATATTTTTTTATATTGCAATATCTTTACCTGTGTTTTGGTCCATAATGCTGATAATGCAACACTTTCAGAGAGAGCACAGCTGTCAACCCCACGTGACAAAAATTATCGCCTAAGTGGCGTGGAATGTAATAATTAGTTATTTGGAGACATTTGGCATCAACGCTGAAGCTGTCCGCATACATTCATTTGTAGTTTGAAACTTGTACTTGGTATTTTTTTTCGTAAAACGCATTTATTTTCAATGAACCAATTAGTTTATCTATGCCGTATAGAGTTAAAATAAATTTTTGTTCAAAATCATTTGCACATATTAATGAATTCCTTGTGGGTGACCAAACCAAACGATTGACAAATTTAGTCCATTTTGCCAGCAAATCAACTCTTTGAAAGAGAAAGTGAAAAGATGGAACAGAATTTGTATTACTTTTATATTCAGATTTATAGCCGTAAATTAAACATTTGTTAACAATGATTGCTCTAGTTACAAATAATAAATACTTCATACACAGTGGTGGATATTGGGTGAGGCGAATGAGGCAGTTGCCTCTGGCCCCCCTCGAAAATACCTCATATAAACTCATTTTGCTGTACAGTATATGTTATTTTAGAGATTATGATGAAGTTGGGACGAAAAGTTGGAAATAGGAGATCGATTCGAAGTGGGCCCAGATGGTAGGTGCTTTCACGCAGCCTGGGCCGTGAGTAAGTCTGCTCATTGATTTTAAAATGACAGACCGAAACCGAACCTACCAAAACGGAAGGGTATCCACCCATTCCGATGTTCAGTGTGGGTCTGTTAATCGGCAAACGTCCTTTTCAGGACGGGGCAATGTCAGGATAAAACTGCCCTTTTCAGGGCACATTGCCAACAAGTTCCGAAGACCCACTATTCTTCAGCTGAACATCGAAGGCCTCACTGCAAGCAAGATGAATGTTCTTCATCACCTCGCTATGCAGTCTGAGGCACTCGTCATCCTACTGCAGGAGACCCACTGCACTGATGCAGAGAAGTTGGTGCTACCACACTACCAACTAGCTGGGTCTTCTTTAAGCAGGAAGCATGGCCTTGCCACGTTTGTCCACGAGCGACTGAGATACACGCTTTTGGACCAATCTCCACCGACATCGGAGATCGAGTAGCTGTGTGTGGACGTTGATGGCTATAAAATAGTCAACGTCTACAAACCACCACCAACGCGATTGCGAACCCTGGATCTCCTAGTGTTTCCTCACCCCTGTCTTTACGCTGGCGATTTTAACTGTCGTCATGCTGACTGGGGTTATGATGACAACAGTCCGGATGGTGAGTGCTTGGCTGGCTGGGCAAGTATTAATTGTCTTGCCCTCCTATATAATGCCAAGGACGCTGCCAGTTTTTATTCCGGCCGCTGGAACACTGGCACCAATCCAGACCTAGCTTTCACTAGCGTAGGTCCAAACAGTCGCTTACCGGATAGACGTGTCCTTGAGAAGTTTCCCAGGTCACAACATCGACCCTCGCTTATTACACTACCAAGGTTTGCTATGGCAGTGCCAAGCATGCCTGTTAAGCGATGGAACTTCCGCAAGGCCAATTGGAGTCACTACATTGCTTTGACGAATAAATTCGCTAAGACTTTGTTGCCGCCTGATTCACTTGATGTGGATGCGGCTTACCAGGACTTCTGTAACATCATTAAGAAAGCAGCCAAGAAGACTATCCCACGCGGGTATCGAAACAACTATATTCCGTGTTGGGATGCAGAGTGTGAATCCCTCTATAAAACCTTTCTGCAGTCTCCTCAGGGAGACGACTCAAGTTTGGCTGCTACAACTCTGCTTGCCAAGCTTGACAGAAAACGGAGGGATCGATGGTCCGAAGCAGTTCGGAGCATTGACTTCTCACACTCTAGTCGAAAAGCGTGGAGTATTTTGAACAACCTTACTGGTAGGTCACGACACTCTCCTCGTCATTGTCCCGTTTCAGCCGATGCTGTTGCATCTCAGCTGGTTAGAAATGGGAAATACGAGGCTGTTGATCGCAAGTCATCTCGACTTGTTTTTCAAGAAGTGTCTGACCTTTGGAGGGCCACAACACCAGACGCAGTAAATATCTCTGACAATTTTTCACAGAGAGAATTTGCTGCTGCCCTTCAACATTTAAAACCAGGTAAAGCTCCGGGTCCTGATTCCATCTGCCCCGAGCTTATACTCCATGCTGGAGCTGCTTTGAAGTCCTGGTTACGTGACTTCCTTTCTTCCTGTTTGCGCCGACTCAAAATTCCCAAGATCTGGAGAAGAGCGCTTGTGGTCGCGATCCCAAAACCAGCAAAGCCCGTGGGGGACCCAAAGAGTTATCGACCGATATCTCTGCTCTGTGTCCCCTACAAGATCCTCGAGAGGCTTATCTACGCCCGCGTTGAACCATTAATCGATCCACTGCTCCCTAAAGAGCAGGCTGGGTTCCGACGCGGGAAGTCAACCGTAGATCAAGTTGTTCTGCTAACCCAGAACATCGAGGATTCTTTCGAGGCTAAAAAGAAGGCCGGTGCCGTATTTATCGATCTGACAGCTGCTTATGACACTGTCTGGCACCGTGGCCTTACCTGCAAGCTGCTGAGACTACTTCCGGATAAGCACATGGTCAAAATGATCATGGAGCTTGTCCGAAATCGAAGTTTCACCCTTACCACCGGTGACAGCAAGCAAAGCAGGCTACGCCGTCTTAAAAACGGCGTTCCTCAGGGATCGGTCTTGGCTCCCCTCCTATTTAACATCTATACGTACGATCTTCCTTCCATGATTTCCAGAAAGTTTGCTTATGCTGATGATTTAGCATTGTTGCACTCTTCTGGAAACTGGAAGGACTTGGAGGGGACATTAAGCCAAGACATGTCCACACTGTCAGCGTATCTCCAGACTTGGAGGTTGAAGCTCAGTCACACTAAGACGGTGACGACAGCCTTTCACTTAAACAACCGAGAGGCCAAACGTGAGCTAAAGGTCTACAACAATAGTAGACTTTTACCGTTCTGTCCAACCCCTACATACCTTGGGGTAAAACTGGACAGATCGCTCACGTTTCGTCACCATTTAGTGACATTGCGCAAAAAACTATCATCGCGCGTCACACTGTTGAGGCGACTCGTGGGCTCGGGATGGGGTGCTGGTGCTAAAACACTACGCATAGCCACCTTGTCTCTAGTCTACTCAACAGCTGAGTACTGTGCGCCAGTCTGGTGTCGCAGTGCTCACACTCGCCTCATTGACAGTGTCTTGAATGACGCCTTGCGCATAGTTACTGGATGCCTGCGTCCCACTCCAACGGACCACCTACCTGTACTTTCAGGCATCCAGCCAGCTGAGCTTCGCCGACTGGGAGCGACACTCTCCTTAGCTTACCGTGGATCTCTGGACCCCGATCATATTTTGCATGGTCTGTTAAATGGGTCCTCAGATACTGGCCAAGTGAGACTAAGATCCAGACGCCCGTTTGTGCCAGGTGCGCGGAATCTCTTGGACAATCTTGCCAGACTTGGCATCCGCGCCTCTGAATGGACAAATCACAAATGGAACGCGGAGTACTGTGAAAATGCTTCCAGGCTCCGTGCTTTTGTGCCCGGGACCAGTGTCAGGCCTGTTGGGATGGGCTTACCCCGAGCAGCTTGGGTTAGGCTCAACCGCCTGCGGACCGGTGTTGGGCGATTCCATTCGTCCATGCACAAATGGGGTCTCGCTCCTTCACCGAATTGCGAGTGTGGCGCCTCAGAGCAAACCGCAGACCATGTACTAACAATGTGCCCCATACATCGGGCACCACATGGAGCACGCGGTCTGACGGTTTTGGATGACGAAACTCGATGCTGGCTTAATAACATCACTGCCAGCATCTGATCCAGGCAGTGCAGCAGTCTGGGGTAGTAAAAGGATAAACCCTCGGCCCCAGTTCTGTTTGTGTCTGGCCTGGAGTGGATGCCCTTCAAACGATGACGACGACGATTCGAAGTGAAGACCTTTTTTTTATTTTTTTTTCAGAGATCACTATGATTTTTGGGAGAAAGAGAAATACGAGATTAAGTTTTGAAAATCCTTGCCTCGGGCCCCTAACTTTGAATATCCACCACTGTTCATACATCTTTAAAAAATTATTGCGTCAACAAAGAAAAACACCGCAAAAAAAGAAATTTAAAAACAATTTTAGATCTAACCGTTAAGCGATCAGTCAAGAACAAACTTTACACTATCGAACTTCTTCAAATGTAAAGGCCCGTTTCCACTACGAGCGTGGAAAAAAGCATTCTTTGTTTGTTTTATTGCTTTTTTTTGCGCTCGCTTCAATTTTAACCGCTCGCTTCAATCGAAGATCAATAAAAGAGACAAAGAATGCTCTTTTCCACGCTCGTAGTGGAAATGGGCCTTAAAGGCCCGTTTCCACTACGAGCGTGGAAAAAAGCATTCTTTGTTTGTTTTATTGCTTTTTTTATGCGCTCGCTTCAATCGAAGATCAATAAAAGAGACAAAGAATGCTCTTTTCCACGCTCGTAGTGGAAACGGGCCTTAATAGTTGTACGTTTTTTACGCTCCGCGCGCTGCTTTTTCTAAAGGCCCGTTTCCACTACGAGCGTAGAAAAGATTTATTTTCTGTTTGTTTTATTGATATTTTTTGCTTTGCTTAGCACTCGCTTTAACTTTAAGCGCGGAAAGATCAATAAAAGAAGCAAAGAATTGCTCTTTTCCACGCTCGTAGTGGAAACGAGCCTTAAAACTCCTACACTTAATATATCTCATCGTTGTAAGTAAGTTACTCATAATGTTTTTTTTAAAGTAAGACAGTGGAAATTACAATTACTGCATCTAATTACAAATTCATTGTATTTGGCTAACGTTCATACAGAACAGCAAACTAAATTTGTTTAAACCCACCTACTACTCATACTGTAACGCACTAGCCCACAGCACTCAAAACCAAAAACATAGAATGCATAGGCTACTATGCAGAAGGATATTTACACTAAATGCGTTAGTAAAATATTGTAACGTTCTTCTAACTATAGCTGTTTAAACTCCAAGCTGAAACAACTGGATTTTATTAGGATAACGATCAACGACTGAACTGTAGCAGTACATGAGGCAAGGTTATAACATACGAGTATAGTGATGTCATAATACTCTACAATGTAAAATTAAGACTATATAGCAGGGGTGGCCAAACTGCGGTTCTTTGAACTTTTTGAAAAATTGAAAAATTGAAAAATTATATGGAAAATCTGAGAATGATTTCATGCGACGACCTTTTTTTTTAGAGAACACCATGATTTTGGGACGAGAATAGGGAAATATGAGATCGATTCGAGGCGAAGACCTTTTTTTTTTAGAGAACACTATGAATTTGGGACGAAAAGTGGGAAATTTGAGAATGATTTCAAGTGAGGACCTTTTTTTTATCAGTAAATGAGTAAATAAATTCATGTATTCAGATTTTACCTGTTGCGGCTCTTCAAAAGTTTGGTTTTACGATATGCGACTCAAATATGGTGTAGGTTTGGCCACCCCTGCTATTTAGTATAAGTTACATATTTAAATTAATTATTCTGTCTGTCTTTGTTCAAACTAGAATTTGACAAACATGACACTATTAGGGCACTAGCCCGAGCAAATGATATTTAGTATATTTTGCTGCAGCACAGTATTTTTATTTTAGGCCTCTTTGAAATCGATCGGAAAATGTGACATACAAGGCCGTGTTTTAAGTAGGCCCTGCAACCACATAGTTTAAAGAAAAATAATAATAAACGAAAATAATTTAGAAGAATTTAACTAACTTTTTATTGCGGAATTTTGATAAAATCATTAAATTATAACGCGAAAAAAACTGTGTCACTAGTTACTGAATATACAGTATATGTCCAAGTTTTCTTAGTCTTTTGTTCTATCTTTTTTTATCTCTTAACGTTTTTATCTCTTTGAAAGTTTTCTTCAATTTTTGTATTAAAACAAGCAATGGCTGCTATCGAACATTACTGTACTTATACCAAAAAAGAAGATTTTTACTGTAAAAACCGAAACTTAAATTTTTTAAATTTTGTTTGTTTAATCTCAAACTTGTTGTCTAATAAAAAAACTTTAGTAGCTTAACCATAATCTCGTTCTCAGTTGACCCCGTCGCTTTTGTCCAAAGCTTAAAGTTTCATTTATTATCATAAAAGCTCAGACGGCGAAAGAACGACTACAATATTTACATTGACATTATGGGCAATTACGCCAAGCACTAATGTAGAAAAGGTTTCCACTTCGTTCTTTTTGTGTCGTTGTTGACGGGATGTCTTCATTTATGCTTAGTGGGAATCGCTTTGTAAAAGTCTGTGGATTGGTCACTCGAGCATGAAATAAAACAAAAAACACTTTTAGTGTTTCCATTAGATCTTATTAATGTATTAAAATAGAATCTGTGCAATTGCCAAAATTGGCTCAGGGGTTCTGTGATATCAAAAGTGTAAAAAACACTGTGATAAATCCAATATTTTTTTTCTGTTCTCGATGTGTCGCACGTCGAATTTCAGGCATGTCAAACTGATGAGCAAAAGTATGCGGCCCGCATGGACGAAGTTTAGCTTGTAAGTTTGCCTCGGGCCGTAGTTTGTCTGGCAAACGAAGTAATTGACTTTTTTTTTTAATCTTCACTTTGGTTTTTACGTAATTTCTTATAATTCACCTTTCTGGTTACTGGATTTTGGACCCCAAATTTGCTTAAAGACCAAAAAAAAACAATATTCGCTTAAATTAAGCGGCAAATTTCGGCAGCTGTTCCATGAATTATAGTGAAGATCTTTTTTCGGTCTTCAAGTAAATCTGAGGACCGAATTTGAATACTTAGAAAGGGAAATTTTAAAGAACTTACATAAAAATCAAAGTGAAGACTTTAAAAAAAGTAATCCCTTTGTTTGCCTGTTTGCTTGTTTGCTAACTAACTACGGCTGCGACAAACTTATCGCCTAAAAGTTTATTGGTAGTGGTTCAAAACTTTTTGAATTAATTCCCATTTCGGTTTCAAAATGAGCAACTGATTCAAAAATTCTGTTGCGGGCTGCACCAAAAACTTCGCGATCCGTGAGTTTTGCATGCTTGCCGTATGTGAAATCACTTCGAGTTATCCATTGAGTTTCAAAGATAGTTACAACAAACAATATTTCTTTTACCAGCAGAACAGAACCAATCTTGTTTAATAAACTTACATTTAAATCTATAATTTTATGGATACATATTCTGTCAGTGGCTAAGCACAGACAAAAACCTCAGTATTTAAGCCTCGAAATTCTGCATGTGAGTTAAACTTGTGATTAATTAAAACTGAAAGAAAAATTAATAGATTACACACACTTTTTATTTCATATCTACTTTTTTTAAACAAATATTTGTGAATTCAGTTACAAATGTGAAAATTACCAAAAGAGAGAGTAAAAAATTACTACTTCATAAAATTGTTTTTGAAATATTTTTTGAACTTAAAAAGTTTACAACACCGTCTTTATCTGGACTATAGATATGTTCGTGTAAAGCCCATAACGAATTGTTGCAGTACAATTTGGATCCTGTGCTAGTATTTAAAGAAATTGATTTTTGTTAATAGTTTAATACTTTAATTATATACACCCCGATTAACGAAAAGTAAAAACTTTGATTGTTTCAATTGAAAATTTTCTCATATTTTTACTATTTAGTGAACAAAATCAGCAATAAAAGTTTTACGATAAGATATTTCTCAACGGCGCAAAAATACAAATAAAAGCTAAGCTTTTTACAAGCGAATAAAACTCTGAAACCATGAAAAAGAATTAAGCGAAGCGATAAGCTTACATAAATCGGAAATGGCAGACAAAAAAGTGTTCGCGTCCAACGAAGAAAAAAAGCAAACGCAAAGAATCTGAGCGTTTCGAATCAGCATCTCCATTTGGTTGAGACAGCGCTTTAAGTAATAGTAAAACTGTATCACTTTGTTCTAGCTAAAGCCAGCTTTGAGGCTTATGAGATAATTTAGTTGTAAGGTATCACATTCTGTGAAAAATTATTTAAAATCATTTCTGTCAGTTAAAGTTGCCTTCAACTTTATTAATTTGTTAACAATTTCATTTTTTGTTAGGTATTTTTGTCAGAAGTCGAATCTACTTTTTATAAGAGATATGATGAAGATAACAACTTCTTTAGCCAAAAAGACAGTTATTTTATTGTTTGCTTGTAATAGGAATTCAATATTAATATTTGATTATTATATGATTATGAAGTGTTTGAGCGATATTTTTAATGATTGTTTTTATTAATTTTGTTGTGGTGCTTTAAGGACATTTTTTACGCTTAAACGAAATTAAAAATAATAATAATAATTCAAAAAGGATTTGTGTAGTGTCCGATGTAATTGTTAACAACTTATTTTATTTGTGTAGATACGACATTGCTTAGGTACAAACCTTTTCAACCTAGAATACTATTAAGTCGTTTTTCAACTGAATCATAAATTGAATTTGCTTATTTTTTTTCTTTAGCAAAGATTATTAGTACTTGGTTAAGTTGAAATGAAATTTGATAGATGCGTGCTGATATGCTTGGTTTATTACAGCTTATTCAAAACATCTACATCGGATACAAGTAAGTCTAAATTCAAATGGACCTTAACAAATTTGGTACGGATGCAGCAGGCTTAATAAGTGTACATGCATATTTCTGTTGTAACTTGTAATGTATATGCCAAATCTGAACTAAATCTGGGATTGGTATAAAGATGAAATTAATTCGCGCATACCATACTATAGTAGCACCAAAAATTGTTTTCCGATGCAAAGTTTAATCTTCAACAGGAAAAATTTTTGTATGCACTCGTTAAAAAACGTATCTCTTATTACTAGTTACAAACATCAGTTGTTGAAAACTATTTGCAGCTATGGGACTCTATCTGACTTGATTCGTTTGTTTGGTAAACAAATGATTCGCTTTTTTTTATTAGTTGATTTGAAGTTTTTAAAGCATTAGATCAGCAATTAAAAAAGCTTTGTCGACTTCTACAAGAAACGTTTTTTGTGTGCAAATTTTTGTTTTTTGATGTAATGAAACTCTATACCAACATTTTGGAATTAATTCTGTTTTCAACAATTTTAATGTCTAAATGTTTTGAAAATATTTGAATCGATAGCAATTAGAAATTCGATCCTTTGACTGAAAAATAATTATTTAATGTCTAATGCTGAAAACGATGGTGTTGGTCCGTATCCGTATGTGGCAATTAACGTCAATATTTTGCCGGCCGTGTCGTCAAGAGATTATGGTTGATGGCTTCAAGATATACGTAGACTATAAAACTATGTCTTACCCTTGATATTGCCAATTTGAAGTGCTTCTGCTCTGAAAGTTGGATTTTTGTTTAATCTTTGAAGTGTTTTGAGTATATACTCAAGGGATATTTAAAAGCGTTTTATGTCAGGTTGAATTGTATGATCTTATGCACGTTTGGAATTAGGCTGTAAAACCATAGGTGATTCGAGTGTGGACATAGCTGTTAACTCCCTGATATTCAAAACGATTGAAATTACTTCAAATATTTCAGTCCACAAAAAATCATTTGAACATTCTTTACATTACAGCAATTATTATGATTTGATTCGAACAAGTAATGTACAGTAGATTAAAGGATTTCTTAAGTGTCCAGTAATCCGAGATTACTCAGCACAATTGTTTAAAGCTGTTTTTTAAACTCGCAATTTTTTATCGGGTTTAATCAGAAACCATTACTTTTTCGTTTTGACGCTATTTCGTGTTTGTGCTAGCAAATCGAATAACGTGAAGTTGTAAGGTCATTGCGTAATTGCGATTACTTTCTCTTCCCATTCACTGACGCACGTGTAGCCAGGCAACGTCTGACTCATAAGGATTACATCTTTTTCTTTGAAAAAATCTTAAATTGATCATTTGTAATTATTCACAATAACTAGGAGTTGATTTGGAAAAAGTTATAATTTTTACACAGCAACCAACAACCATTTCAGACGTTTCGTACAGTGATTAACTGTTTATATGCAATCCTGTTTTCATTGTATAAATTCTACATGCTACCCACGACCAAACAAATGCTCAGGTTTTTTAATGTCAGAAACTAGATGATTTATCGTGCTCGTCTTGTAATGTCAAAATTAAAAAGTTTTTGATTTATTTTGGAACTTAAACGTATTAAAAATTACGTCCTTGCAATTTTGCTTATCCGATCTTATTTGGATACGCCTTTCATTGTACATATTTTAACAGATTACATTAGTATCAGTGATGCTGCTAGTGATAAAAAAAGGAGAACGAGTTGATTTATTACGAGCGTGCAAAGAGGATCAGAGACGTTTTTAAAGATTCTCTAATGTTCAATCTAGGAATTTATTATAGATCAGGCCTTACGCCAATACTTCATGCGGAAGGCGCTAATTACTTCTTTACGTTTCTGATTTTCGGAATATTAATATACGTAGCTATAGGCATAGGCCTATATGTATTTGTTTAATTACACAACAATTTTAACAGTTTTACATTTCACTTATATTCCTAATTAGTTAATCAATTTTAACTTTTTATTTTTAATACTCATCATTTGGTCATGGCATCTAATGCTAAAAAGAGGAAATTTTGTATACATTTACTTTTATGGCACGCCGAATATACCTAAATGTATAATTTGGTCCCTACGAAAAAAGATGGGACTTATCTGGCCTACTTCCTATCTTGAGTAGGCCATAGCGGAAGTTATAATAAACAGTTCGGGTTGTTGAACATCATCGTTTTTCGCTTGTTAAATTTAGGAAACATATGAAGAATCATTTTGGAAAATATATATAAAGGAATTTCATTCAAAGAATGATTTACATGTAGCTTTTGAAGTTATTTCTGATATCTTGTTTGCAGGTATTCTTTATGACACCAAAGCGGCGACCAGCGATTTAGATTGGACCTTGCACCCGTCTTACGGCGGAGTAAGTTTTGATTGGTTTTTGATTGTTGCATTAAAGTGCTTCGAAGTAACTTAAGTTGGTGGTTTTCTTAAATTACTCTTATTATATTTTCTTTCATTAGTGTCATCTCTATTGAATATGAGTAAAACGCCTTTCGCTGTTTTAGCATTTTGATTGGTTTGTGGATTGTGCTGTTATCGACTTATTTTGCTGTGTTATTGTAGGCTTTTGTGAATTTACTCTTTTTGCTCTTAACTTGCTTTTTATCTGTCTTGTTAGTGATGGTTCACCGAAAAAAAGAGACATGAGATTATGAAATATTCCATTGTGCACTCCAAAAGTTTGCTACTTAGCATGTTTCATTCACCGAAATTTACTGTAATTCACTCGATAAGATATTACTATAATTTTGTATGTTTTATAGCTACCTTGCCGGTTAGCTCGAAAATAGTGAGCAGCCTCATTCGTTTTGGTACCACGTTTTGATTTGGTTTGATACAGCTATTTGAGTTGACGCATTAAAAACGATACGTTGTTCAAATAGACTTACCAATCATTGTCGCTTGCGATAAATTAAAAGCTAAATCTTAACGAAAACATAATATAGTACACACTTGCTATTTGCTTAAATTAAATTTTTTCATGTTCTTTCTTCCTGTCTTAGCTTTATCATTTTACTCAAGATCGTAATCTTGTCTGTCCTTTTGTCGCACGCTATATCCTGGTGTCTTTATCTTGGGTGGTAAACTTACCAAATTTTGTTTTTCAATTCCTGTCTTGTACCCAAACTTTAATAACACTAAGATTTTGTAAAGATTAAGGTTTTCAGTTCCAATCTGAAACAAGTTTTAATATCTGGCAACCTCGTGTCGGTTTCACCAGCTTAAGCCGATTATGGACATAATTTTATGTTATTAAAATCGTAATAAAACATTGTTCCAGAATGTTTCCGTCCGAAATTTTTAAAATACCACTTTTGGCATTGTCCTTTATTATATTTAAAGGATATTTTAAAAAGTTTTCTGCGATAAGTTTGGTATATGTAGCCTCTGATTCATTATGTTTTGTCTTGACGTTTTACATCTGCCCAACTTCACAAGTTACGATAGCAAATTTATTCACAACAGCGTCACAGCCAGCTATTTAAAGCTCATCAATTTGCTTACTTGATATAAAGTTATTTTGGACTTGCAAGCAAACAATACCGAAGTATTGATAGCTTGGTAGTACCACCTGGTTATTGTCACACTCATTTACACTCAACCTTACGGCGACTGCAATGACGCTTTTGGAACGTCGTGAGAATAACATGCTTGCAGTGGCATAATAATAGATGTTAACGTTTTGACCCCGTCGTAATTACGTGTCGTGAAAAATAATTATAATCAATTAGGTTTTTGAACCCTAAAGACATTTTGCAAAATATTTGATAAGCTAAAAATTATTTTTACTCTGACTTTTCTGCTATTTATCGCGGTCTTCGAGGTAGTTTGTAGGCTTGTTTGCCTAAGCCTCTAGCTAGTACGAAACATGTTTTAGCTCAATGCAAAGAAACCTTTGTTTTATTATTTGGTGGAGAAAGAAACTCCCTTTTAATGGCAAATATTCTTAATGAATTTCAAGGTGGTTGCTCGATTCCACAAAGCTTCATTGTAGGCGGGATTAATTCCCACATATTTCTTTTGTTAAAAAAAAACATTGATTATATTTCCTGTTTGATTAAGCAAGCACAGCCTTTTCTACATATTAAACATTTGCTTCTTGGTGTGGTCTTTTCACTCGTTCTGTAATGGCGTCTGTCTTTTAAATTGTACTCGAACGTTTTCTTTGAACTTGTTTACCATCAAGGTGTGCTTACCTAAAAAGTCTTTAACTCAATAAAAACGTGGAATTTTTTCTATAATTAAACGTTTCTGTTTGCTTACGTTTTATGATTAAGTTTCATAAAGTCACGTAAAAGCACTTATAGAAACGTTAATATGAAGATTGTCGCGTTTGATAAAAAAGTTTTAAAGTGTTTTATTAAAAAAAATCAAAAAACCATCACAGAATTTCTTGCAATTTCTATATAAAAGTTGTCCGTTAGAGTCGTTTTAACCAGAGTCTTTATTCGATAACAATCGTTTTTTTTTGCCCACACACAGCTTGAATTTTTTTTTGTACTTCTGCTTTCTTTGTCACTTATTGGAATTATCGCTTTTCGAACGTTTAATGTCAGTAATAGCTTGAAATGATTAATTTGATCAAAACTTCATCTCGTTATCGCGCCTTCACTCACTTTCTGTCGTTTCGTTATCAGACGCCCGACAGTCTCTTACGTGGTTTTCGGACAAAAGGAGCAGCGATTTCGTAACGATTTCGACTTTACTCACGGGGTGTAAATAAATAAACAAAAATTATGATTTCGATGTGAACTGGGTTTTTTGATTTTAACGATAGCATTCTTTGCTTTGTGAGCTTATTAGCAACTGACAAATCGCTCTTTTTGTATTTGTTTCAATTGTTTGAACTTAAAACCTCAGAAATGTCACGTGATTTAATTAGCATAAAGATAATTGTTTGGATAAGATTAGATTTTTATGTGCATGTGTTGATTTTCTTGGAAATGTAGTAATATATATGAGGCGATCTGTTTCTTTTAAAGACCAGCACTCGACTGTTTTTTCACAGAGATGATTACTGAAGCAATAGATATAATTCGTCGAATAGGAAGTTCTTTGAAGTTTAAAGGTTTTTTATGCTGTAGTTTCATGCGCTGAACGTAGTTTTCATTTTACGAGCACTGCGTACGTTACGAACCAACTTTCTCGTAAAACAGCAACGCATTCCTCTGCTTTTGATAATTTTCGGTTTGAATTTTAAGCCTGTGCTACCGGCATGACCGAACCAATTTTTTCTTCGATGTCATCTTGGGATCCTTTTGTGTCTCTCTTGTTTATCAGAAAGTTAATTTTGTAAATTAGTTGAAAACCTCTCCGCTTCACCGTTTTTCTACTGATTTTTTATTATTTGAAAAGACTCGATTCTTTTCAAATTATAAAAAATCAGTATAAATAAAAAAAGAATCGATTCTGCAATGCTTCCCAAACAGCTTTTTTTAATCAACTTGCTTCCGATGAACTTCTTAATTATATTTAGTGGGAAGAACTGAGTGGTTTGGATTTAGATGGTAACGCCATTCGTTACCACCAAGTGTGCAATAACGAAGAGCCGAATCAAGACAATTGGGCAAGATCCCCCTACATTGAGACAAGGTAAGCTTTTTAGAGGTTTGAAAAACGCTAAAGCAAGTTACGAGTTCGGAGTGTGCCCATCTTTGTATTATTGTTCCTGTGCAATACAGTGACGTATGCAGAACAATAGTGGAAAGTTCTAGCAGTTTTGGTCGTAAAATTTGCTAGTCCGCGAATCGGATCGAGATTTTCTGCGCCTGCTAACCACGTGATCAACTGGGCGGAGTAAAACTTTTTCAAACGCCAACACATTTTTGTGAATCTGTTTTAACGGATCTAATAGGTCAACGTCTTGGTTTTTTTAGGCCTGAGTTGAAACGTCATTAGCTATGTAAACATTAACAATCAAGTACCCTATGATATTTCTTTTGTTGGGAAGCCAAAGTTGCCATTTTTTCCGAATATGAACAAACCTTTGACAAGAAAAGTCAATTGTTGTTTTTTCCGCTTAGTCACATATTTCTTAAGCGCAATTTTATGTCCGGGATTTTTGCTTTTTGTAATTCGCCTCTTTGATAGTAATTTTACCGCGAACAGTTAATTCAATAATATCAAACACAAAAGATGTTCAGTTTTATTATTTTTAACGTTCATAGCAGAAACAAATCGCACATATTGTTCATTTTGTCCCACCAAAAAGATTGTGATTTATAAAAAAATGCCAACAATTGCACTTTAACCCTAGTAATGTGAATATGTCTTGTTTCTCCTGTACGTTCAGTTCGAAAGAAAGTTTTTTGTTGTAACCACAACCCCCCAAGCGTTGTTTAGTTTTTCTCTAAGATCTTGGTTGTAAGGTTGAGTCACATGACTCAGTTATACTTCTAAAACCATTGAACTAATGACTTACCGCGGATTAAACTTTTTTTCTTAATAAACCCTGACTGACTGATGAATTCTGTGGTTGCAGTATTCAAAATTGGTTGAATGTGTCTTTAATTCTTTCTGTCATATCACATCGCTTTTTAAGAGTACTGGCACAGACTTTTTATTAATTTTGATTTATCATATCACAATTTTAATAAAGTGGCACTGGTGCATTTATAAAATATTCATTTAAAACCACTAAACAAAAACGAAATCATGAACGTTTTAGCATTTATTTATAGTAGTTTCGTTTTTTTTTTAATAGATAATTACTGAATGCAATAGAGCTTCCACAGTTGTAATATGGTTGAAAAAGACCTTTTACCAGTTTATAGTTTTTGTTCTGCTAAGGTTTTTTTGGTTTCTAAACACTTTTATGTGAACACTCAAATTTCGTTTACATTTTACGAGACGACGACGACGCGACAACGATTGAAAAAGATTCTTAACTGCTGACAGAAAGCTAGCTTTCGGTTTTAAGGTATCTCGATATTAAACTCGTCAAAATCCAAAATTTGGGTGCAGTAAGTTTTCGCTTGTTTTTTTTGCGTTTCTCGTACAACTAAAAAAAAATACCCGAACAACTCCCGCAAAACATGGCCTGCGAGTTGTTTGTCTTGTGCGTGTTTACGCCACTTCGGCGAAATTTTCAATTCCTCCATTAATCATATTGCATACGTCACTTTTCACTTTCTCGGCAGATCCGCCAAGCGCATTTACATCGACATCGAATTTTCCGTGATGAAATGCAGCGATTGCCGCGAGACTTTCACCCTCTATTACTATTCCTCGACCACCGACGTCGCCTCGACCACTTTCCCCCCCTGGAAAGAAACCCCGTTCAAAAAGATCGACACTGTGGCCGCTGGGTCGCGGTTCGAATCCGCCGACGCTTCCCCGCAAGGAATAAACAAGAAAACCTTAGCCATAGGCCCCTTGAACAGGTAAGTAGTAAATCCCGTTTAGTATCATAGAATTTTTAACTTTTTTGTTGTCGAGCCGTAAAATCCGTTTAAAATTTTTTTGCGGTAACTTCAATTTTTCGCTTTTTATCAGCTGAAGTTTTAAAAATAATCCGTAGCCGGTGTCATGCGCAGTTGATTGCCACAGCCAATCATTGCTCGCCACGTTACAGATCGGGTCTGTACATTGCCGTGCAAGATCAAGGAGCTTGCATGTCACTGATGAGCATGAAGCTCTATTACCACTACTGTCCCGAAATCACTTTCAACTTGGCTTACTTTCCAAAAACAGTTGCCGGCGGAAATTTGGCCTCGCTGATCCAAGTCGACGGAAAATGCGTTTCGAACTCGATTTATCCGAACAACGAAGGCACGTACGATCGGGGATAATGAACTTGTACAAGACGCGCGAAAAGCAAACCGATTAATAATTGACTTCACTTCTTTGTGCAGTGCCCAAATATTGGTGCAATAGCAACGGTGACTGGAAGGTTCCAAGTGGAAGCTGCCATTGCAGGGCTGGTTACCAACCGAATTCAGAGCACAATGCATGTCAAGGTAACTGTACAACTGTTTTCATTCATAAAATTAGTTGCAGCTTAAAACTATCTTGAACCAAAACGTTATTGCGCAATCGTCGGAAATGCCGTGATGATGATTTTTACAGATTTTCCAAAAAAAATTAACGATGCCAGTTTTTGTATTTTTAAAATATTTTTAAAGTCGTTAAATGTATTTTTATTTTTCACCTCTATCTCGACTAATACATGCTGTTATGCTGCTTATTACGATTATAATAACGGTGTTTTATTTTAAAATCTCTTGTTTTCGCTCAATTGGCTAATTTATAGGAGTTGCCTCACTATTATCTTTGTTTGCTATGAAAACGTTCAGCCATCGTCAGGTTCATTAAAAACAACATCACGTGTCATTTACGTCACCTCATCGTGTGGTTTGCAGTTAAAATACCAAGGATTTTTAATTCAGTTTTCATCATCAAAAGCTCCTCCTTTCTAGTTTGTAATGATGAATTTACATATTTAAACATTTATTAATATTTCAACAGTGAAAGCTCATAAACAATGTTGAAATCTGAGTTTTAATTAAGAATTACAAATTAATTCTCTGGTATTTTAACTTTAAAAAATCAAAGAACCTTACCACAGACTACAAAAAAAAGAATAAGCAGAACTTTAATGTTTAGAAGCAAAATATTGCAGAGATTCTGAAAACAGTTAGTTGAATTGATTTTTATTTTAATTGACATGATCTTTTTGATGACGTTTTTTACCGTTTTAAAGCTTTGATTAAAGAATATAAAAAAATCTTATTATTCAGCTTACAGTGCATAAATTTATTAATACAATCGGTTAAATTTCAATGAGCCGAATATTTAATATAGAAAATAAAAGTTAAAAATTTAAAACCAACGAAAAATCGGTTTCGACTTATAAAGGTCATCACCAGTTCCTTATTCAAATAGATACAATCAGTTCCTTATTCAAATAGATACAATCAGTTCCTTATTCAAATAGATACAATCGGTTCCTTATTCAAGTAGAATCTATTTGAGTAAGGAACTGATGATGACCTTTATACGTCGAAACCGATTTTTTGCCAATGATTTAGTTGGTTTTAAATTTTTAACTTTTATTTTCTATATTAAATATTCGGCTCATTGAAATTTAACCGATTTTATTAATAAATTTATGCATCGGAATTTGATCAGTTAAATAAAATCGTCAATGTGACTTTACTGGAAAAAGGGTAATAGATTTCTGTTAAAAGACTTTTAACATATTAGCTTACAGCGTATAAAAATGCTTTCAAGGTTTTTAAAAAATAAATTATCACAAGTGCAACTGCATTTTAAGCCTCGAAGTCTTTGGTGCGGCCCGCAAAAGAATTTTTTAATTAGATGCTCAATTCAAAATATGAATTTTTTCAAAAATTCTTGAATTATGCGGCCCCATCAATAAAATTTAGTTTTAGCTTATAAATTTGCTGAAATTTCCATGCGTTTAGCAAACAAAACGATGAGCTTTTTTGTTGTCAACGTATTCACCTCCTTGGCTGCTAGAATTCAAACCGCACATCTGCTTGAAGACCAAAAAAAGAAAAGTCATCGCCTTAATGGAGCGCCAAATCTCGCCGGAAATGCTCCATAAATTACAGCGAAAAACTTTTTTGGCTTTCCAAGCAATATGCGGGCAGAATTCTAGTAACCAAGGAGGATGGATTTTAAATTTATACGTTAAAATGAAAGTAGAAACAATAAATAAAAAAACACTTTGTCTACTTAAACGCATTGCGGCCCGCGGCAAATTTATGGGCTAAAATTTCACCAATGTGGCCTGCATAAGCTCACGAGTGACATGCCTGATTTACATGAAAAGGATAGAAATGTTTTTAAGCGCTTTCCATTCCGCAGTAATGGTTAATTTTATCAGTCTACAAAATAATCGCACTTCGAAATTTTCGCCGTGCGGCTCCAAAAGAGATAAAAAGCACCTTGATACGACCTCCGCTTGCAGGCAGTTCAAGCATTAAAATTATCACAAATTATTCTCACTTCTACTTCTTCTTTTACAAAACATTTTTATCTTGGTTTGTTTAACAAAGTCTTCAGTAATGTTACGTAAAAATACCACTTATTCTTTTATTTAGGTTTTTCTCGCCCTTTGAAATGCAAAGATAGCAATAAAAAATTAGTGAAAGGTATTCTTAAAGCACACATTTCAAGACAAGTTGCTTTTTTTATGCTTAACGATCTACTACGTTTACAAAGCTATAAATTTATGTCAATAACCTTTGAAATTGACTTATAAAATTTTTAGTCAACACTTTAACAACCTTATTTTACAGCAACATTGATTCAACTGCTTTTGTAGATTTTTTGCCAACTAGGTTTTATATTGAAGTTCCCGTATATGCTTGTTTATTTTCAAATAGACCGGACATTCTTGCAAAGCATTGAACAATAGTTATTGAAGTTCTCTTTTAAACATTTAAATTATGCGTTTGATTGACTGAATAAAAGTGGTAAAATTGGATTTACGACATCTTTCTTTTGGATTTAAGGCTCAGTTTGGTTATTACAGGCTCTTACACGCTTAATGCAAGCTTACGTCCGAAAGCTACTTTACGTTTTTCACATGCCAACTTGAACCAAGATTGTCAGAGATATATCAGCCAAGTGCATCATGTCTTTCAAATGCATGATAAGATTATAGAAACATCTCTCAAACAGGATCCAGAGTACAAAAATTACATTTAGGTAGTAGCTTGGCTACAAACTTTATTGATTTTAAAGAACTTTGCTGGGCTTATGTTGGGTCAGCTATGCAACCACGCGTTTACAAATAGTTTCAGCATGCGAAATGTGTTTCCATAATTTTTACGACCGCTAAAGAATAATAAGCAATTCTTTATTTTTAATGAAAATTGGAATGTTTTAGCCAAAGGAAAACACAGAAAATCCTAATTAAAAAAAATCGGAATCATCGGTATAACAATTCGATACAACTCTCTTTAATCAAGTTCAATAACTAGTTTTGTCAATCTTATTCGATTGTAATTAGTCGTTTCCGATAAACTAGCCGTTGATTGGGACGAAATACATCGCCTACGGCCGAAACGACCCTACAATTAACTCAGACGTTTGGTATTTAGCTTTAAGTTTCGAGTTTTATCACTGTAGCCCTACATTCTGTTACAGAGAGAAAAAAAACCTTAACACCAAATAGTCCGCTAGGAATCACGCGGTTTTAATGGCTGTTCTACATTTTTTGCAGCTTGCCCGACCGGCTACTACAAATCTTCATCTGGCAATACGCCGTGCAAGAAATGTCCATCTCGCAGCATTTCGCTCAAATCAGCTGCAACTAGTTGCTCGTGTCAATCCGGTTTCTTTCGAGCCGAAACTGAATCTATCGACCAATCGTGTACAGGTAAGTGTTTCATAGATTTTCTATGACAGAAAAACTTAATTTTTTTGATACATTTCGTCGGCATTAATGATTCGAACGACTCTTTATAATCCTGAAGCATTTGTTGGTCGATGACTCAATTGTTGGCCAGCGATTAAAACTTGCATAAAATTTGTTTTTAATGTTTTGTTTAAAATATTTCTTCCGATCACATCACCACATCAAAAACACCAAGTACTATAAACAAGTTCTTCGATTGCTCTGTGGCGTTATGTTATACATTTATTAATTAGTTTCTTCAAGCCGACAAATTTCACCCTAACAAATCCGTGTTTGTATATTTTCTGCTCTTACGTACTCGAGTGCCTTTATGAAGTAATAGCTATTAAATTTTTGGTTAATATAAAACGTCGTAGGAAATACAAAACATATTTCTCTCCTCCTTTAAGCTTCAATTCTTACAATCAACGCTAATGATCGGCGAGCGAGTTGAAAAGATTAAAAAACCTTAAATTGCTGTCTTTTAGAAGTTTTTAATTAAGGTTTTTGTTGCGAGTAGATATCTTGTGTTCGGGTTTTTAATGCGATTGCGGCGGATTTCAAGTTTTTTTGTTCTCCTTGATTCAGATTCATATTAATTTTCTTGTCCTTGTATAATTATTTTGTTGCACAGAGCAAAGTTTTTTTCTGTCTGTGTTCGAAATGCTCTAAAAGTCGAAGCAAGTCTCCCGCCAGCTATAATGACTAGTTCTTTGCTTTGTTTATTCGAATTTGTCGACAAGGACCGTTTTCTATCGAGATCGCTTTGTTCGGGGTGCAGTGAGTCAGTAAGCCTAACGAGACCAGGGCTTCTAAGCTTGTTGGAGTAGTGGACCACTAGGCTAATTCGGTAGAATTTTGTCGACCCCAAAATGGACAAAAAGTTCCCAGAAGACTTAAAACTTTTTCAAAAAGTAAAATTTACTTTGAAAATCAAGTGAAAACCAAAAAAGATTTTCACTTTATTGTATGCTTAAAACTTCAATTGAGGACCTTTTTTGATCTTCACTTGATTTTTTGAATAAATTTTATGTTTTAACGACGATAAATTCCTTTTTGGGTGTTGCACGTACCATTGACAAGTTTTTACGATCTTAGGAGTCGTTTTAGATCAAGTAAAATGTAAATCGCAAATTGGTATTTAAAAAAATTCATATCCCTCAGTTTAAAAAACCTAAACTAGACAAAAGAGAGCAGTTCTATTGCAGTGAAAGTTTTGAATTGGCCAGTCAATTGTAAAAATTTGGCGGCAACAGTCGACAAATTCCAGTCATTTCACAGCTGCTGTTTGTGGATATGCGATGCCTGGCCTGGCAATGTGCCAGCAACGGTTTGCGATATCAAAGCGGGACGGAATGTTCGCACGGTTTTCAATAAATACACTATTGGAAAGTGTTTATTTCATAGGGAAGCCTTTGTTGATTTTAACAGTAAAAACCTTATCTTTCGACACGTCACTCAGAAAGATATTTCCGTTTTCAGGAACAGTTTATTAAAGGAATAAGTAGATGAAAAATTTGAAGCTCGTCATTCGCATGGATTCTTGAACGTTATGTCAAAAATATTTATTTCACCTCCGACACTGCTGAAGACAATGTTAATTAATCGAGTTATGACGTTGTACAAAATTTACCGAGTTTTTTTAATCCGGGTCACAGACAAGCTTTGAAATTCAATCTTTTGCTAGTCATAAAGCAAGAACCAAAGGAAATCCAGCAGAAAGCAAAAAAAGAAGGATGTTAACGTTGTTTGAGTATTGGTGGAGTCATTGTTTGAACTATCAGTTATCTGCCGTATATCCTTAAAAAGCTTTTCACAACATCAGTGATCGTGGGTTTAGGGATTTGTAGGTAAATTTAGCATGACTGACTTCGAGGCTCAATAACTTGCGCTCACAAAAGAATCATCTTAATCTCGTAGTTTCAGGTAAAAAAAAACGTGTCAAGGAGCAGTTTGATACATTGCCCTGTGGCGCGGTTTAAAGTAAGGTTTTTTTACAAGCTTATAGAGATTTTGCTTGTCAGGTATATTCATACCCTTTCGTGCCTTAAGAAAGAACTATGTAGAAATAAAAGAAATAACAAGTGTATGAAAAGTTGAAGATGTAGTAATAAAGTGAAAGAAACTATTCCAACACGTTTACAAAACAATAGCAAGAATGCACCTTGGTTTTGTGTACACAGTCCTTAACATTCCATTCTATTTGATTTCTTACGCGTTTATAACAAAGCGCTGTCGCAACGTCACGTTATACGTTATTGATCAAATGTTTCCTTTCTCATTCTGGCAGTTGAACTAGTTTCGCAATTCGATTCGAGCAAATTCGAAATTCTTCTTTTCAGTTTTGCATCCCTATTCATCGATTAACGCGTATGCGGCAGTTATGATTTCGGTCATATCAGAAAGCAATAGCTGAGAAAAGTGGACTCGAAGTTGGTCCGGCAGATGTCTGGTCAAGTTCGCGCTTGTTCAAGAAAACCTTGCTAGATTCAAGCCTAAATTCGCACTTTGCCGCACTTGCGTGGTAGATTTCACTTTTATTTTCTAGAACGTTCACTTCCAAACTTTAGGCCTAATTCGGGCTTCAAACAATTTTTGTAAGCTTGTAATTGGGCCTAAATAACAAACAGATCCCGATTAGAAGTTTTTGCGCAATAAACGCTGATGCGCCATCAACTAGTCGCGATTTTACTTTTTAATGGAACTTTTATTCATTTGAATTTTTAATAAAACTTGGAAATTGTCCCATGGAATTTGTCCCAATTCGCGATTTCACTTGGGTTCTTGCAATAGTGACCCTGCTTCGAATGAAAACTAATAGTTTATCTCTCTGACCAAACGTATTATTTTATTCCGCACACAAAGTCTGTTAAATCGTTTTAATTGTGAAAACAGTTTTTTTTCAAGTTAAGCTTTTTAATTTCATTTTTATTTACTTTGCAAAATTGCGTACTATTCGGTTTCATTCAGTAGCGTTTTAAGGGTGTAGCCATTGTGCCATGGCCCTACTCCCCTTTGGTGATCACTAATACAAAAAATCAGAGACAGATTCCAAGTGAAAAACTTGAAACTTTCATGTAGCCTATTCTGTGTTTATCCAAAATCTCACTTGAAAAAAATTTTTCCACTAAGCATAATTGATTGTGGTTGCATACTCCCCCCCCCTTCAAAAGTCCTCGGTACGCCACGAATTTCATTATTAATTAACCTCAGTTATAGAAAAGTAAAACTTTTTTCACCTCTGACGTAATGCTAAAAATATTCAAAGCTTTAATTCCACCAATATGTTTGTAACAAATCGAAAACAATTTAGAAAAAACAAAAATAGCCGTTGTTGCAAATGCATCTTCATTAACTTGTACTCAACCCGAGCATCTAACAACGCCTCCGACCAGCTTGGCTCAACGGCCACTCAGCGCCGTTCATTGCTGGGTTAGCAACGTCTTACGCTTAATTACATTTGACCATTTGTGTCTTGGCACTTGGTTTTGACGCCGAAACCCCGGCGGCCTGTCTGGTAGCTCAGTCACGCCTAATAGAGAACGACAAGCAGATCCGATCCAGAACGATGCTTGCGTTATTTTTTCCATGTTAACGACTTTTTCAAATATTTGAGCGGCTGCGGGTCAGTTGTATTTACCTTTCTTATTTAATCTATACCGAAATATTGTCAGGAAACAAGAATAACTTGCTTGTATTCTTTTGTTTGCGAACTATATTTAATCAGTTTCCAAGCCCAAGGGTTTTTAGAGCTTTTCGTAAACGGCACCCAGCAAAAAAATGAATATTTCGCGGCATTTCAAAAAAATTTTTCATCTATTTTTATTTTCAAACAAAGACTTAAACTAAAAGAAATCCCAAGATATAATTGAACCGCTCGCTCCGCTCCGGCAAGAAACCCCGATTACAGTCTCTGAAGATCATAAGAATTTGATTGTTAAACACATGACGGGATGTAAAAGTTAAGTCGAACGAATTTAAAACAACGGCATTGTAGCGAGAAGCATTTTTGTGATGTCACTATCACCATCATAAGGTGTGTTGATACTTGCTTGTTAATTGACTTGTCGATCATTCTTCTATTACAATCGTGTAGCCCATTAGTAAAGTTTTTAATGTCCCTGCCCGCTTTAACTGAAATAGCTCAGACTAAGAGTTGGAATTTAAATAGCAACCTGGCAACGTACACGAACGAGTTTTTGTTGAAAGTGGTATTAGGTTAGAATCAGCATTTGACATTAATAATGTTGTAATTACAAGTGTAATTCGTTTCTGTTCGCTATTATAGCGTTTATTGAACGGCCAACGGCTGACGATTGAGGTTTTATATTTGTTTAACGTGTCTTTTTTCTTTTTCAACTTACTTGTTTGTGATGTGTGATGGTAGCTGTTGTCACTTTTGTAAACTGAATTTTTTTAATTCCTCTGTAATTCTCACGTGACTTCAAACTTGATTGGTCAAAGGTTTCTTCGTTTCCCCTAGCAACCCAAGTACAGAGCGCCAGTCACAAACAGTTAAAAATCGAATATGATTCGTTCAATAAATAAACACCGGTTTATTCTTGATCGCTCCATGTTCATCTTTCATAAACAGCAGTTAATTGTATTGAGTCATCAGTTTTGTCGGATTCTAGCGTTTTCGGTCGTCTATCTGAAAAGCAGTGCTTCCTTTACATCACACTCCGAAAGTTATGACCTTGTTTTTCTTTTCTTTTTTTTTCTCTCACGAAGCGATCGAACTTGAATCGCGAAATCATTGCTTTGCGAATCGTTTAGCGATTACTCGCCGCATCAACTTGTCGTATAATAACACCGTGAAATCGTCATCAAAGAACTTTCTTTTTGAAAGCGACTTCGAAGGATCGGAGTCGTCTTTCATCGCTTTATAATTATTGTGAATGGAACGTGTGTCGTTTTGATCATATTTACTTAAATAGAATTGTGAATTTCTTTCATTTTTACCGTCAAGCAACAAGTTTTCGGCATATGTCGACGCCAAACCTTTTTCTTGTTGAATTGAACGGTGATTTATGTTGAAACGCTGTGTTTTGGTTTTGAAAAATAAAGAAGTTTTCTGAAATGCTTTCAGGGCCGTCGGTTCGAAATTATGCTTGGTAATTACACAAGTATAAAGTAGGGTTTTGACCCGCGAAGCCATTCGAGTGTTTGTAAGCTTGCTCGATTGTCAGCTTCATCATAAAAGCGTTGGCATCGTCATTGGTTGATCTTGATCAAATTAAAGAGAAAACCGTCAATGGCAAACGAACAATGTTAAACTAAATTCAAAGTACCAAAATGATACCAATGCAACTAAGCGAAGGCTCTTGCAATTTCTAGCGGTGCTTGCTTCTTTGCAGGTCCCCCGAGCAGACCATTGAACTTGAATTTCGAATGGAACAAGAAGATTCTTCATGTGACGTGGTCTTTTCCTGCTGACACTGGATCAAGAGACGATCTTTACTTCAGGTAACCTCGGGAAAACGGTGATTTCAATCTTTTGTGTGACCTATCTGTGTTTTAGAGTTTTAAACACGCAATAGCCTTTTTCACGCAAATCTGTTATTTTAGCTTTACAATATTTTTGTTCGGAAGATTTTTTGCTATGGGGAAACTCCCAATGTAACAAAAAGCTAATCTATTAATAGAAAATCGCTATACTGCTGAGAAAGTGGGAAAATCTTTTTATCGAATTCGTTTAGTTATTGAATAATATTCAAAGTAAAGGTTTTTTTCAAGCGTTTGGTTACTGAATTTCTGATTTTTGATTTGGTTTGTTATCTGTGAATTTGCCTATTTTATGTGAATAGTAATTTATTTTCTAATTTTCTCTTTTCTACGCAGTATTGCGTGTAAAACATGCGACAGGTCGTACCAGAAATGCAGCAACTGCTCTTCAACCGTTCAATTTGTTCCTACCGATCCTCATCACGTGGTTTCTACGTCAGCAACATTATCCAATCTGAAGCCATCTTCTTATTATATTGTTACTGTAAGATTTTCGGTTTAATCGCTTAATAGAACTATTATGTAATATAGTATAAATGTCGATGTAGTTATGCCAAATATCGAAGAAAAGATTGTTATATTTAATTCAAAACGTGCTTTTTCAGCTTTTTTAATATAAAAAGTAAAAGTAGCATATTTGACCAACCTTTGCCGCTAATCAAAAGCATTTGCTTTAGGGTACTTGAAGGTGCTCGCATTTGGTTTAAGTTTAATTACAAGTTGAGAATATTAAACATTGGTTACATAGTGTCGAAGGCGCTGTTTGCTTTCGGGCAATGTTATGACGTTGCAAGTGACGATGGAATTCCACCTGGAATTCAAGCTCGACCTTTGTTCTGTCTGAGTCAGGACAGCACAATGTGATGCAGCTGCTGTCTAATCTTGATTCGTCACAGCTCTTTTTTCCTGGGATTTTGTCCTAATTTCTGCTTGACTAGTAGTCCATTTAAAAACCATCGTCGAGTTAGACAATTTTTAAGTTTTAAAATACTTGAGAAATTTAAATATTGCAAATCATTTTTACGCCTTATACTGAACTTCAAAGAGCAATTGGCTCGTATCGTCGCATTTCGACAAGCTTTTCGATAACAACGTAATTAAGCTAACTTGTACTTTAACCCTGTTGCATATGATAATTCGTAGGCATTGAGCATTTTTAACCCTTCTGCAAGTTGTTTTCATCGATAAAACCAAGCAAAGTATTTTTCTGATTTTTAAAGCAGTGTTGCGCCAGGAAATATTTTTTTTCAACAGCGAACAACTGAAAATCAAAGACTGAAATGTAAAACTTTTTGACCCTTAGGTGTCTTCTTACAATGGGGTTTCCCCTTCGGGTCGAGAACCGGAGAGCAGTGACATTCGCTTTTCAACAAACGAAGGCCTTCCTCCAAAAGTAGTCGACGTCCAGCTCGTCGGAAAAGAAGAAAGAAGCCTAACGTTGCGATGGTCAAAGCCGGACAGCGAAATGACGTTCGAGTACCAGGTGAAAGCGGAGATGGTTCTGTCAAGCGACCAGGCAATCCCAGAACCGATTGTTTTGACGGTGAGCAGCGGCCGGTCGCGGTGACGTCGACTGAACGATCAACCGATAGAACAGCTCAAAGTACTAAACTTCAGCCTCACTGTAGGTTTCCTCCTCAAACGCATCGCTCGATGGGTTGCGTCCGGCGACAACGTACCGGGTTCGAATACGCGGTCACACGGCCTCCGGATACGGTCAGTTCAGCGACCCGGTCACTTTCACGACGTCCAGCGTTTCCTCCACGCCGGATGAACAAAGAACCGAGAGCGACGGCTTGTTGACGATCGTTGCAGTTTGCTTTGCTGTCACACTTTTAGTCGTCGTCCTATTGGCGCTGTTGATTCGTTGGAAAAAAAAGAAAAGACGAGAAACGGCTCTGATTAAATCGAAATTGACAGACGATCCTCAAGTGTGCTTGATTGGCCAAGACAAGCTTAACAGTGCCATTCCAGGTCAGCGAAAAGAAATTTGTTTTCTCCATCTGTAAGGCTTTTTTTTTTGGTTTTAAATGTAAAAAAGTGAAGTTTGGGTTTGTAACAAAATCGTGTTTATTTTGAAACAATCTCCTTACGATTCTATTGTTTGAAACAGGAAGCAACCCGCGCAAGACCTACGTCGACTATCGGGATCCCCATCAAGGTGTGAAAGAAATTGCTTGCGAAATCGATCCGTCCCGAATTGTAATCGAGCGCGTCATTGGACAAGGTATAGTCACGTGACTCGCACCGCCGCCTTGCATTGGACAGCACGAATTCACGTTCCTGTATGGCTTTTGCAGGAGAGTTCGGCCAAGTTTGCCGAGGAAGGTTGACGGAGGGAAAGTCGCATTCGATTGTGGCGGTCAAAAAACTTCGATCCGGAGCAGATTTGGTGGACCACAGTAATTTTCTGCGGGAGGCCTGTACAATGGCCCAGTTTCACGACCCTAACATTGTTCAGTTTAAGGGAGTCGTCACTAAACGTAAGCGAAAATCAAAGAAGATTGCGACCGATAAGTTTCTTATTTCTGCGTTTTTCAGCTAATTTTAGATCAAAATGTTACATATTTGCTGTCACCGCAAATGCTCATATGGAGAACATAATTCGATTTAGCCAAAAAAATGTGGCTTTTACATTGGAATGTGACAAAGTATCTGAAAGACGACGAATACTTTAAGCGCGGCTTAGACTTTAATCTCGAAAAGCGGCTTAAAGCGTGCAACATCATGCATTCCGATTTGAAATTCTTTTAAACTTTGCAATATCGTCGTTATAGACTCTCGCCAATCACTTTCATTTTTGCAGAGATGCCCGCAATGATTTTGTCTGAATTTATGGAGAACGGATCTCTGGATCAGTATTTGCAATCGAACAAGGACAATTTGACTATGGTCCAGTTACTTGAAATGCTGAAGGGAATCGCCAGTGGAATGCGCTATTTGTCCAGTATGAAGTATGTCCACCGTGACTTGGCCGCTCGGAACATTCTAGTCGATTCGAATCTCGTTTGTAAAGTATCCGACTTTGGGTTGTCGAGGACTCTTGAAAACGACCCCCACGCTACTTACACGACTCAGGTAAATCTTAAATCGATTTTAAAAGCATTAAAAGAACTCTGAACAAAGGAAGTTTCGAGAATTTTCTATAAATCAGGGTGGAAAAATTGCCTTGCGGTGGACCGCTCCGGAATGCATACGCCATCGAAAATTCACTTCCGCCAGTGACGTATGGAGTTACGGAATAGTGATGTGGGAGATAATGTCATACGGAGAAAAGCCCTATTGGGACATGAGCAACGATGAAGTGACACAAGTAATTGAGGATGGATACCGTCTTCCAGCTCCCATTGTAAGTCGAGTCCCCCGATGCCAACTAACGATAAAAATATTTATTCAAGGATTAAATAGTTCTCGTTTTTTGAAACCGTTTATAAGAATTAGGCTTGACATTGTTCAGGTTAAAGTTACCCGACTAAGCTTCTTCATAAACTGCTTTTATCTTCTCACTTTTAACGGCAAAGGCTAGATTAGGTAGCAATCGCCTTGGCGATTACGAAATAACCTCGTGTTTATCTACTGTTATTACCTTGCATTTCAAGTCGCATGTTTACACTGGACCACCCGGGAAGCTGAGGCATTAGCTAGATTCTTTAAACATATTTGATCTTGTCAATGAACGAACATAAATTTTAACAATGAAGTTGCTTTACTTGCAGTTTAAGGTATTTTTTGTCTTTTATATCAACTTGTTAACGAGCAAGGAAGCAAAAAAATCCATTTTTAAAATTCTGTATCGTAAAATTTTTTTTTTATATCTCAACCATAAAATGGGTCTATTAAAGTTACATCTATGCTTGCGTTTGAGCGTTTTGAAATAATGAAAAACTCTTGAGCGAGTTAAAAAAATTTTTTCATTAATTTTAAAAACTTTGTCAGTTTACAAGCAAAACTAATTATTTTTGGATTAGACGCTTAATTTTGCTTCATCGCTCAATGGAGGTTTCAAATTAACTGTTTTAAACATCTTGTTGTTAAGATTTTGCTAAATTACGAATTAGTCATTGCGACGATGAAAGCAACTAGTGCAATTGGGTTTTTGGCCAATTCAAAAGCTGAAAGCACTTTTTGTTGGGAACTTTTTTATAATCGGATTAAAGGACCAAATCTGGTGAAGTTATTTCTTATTAAAAATCGTTCAAAAGAAACTTCTTTTTTGACGAATTCACCAAAAACACTTTTCCTCTTAGTCAGTCAGGGTTTATACAAGTTAATTGATTTGTGGCAAAAAAGTGTGTTCTAAATTAAGAATCACATGACCTGAAAACAGAGCATAGGTGCCGAGATTTTTTTACAGAAAGTAACTCTCTAAAAGAACGTGCTCTTGTCATTATAAAACCACTTTATAATCACAGGTTCAAAAAAGAAAACGAATTTTGGCTTTTTGTCAATGTAAAAAAAAATCAAACCCTCTTAATTATACTACTTCGTTAGTAGTCGTTTTGCTCGATTAGAATTGTGTAAAAAATGTCTTGCGTATGTCTTGGCGCTTAAAAGCATTTGGTATCTCGTAGTCATCGCCCGTTTTAAAACAAATTTCGGTGTTAAGTTTGGTTTTCAATTCTTCACTGAAATGATCATAACCTCACATACCTGTTATATATTAGAGTCAAAAATTATTTGCATGTCTATCGTGAATTGCTTTATGAGAAAGTATTTTAAAACATCTCGGTGTAGCCTAAGGATTTTTAAAAGTGCAATTTATGAAAGATGATTTGATTGTCAGCACCCTCTTGATCCAAGTAGATTCACCTGTCCCAAAGATTTTAAAATTATTCCATAGTTATTTGGTTAAGTTTCAATTCACTGTTTGAAAAACGTATTAAAAAAAACACGAATTTGGTCTTAATCTCTTTTCAATTCATTAACGCAAACCAAATTTCAGTTATATCGAGTGGATAAAATAAATCGCTTTTAGGTATTATTCTGTTTATGAGCTGTTGCTGTTTTGAAACATTGAAACAATTTCTTGTGATTGTTAATTTAATGTAAAACATTTCATTCGTGTTGCTTCGTATAGTTTTTTTAATTTCTTCCAGTCTAAGCAGTTATTTAAACCACTACCATTCTACTTATACCAATTTTTATTTTACAACTGCTTTGGTTTCCTTTTTGTAATTCTCGCAAATTATCGCAGAAAAAACTAACGAAATAAAATTCACTCCTTCCTGCCCAAGACTGACGTTCTTTTCCACCTCGATGCTTAATACAGCGCAGACGTTGTGGTTAGAAATTATCGAATTCATGCAGTTTAATTAACATTTCAAAGATGTGTACAGCTGGGCGGATGGGCTCAAAGCTTCCGTCTATAAAAGCTTCAACAAGAATAGCAAATGGTTCTCCGCTCTGCAACAAAGCGTCTACTTTCTAACTGCACTTTTGTAATTGCCTTGTTGGCAGATATATCATCAACTGTGGTCGCTCTTAATTTCCAAAGCATTTTAAATGCCACATCTTTCAAAATTTCAAATATCAGCCTTATGCTGGGAAATCCTAAGATAGTTTGATTTTAAGTTGTGCGCGACTTTTAAAAAAACAAGCGAAAGTAAATCAGATCTTATTGCTTCGCAGAACTGTCCACAAGTTCTTCACAACCTGATGCTTCGATGCTGGAGTTACGAAGACCGAAGACGGCCGACTTTCAACGATATCGTTTCCCAGCTCCACAACTTCATCCAGCATCCAGAGCTGCTCAGTCGTCCGGTGGAGATGATTGACCTCAGCGCTCCTCTTCTGAGTCCAGACAGCCCCACCAGCCTCCAAGAAGTCAGCACACTCGATGAGTGGCTGGACCTGATCAAGCTGGGCCGGTACCGGAACAGCTTTTACGACCGGGGCATCAAAGACCTTGAAACCCTAGCGCGCATTACTCCAAGGTAAGTTTCTACGCTCAGATTTCTAACGTTTTCTTCGTATGGCAACCCTGATTTATGATTTTTTTTAGTGATTTCGAGCGACTTGGAATCGCATCAACTGAGCACAGATCACGACTTCAGAGCGGACTTGAAACTCTACGACGTCATTTCAACGCCCTTCAGGTGGCAAAGATAACTCCTAGTACCTTGAGATCGCCCTCGGAAATTCCACATCCGCATTTAAAGCCGCCAAGTTCCTTTACTTTTCCTCCAAATCAAGAGATTAGAGACAATCGCATAACCCGAGATGTAGCACTAGTGTGATTTTAGAATTGCCGCTCTTTGAGCGTGTCCAGGGGAAACATGGAACAGGACGTGATCTGGATGGTTCCCTTTTTGAGAAAGGGTAATAAAGGAGATCAGCTTCACAAGCAATCGAAGCTTATGTTGAGCAACATCAAACGTTGCTGGTTAGACTTATTGCCAAGTCATTGCATTGTCGTTGTTCATCGACATCAATTCACTGTGCTACCGCGACAAAGGAACTGGCGTATTTCAACCCTTACGTTTTCTCGTTTTCGTTTTGGAGAGAGTGAGTTTTTCAAGTGAGGAATTGCTCGTTGAAATTCTTAGAATCGTTAAAATCTATTGCAAGTTGTGCCGGAGAACTTCTTTCTCAGTGAGAATTTTAGGAAATCACGCGAATCGTTCTTCTGTTCCAGTCCATGCCGCGCTAAGATTAGTTTTGTTGCTTTGTTCCAGTGATATTTTTATTCACTTTGTTTTTACGTTTGTTTGTTTCTAACGCACCTGGAAAATTTTGAACGTTAAAATCATTGGAATTTTTACAACTGCCGTCATAGACTGTGTAAAAGTGAAATCTTAAAGCAGTAGATTTTTAAAGAGCTTTGTATGTTTGAAAAACAGACCATTGAAATGTGGTAAACTTTAAAATATTTAATCAATTATTTAATCAAAAATTGAAATTCTATTAATATTTAGTGAAGCTGTCAAGTTTTGGTGCCATAATTTAATTTGCTTTTCTCTTTTGTACTTTGCCATTGTTTTTTTAAACTATTATTTATTATTTTTTTGCTGCTTTCTTGATCAGCTTTTTTGTTTACTGTTGATTTGACGTGTACTGGAATAAAACCTGTTTATGACGTCATCTGATCGTATTTGCGGCGTCATTCAGTTGGTAGAATATTTACCTCGTTTTGCTAGAGTGTTATCTGTTTATAATTTTATAAACTAAACAAGTTAAAGCTTGAAAAAGATATTTAGATTATCTTTAATAAATGAATTAATTCCATCTGGTGCTATTGCTAATTTTGGAAATTTTTTCCAGTCATAGTTTATTTTAGGGGGTCGAACCGCTAAAAATAATGTTTCAGTTCAAGATCGGCAAAAATTATGTTTTGTGTTCAGTTTTGCCAAATTCTATTTTTAATGGTTCTGTTCCGGTTCGGGTTCAACAGGTTTTATTTTTAAGGTTTCAGTTCGGGCTCAGGTTTCAAGAAACAATTCTCTGTTAATACAATTTTCGGTTTTGCTTTGGTTCAAGCCCTAAATTCATAAGATATTTTTTGTCCATTTCTGACAAGCGTGAGAACTGAAACCGCGGTTCGATGATTGTAGTCATAGGCTTATCAGACCAATTATTTGGGGGGGGAACGTAACTATTTTGTCCAAATTTTGGACAATTATTGCCAGAATGATGGTTTTGGACGATTCCACTAAGAACCCTAAACATAAGTAAATCTGATTTTTGCTATATCCTTGGTGCGTCTTTACGTAGGCGTCAAAGTTGGAGGGGCAAAAGGGACACTCGCGTCCCCTTGACCCCCCAAATGTATTGATTTGTATTGAATTGAAATTGTAATGTATTGACAATGAAAAACTTATTGACCCAAATTTTTTGGGTACAACTATACGTCTATACGTCTCTATTTTAATAAATCTTTTGCTTTATTTTTTCCACTTAGAACTGTGTTTTATTTAGCCCTCGTGACCAATTTCCTATTTTAACTTGTCCGGTGTAAACTCACTTATGACGTTTCTGTTTTGCAACGCAAAGTGAGTGACCAGACCACTTGAGGCAACTACAAATACAAAATTGTTATTTAGCTTGGCCGGTGGTGGGCAAACTACAGCCGTGGACCAAACCCGCCCCCCCCAGAGTATTCAATGTGAAGGGTGTAAAAAAAAGAAACTTCTTTGTTCTTGTTTTTTCGGGTTTTGAGTAAGTTTGCACCAATTTACGTTGTAAATACTAATTCGGGCCTCGATCAGAAGCCCACCCCTGATCTAGATCTAAAAATAAATCAAAAATAAAATCAGACCATCGAACCAGAACCCTTTAAAATAATGTTTAGGTTTAGCAATTTTAATTTTACGGGTTGAGTTCCGGTTCGGGTTCACAAAATAAGAACGGTTAATACCGGTTTACGGTCCCGTTTCGGGTTCAGTTCGACGTCTTGGTTATTGTGTCGTGAGTCGGCAGTGTGGTCGAGTGGTTAGAGCACCGGACTGATGATCAACATGGTCTCGGTTCAAAAACCATTTGCTCCATTCTGTTGTGTCCTTGGGAAAGACACTTTACGGCACTTTCCCCTGCTTGGTGGTCCTGGCAAGCAGTTCTAAATTATAGTCATACCTCTATTAAGTTACAAGCAGACAGCAATATCTTGGCATCTCCGGAAGCAGGTCGGGGTAATTGCTTACCCTATGTATTAGCGCCTCCGTCGCTTTCCTGCGAGTCAGGAGGATAAATATAGAGATAAAAATAAAAAAAATAAATAAATTTTACCGGTTTAAACCGGATATTTTTAAACTGGTCAGAAATATTTTAAAATAAATTGAATAAAAACAACAAATTAAGACTACAGTCTAACTTTTTATAGCAGTACAAGTTGTATCAACAGGAAATACAAAGGTCAATAGAAAGTAGCAAATCCAACTTGGCACTGTAAAAAAGTTTCGTAAAATACTCGTGTTTTATTTTGAAGAGAGTTGAATGACATGAAATAAATCTACAACTAGCTATTTTCTTGCATTTGGAAACTTTTTCCAACAGGAGTAAGTTTGTTTTCGGTGCACAAATAATTTTTTTTTGCCCAAATAATTCTTCGTCGTTGCTCGAAATTGTTTGATTTCGGCCAAGTATTTCCTGTCACTGACCGAAAAATTCTGATTTTGACCAAATTTTTGAGACTTGGGGGCAATTACCTCCTTCCCCTCCGGCTTGTACGGCTACGAGTGTAGGGGAAAATCGGATAAGTTGATTCAGTGGGTTTTGTCAAACAATTGACGTTTCACGGGAAATCTTGTGACTTTTTCTCTAATTTTTTCTTTTTCGTTTAATCTTTTTTTGCATTTTGTCATTAACACAAAAAAATTGTTCTTCAATAAAAAATTTTCTAAATGTTGGGCAGCTCCAAAACAGTGATCTTCAATCGGTACGCCGCGGTATATTTTCCTGAAACTTTCGGGATTTAGCCACAACAGTTTGATGAAGGAGTTGATCCCTGCTCTACTTTTGGTTGGTCCTTTCTCAAGCAAGCGTTGAGGGAGTAGAAAAATTACTTTAAGAATCAAGTTATGCTTAGAAAATTTTATTGTCTAATTGACGGCGTGTACTAAGATGACACAAGATGAAATTCATTAAAGAGGTTAAGATTCTTGAGCAAAATCTTAATAATTTTTGGTAATAATATCTAAAAGTATACATTTTGTAATTTTCAAAAAAATCAAGTTTTTAAAAGAAAGGTAAAAGTCGCCGAAGCAATAACGATCCCGACTCCAAAACAACTAAACAACAACTTTAACTTCAGCACATGAAAAGAAAGATTTTGACTCCCCCTCAAAAACATGCAAATCCAGTGACTCCGGGTTTAAAACCCAGGTCTAGAGAATAAATAACTACTTGTTACATTCTTTTCAACCTATTTAACTTTAAAACTGAACGCTGTTAGCCTATTATGTTCTTTCTAAAATTTCAATAAATCTTTTTCTTTTCATTATACGTAGTGTAGGCATAGGGAAAATACAGTTGGAACCAGCGGAAATAATGTTAGGGAAAATACAGTTTTGCCCAAATTTTATTCACGTTTGCCCAATCATGATCTTCTAGCATTTCACAGATAAGAGAAGAAATTTCATCCTAAATTTAGCGTGAAGACCAAAAAAAAGGTCTTTACTTTAAATCTGTCTCTGACATCTAGATTTTTGTCCCAAAATAGTAGTGACTTCTAAAAAAAAAACGTTTCACTTCAAATTTTTGATAGTTTTTCTGCGTTTGGAAACTTTGATCTACAGGAGTAATTCGTTTTTGGTGGACAAAAAATTTTTTTGCCTAAATAATTCCTTATGTCGCTGCCCGAAATTTTTTGATTTTGCCCACATATTCTTGTTACTGCCCGAAAAATTCTGATTTTGCCCAAATTTTTGTCGCAATTACCTCCTGCCCCTCCGGCTGGTACAGCTGTGAGTGTAGGGGAAACCGGATAAGTTGATACAGTGGACTAATTAACTTACCACTTTTATCTAATCTAGCGCTTCTCAAACTATGGCGCGCCACCCCGTTTGGGGCCGCGTAATAAAATTTCGGGGTCGTAAATCAAATTGGGAAACGTTAGTAGTACGAAGTTGTTAGCAATCATAGTTCACTTCGACATATTATGTAATGAAAATATTCGTTTTAAAAAAAGTCCAAGTTTAAGAATTGACCGCAATGCCCCTGTTTGAGATATCGAATAATTAAAAATAACCCATGACAATAAGTGATGAATTGTTACTTTTTCTTTTAAAAGGGTTCTAAATGCAATTTTATTACTTGTATTCCGATTTTAAAGTAATTCTGAAAAAAACTTTTTCTCTTGTATAACATAGTTTTTAATTGAAGTTTAAAGCAATTAAGCTTGATTTAAATATGAGTTAGTGAGTAGTTTAAATTCATGTGAAAACATTAAAAACACCTAAAAAACCTGATAAGATAAAAAAAAAGATTAAAGTTACATTTTTGCAATATGAATTAATTTTTATGTACAATATTGGAGTAGAAAAGCCTTTTTGCTTAATTTGTAATTAAACTTTGTTGGCAAAAAACACAAAACACTTTAAATCAAAAAATATTACTAAGCTTTCCAAATATTTTGAAAGACCTTTAAAGTCTTCCGAAAAGCAATATTAGTTTATAGAAAATTTTCCATCTTAAATTGCGCACCCGTTATAAAACTAGTTCTTTGGTGGCAAAGTTAACAAATTTCTCGCGTTGTAAAATCTCGTTTTGCTGTAGCAGCTGTTAAAAAGTCCGAAATATCAGAAAAGAAATAAAGTATGGTGATGAAATTTGCGAAATTTTATTATCTAATGAGACTGCTGGCAGAAGAATTGTTGAAGTTAATGACGATCAATTTCAGCAGGTAATTTGGAAAAGTTCAAAGCTTGCAATTCAGCTCAAGGAAACGATAGACCTATCTCAAAATGTACAATATAGCTGCTTTCCTACATCTGTCGTACGATCATCAAAAAAGCATGAAAGAAGAATTGTTTTTTATCGACTTTTGAAATGCCACCCCAAAAGCGAAGACTCTTTTAAGTCGACGAATTTTACAACTACAGTCTCCGAGGAGCCATTGCTTTGAACTCTGTACAGGTGGCACAAGAAAAGTGCGCAAGCATGCGGGAATTTTTAAAAGATAAGACTTAATGTGAATTTTGCATAAACCAAAAAGTAAATAATCAACCCTTCATGAACTAATCCTTAAAATTTCTTGCTGTTCTACACAGTAGTACGAGTATTTTTATGAAGCAGTTTTGTTAAATTGACAATCATTGAGTTTAAAAAACGATCGGTTTTGTGGCTGTTTATTTTTAAGGTTTCAGTTCGGGTTCAGGTTTCAAGAAACAATTCTCTGTTAATACAATTTTCGGTTTTGCTTTGGTTCAAGCCCTAAATTCATAAAATATTTTTGTCCATTTCTGACAAGCGTGAGAACTGAAACCGCGGTTCGATGATTGTAGTCATAGGCTTATCAGACCAATTATTTGGGGGAAGAACGAAACTATTTTCATTTTCCTTGTCTCGTACCAATCCTGAACCAAACAATGGGTAATTTGTGCAAGAAACATCATGAAAATCCTTCCCATTTCATGTGCTTGATAACTTTGTGAAATCGAAAAGTTTGTTTTTTGTCAACAATTTCCTTTTCCGTTTTCTGTAACAATTGTTTCGTGGATAGTGTGCACTTCCATAGCTACATCATAGACAAAAATTTTGTTAGAGATTTGCAAAAAAATGTAGTTATTGTTTTAATGTCATAAAGTTATAGTAGTCATAATTAAGTCACATAAAAATTATTTTTTAAAATTGGGTCGCAGAACAAAAAAGTTTGAGAAGCCCTGATCTAATCAGCCAAGCGTGAATCTCTTGCATTAAGATCATGGGCTTTATCTTTGAAATGATTAATAGCTACCATATTAGTTTGAGCTCAGTCAAAGTTTCATAGACAAAACGGAGCAAGATGTCCATTTTTGGACCTAAAATTTTTTTTATAAGTCGGAATATTTTTATTTTCTCGATAAGTATAGGATATTTTTATGTAGCAAGCTTACTGGTACCTAAAGCCCTAGTGAAAGAATTGTTTTAAAACAATCAACCGTCGTTTCCTTGAACCAACAAATGAAGGGCCGATCCTATGCTTCAATATGGCACAATGACCTCTCCCTAAACACGCTACTTGAAAAGGATAATCTAATGATTTTTGATGGTTAGACTTGAAAAACATGGATTCAAAAGCTTGAAAAACAAAGACTTTGGCATTTAAACCACCAAAACTAATAAAGAAATACAAAATAATTTTGAAAGTAATTGCTAACTTTCAGAATAAAAGAAAAAGGCAAATAGATGTCTTCTAGCTCTTATAAATTTATGAAACGTGCTTTATACTGTATGATGTCAGTTCTGATTTTAAGTTATGCAGATGACAATCGTTTTTGTTTAATATGTGGTGACAAGTAGGAAATAGTTGGATAAACCTGGAGAAACTTGGATTAAATGCAATGAACCTTGCATATGCAATGAATCATAGTTGTGGAAATGTCCACCTTTGGGACACAATTTTGAGCTTAGGAATTGAGCAAGGAGCTTTGAACAAAATACTTGAATTGGGTGCATTTTGTTGCACAATTTTACTACTGCAACTAAACTTTAGTACCATTTATGCAAATAACTCTAAAAAACCTTGTGTGTTCTATGTTGTTGGGTTTGTTAAATTTTGTTTTTATTTTATGACATTTTTCTTAAACGTTGTTTTATACGAACTTTACCTTAAGTTCTGTTGTTATGTGATGTGGACTAGAAGGTCCATTATATTTCGATTGTTTTTTATGTGACATTTTTTGATATAATTATTTTTGTACTTGGTCTAACGAGTGTTTATGATAGACATAAGTCAACTATCATCCAAAATGAAGCAACTTACCTGCATTTAAAAGTTATTTGATTCGAAAGAAAAAAATTTTGTAAAGAAAATTTGGTATACTTGCAGTTTAGTTCTAATGCTAAAATTTTGTAACTGTTAAGAAAAAAATAAATTTTTTTTGTGGCCAAATTTGAAAACTCTCAAAGTGGGGTTTTTGAAATTATTAAAACAAAACACAAGAGATTGAGTCAATTAACCCAGATTTCCCCTTTACCTTGCAAGTTAATCGGTTTGTCTTAAAACATTTCTGTTAACATTTTAAACCTTATCCTATTGATGTTGCTGTTGTTACCACAGCTCCAAGAATAATCTTGGAGTAGTCGAGCCCCCCTCAGACTCCTGCTTTTGGATCACTTCTGATGCTTGCTAAGGTTTCTTTTTACAAACCGGCGATGTGGTCGTATCAGTACTTCGCTACAGCTGAAGAGTGATTAGTGTCGCGTGTGCATAAGCGTACCACGCTGAAATATTTTAAGGGGGAGAAGCAATTTTGCCCAAATTTTATGCAACGATTGCCCAAATTATGGTTTTACTTGATGCTACCTAAAAGACTGATTGTAACAAACTTAATTTTTCAAAGCACGTGGATTTTTTATGTGCCCGAAAATTTTCTTGGAACGTAAAAAAGTAATTTACGAATAGGCTGAAGCTTTATGCATTAAAACATTCATCTATTCCTCAAAAAAAGACTTCTTGTGTATGGCAGAAAAGCAATTTCTTTTGCCCAAAAAAGATATTTACAGGTGAAATTTGTGCCTTGACAAACATATTCAGTTCCTCAATAATTTAGTTTCTGAATTTTCTCGAATTTTTTGCGCCTGAATTAGCTTGGTGAAGCAATGACCCCTTTGCTTCTCTGCTTTGTACGACTATGTGTGTGTGTGTCGAACACAGTGGACACTTTGGCGTCCAAGCATTGCAGGCACAAACCTTGTGTTATGCATTTATTTCAATCTAAAAAAATTTTGTAAAAGATTTCAAAAATCATAGAGCTGCATATGAATGGCTCATTTTTTTATGGTTACAATGATGTGATCGACAAATTTATGTATGCTGTCATGATGTCATTTGCAACAAACTCTATTTCAGCATAAAATATTAAATATGAAAACACTCGTAAGTTGAAAATTATAGAATATTGATCGAATTGATTGGCCTGATTTTCTACTGGCATCTACCTTTATTTTTATTTACGGCGAGATATGTCAAGTCACGCATTTTTAACGAGAAGGTTTTATTGGCTAAAATGTTGGGAGTGAGTGTTAAAACTTAAACCTAATCATGGGAAAACTTTAAAATTACAAATTTCTTTTGGCAGCTTTCTGTTTCTTAACGTATTTTTTTTAGATCAGGGGCCTCCAACCCCGTGGCCCGCGCAATATTTTCCGAATGACATAGGGTTACCATACGTCCGGTTTTGGCGGGACAGTCCCGATTTTTAGGACTCTGTCCCGCCCATTTTGGCAGAAGTCCCACCAGAAATCGAAGACAAATTTTATGTGCAGACCCTCTTTTTTCTTGTTTTTTCCAAGAACGCTAATTTTCAGAGACGAAAATCATGAAATCCGAGACTGATTAAAAGTGAAAACTTTTTTTTTAGAGAGCACTGCTAAATTGAAGACCTTTTCTTTTTTTAGAGAGATTACTATGATTTTGGAAGAAAAGTCCGGATGTTTTATTTGTTTGGCCCGCAAAAATTTTTTATTGAGTTGAAATGGCCTTGGGCTCCAAAAAGGTGGACGCCCCTATCGTAGATAAATATTTTTTCAGATGTTCTTTATCAATTTTCGAAACTCATTTAATCTGAATCTTGTTTATATTAATTAAACAAAAAGATGTAAATTTTGTATTTGAAAAATGCTTCTTCATTAAATTAATTTTTATTGTTTTAGCAATTCTTGGGTTTTTTACTTCTCGCAAGACTAAACCACTTTTTTAAGTCAACCTTTCTGCGATTTGCACTTAAGATTTTTTAAAAATCTTCAATTGACAATCAAAAAGAAGAAGATTCTTCGTAGAACCTTTTCTGGGTTTTGTGTTAAAAAGCTGTCGCCAGCACTAGTTATACCGGTAATGGCAATTAACTGAAATTTTAACGATTATGTGCAATTTTTTTCCCTTTTTTTAATTTAAGTTTTTTTAACGTTTTCATTTATCATTACGACGTTTTATACGTCAAAGGAAATTAACTTTCTCAGCCAACTTGTAATTGGTAAAATTTTCTTCGCTGTTTCTAAATCAAATGAAACGTTCTTTTAAATTCTTTTTGATTGTGTTGAAGCCTTCGACAAAACGAAAATTTTATCGCTCTTTCTCTGACACGAAAGAAAAAAAGTTTCAAAGCAATCGAATCTTACGGCATGAAAAGCGAGGTTTGTTGCTAGCAGTCGGACAATAAAACGGCAGATAATAGGTTAAGATTAGTGTCATGTTAAGCGATTAGCAGAACTGACTGCAGTTAAGCTTAAAACATTTTTTTTACTTTTTGAGTCGAAGCTTATGCAAAAGAAATTTGAAAATGCAATTTTATTTTTCCAAAATGAAGTTTTGTTGCTCAAAAAAAAGATATGAGAATGAAAGAAGTCTTTTACCTGAGTAGCGAGCATTTTTATTTCTTATTCATTCGTCATAATTAAAATTCAAAATTTTAAAATTTACCTCATGACCGGAAAAACGTTTGGATCAGTTTGCTTCGCAATTTGCATTACAATTTTCAACATAGGCGGTTGCATTGGAAGAGTAGAAAAAAGTTGAAAGAGTAGAAAAAAAATATGCATTTTACCTTTAGTATCTTCTGCTTTATGTGTTTATTCTGCAAGTCGGGCTTTAATTTTATTTGAACAAAATAAAAACATTAAAGTTTTGGGGTTTATATCATAGGTTTAAAAGCAGCAAACCCATTTACAAGAATAAGTGATTTAAAAATTCAATTTAGATAATTTAAATCTATTAATTTAAGTAATTTAAATCAGGATGAGCAGAAATCCTAAAAGCCGGAGATTCATATATGCTGTAATTTTAGTTGAGTAATTGAGTAATACTAGATATACTAAAGTGCATAACGTGACTTATCTTACAGCGCTTGCAAGCAATATGATTCTATAATTTAATTCGAAACAAGATATAAAATCTTGTTTTGAAAAGATTGATCTAGTTAAAAATGTACATTACGTTATGTTTTTCAAAGGTTTTGTTTATAAAGTAAATGTTAGATTCGTCCTGGCTTAAGGTAGTTTTTTTTTTTTTCTTTAATGATAATTGAACTGATTTAAGTATGACCAGCATTATCTACGTACTAATAACTTGCATATTGGCGATTGTGCAAGCAGATGAACGTAAGTGCAATATGTCTTTTGTTACCAATTTACACATAGCCTGCCAAAACAGACTCTATTCCTCACTGGTATAAAATTTAATTATAGCTGTTCTGAATAGTTTATCATTACGCAATCTGGTGCTTAGTGTTGAAGATATCGTGTCCAAACTTTCAAGCTTTCTGTAAACACCATTGCATCCGCAAGATAATTTGTTCATCTTTTCTTCAGCCACGTTTTATTTAAAATCGTAATATTTTGTTCTGTTGCCACTAGTCTAGTTACCTTTTGTTAAACTGACTTGTTGAAAAAAGCATTGGTCATTTTGAACTGAATAAAGCAGTGCTATCAAAACATGCAAACCAAAACTGGTTTAACTCATTTGTTTGCCTGACGTTGTCGTTTTGTTGGTTGCTTTTCAATTTCGCGCTTGGTAAGTGACTGGTTGTTGACCCGTGACTGAGGTCACTGTCGGCCAAAAGCGGGGCAAGGTTAAAAAAATTTCAAAGCGTAATGCCCTAGATTGAGGATTATAATCAAAATATTTCAGCAATATCTTCGCGAATTTCGATTTCTTAGGCTTGTTTTTGTCGACTATATCTTTGCAAGAAGACTTGTAAAATGTTTTTCTCTAACCACTCTGGTGTGAAGTTGTATTTGAATTTGATGTTACATTTAACACGTAAGTGACTACCTGCAATTAAAATACAAATTTTCAACTTTTTCTAAACCGAATTTTTTATAGATTCTTACACCTAACTGGCTTTTATACACGTATTATTTACGCAGCACTTTTATAATTTTGACACAAGGCAAAAATATTTTTGTTTCGATAAATTCAGAATTGACTCTTGGCAGTTTTAAAATTCCACAAGATGTAAATTTTTGGGATGCATACAATATATTATCACTATGTACAGAAAACTCGCAAGTTGTTTCATTTTGCAAAAAAAATAATACGAAACTTAAAAAAATAACAATTCTCTATTTTATCGCCAAGGTTTGCACGGTTCTCACCTTGTCTGCTTCGTGGTTAAATCCTTAATTTGTTTATTGAATTCGGCGAGTATCTACGCTGAACGTAAACGCTAAAATTCAATGAACAAACAAACGTACACCCCGACAAATGTAAACCCTGCCTGATTTTTTAATTTTTTCTTTACACGTAACAAATTGTTTATTTTAATAACATACAGTTTTGTTATTTTTCCTTTTTTGTTATAATTCTTTCAACTTTTAATTTTTTCAAATGGTTTTATATAACTGATGATGATAAAGTATTAAGATAAAAGGATTCAAACAAATCAAACAACCTGTACTTCTGCCCAAAAATGAAATATTTTTGTAAAAGTAAAAAAACTAGCTTTCTGCGACTGCAGCCAAACACAATGAAGCTGATTAAAATGCTTTAATGGCAGTTCAAAAATTTAATTTTATTTATCAAAATTTATTGCAGTTTGGGCATACTTGGAGGAAGTTTCATGTTATATAGAAATTTTGAAGTCTTAAAAATTTTTGAATAATTTTGAAGTGAAAAAAAGAAATAAGACTGAAAAACAGCTAAATGTACTTAACTTATGTAGAAAATTTTCAAAATTCCTATTACTTTATGTTCACTTTGTATGTAACTGCCATTATAAACTGAATTTCTACTTAGTGAAAATTTTATAAATTTGAGCGTTAAAGCAATGTAATTAGTTGGCTGAAAGTTACTTTAGTTGGTGTTTGCTAATGTTGCTTAGCAAGAACGTCATGAGAAATTCGTTTTGAAAAATTTGTACAGCCTGTTAAATTTGCTTTAACAAATACCAGAACTAGAGAGATGTTTGTAATTGAATCATTTGTAATCATTTAGAGGAACTGTACAACACGAAGCTGGCTACCAGTGATCTTAATTGGGACCAACCCTCCAGCAGTTTCGACGCCGGGGTATGTTGTTATTGATTTCTTTATCTGCTTAAACAAGTGGTCCTCCTAAATGACGTTGAAAATCACTGACCTAGACTATTTTCTGTAAGGCGGGAAACGTCATTCTACCGAACTCAGCTCTTGTTTTCCGAATCAGCAAAAATCTCAACTTGAAGAACATAGTTGTATAAGAGCGCAGTGCAACGTATGGTTAAGGCTGACACATTTCAAAGGCGATTATTCAATCTATTGACGCCTATTATGAAAACAATACTGAGCTTAATACGTCGTCGTTCAATTTTTTTTTCTTGGCGACAAGTGCGATCCTGCCTTTTTAATCCTATTACAACGTTTTCAAAGCGTTTTTTTTTTATTAGTCCCAAGACAAATTACATTCGCTGCTTTCTTAATCCTTTACAAGTTTTTAATGTTCTTTTCTGCGATTTTGATTTCAAATGACTTCATATTAGCTTTTAGAAAGCGAATTTGGGACGCATATTCAGCTTCACAAAATAATTCAAATTATTTTACGTCAAAAATTAAGTCGCTGATTTAACTTCTGTTACGGCTGGGAAACCGATTTAAAAAGTGGGCAACATAGCAAAGTGGTGCTAAATCAGCACAAACGTAAAATTTCAACTTGCGACGTAGTTCTTGGTCCGTCTGTATAAACATCAAACAGTTGCATCTCATTTTCTGCGTCAAAATAATTTTTGTTCATGTACTTCGCACTTCCATCCTTTCATTTTGTTTAATTTTATTCTTAGTGGGAGGAAGTGAGTAGTTTTGGTTCCGGTTTCAACAGCACAATCCGATCCTATCAAATCTGCAATGTCGGCAAGTTCGATACGAACAATTGGATCCGGTCTCCGTTCATCCTTAGCAGGTGGGATGAAAAGGTTTATCAATTTATCATTTATTTTAATTTAGGATAGCCTTGGCTTGTGAAAAAATTTTGGTGCCGGTTAGTATGTGATGCACATGTATATTTTTGATATAGCTTGCTATCTAGACAAATGTTAAAAATTTCCAAAATCCCTGCTGTGTGGATAATTAAAACATAGCAAATTCGTAATTAAATTCACATTGAAAAGAAAAACGCCGTAAAATAATTATCAATGAACATAATAACCCTAAAACCCTAAAACCCTTGACTCTATTCTAATCCGACCTAAAAAGTCACAAGGTGTGCTTTTTGATCTGCAGCACATACAAAATTTATCTGGAACAGTAGTTTTTATACCGCGACCTACTTTGGCGACCCAAGGTAACTTAATGACCCCCTTTGCTAAACAAAATTTTATTTTAGGGTTTGCAGGCTATCTAATGCTAGGGCTACCATATTTTTGAAATAGAGAGTTGGAATGATTATTAAAAGTAAAAAAATTGTCAGAAACATACGAATATCAGACGAAAAAATGTTGCTTAGCAATACAGTTTTGCTCAAATTTTATGAAGTTTGCCTAAATCACGGTCTTCTAGCACTTTACGGATATGAAAAAAATTTTGTCTCAAATTCAGGGTGAAGACCAAATTTCTTTGAATTTGTCTCTGATTTCTCGATTTTCGTCCCAAAAAAGCAATGTTCTCTAAAAAAAAGCGGTCTTCCCTTTAAACCTGTGCTTCTCAACCTTTTTGCACTTGCGGCATACTTTGGGGGACCTTTTCAAAATTTCGGGGCACACTTGAACCAGAGTGCAGATCTTGATTCTAGTCCCTTAAAAGTAGTGTTCTCTAAAAAAAGGTCTTCACTCTGAATCTGTCTCGACTTTTATAATTTTCATCCCTAAAAAGTAATGTTTTTTTTAAAAAAAAGTATTTTTTTGAATCAACTTAAGTGTCGGATTTCTTGATTTTTGTCCCTAAAAAGTAGTGTCCACTAAAAAAAAGCAATAGAATAATGTTTTTTAAAAAGTTTGCCACACACTTGGAAATCTGTCGCAGCACACTGCAGTGCCGCGGCACACAGGTTGAGAACCACTGCTTTAAATCAAAAATTTTGTTTATCAAAAGCCCTCGCAATCCATTGAAAATGCCCAAACGACCCCCAGAATGAAAACCACTGATCTAGAATGTGAATGACAAGCTTTTCTGGATATAAGTTGCTGTAGATTACAATAGCACCTAATCACATACTACACCGGCATCAAAATTTGTTCCAAAAGTTTTTTCTAAATGTTTTTTAAGAGTCTAAAACTTGGGTTCGTAAATTGGGGGGCGTGAAAGGTTTTTACGGGGGCGCGAGCAACTGGGAGGAAACTAAATTGATAGATGCAATGACAAATTTTTTAGTCTACACCAGAAAAGTCCATCTTTTTTTCATATTTGGCCAAATTATAAATTTAACTATATTCGGTGGGCCGCAAAATTACATATATATAAATTTTTTTCTGTTTAGTATTAGATGCCATGGCCAAATGATGGGTATTAAAATATAAATTTAATTAGAAACTTAAGTGAAATATAAAAATATTGAAATTATAAAGGCGATTAGAATTTAAAATATCCATGCTGGGGCATTGAAGTCCCACTTACTTGAGTTCCTTTCTTCCTGCTTGCACCGAATTAAAATTTTCAAGATCTGGACAAGAACACTTGTAGTCGCGATCCCAAAGTCGATGCCGTAGGGGACTCAAAAAGTTATCCACTGATATCTCTGCTCTGTGTCTTCTGCAAGGTTGTCGAGAGGCTTATCTACGGCTGTGTCGAACCAATTATTGATATACTACTACCTAGAGAGTAGGCTGGTTTCGACGCGGAAAGTCAACCATGGATCAAATCATTTTATTGACAGAAAACATCGGAGATTTTTTTATCGATTTGTCGATCTGACTGCGGCATATGACATTGTCTTGCACCGTGGCCTTGCCTGCAAACTGCTGAGACTTCTGTCGGATAAGCACATGGTCAGAATGATTATGGAGCTTGTCCGAAAGCGAAGTTTCACCTTTACTACCTGTGAGAACAAGCAAAGCAGGGCATAGTCACTGGATGTCTGCGTAACACTGCAACGGACCACGTACCCATATCTTAGGCATCCAGCCAGCTGAGCTTCGCGGACTAGGAGCGACAATCTCTTTGGCCAACGGTAGATCCCTGGACTCTGGCCATATGTTAAATTTCTAGATTTAAAATTTTGAAATTAAAATCTCTAATGTCTCATCCTTTTTCCACCCTCCTAATAAATCAACACGTTTTCTTTTTCATCAATAGCAGCATCGCCGCTATCAACAGCATCGCCGCTACTACTGTAAGTTCATTCCAAATCACTCCGCATTGATTCAAAGTTACTATCTTTGCTACTACTAAAGTCATAATTGACAGTCATTTGATATACAATCATTTGTAGTAAAAAATGTTTGGGAATAACACAATCAATATTAATTTAATAGCAAAACAATGTGAATACTGAAAACGAGGCTTGGGGCAAGCGTCTTTATGGCATGCTCCGTCCACAAAAGCTTTCATAGATCAATTTATTGGACGTCACTCGACGCAGCAAACAACTAACGTATTTACTTTGTTTTCCTATACGTTATTAAGACCGCAGTGACATCTAATTCTGTACAGTTATGAAAAAATTACTAAATTTAAGTAAGCAGTGGGCGGCGTAAAACATTAAATGAGCCGCAGGTTGGACATCCCTGGTTCACACCATTAATTTAGAACGGACGAAAAGCGAAGCCTTATTTTTTGGTCTTCATCTTCAATTTTGAACGAAATTGGAGAATTTGATGAAATCGCTGGGGTTTTAGTTTTGGTTTGTGTCGTCATGGGGAGAGCGAGTTCTGCTTTCATGACGAAGTGGGTGCGCGATTTTTGTTTGCATAAAAAAAGGGGGAGTTTTGTTTTCATGAGAAAGAGGGGGGCGAGTTTTGTTTGCGTGGAAAAAGGGGCCTCAAAAAGTTTAAGAACGACTGGTCTAAAAGAAAACAATAAAAAGAAACTTTTGATAAAATGCAATTTTCTAAAATTTCAACAGAAGCTGAAGTATTCTTGATTAGAATTTTGAAAGCATTGCACTTTCGTGATTGTTTGCTGATATGAAAATACTTGAAAACACAACTTTGATAAAAAGTCACCTTTCCTCTTTTTAATCGTTGAAGTTTGGAATTTCCATTGGACAAATTTTTTTATTTAATCTCCTTATTGACAAAATTGAAATTTTGGTCACCACTTGAAAATTACGCTTGTAGACCTAACAAAGATTAAACTAAAGAGTAAAATTTTTTGCGACCTCAAATAGGATTCCATTTTATAGATTGACTAGCGCCGCCTTTATGCATCCTCAGGCTTCTCAACAACTCTTATTTCTCACAAAACTTGCTTTAAAAAAACATTAGACACCGCGACACCGTGTAAATGCCTTCATCAAAACATCAGTATAAACATGATCGTTGTCGGCTTCTGGATGCTTTAATCGTCAGACCGACTCTTTTTTTCATCCAATCACGGCAAGGTCTTAACACGTGTTTAATATTAGCAACCAATCATATCATGACGCAAAGGTCAATCGCATACGTTGAGTAACGACTCAATCCATTTATTAGACTGTCGAAGTTCGAGATGCTGACGCAAAAGTGATTAACGGATGATGATTAATTAACACTTGAATATTGACCGTTTATGACAAAACCGTAGTTTTATTATTTACGATTTAAAGTCTTTAACTAGTCGTGATAAGTACCGTGAAAAAGTTTCTTGAGTTTGTTGACAAAAGCAATGGTTTTTTACAAGTTCTCAACGTGTATTTGTTGTAACTTACTTGCTCGTCAGAGAATGATTCATTTGATGGAATCGCCAGCAGGTTTCTAAAAGAAATGTGTTTACACTAATGTGAAATGATTAAATGGCGAATTAGCGTTTACATTTATATAAAACTTTTTCGCACCTATTTATTTTAGTCTACCAGCAACAACCAGTGTCCTTCATTTTCAAGCGTTCAATAGATCTCCCTTAAACTTTTTAAGCGCTATTGCAATTTTCCTACAACATTATTGAGGTTTATTCAACCGAATTTTTTCAGAGGAGGGAAGCAAATCCACCTGGAAGTGGAATTCTCAATTTCGCGCTGTGACGAGCATCAAGAAACAAGTTCATGCAAAGAAACTTTTAATATTTTTTATTACGAAGCTGACTCCAACATAGCGTCGAGCACTTTTCCACCTTGGCAGGAGAAACCGTACAAGAAAGTTGACACAGTTGCTGCCAACAAAGTTGGAAAAATTAATACAAAAACGTTTAACTTTGGGCCAGTTGCCCGGTGAGTCATTTCAGTTTTACTCAACTTCCTTTCTAACATTGTAATTACTTAGTTAATAACTACTTTTTTTATGTTTATGATTGAAAACAGCATTGTAAGTTAAAACGAAAGTTTTTTTCTTAAATCACATAACAGCTCACTGTATATTTGAAAGTAGAAATTTTCGATGCAAAATTGGTCTTAATTAAATTCCACAAATTCTCATTGTTTTATGCATTTTGACTTAAACAAAAATTTTTTCCAAAAACTTTTTGACACTTCAAACTTAAGAATTTTTTCATGTCTAATGTATAAGCTTACATCTTTGACATTTTTCACCATTCGCACAACAATATTTTGTACTTGATAAGAAACGCTACACATTTTACTTATTTCAAATTGCTGGTTTTTCACATTGTCAGCTTTTCTCTTGACGATTTAGTCAAAAATAACTACAAAAGAGAATGCAAACAATGACAGTGAAAAATGTACAAAAAATGTAACTACGGCTTTTCGATTACGAGCTTCACGAAATAGAATTCAATGCAGCTCATACGAATTTATTCCGCCTGACAATCGTGGGCGAGGTGCTCTTTGCACCGTCGTAATTAACCCGTCGTCAACGGTCAAAGGTACGTCGTAATTAACAGTTCTGCTTATTAGCAATAATTGAAGATTTCGTTGTCGGCAGCAGAACGTGTAATTACGAGTTTGAAAGCGAAGCGCCTGTAGCTTTACTAAAGAAATCGACGTTTTTTTTTTTCGACAGGAAAGGGTTTTATATAGCTGTGCAAGATCAAGGCGCGTGCATGTCTCTCATGTCACTTCGCGTTTATTACTACTACTGTTCCGAAACTTCCGTCGATTTTGTCGCTTATCCGCGGACGGTTTCAGAACCCGGAATCGCCTCTCTTGTCACTGTTGAAGGGGAGTGCGTGCCCCACGCTGCCAAAACGGGGAGTGAAGGTCAGTGTGCATTAGCTGGGTCAGCTGTAGAAATGAGATTTATGGTGTCATCCATTGTAGCTCTTCGCTATCGATGCAGCAGTAACGGGCAATGGCAAATCCCAACCGGAAAATGCGATTGTATGCTTGGGTATCAGTCCAACTTTGCCAGGACCGACTGCTTCGGTAAGTAGTTGTTATCAGCAAGTATGACGGTTTATACCGGAAGTGATAAAGAATTAAAGCTGAGCAAAACCACTCTTGATTCTGAGTTGTTTTTTTTAAACTTATATCAAAAACAAACTTTTGCTTATGAACCAATCTCATGTTTTGCTTTTGCTCCCATTTAACTTGGAGGATTTGGTGGGTTTTTCTGTTTCTATTTTCCACTTTAAAACAGTTCTTAGTTTTAAATTTGATTGATGCATTTGTTACGTCTTTTGCTGGCTTACAAAGTATGGGGTTTTGTTTTAGTTAAACTCGATTGTTTCGCGATAATTGCCAGCCTTGCTGAAACAAATATAGTCTTAATCATAAGAGATCGTTCAAGAATTCTTCTAAACAAAGGAAATGATTTGCTGAAGACGACGATTTAATTGAAGCACAACTTGTTGCCCTGTTGATTAGCTCAGTTGTTATTAAATTTGGTTTTTTTCGTTCTCACACAATCCAGTTGAAAGCGAATAAAAGGCAACAACTTAATTAAACTCACTAAGTCAGCGCACTGCTGGTCAAAGTGAATTCTGTCGTTTATGAATGAATTGACGTCGGCATGCCGCAATTACGTAATCATCATTTGGTTGGAGAGAAAGAGGAATTTCATTGATGTCGCACAATAATAATCTATTTTAGACTTGCCTTTGTTGAACCCTGAGTGATATCAATGGCCATCACGTTTCAATGGTTTTGACAGGGCATTAAAGTCGCTGTGCTACATTTTCTGCCTAGCTTTCAATTGTTTTTTCTAGTGACGGCGAATTCCCAAAGTTTTAGTTTTGTTGCTATTCATCAAGCGAGTCCTTTCAGTTTTAAGTCAGTGTTTGCAACTTTATTGTGTTTGAATTTTCCATTCAATTCAAAAACATTCTTAAAATATCCGGAAAAGGATATTATGGTAATCCGACATTTTGATTGTGTACTGGCTTCAAGGGCAAGGATTCTATAGTTTACAAGGTTGAAAAATAAAGAATTGTTTTTTACTCTTGGTGATTTCATTTTCTGGAAAAATTTCAAATGCTTGGTCTTACTGTTGTAATGTCAAAAGCAAAAAGGACTGAGCAAAACTACATATAGAACACAAAGTTAATTTAAGAAAATTTCATCGTAAAAAAAATTTAATAGCGATGATCTAGCTTTTTTCTTTTTTTAAAATTGCACAAAGCTTTTATTTCTAATTCAAAAGAACTCGAGTCAAACATGAACCTTTCATTAAGCTCGCCTGAAATAGCTCAAACTTTTCACAAACGTAGGCACCTGTCGATGCTCTCAGTTACGACACAGTTGCAGAGATGGCGGGCTGTAGGCAACATTGTGAGTGTGTTAAATTTGACCCCCGAATTTGACTCACGAATCAAATCAACACCTCCTGCGCTGGGAACAGTGCAATTACCACAACACCAACTAAGTCGGCACTTTGATAAACTTCATTAAAATAAGCTGCAGGAAAAATGATTGACCTTGTTGTTCTTCCGGCCTTAAAGAAGAATTTCCAGCTGAGCCATCTAAGAAACGCGTATGCGATTGAATTTCATTAGTGAGGTATATACATTTTTTAAAAAAATATTTACTATAAGCAAAATATTAAGCAACAACATTTAGTTTGAACATTTTTAGACCTTCGTAAGTACTACATTAAAGAGCAATAAAGTTGCTAGGTTGCCATAGCAAAAACAAAAAAATTAAATGAATCAAGTTGGGCAGATAGCCATTTTGCTGAGAAAACAAAACAAACAAACACAAATATTACATCACGAAATGCAGAATAAATAAAATAATTTTTTTGTTTTAAAAAACTGGCGAAACGTCAAACAATTTTGATTGATGTTTCTTATTGTTAAATTAATGGATATGTAGACAGTTTCTTCAATCAAACATTTATGTAAGACCAAAAACGTTTAAACTAAATGTTGCTGTCGAATAGATTTCTTGCAATAAACATCGATGTACAGTGATTCTTTGAGCTTTTTTGCACTAAAAAGGCAACTTTTTGCTTTTTGCGGGACCTGTAGCGATTTCGTAGACGTTTCGTCTCACGTCTTTGACCAAGCCCAGATTACGAACCGCTGTTTTAAACAGCTCAACTTTAAAGTTTTGGAAATTTGCTGATGAAGATGTATATTATCAGTAATATTATCTTTAAGATTAATCGCCTCTCGGAGAAAAAACTTAGTTGTGAATCAGCAGCGAACTGCTGCGTTACGTCATCAGCACTCGGTGGTCGCCCCTTTTTTTTGTTTTGATGTTAGTGGGGAGATAAAATCGATTTAATCCGATTTTACCTTTTAACGTCCGATTAATTTTGCTTTTCCCACTTTAACGTAAATCCAAAATTTTTACAAAGCTGAGACGTCAGTTTGATATTTCACTATCACTTTCGTTTGAAATTGAGATATTAAAATCAAATTGGAATCGATAAATTTCGTTTCCTTTTTTGTGGGTAGCTAAAAAAATAATCTTTTCTTGATATAGCTTTAATGTGTTTATACTTTAAATTCTTTAAAAAATACTCGCCTGTGAGGTTTTTCACTGAACTTTAATTTGACTATTTGTTTTTGTAGAAGTTGAAAGAAAATATAAAACAAAGCAATTTTCATACGATAAAAGTAAAATATTGTGCGAAATGTTGGATCTTCTTTTTAGTAAAAAAATCATTTTGATTTTAAAACTTTTTCACCGTGCTGCGAAAACGAAAAAAGTTGTTACCTCCACGCTGGCTTTTTTAATTTTTCGGCAACACTCTTCGAAGTGAACAGATTTCCGCGAAACATTTTTTTCCCCATTTGTCTTGGAGCTCAAGCGATGATAAATTTTAAGCCGAATCATCTCTGTGATGTTTCTCTAATCTCAGCAGCCAGAACAAATCCTGATATAGCGAAATTGCCCGATTAAAGACCAGGGCGGGTTATTCAATATTCTGCAAAACAACGGATTTAAAGGAACCCGTGCTGGCTTTGGAAAAACAATTTGAAAAGATTTAATGCGATTTTGTTTGCACGGTCCCTGCGAGGTTTGGATTAATTCTTACTCATCGTTCCACTTACTCGCGCTAAGCCTGTCCCGAGGACGCGGGTCACAAGTTAAGCCCCGGCCTGGCGATTGGTTGGTCTTCACTTAGATCGTGCACAAGTGCCTGGATTGAATTTCAAATTCGTTTTGCTTATCAAATGTGTTTTTTATGAGTTCGCCGAATTGATAGTTTCAACAAGACCAATTTAAATCTATTTTTTGTGGAGTAAACCGCTGCTGAATCGGATTCTTTTGTCAGATTCTACTGAACATTTTTGATAATTTATTTTACTGTTTAAATCTGTTTGGCAAGTTCGGTCGATTTTGAAAAAACAATTATTTCTAAATCATCTTTAACCATGCGTCCTCTTCGAGAATCATTCCGACTCAAACTTGCTTTACATTTTTTAAGCACAGATATCTTTTAAAACTATAAAATTTTGGAAGTAGTCTCTGTCAGGTATTACGGCAATTTCCAAGACTGTCGCTAGGATGTGTTCGAACTGAGGCAGGAACCCTGGTAGTCTCGTTTGAATCTTATTGGTTGTTCTACGTTTTACTAGAATTGCAGCTGCATTCATTGTGACATAAATGTTTGTCTTTTTGCAGTTCTCCATAGAGCCACAACTCTAAACCAAGGTTAGGCAAACTTTTAAAGTTGCGGGCCAGGTTTTTTCTAAATTTTAACAGACGGGCCAGATGAGCACACACAATGCAATAATTTTAATTTCTTTATTTTGCTTGAAACCAATGCCATCATGTGACGTCATAATTAAGACAAACTTTTTGACAGGCTTGAATGATAAGTAAAAGGGAAAGGATTCGGCCTGTGGGTCGTAGTTTGCCCACGTCAGCGCTAGACCCTCAAAATGCGTATATTGTTCGCTCAAAAGACAAAAGCACAAGTTGAAAATAACTTTGTTTAAAAAGAAAAATATTGAACCAATACTAATCAAGTCCTTTACGAAATTATTGAGCAGGTACAGCCTTTTCAAATTTTTTACCACGATTTATAAATCACTGAAATTTCAAAGATTTATTGATTTCCGAGTGTGCTTTGGTTTAATTAAAATTTCAAACTTAAAATTATTTATTTTGTTAATAGGCCTGTTAGACTTCTTTTTATTTTATTAAAATCAGACTGCTTTTTATCTATTTTTCTTCATTTGCTTTTGAAATTTTTCTGTAAGATATAAATTATTTAATCCATTAAGTTTATATCTCCAAAAACTTCTTTAATTTCAAAATAAGAAAAAAAATTTGTATTGGAAGTTGAAGTATAAAATATTTACATAAGGTTTGCTTAGTCCATCTTTTTCTCGCTGTTACAGTTAATTGATATCTCTAATAAAACTTTCAGCAGCTGTAAAAATAAAAACCAAATCAGAGTACGTAGAATAATAAAAAAAAGAGGTGTAAATGATGAGATAACAAAAATATAACTTAAGTGTATTCTCACAATTCCGCTGCAATGCTTTTGCTAAACCTAAAAACGAAATGACGTCATCATATTCAAGACCATAAGTGGCTTGCTTTTTTGTAAAACTGCAGCGAGTAAATGTAAGAAAAAAATATAAATAAAAAACGGCAACTACGTTAAGTAAAAATCGTCTAACCTAGATAGCGAAAATCTCGTTTATCATCGATTGACAGGAATATTATTATAACTTTAAAACGTCGTGTGAATTCCATGGTGGCCTGCCTATCAGCGTGTCGCGTTTACCCAACTGGTTCATTTGACCGTGGCGTATTTATTTGCTGACAGATTATAAGCACCCGACTTCAAATTTCTGCTCAAGTCTTTAATTTAAATCTTCTTGAAGCATAAACAAAGTTCAATTTTTTTTTCATATTTTATCGCATTTCCGCTTTTTTCTCAGCTAGATATCAATGTGAATTAGCTACTTAAATTGAAACTGAGATTAGAGGGTAAAGGGCGAAGGGTCGAAGTATTTATAAGCGAATTACAGCTCGTAAAGCAATCTCATTCATTTTTTCATAATTTAAACGCATTGTAATCAATCCGATTTCAAAAAAAGTTCAATAAACAAAATGCTTCGCGAACAAGGATCTGTAAAGGATTAAAGCAATTTTTTCACCAGATAAAATTGTTTACCTGTAGGTTAAAGTGCTTTAATTCGTCTTTGCTAGGCTACAGTTTCCAAATGTGGTTCGCTATAATCTATTTATTTTAGTAGATTAGTTTTGTCCTTTATGGTGTTCATATGCAACTTAAATATATTAAAGTCATGTAACCATTGAAAAATTCGATTATAATTGATAGAAATCGTATGGTTTCTTGTAAGTTTTCAAAATAGATTGGACAACGTAATCGCTTGACTGCATAAATTTTCGTGGCTGTTTTTTAGGCCAAAAAAACTATTAGATACAAATAAAAAATTTGAATTTAATTATTAAATCCTACATTTCCATCAAACCAGTTATCTTTTTTAAGCTTCTAAAATCTTGTACAACAATGTCCTCTTCACCATCCTGACCTAATATCAAATCAGATTAACTTAATTTCAAGGCAGAAAAACATTTAAATAAGTTTAAGCTTTCAAAGGCATCTTGTCCAAACATGTTTTTTGATTTTTTTGAGTAAGACGACAAGTGGATTTAGCGGCGATTATTGAAGCAGACGCTTATCAGCAGTGACCAGTGAAGTAGTTTGTCTCGGTTTGGTAGATGATTGTAAGCTTTCTTCATGTTTGTGGACAAAAAAAGATCAAAGAACAAATGTTCTGGACAAATAACACTGGATGTGTTACGCGATTGATGACATCAAAACGGTAACGAACTTCAAGGCCCATTTATTCCCAGTGTTTAATTGTTGGCGTCGAAATGGACCGTAAAGCGAATGTGTAATTGGTATTGTTTACAAGTTGCGAAACAATAAAGTGATGCAGTGGAAATTATTCTCGGTTTGAAAACTTTGCATCGCCATTACAAGAGATAAAAAATAGATCAACATCAAGCAGAAAATAGCAACTGTTTGGTTTTCATTCAATTTTAAAAAAAAATTTGTCACAAAAACCGTTAATCTTTTTACTGCCAATCTCTCCAAAAGGAGAGATTTAAAATTAAGGTATTAGACCAATCTCTCCTTATTTAAAAATAAATAAAAACGTTCTTGGCCAAAAAAAACTTTTTGGCACGATGGTCTATTTTTAAGTTTTGGGTTTGGCAGTGAAAGGGTTAAAGTTCAACTAACGTTCACAACATGTGCAATCTTTTTTTTGATGAAAAATTGTTGGTTTTATAAATCTTTTCTGTTTTAAGCTTGTCCTGCCGGGTTTTACAAACTAGTATTGGGTCAAGGAACTTGCATTCCGTGTCCAGTCAACAGCGGTCGTAAAAACTCAAGGCCAAACGTTGACGTCACTGTAAATCAGTGTCCGTGTCATCCGGGACACGCAAGAGGTCCAGGAGAGAGCATCAGTCTACCTTGTTCCCGTGAGTTTCTTTGCGTTTAATCTGCTTTATGTTTTTTTTTCAGTTGCACTTCATTCCATGGGTAAATTTTTACAGTTAAATTCAATTGCATTTGAGTTTGGTTTAGAAACATTAGGTAAATCGCTTCGAAATCGCTTTAGAAAATATTTGCTCTCTGAGCGAACGTTCCACTAATTCATTTAATTTTATTTGTAATCAAATTATTATGTTTTCCCAAAAGCTCGTTTTTACTACAAGCGTGGAGTGGAGTATTCTTTGTTTCTTTTAATGAATTTTTTGCTTCGGTTAGCGCTTTAACGCGCAAAGAAGTAAAAAAATTAATAAAACAATCAAAGAATGCTCCATTCCACGCTCGTAGTGGAAACGGACCTTAATTGTTATTGACAGCGTCAATTGTGCGTGGTCGCTGTACCTTTAAAAAAAAGCAACTAAGTTGATTTAAAAAGAACAAAATAAAACATTTACATTTTTTTACTGCTTTTCTGCTTACTGCTTTTTATTTACTGTTTCATTTACTGCAATGAAATTTCATTTTAAATTATATTTGTTTCAGCCTTTTTATTTTTGTTTTGTTTAATAGCGTTCAGTAGTGTAAAAGTGTTTTTTCTTTGGTTGACTTCGCTGCGTTATGATCGGTTTATGGATGGAAATCAAAGCGAATTCAAGAATATACTATTTCTGACGTTATTTTTCTTTTAAGCTTGGATAGTCGCTTTTACGCTTTTAAGAGCGTTTTGCGTAAACTAACAACAGCACAGTTAAGGTAGCGCATGACTAACGCAATAATAAAATTTGAAAGCGTGAAATCGTAATCACGTGTGTCGATCTTTGATCTTTCGGTGATTCCGTTTTTGGACTTAAATTTCCTTCTTAAGACCCACTGGTAATTTCTTAGATAAATGATTGTGTCGCAAGGAGAAAGATTTATGAATTTCTCAAGTTTCAAGCAAGGGTTCGATTTCCCCCATTTTATTGTGTGAAATTTTTAACATGTATTGACTTTCCGTTTGACAAAAGTAACAATTTATCTTTTAAAACCTTCAAACAAATTTGATAGAAACTTGCTGCAGTAGTTAAAAAATTGAAAACAAACCTGCAGAAGTGAGAAATGCTGAAAGATGGTGTAAACAGATAAAAGCTTTTTGTATTGCAAAGATTCAGAAAAAAATTAAAACTGTTTTCAAGAAAGCAAATGGATTCTTGATAATAACAACAGACTCGGTCAACCGAAACGAAGTTGGTGACATTGTTATGAACATTATCGATTTAAAAAATTTTACAAAAAGAATTGTTTACTAGTCTAGTTTACCTGTTTACTAAGTTTCAACCATCAACCAATTCATAGAAGAGTTATTGATGAACAGAAATCTAAATAAAGGAGTGATTTTACGGTGATCATTGCGAAAAAAACAGCCTTTGAATATAAATCAATGATTTTCAAAGCCTTTAGCTGTCGGGCCCTTTTTACTCTCTTATAATAACGGCGAAGACCGTTACTGAAACAAAGAAACTTTTTTTGTTGTTTGTTAAACTAGCAATTTTCTTTTTTTTGTCAGTTCAAGGCTGAAGAAAAAACGTTAACACCGATAAACAATGACCAGGACGTAACTGATTTCTACTAAAAAGAAAAACATCTATTATTGATTTGGTACTGTCTTATTTATAATTCTAAAGCTACAGGATGGTTTGTGTGGACTGGGGACTTCTTGAAAGTTGCTCACTGACCTCAAATTTAAAGATCATTGGTCCGATTGTCTTGTGTTTACTGAAAAAAGACTTTGTCCGATATGCGAGCTTATCATGCTGAAAGTTCTGAAAGAAGTTCACAAAAATGTTTGTTTTTTTTAATCGTCTCATGAATGAGTTGTCCGGTCACTGGCAGATAAGAAACAAAATAGAGCGAAAAGAAGTTTTAAGATCTGTAAAGAGTTGATTTAGCTTATTAATTCAAGCCAACAAACACGTCGCGCTGGCCGCAGGAAGAATTTGTTTGGTTAAAGACGCTTTTTCTAATCTAATTTTGTTTCAAAACTAAAAATCTATTTTCGGTTTCAGGGCCCCCTTCCAAGCCGATATTTTTAGTTGTTGTCAAAAGTAACTCTTCAGCTGCTGAGTTGCGGTGGAAATCCCCAATCGATGATGGGGGGAGAAAGAACGTTTCTTATAAGTATGCTGGTTATTTTTACCCCGTTCGTGTAATCTTCACTGGTCGCTGCTGCATCTTCTTTTAGTGCAGCTTTTCAAACAGTTATTAAATTCTAGAAAACATTGAAGTAAAAATGCTATTTAATGAGTCGTAGAACTTAATGTGTTTTGTGTTTTATTAACTAGTTTTAGACGCCGAAGCTTCAATTAAAAATGATTCGATTAATAAAAAAGTTATTATTTGTCATTAGGCAACAAGTTGTTGCACTAATAGTTGCTTTAAAGATGAGTTGCTATATCTGAATTTTTTTCATTTTTATTTCTAAGGAAAAGATCGTTTTTATTTTGTTATTTTTTTATGATTAGATTCAAATGTGAAGTTTCTGAGATTTTGCAATTCAACGTTTGGAAAAATTGTGCGTCAAGAATTCATTACATGGCTCCATCTCGCGATGGAAAGTTTTACAAAACATATCTGCATTTAGCGCACTTGCACCCCTACAGAAAATATCGTTTTACAGTCTTCTCCCAAAATGGCGCGTTTTCAGAAATTAATCATTTGAATGCCAACAACAGATCCTCAAGCGTCATATTTCAAACTAACCAATCAGGTAGTCAATACTTTAAGAAGTAAAAGTGTTTCTTGCTAGAAATAAATTTAGCACTGTTGGAAAATCAGTTCTTCTAAAGTGCTCGATAACAAAGTTAGAGCTTGAATTAAAATTAACAATGGCGAAATCACGGAAATAAAAACGTTTTTATTTCCGTGATTTCGCCATTGTTAATTTTAGAAATAAATTTAAATAAATAAAAGGATGGATGATGGTAAAAATACTAAAAATTGTTATACAACTGAGAACAACATACTAGAACGAGAGTTACGTTATAATTTTGGTTTTAACATATTAAAGGAATTGAAAAAATTCAAAAACTAAAAATACAGCTTTCAAATAAACGCCAGCAACTAATATTTTGAAACATTGCAAAGAAAAATTTTGGCCTCAAAAAAAGTCTGTTTTAAAAAGATGTTTCTTGTTGTAAAAAAAACTCAGTTTTGAGTTATTAATTGTGAAAAAGATAAAATTTTATGTGATCAAGTTGCTCTATATAAAAAAGCAAAATATTTACTTTTACTCCTAAACACGAATTTTGTTAACTCTAATTAAACATAAAAATTTCTCGGTCAAACAAAACTTTCATACTTAGTTATGCTTAGTTATAATTATTTTTCCGTTCTATTCATTATTTTCAAAACTTTCTATTTTCAGCGCCTTCATCTGTAACAAAATTAAGAGTGACCAAACATACTTCAAATGAAGTTTCGTTTGTTTGGGGGCAACCAGCTCAGCCGAACGGTGTGATTATCGGCTATGAAATAAAGTTGCACCCCCTGTTGCAAAACACTCCCTCCTCTTTGTTTCATGATTCAAGAAATGAGCCTTATTCGACATCCAATTGGGTAAATATGAAAACAGCAGTTTTTTCTAATTTTTTTATTTTACTTTTTTTTAAAACTTGAGTTTTTGACAATTTATCCCAACAATGAAAAAATAGCTTGGAAGTCACTGAAGTTGACGATAGTTAAAAGAAAGCGCAAATAATTCATTCTAAAATGAGTTTTTAGTTATGTTGTTTAGATTGCAGCTGAATTTCAAAATCGATTTTGAAAATACTAACTTTTGTTTCAATAAAAATATTCCTCAGTAAAAACCGTATATCAAGTCTAAATTTTATCGCATAGTACCTTAAGATAAAAACGTAGACGTTTCATAGAATAAACATTTAGCAGTTGACTAGCAGTTGACTCTGTTGTCACAAAAGTTGGCTATTGATTTTCTCCTTTATTTACATAAAAGCATTTATCCGTAAGTTAAATACGCTGGATTCGTAGAAACGTATAAATTTCGAATTGTTTTGTGTTTAGACCGTTCATAACTTCATTCATCTAAACGGACTATTGGAAAACACGGTATATAAAGTTCTAATTCGTGCTAAGACAGCAGCTGGATTCGGACCTTACAACAATCATTTCACGTTCAAAACACTCCGTTCCTCAACGGCATCCAATGATTCCAACTCCTCATCTTTAATAATTGCCATTGTTGCATTGTTTTTGATCCTCGTTCTTGCTCTTTTTTTCCTTATCATGTTCCGTTATCGGAAAACCGGAAAACTACTCTGTGGCAATACTGCCGGGAGAAGGAGTAGGAGAAATCGTGGACAGCAAAGCTCTTCAAACGGACCCTCCCTCCAGCAAGAAAGTTTACTCCAAGAAACTCTTATTGGTACGAAACTTTGCTGTTTAATAAAAATGTTAAACTTAAAAGAGATTATTTAAAATTTGGGATCTTTTTTTAATAAAATTTTTTTGGAAAATTTTTTTAAATATATTTTATTGAAGAAGATAAAAGTGTTGCTGATTTTTTTTCAAAAAAATTATCTACATTCTACATTGACCAAGCCAGGTGATATTAGGCTTTTTTAATTTCGTATTTTCTTATTAAATTAAATTGAATACACATTTCCGAAAATAAAATTTGCTTTTGAATCACTTTTTTAAGCAGGTAATTGACACTGCTTTAACCGAGTGCTGAACTGGCGAACTACTAATTACTGAAAAATATTACTGATTACTTAGTATCTCTATCAAAATTTTTATAAACTTGAAAGCCCTTTTTCTCTTAAACAAATGCCATATACCATACGTTCTTTTATATCATATGCTCATTACAATACTGTATACCATACGTTCTTCAAATAATATTTTTTCACGCAGTAGACCTTCCCCCTCCAGGACAGAGACTCTACGTAGATTACCCCGATCCGCACGTGGCCATCGTGGAACTGGGATGTGAAATCAATCCTGCCATGGTTAAAACGGAGGAGCTGATAGGCACAGGTAGGAAAAAAATTATAATCATATTGCAGGCAACTGCAACATTTTTTTGCTACAGCACAACGCAAAGAATTGAACCAAAATCTTTCGCTAGATTTGATCGCCTTGAACTGAATATGACGCACGACTTGTCAGCCCTGTCTAAAAATACTCTGTTTGAGGGGTGTGTTATAAAAAAATTTGATTAATATCTAATAATGTAAAAATGTAATTGTAACTCTCACTTTGTTCAAAGCAAATTAGGTAATCGAAGACTAGGCGCAGTGAAATTTTATGATGAATAAGATAAGTTTGTGGATTCATTTATCAAAAATCAAATTACTGTCGTTAAACGCATAATATCAAGTTAAAAAATTGTATTTGTTAGAAATAAATCTTTTCTACCAAGGCGAGTTTGCCGAGGTTTATCAGGGAAAAATGAAGACCGGAAACGGATTTTACGAGAAAGTGGCCGTGAAAAAGCTGAAAGAAGGAGCTTCCGATAAAGATCAAAACAATTTTCTTCGAGAAGCTTCGACCATGGCTCAGTTCAAACATGAAAATGTCATCCAACTGAAAGGAGCTGTCACAAGAAGTAGGTTTTTTTGCGCCGAAGTTGAATCTAAATTTTAATTTCGATTCAATATTGTTTCAGGCTGCTCCCATATCATGATTGTGACGGAGTTTATGCAAAACAAATCATTGGACCGATTCTTGCAGGTTTTGAAAGAGTTTTTGAGTCTATCGTGTTATACTTTTTAATAGAAAAAAACTGCTTATACACTTTCATGTAGCGTATTGCGCTTCCACTCATTCATTCTCAAGCCGCTGCGCAAAGAAGCTGATCCTGGGCAACATGATGTAATCAACAGCAACATGATGATCATTATCAGCGTCTGTAGTTATCCTTTTTACTTGCGGAACAACGTCAGAAACGTTAAACTTAGAGAAACTATCAAAAGATAGCCCCTGGTTTGAGACATGCCAAATTGTCTGTCTGGTTAAAAGTTTTTCTGATTATTTTTTAGTTTTTATTTCGAGATATGTCTAAAATTTAAAGCTGCTTTCTAAGACTGCCACGAAAAGGAAAGTGTCGTAAAGTGCTTTTCCCAAGTATATACTGCAGAATAACAAAAGTAAGATTTAAAGCGCAACCCCTCGATCGTGTTCGCCATCAATACCTTGCTCCTACTCCAGCCACGCCGCGGTGCAGCCAAACAGCGCAATATGCATTGCAAAGTGGAATGGCGTTTATATAAATGTTCTTTGTTTTATCACCGATACAAACTGCAGATGTTCTGCCGGGCTTAGCCCATTCTGTTGAATTCTGTTCCTTGTCTTTTGTTAGTGAGAAGAGGGCTTTAAGTGTTTACAATTCTACATCAAGAGTTAAGCTTTTGACCTTGCTTTTAATCTCTTTGATTTCGTCACCTCATCACAGCTGTATTTTGCTTTTTATGTTGTTTATTATAATCATACCTTGAACTTACGACAATTTTGATTGAGGGTGAATATAAATTTCTCACAGATAAACCAAGGAAAGTTGACCATTGTCCAGCTAGTTCAAATGCTAAAAGGAATCGCCAGTGGAATGCAATACCTGTCCAGTATAAAGTATATCCACCGTGACTTGGCCGCTCGAAACATTCTAGTCGATTCAAATCTCGTTTGTAAAGTCTCCGACTTTGGTCTTTCCCGTTCCCTTGAAAATAATCCATATGCCACCTACACAACCCAGGTACGATATAGGAAAGCAAAAGTATTACTTAAAAAATCATAATCAGTACTTTTAAAAGTACGTTGTAAAGATGATGGCTTGAAAAATATGGCATCATTTTGAGAACTCGTTTCTTTTTTGGTTGACCTGGGTTAAAAATAGGGTTAAGTCAAGTATCTTATTAATTTGATGTCTGGAATTCTACTTACTAACCTTTAAATTAAAAAGTTAACGATTGGCGGGAAAACTTGCTTTATAACAATAAGGACACTCCCACTGTTGCTTGATGCTTAGAAAGCAGCTGTGTAGCCATTAATAGTCAGTGATTATAGCACAAAGATTAATCTTACCAAACATTTTGGAATAGAAAATTGTCTTTAAAAAAAAAAATTCGAGAAATGGATTTATATGAAATCATGTTTAAGCTTTTAAATGATCCAGCAAAAGTAATCTTGCTGTAATTTTATTGCTTGAGGCAATGGCTTAAAAATGCATGCTCTTATTAAATCAGTTTAAACCTTTTAACATTTTTTTCTTGGATTGAAGGGTGGAAAAATTGCCATCCGTTGGACGGCGCTAGAGTCAATACTCTATCGAAAATTTACTTCTGCCAGTGACGTATGGAGTTACGGTATATTGATGTGGGAAGTGATGTCGTACGGGGAAAAACCCTATTGGGATATGAGCAACGATGAAGTGATTAAAAACATTCAAAGCGGAATGCGACTTCCCGCTCCAAAGGTTAACAACCATTTATGCTAATTTGTCAAATTATTATGATTGCCATAGCTTTTCCAATGGAATTTTTTTTAAGGGTTGTCCTGAAGTACTTCACGAATTAATGTTACACTGCTGGCAGTCTGAACCTCAAGCTCGACCATCTTTTAGTGAAATTGCCGAAAAATTGGATTCGCTTCTCGGCCAACCAATGCTTCTTCTTCCTGATGTCGCTTATCAGACGACATTGCCGTCAAACAACTTGGCTCAGTTCCAGTAAGTAGAAACTATCGAGTTGCTTATTTGATTTAAAACTTTAATAATGCTTATTATCAAAAATTGTTGTTTATTTTAGAAGTACTCCTACTATAGGAAAAACAGTTGTTGATGAAAATGCAGGAAGTGTGGAGAAGTGGTTGGAATTGCAGAGATTGGGAGAATATTCAATTCAATTTAAAGAGCGTGGAATTGATAATCTTGAAAAAGTTTGCAATCTAACTATCAAGTAAGCTTAATACGCCTTTTCATTTCGCATTTTCTTCATGCAATTATAAATACTATTTAATTTTATTTAAACTGCTAGTTGTGTCTATTTTTTTTCTTCTAAATAAAATCTTTTTTTTTGAATATATTAATTTTATTTTTAGTGACTTAAAATCAATGGGAATTGATGTAACATTGCACATCAACAAACTTGAAAACGGAATACAAACGTTAAAGCGTCATTTAAGTTCGAGCTCGTCTCCACAATCCAATCATTCCTCTACTTCAAGTAGAAATCAAGTTGAAGACAAATCTGGGTTCTTAATTTCTCCTGGAAGCATTCGTGTTTGATTCTAATCAAGAGAGTCTTCTACGAGGTGGCATACGCTCGCCTGGTGGGGTTAAGGTTTAAAGGTCGGATGTCAAAGTTCAGGAGTTGGCTTGTTTTGAAAATGCTTTCCTGGGGAAAGCCTTCAAAAAAAGACTGAATGACGTCAATTGTGTCGCAACTATTGTTTTGGTTTGGTTTTTTATTTTGTTTTCTTGAAATTTTTTATTTATTTTTAACTTTTAATAGATTTATTGTTCATATTTGATTCATTTACTCGCTGCAATTGTGAACCTTTGCAATGTTAAAATTTGAGAAAAATTGCTTTTTCCATGTTGCCATTTCTAGTTGGTGTCGATGGTTGGTCGCTTTTTAAATTTATAAATTCAATTAAGTAAAATAATTTTTTTTGCATTGGACTGCAATGTAATTTTTATTCAAATGGGTTTGTGGAATTATCTTTGGATTAGAGACCTGTACGGATGAACGTCGACCAGGTCCGAGGTTAAATAAGAAAACAACATGGTTTCTCTTATATTTCTCTTACGGTTCAAAACAAAATAAATTACGTGACCGTACTTAAAGATGAAAAAGTTACGGGCTGGATGCGGGAGTGTTAGGCACAAAAATACTCTTGGGTGCAAAATATCGATCCGTCGAGATTTTTAATTTAAATTGTTTTTACGAAGTGCTAATTTGTAATGAAATTTACAAACGATTGCTTCGTCGCCTATAATTAGTCACAGACAAACAAATCAACTTTGAAACTTAAGAATACTACTTTTAAGAAAAACTGGTCAGACAATTATCGACATAAATAAAATAGACTTGACTGTTGAGCTTTTGTTCATTTGTATTTCAATGAAGTCTTTTTACTTTATTCTTTATCTTAAAAATAACAGTGTTGTGTTTGAAAAAGCCTACGATAAAAGAGTAAAGAACGCGTTTCGCTCCACTAGAATTAAAATGCACGGTCAACCTGTCTTTAAGAAAGAAGTTGAAGGGTGGTTTCGTTCAACCATCTTGTGAACCTCATTGTGTAACTTTCTTGTGAATAAAAATTTGGCTAAGTAAGAATGGCCAAGTGAATCAACAAGCAAGTGCCGACAGACCTGCATTGTTTTCATTAAAAAATTTGGTTGCTAAAAAACTTTCTTAGGTTAAAAGGTAAGAATTATACTTTAATTTAAAATTAATAAAACTGAACGCTAAAACCATTTCCGAAAACTTCAGCGATTTTCGGATTCGGTCTCTCCATTTAGCTAATCGTGAGGAACAAAAAAAAATAGGATGCGGTCAACCAGCAAAGATTGAAAAAGTCTATTTGTTTCAGTTTTTTATTTGTCTTTTTTGTAAAGACAACTTGGCCTGTTTTTACGTCCTAAGCTAGGAACATCCCAGGAAGACGATTTATGCAAATAGAAAATTTCAAAGCCACCTATTTTAAACGGCGCGACGTTTGAGACAGCATATAAGATAATGTTAAATATTACGTCATCCATTTGATTTGGGAGTATAATTCAATAGCAAGGAGGTTTATTTTAGAGATTTTTTTCTTCAAGGCTGCTTATCTGCAACGATTAACGAGAATATTCTGCCGGGTTTATAGTTTTTTTTATCTTGGAAGTGAATAGGTCTGATTTCTATCTGCAGACCTCTCCAGTATTTCTATCCCTTAAAAGAGAAAAACCTCCAGGTAATACAGTTTTACAGTTATTGAAACGCGCAAACTTTCCCACCATTGTAAGGTGTAGTACAGGGGTTTCAACCTATGGGTCATGGCCCAGTAGTGGGCCACAGTGGTTTTTTTAGTGGGCCATGGAGCATAAATCAAAATGAAAGCAATATGTATAATATATATGTATAATTAGGCTTGCCATCCGTCCCATTTTTTAGGCATTTTTCTGGCGTCCTGTGCAGTCAACCACATGAAGACTTTTTTTTAGAACACTATGATTTTGGGACAAAAATAGGGAAAATTGACAGCAATTCCAAGTGAAGACCTTTTTTTTTGTTTTTTTTGTTTTTTTTTTAGAGAACACTATGATTTTGGGATGGGAATTTAATTTTGTTGACCAAAGTGGGTTGTGAAGTTAACTTGGGTTGAAAAATAGGCCACGGTACAGAAAAGGTTGAAAACCACTGGTGTAGTATCGTAATAATCACAATTTTGTAGAATCAACAACACTTATTGATAAAAAACGTTTTAAAGCAGTATAAGTCATTTAAAAGTTAAAGTTTAAGCTCGCTTTAGAGTCTATAGTTAGCTTAGGAAAAAACTAATTCTCAGATTAGTCTTGGAAAAGCGAGAACAGGAGTAACAGCAAGACTAGTTCCAAACTTTTTAAGTTATAGAACAAAAATACTAGTCTAAGCGTTTCACAAATCATTGCTAAAGTAAAGAAAAAAATGTTGACAACTGACAATCACAAATATAGAGAATATATTTTCTAACTTAATGACAACTTAACAACACTCAAACAAAAAACGTGACACAGCAATTTTGTAATTATACATACTCTAAGGTGAAGGCCAACATTTGTTATAATTCGATCACGTGTTGGAGTTCAGTTTGACGATATTTTGCAACAGCCATGCTCAAACTTGCTTTTAAAAATTATACTCGCAAATAGGTCAAAATGACTCGAATAAAAGTGTGTTGTTGGACTGTGCAGTTACATTTTTAAAGATATTTTGCAAATCTTACGTAGCCTACTGAAATTAACCGACGGCATCGGTACTAATATTTATATCTACTTGGTTCGTTGGAATTTTGTTTTATTAACCCGAATGAATACAAAGTCAGAAAATTGCTTATAAATCAACTCTTCCGACATTGACTACCCGCGAGACCTGTGATGGCCTTACAAAAAAGGAAGCTCGGTGCAAGAAAAGTAAAGGGTTTTTCTTCCCAAAGCTTTTCATCTGACACTCTTAAGAGTGTCAGATGAAAAGCTTTGAGAAGAAAAATCTTTTACTTCAAGCAATCTTCAAATTCTGTACGACCAAATGTTTATTCAAAAGTAAAGGGTGGGCCACTATTTAGTGTTCTAAGGCGAAGTAATCTCTAAAAAAAGATCATTATCATAGGGGGGCTACTTTTTAGTGTATCAAAACAAAGTGATCAAAGTAATCTCTAAAAAAAAGATCTTCATTTTCGGGGGAGCCACTGTTAAATGTTCCTAAACAGTGTGGCCTCTAAAAAAAGTTATCGTTTTAGGAGGGGCCACTTTCTAGTGCAGTGGTTCTCAAACTTTTTACAGTCTAAGCGTACTTACGAACTTAGTATACAAAAATGAACAAGAATGTCATAATTAAGTCAAATATATACCACATAAAAATAACGCAATTATCTAATTATTTTAGTGTTAATGAGAAACATGTGCTTAATGAGCCTGTGAGATTTCCTCAATGTTTGGTCGTATGTTTGAGAGACAAACTCTCATTTCCTCGTTGATGTATTGAAAAGTACCTCGCTTTTTACACTTAATTGTGGCGAGAGTAGAAAATCCAAGTGTTTCGTAATGCAAATCCGGCGAAAAATTGGATCATTTTCGTGACCTTTCTCAATGCAAAATTTGCAGCTGCCAATAGCGAGGAGATTTGATGTATTTGACATTTTTGAACAGATCGATCAATTTATAGACTTTTTTAAAATTAGATGTGATGACCTAAATGCATTGTTTTTATTAAATAGTAGCGATGTGACCTCGCTTGTAACCTCGCTTTGGGCAGTGATCTGTGTAAGTGCATGAAATTGATTTCATTGTAAAGTTTGTCGTCCGAGCCACGTGGCCCAATTCAAGTTTACTACTAAATAGAGAGACATCGCTCTCTTCAAACAGTGACCATAATTTCGCTGATAGAACGGTGACCGTGATTTTGCTGAATGGTCAGGTGACCATTGTTTTTGCTGCATTATGCTACGTTGCTGCGCTTGTAAAACCGCAGGTAAAAAATAAATTCAATCCTCTCCTTTGTATTTAAGTTACAACTACAGGGTGTCCCAAAATAAATGAAACCCATTAACTTAATTACCGTTTATTACTAGAACAAAATACAACAAAAGTCTTAACATTTTCTGTGAGCTCATATAATAACAATTTAGTACTGAAAGTTTGGGGTCTTTAGCTTGATTTTAAGGTTTATTTAAATACGTGCACCAAATGACCACCATTCCGCCTCAGACATTCTTGAAGCCGGCGAGCATAGTTATCAATCACTATATCACATTCTTCTCTTTTTATTGCACCAATTTTCTGCGTGATAGCCATTTTCAATTCAGCAATAGTTTGGTGTTTATTCTGATAAACTTTGTTTTTTAACAAGCCTCACAGGTAAACGTGGTATCCAGCGAGTTCGTTTAAAACAATTTGTCTAAAAAAATTTAAGGTTAGGGTTACGGTTAGGGTTACAGTTGGATTAGAAAGTTAGAGAGTTAGAAAGTTCAGGGCTAGGGTTAAGGTTTAGGGTTAAGCCAAATTAATTGTATTTTACACAAATTGTATTTTAGACAAATTGATTTCGACAAACTCGCCTAGACCCCTCAGACGTCTACGGGTCTAGGCGAGTTTGTCTAAAGCAATTTGTCTACCTGTGAGGCTTGTTAAAAAACAAAGTTTATCAGAATAAACACCAAACTATTGCTGAATTGAAAATGGCTAGCACGCAGAAAATTGGTGCAATAAAAGGAGAAGAATGTGCGTGCCAAAGTGATTGATAACTATGCTCGCCGGCTTCAAGAATGTCTGAGACGGAATGGTGGTCATTTGGTGCACGTATTTAAATAAACCTTAAAATCAAGCTAAAGGCCCCAAACTTTCAGTACTCAATTGTTATTATATGAGCTCACAGAAAATGTTAAGACTTTTGTTGTATTTTGTTCTAGTAATAAATGGTAATCGAATTAATGGGTTTCATTTATTTTGGGACACCCTGTATATTTTTTCTTGATCGGGTGTCAGAGTTACGCATATTTAAATTAAGGGTAGTTTGTAACTTGGGGCGATTTCGCTGACCTTATTCAAACAAGTTCAGCACCTCGAGGACGGATAAAGCTATTGAATTCCGTTAAATCATCGGACAAGCCAGCATCTTTTTAACAAAGAGTGAATTTAAGAATCGCGAGTCTTTCTAACAACATATTGAATTTACGAGTCCTTTCATTAACAAAAATTGAATTTATAATTTCTCTTTTGTACCACCAAATTCACATAAAAATGACGTTGAAAATTGCAATAAAATAGTCAGCGCTTTTTTAGATATCGAGAAAAGTTCTTTTTTAATAAAAATCCAAAAAGCTTTAAGAGACAACTCTTTTATTTCATCATCAATCCATGATCTGTGGACACAGCTGCCAGTTCTTCTTCTTCTGTTAATGCTAAACTATATTCAGTTGTGCTTTCTAGAAAAGGGTTTTTAATTTAGTCATACTGCGCGGTGTTAAATGATGGAAAATAAAAATTAATTTTTTCTTCTAAAGTTGATAAATGTTTAATTATAAATGGCAGAATTTCAGTTTTGCAAGTTTTAATTACCAAAGAAAACATTTCCAGACTACCTTTAATCGCTGTGCTTTCCAAATCTGTAATTTTCTCTGAAACGCTTTTATCTTTTCTGTGGATGTGAGAATGTTTTTCTCTTTCCCTTGCATGCTAGTGTTCAAAATATTGAGATGCTGAAAAATATCTGCCAAATATTGTAATTTTGCAATCCAAAATTTACATTTAAGAAGGTTACAAAAATGTGATTGTTTCATTACTTCAAAAAATGCGAAAAGTTCATGTCGTAACTCGTGCACACAGGTAACTACTTTGCCTCTTGACAGCCACCTCACATCGCTATGTAAAAGTAATCGTTTGTGTTGAGAATCCATATTGGTACAAATTGTTTCGAATACCCACGTTTTTGTAGGTCTTGTTTTTATAAAGTTTACCATCTTAACAACTTCTTCTAAGACCTCTCTTAAATTTTCTCCTAATGTTCTTGACATGAAGGACTCTCTATGCAGAACCAGTGAGTTACAATAACATTCTCGTTTTTCTTCTTTATAAAAGATACAAGTCCCTTGATACAACCTTCGGTAAAGGGTGCTCCATCTGTGCAAATGCCTACACACGATTTCCACGATAACTGCCACTTATCAAGGTAGTCATTCAGAATGTTAAAAATGTTCTCACCTTTTTTAGTCACACTTAATTCTTTGCAAAAAAGAAACTGGTTTGCTATTTCATTTTCGTTAATGAAATGAACGAATGCTATGAGTTGTGCCTTGTTAGTAATGTCCGTAGACTCATCAACTTGCAGAGCAAAACCTGAACACTGGAGTTTATTTCCACTTACATTTTTCTCAATATCAGAAGATATTTCCAGAATACGCCTGCGAACAGTGTCGTCTGACAGAGGTATCTTGCTTATTTTTAATGCTAACATCGTACTGACAATCGTTTTGCAAGCAGGAAAAATAATTGACTCACCTAAAGTATGGGTTTTATATTTTGTGCAATCAGTTCAGAGACTTGGTAAGAAGCAATTTGAGCTTTATGAGAAGCAGTTACTATACTATTAAAAGAATTTGCTGTTTTTATAAGTTGTTCAGACATTCTCTTAAAATAGCTTGTGCGTTTATCTTGTAAATAAGAGTGTTTATCTTTAAAATGTTTACCAAGTTTACTAGGGATCATTGATTCATTCGACATCTTCATTCCACAAATTAAACATACAGGAAAAGGATTATCATCACTTCCGGTCCAAGAAAACCCAAAACTTAGATAACTATCATCGTATTTACGAGTTGGTTGCGGTTTTGCTTTCTACACCTTTCACGCTTAAATTTTGGTCACTTTCAGCATCAACTTCATCAATGTCACGCTTTCTAAGAAACTTATCCATATGCAAGGGAAAATTTTTCTAAAAAAAAAGAATTACATCAACGTAAATTATTCTTAACTGATAAAATGCACAGTAAGTTTACTTCTAGGCTAGAACTATACCTCATTAATGACTATGCCAGCATACACTAATACTAACATTTCCACCACATTTTCTATGAATACTAATTCAGTAACTAGCAACTTCTTTCTGCCTTATATTTTGAAATTGATTGTAAATGCACTACTCCGATTGTAAAAAAAAGCGCAGACAATTGTAATTGTGAACAAGAATAGCCTGGGAACAGCAATAGAAATAGAAATTTTACCGAATATTATCGACCTGCTTGTAATTATCGTAATAATGTTGTTAAACGAAAGGAGCAGATGTTCGTAAGAAAATTGGTATAATGTGGTAACTAACCTTTGGTTTTTCATATTATAATACATTTTTCAGGAATGCTACGGGGCGCACCAGTGCGCTCGGGCACACACTTTGAGAAACACTGCTTCAGAGTCTTAGACGCCAAGATGTGTGAAAAGATAAATTGAAAAGTTTAATTTTGTTTGATTTTCTTGTTTTTTACAAGATCAAATAATGCAATTATCATATCTAATGATCATAGAAAAAACAAAAAACAAAAACTATTAGGTCTACTGAAAATTTCAAATGAATGAGAAAAACTCCGTTTATCATTCTCTAAAGAGAAGAAAAGCAAATAATGACACTGAATGCTAAACAGGATCAATGAGCGATTTTTAAAAGTTTGCTTTTTCACAAAAAACAGCAACATACTGTGTATCAATAAATTATTTAAAAGAGTGAGAAATTCCACCGCAGCACATTAATTTTTGAAGAGTCCTAAAGAATTCAATAGCATATAAATAAGGGGTGGCAAAATATTTATGTCGAGGGCCGAACTAGTATTTATAACCTAAACTCATGACTCAAACTTACACGAAGACGAAAAAATAACCCTATTTTAAAATATAACGTTGAATTATAGGAGGGCCCTAGTTTTCCTACCACTGATCTAAACAGCAGACAAAATTTTTTATGATTATTTGCTTCAAACCAACGCGCAACGCATTTTTTGATGGCTCCTATGTTGATTAAAAATCAAACTTTACACAACCTAACGATGGCAATAAAGATCATAACGTTGATTTTCACAGAAGAAATTTGCAATAGCAATTGCTATTATTGTAAGCAGGGTAGTAGAGTCTGAGTTGAAGTTTTTTTTTAATTTATTGGAGTCGGAGTCGTTTTTTTAGATGTGCAGAAGCCGGAGTTGAAGTTGTTATTGTTATTTGGGACTCCAAATCCATTTTAGCCTAATTTAAGTTAACATGTCTGCTACAGCTAATCAAATCTATCAAGCCAATAAACAAGCATGGGCTTACACGGTGAATACTTTTCCGAAGACTGTTTCGTTTTTTGGTACTAAATTTGATGTACATAAACTATAATTTTTGCTCTAAATCGACGGACCAAAGGGTAGATTTTCTTTGAAAAATGTAAACTTGTTTTCGGTTCAGTGACTGTTTTTCAAAATCCCACTGAAGATTAAAAATTACTTTCACATTAATTTGATGATAAAATAACCTTTGAATTGATGTGAAAACTTTTTTTGTAAAGACTTGATTTTAGGAGACAAAATGATCCATCAAGAACTTTTGTTTTGGTAGACGTGATAAAATTCAGCTTACATGATATAAAAAGCTTCCCCAGTTTAAGATACGCTTTCCCAGCTAAGATATACAGGATGTCTCAAAACAATGTACTTACACTTTGAATGACGAGAAAACCTTTATTTATGAACATAGAGTGAAATGGAATAGCTTCGAATACAAAAGACAAACCTAATTGAAGAATCATGTTCGCAAACGTTCAAATTGATAACCATTATTGTCCAGACAACGCTGATAACGCGCACCAAAGGGTTTGCAAACGTCACGAAATAGGTCATTAGGAATATCGCGACATTGTCTTTCAATTTCCAATTTCAATGCATCAATTGTTCTGGGTTTGGTGCAATAAACTGTCTTTGAGATATCCCCATAAAAAAAAGTCCATGGGCGAACGATTTGGGGGACGTGCAGGGTATTCAATGATACCCCTTCGTCCAATCCATGTTTCTGGAAAAGCTGCATTAAAATAAGCTCGTACGTCGCGATGGTAGTGAGGAGGTGCTCCATTTTGCTGAAATAAATCTCGCCGTCATCACCAAACATCTCTGAAATTTGTGGACCGACAAACTCCTGAAGCAAGTTGAAGTAACTCTCCCCAGTGACAGTTCCGTTAAAAAAACGGTCCTATGATGCCCAATTCAAATATCCCACACCACACTGTTACTCCTGGTAACTTTACATAGTGTTCAGGTGTTACATGAGGATTTATAGGACTCCAGTACGTGCAATTATGGCAATTAACGGAGCCATTTATGGCAATTTCCTGCCATGCTGCAATTAATTAATTACACCAGCAACACAAAAAGAGGCAGCATGTTAGGGACAGTTAAGGTGTGAGTACATTTTTTTGAGACCCCTGTATAATTGATTGAATAGGTTATATTTTAAAGTCTATCCATAAAAAAAACATTATCTATCCAGCAAGTTTGAATTTGAAAGTGTAAATTGTATTAGTTTAAAGTGAAGGCCGGTAAAATATAAAAGGTCTTCATTTGCAACAAGAACGTTTCACTCTTATGAGTATGCTTAATCAAAAATATTGGCGGGCCAAGTAAATAAAACATATCCGACGAAAAATGAAGACCTTTGCATTTATTTGTTTTTGATCTTTATTAAGTTTCTTGTTAAAAATTTTCTCCAACGCTAAAATTTGTGTTGTTAAGTGTTAAGTTAAGAGTGTTTTTAGACCGAAAAATTACCCCTGTTTTAAACTTTGCCCTAGCGGCCCAAAATTTTTCCGGTGCTTCTGATTGCGGCAACTCTTCGTTTTTTACTTGGTAGCCTCTACTGCTAATGAAGAATGCATACTCTATATGTATTGAATAAAAAACATCTAGTATTTTTTTAAACAATCTTTTGGTATCTGTGACGACAATAATGTCATAAACTGGAACATTAAACTTAAATTCAAAAATAAAAATTTCTGTACTACAACTAAAAAAAAAATTTAAACCAATTAATTATTTAACTAATTTTTACGAAAACTAAACTTAATAAAAACTCCGGGACGCGGGAAAGCCATTTTGTCAGGAGACAAATTCAAAAAAAAGGCTCCTTATTTTTTAAAAAGGTATACAATTTTTTAAAAAAATTTTTACACTAAAAACGGTTGCGATGCCATTCCGTATCGTAACCATTTTCAGCGCAAAACTTTAGTGATTACAAAAAAAAGGTTATCACTTCCAGTCGAGAAAATGATCCCTACTTTTATCCTAAATTTAAGGTGCAGGCAAAAACCAAAATATAAGCCTTCATCTTCAATCGATTTGACTTTTTGGTCGAGTTTCTAAATGCTTCCGTATCTGCCCACCTGTACCTTCCTTTTTTGAAAAGGAAAGAGGGCAATTTGAAGGGGTCAAAAGGGCAGGAGTGTCCCCTGCTCTTTTCACTCCTCTTTGCTTCCGGCGCTCTTGCACATACTAATAACGAAAATAAGAATCAAGACGAAAATTAACATGACCTTTTCGTAAACTCAAACAATTAGAGATGAAAAACTAGAATTTTCAAAGTTTTTGTGAGTTCGAACGAGAAGTTGAATAATAAAAATCTATCGAGTTTCCAGCACTGACATAAATATTAAAGCGCCTAGGCCTACGAAACCATAGTTAAAGCCTTAAAAAATTAATTTTTTTCCAGTTCAAAAAAGTTTCAGCCAGCAGTAGGTCTACTTAGCAAGTGACAAAGGCATATTTCAATGATTAAAAAAGCTTGGCTCTCACACAAAAAGCTTTTTGAATATCGACTTCAAAACGAGTAAAAAATATTTTATCAACTCCCTAATAAAGTACACACCACTAATCATTCAACGTAAATGTTGGCTTTTTTTATCTCCACTTATACACAACTATGCTATTTTACATTAGTTGTGAGAGGAAACAAGTTAAGACTAAAAAAGGTTTTTCACTTTGACAACTATGGATTTTTGAAAATTTTGACACTGTCGCTTTATTGCTCGAATAAACCCCAACTTTTATTTACCGAGCCCCATTTGACCACGTAGATCTTCCAATCGACCACTTGCAGGACCGCCGATCTTAACAATAAACTTGATCATCTACATAGCCTACAGCTTGACAATATGCATTGGTAAGACGAAATATTTCGGGGAAAATCGATAAAAAAATTATATATTAACATGTTTACTTCTTTCCAGAATAATTATCGTTTTAATATTTAAAGCATGCTTGTCATTTATACACATATAAGTTTAAAAATATATTTTGTTTTGTCACTTGGGCTATTATAGGCCTGTACAATGAGAGAAAAATAGCATTTTTGATCTTGCAAAAATAGCAACGGCCACAGACAAACGTAAGCAAATATGTTTCTGGTTGTGCTTACAGACATCAATAGAAATCTCTAAAAATGTCCCAGCAATATATGATTGTGCATGCAAGATTAAGGTTATTGCAGTCGAGATCGGCAAAATAAAAACAAACTTTGATCTGATGAAATTGGAACTTAGCACTCGATTGTTAAAACTACAGCAATTTTGAAAATCTTAGGGTCTGTGTCGCTTTTCTTGATTTCTTTCGGGTTGCAGGCCAGCATAAACTGTATATCGTAGTAGATAAAAAGAATAGTTTAAGTTTGATTTTTTATTTTAAATTTTTTGAGTTTCTGTATTTAATTTCGTACTTTATGTTTAGATACACTCCGTCGGGCTTTAAATTATTAAAATTTTTTGGTTTTATTTTGTGACTTGTAATTCAAAATATTTTGCTTCGATATTTTTATCAAGCATTTTTTTGAAGAACTAATATTAAATCTTAGCATTATACAGCTCAGGCTACAGATTTTATCAAGAGAGTTGGTTCTTTTCTTTTTCTTCAAATTTTAAAAGTGTGTGCGATCAAGATTGTGGAATCGGAGTCGCCGGAGTCGTATGTTTTTAGGTGGAATCGGAGTTGGCGTCGTGCTGGAGTTGGAGTCGTTTTTTTAAATGTTCTGGAGTTGGAGTGGTGTTTTTCAAATGTTTTGAAGTCAAAGTTGGAGTCAGAAAATTTTAAACAAGTGGAGTCGAAAAATTTTGAATAGATGGAGTCGGAAAAAATTCTTATGACTCCACAACCTGATTGTAAGACAGCAAAACAATATCACAAGTTATAATTTTAAATACTCGAAAACTTTAAGTTTTAAACCAGAAAAATATTTTGCGATAGCAAAAGAGTTTAAAATGAAAAACTGGAGAAATGTTTCCAGTTTTTTAAAACGAGGTAAAAAGTTAAAAGTACCACAATTATATTGAAAAAAGTATACTCTCTCCCTAATAAAAATTTTTTCGACAAACAAACGCGGACTTTCCCAGTGTCTCTGCAAATACATTTAGGCTTGGCAATGTTTGCCGTGTAGGTTTTTGACTGAAGCTAAAAATAGAAAGAAGTTCCGAAAACACTTGGCGATATATTAAATTAAAAGCGCATTTTTGAAGAATTACAAACAAGTGCAAAGTTTTTGTTAAAAAAAGGATTAAAACATTTAGAAGCAAGACTTTAATGAATTTTAAAAAGCAAAAGTTACCTAAGTTTTAACAGATAATAAAACTGCATTACAGTTGCTTCCAGTGTTGCTAAATTATATCAGCTTTGCAGTTCAAGTGTAAGTTGTTTTTGCTAATTCTATGGCTAACATGACAAACGACAATGCAAAAAGCATAATTGGACTCTAAATCTTACTTTTCAAAATTAGCAGTGAATCGTTATTCCCATATGTTTACAGTGACAATTCCTGTTCATGAAAAGCGATCTGTAGAAAGTTCAGCCGTAGTGATAAACATTGTAGAAAATGTTACAAATGATAAAAAAATATTATAAGTGAAAGCCAATGTTAAAAAGACCAAATGCAGACTGTTGTAAATTTATTGTAGGCCAATCTGATTTTAAGAAGTCGGTAGGAAAATTGTTTTGGGCTTAAAATCGTTTGAAATTTTCTGAAAAACGTATAGTATAGCTAATTTTAGCAAAAAAAAGGTAAATTTTTTCCTGAACTACTAATCAAAAAAGAATGGTTACTAAACTTTAGAAAAGTATAAAAAGTATCTTAAACACTGCACATTCATTTGATATAAATTTATATCTAGAAGTTTTTAATCTTAACATTTTTTCTAGCGTCATTCAGGAGTTAATGATTTTTCAAATAGTTTTGTTTATATATTTTGTTTTTGTATATATATAAGTTTATGTAAAACTATACAATTTTGATATGACTTCTTTATTACCCCTTCAACTAAATTTGTAGATTTGTAGTAAAGTGCTTTAGAACACAGCGAAAATCACTCGAATAGAGAAAGAGCGTTGAACTTGTGTCTTCCTGTTTGCAAGTCAGAGCATTAACAGACCGAGCTGACACGACTACGATGATAACAACGGAAACGTTCCTCTTAATGCGACTGTTGAAAAATTATCCAGCGTTATTTCTAGATGGAATTATAATGTAGATAAAAATTTTTTATTTAATCTATGACTTAGTTTTTAATATCGATTTAAATCTAAAAACGTAGTAATGTTTGCTTTTGCCCAAACATCGGTTTTCAACGCGTCAAACCCTTAAACGAAGCTGCTTTAATTTCAAACGAGAAGCTTTACTTTATTTTTTACTACTGCTATTACGTCATTTGCAAAGTTGATAAAACTTTTAATTCTCAACCCTTTTTTCAGAAAAAAAAAGTCTTTGATGACTTCTCTTTCTTTCTTCTCTATATTATTTCTTGGTTGCCACGTTGACTTATATTTGCAATTTAGATTTCTAAAACCTCTTAAGTTATTACAGCTCAAGTAATAATCGTTGCTAAAATCAAAAACAATCTACCAGCTAAAGTCAGACTTTTTTCACGATCATGAATATGCAAGCTTGCCTTCAATTAAAAGATGTCGCCAAAATGACCAATGCGGAAAAAACTGAGCTGATTAATCAAAAATCAAGCGACCTTGATTCGGAGGAAAGACAACTTGTTGAAAAATTGAGAAAACTTTGTGGAGCAGATTGTTCTGAAATTGACTACAATAAAACAGCACCATTACTATATGAACTTGGCAAAATCTTTCATAAACGAAGTGAACTGATTTCAGCTACTTTAAAACAAAAAAACCCGGATAACATTGACATATTAGCGAAAACCGAAAAACAAAAAATGTTTTCATTAATTCGATCTGCTGCATTATACAATGCTGCTATTTTAAGATCCGCAGAAGACACAAAAATCATTAAACAAGATTTAGCAGAACTATGTTCTTACATATTACAACAATCTGGAGCAGTGAACAAACGAGCTGACTTAATTCAACAAGCTACAAACGTCAAACAACAAGTAACAGAAATGCGTATTGAAGCAAAAAAAATGTTATTTAAAATACCTTCTGCAAACAGAGAATCAAACAATGCAGTGAAATCAGAACAAACAAAAGTTTCCGTCATTCGCGATGTACAAGAACAAATTAGTGATAGTTATATGAAAATCATGAGAAATCTGGCAAAATATTGCTTATCAGTTATGGGTGATGCCCCATGTAAGTTTGCTGTAGTTGGAATGGGATCACTTGCAAGAAAAGAAATCACTCCTTATTCCGATTTCGAACATGTCATTGTGTTGGAAGAAAAATCTAAGGACTCGGAAAATTACCAGCAAATTTTGAATTATTTCAGATGGTATTCCGTGATATTTCAAATAGTTATCATTAACTTGAAAGAGACCATAATACCAAGTGTTGCAATTGACAGCTTGAGCTGGTTTTACGATGGGATTACAACTCGTGGCATTTCGTTTGACGGAATGATGCCACACGCAAGTAAGTTTCCGTTAGGTCGACAAGAAACGAAAAACAAATTTTGGAACACGGAATTGATTAAACCAGTCAGTAAAATGCTGGATTATTTGAGCACCAAACAAAGTTTGAAAAACGGATACAACTTGAGTGAGATTTTGACGAAAATTTGTTATGTATTCGGTGACAAAGCTGTTTACGAAGAGTTTGAAAAAGGAGTATTACAATCAATACAAAATCAAGATGAAAAAGAAATGCACAGGGAGGTCAAACTTCAAACAATGAAAGATCTCACAAACTTTGGAACAAAATTTTCTTTCTTTTATGAGAAACCAAGCACTGATTTCAACATGAAAAAAGTCATTTATAGAAGCACAACAATATTTATAATGGCATTGGGTAGGATTAATAAGATTTCTGTTGCGTCGTGCTTTGACATACTTGAAGCTTTAAAAGAAGGAGGCATAATCAGTAATTACGCTCACGATAAGCTGATGTATGCCGTTGCATTGGCTTGTGAAGTAAGATTGAAGTGGTACATGTCAAAAGGAAGACAAACTGATTTGTTTGATTCCGCTAAACACAGCTTGCTCGAGATAATGTCGAATCTTGTTGGTGAATCAAATGCATTAAGTTATTTTCAGATCGCGTATGCGTTACACTGTGATATTTCAAAGCGTTTCAATTTACAAAATATTTATTTTTATGCAAATCCCCATTTGCTTAATACAAGCATGTATCATTCCGTCGAAAATGGTCAAAGCTTTAGCGTTTTATTGCAATACCACAACAATATTTTTGACTTAAAAAAGAATCAAAGTTTCGATGAGTGTTTGATTTATTTAGAAAAAGTGATCATTGACAATCAAGAAACCCACTTGAACAGCCAAAATGCATTTGGAAGGAAGCAACAGGAAATTTTGGAGATGGAAAAAGTTCATAATTTAAATCATCTTTGTGAAATGTCTTTCAGGTTTTTGTTATATGATGACGCTTTATATTTTAGTCAAAAATCACTTGCAGGTCTAAAAAAACTAAAAAAGAAGCATATAGAATTCAATAAAAAAAATTATTTCATTGTTTATGACTTGATTAAAACAGAAAATATGATAGCAGAAAGCATCTTTTGTGTTGGAATCAGCTTTTTGTTGTTGGGCGATGTAGAATCAGCACAAAAAAATTTTAGCGAAGCATTGGAGATTGCTCAAGAAACAGCGCCCAATCGAGACAATGACATTTTGGTTGCAATAGTTTTATGTGGAATAGCTCTTTGCCTTTTTCGTCAACAAAAACCTGCTGAAGCGATGCCTAACTTTGAGAAGTCTCGACAAGTTTTATCAGCGACTCGATGGAATGTTGAACTTCATGCAGCTTTTATCCAAGTTTTGTGCAGCACAGCAGATTGTTTGCTTGCTTTAAATGAAACCGAGAAAGCAAACGAGCTTTTAGAGGAAGCATTGGATGTTTCCAAAAACGATTTAAAAGGTACAGACTTTAATAATGTGACAATATCAGTTTTGTATAAATTAGGTTGTATAAAATACCAAATGAAAAAACAAAGCGAAGCACTTGTTTATTATCAGGAAGCTTTAGATATTTACATGAAATCCTCGTTTGACTTTGAAATAGATCCAGGTGTAGCTTTAATTTTTCAGAAAATCAGCGATTGTTTCTTTCTGAACGAAAACTTTAGAAAATCGTTTGAGGTTCTCCAAAAAGCCAAAAATATTGCTGTCAGTATATCTGAAAACAAAAAAACGGACAAAATTTTGGCTGGTATTTTGCAAGAACTTGGAATGTGTAAGAAGCTTATGAATCAAGTTAATGATGCAGTAATCTATTTTAAAAAAGCTTTAAAAATTTTTCTACGCATTAAATCATCTGAAACTGAAGAAGATATCTCATGTACAAATTTTCTTTTGGGAAGTTGCTTACATGAACAGAGCAAATTCAAGGAAGCCACACCTTACCTTGTTAAAAGTTTGGTAATGGACAAAGAAATGCGTTTACTTATTACTAAAAACAAAGAACAGAAAACAGGTTTTAAAGAAAGTTGTGAAATTGCTGAAATGATACCGGTATCTGAACTTATTGCTCTTTGTAAGATTGGTATTGAAGATTCTTCGTTCAATGGAGCTTCATGTGAACAAGTTCTTAATATGCTTGGAGAATGCTTGGTCTTTGAAAACCAATACGATGATGCTCTGCCATATTTTAAAAAATCATTAGAAGTTCAAGAAAAAGTACCAGATGATGAAAAACAAAATATGTATTTTGCAAAGACGTTAATTAATATAGGGTATTGTTATGATAAAAAGGAAAATTACCGCGAAGCTCTGGTTTACTTAAAAAAAGCAAAATCAATTTACAAAAATAATACTGTAAAATTTTTAAATAATTCAAATATTGTTATTTGCATAAATGCGATTGCAAATTGTTTCAAAAATTTACGCGAATTTGAAAATGCTATCAGTTACTTTAAAAAAGTGTTTCAGATTTTGGGTAACGTTGATGTTACTCCTTCTGCGATTTTAAATCAACTCAAACTCTGTATTTGCTCTTTGTACTTAAATAACTTGACTGAAGCAGAGATTCACTTGAGTAAGCCTTTTGAAGTTTGCAAAGAATTATCGATATTTCAAAATTCGACAGAAGATGATAAATTATTTAATAATGAACTAGAAAACTGTATTGCTGAGGTGCAAGAGTGGCTGCGGAAACACAACCAAGACAAAATCCACAAAAACTTATTTGATAAACTCTTTTTTTTTGTAGATGAATTTTACAAAATAAAAAGTAAATATGTCTTACATTAAAATAAAAAAGTAAATACGTCTTACATTACATTGTTTTCAAAAAGTTTAAAAGTTTAAGGTTATTATTAGTTTTTATTAAAGAAAATTTTTTGTAGATAACAATGAATAGGCGTATTTTAATCGCGGTATGTAATTTAAGAAATATTTACGAGTGTTTGTTAAAGTCCCGTATTTTCCATTGTTGTTCAACAAAGAACATTGTTCGGTACTGTTGTTTAACTTACACATTAAACAATCTTCAACTACTTTTACATAAATAAAAAATGCTAATTTTAATTTTTCTAGTTTGATATCTTGCAAGTTTTTTTTTCCCTTTTAATATCCCGTTGTAGGAAACATGTTTTGACGTTGCAGAACGTTGATAAAAATAATTTCTTAATCTTAAGGCCCGTTTCTACTACGAGGGTGGAAAAGAGCATTCTTTCTTTCTTTCCACGCTTAAAATTGAAGCGAGCGCCAAGCAAAGCAAAAAGAATCAATAAAACAAACGAAGAATAAACTTTCCACGCTCGTACTGGAAACGGGCCTTTATTGTTTGATTTCATCTTTGATTTGACATCGCATAAAAATTTTTTTCTGTTGTTGGTTTTAATTTTTAGCTTGACAGATGTAACTTTATATAAGTGTTTTTTTAAAATATTTTTTGACAATTTGTATGGTTTGATTGCAAATAGAAATAAATAACAAAGATTGCGCCTGTGAAGACATAAATAAGGGGTGCAAGTAGTAGTGGTACTAGTAGTAGTACAGTAGTTTGTTTTTATTTGCATCCAAAAAAACAATTGATAATAACTGAAAACAAACAAATAAAATTAATTACGTTAAATATTAATTATAGTGTCCATATACTACTCTATTACTATAAAAATTGCTGCAATCAATGTTACCATCACCTAATAGTTTATTGGAAACTTAGTCAGCAATGCTTCTAGTTGTAACGACAAGAAGCAACTGAATGTTGAAATCCATCCAATTCAATACTCCAAAACCAGTTAAAAAATTAACCAATGTGAGTAAAAAAATTGTTTGTCTCCGATGTGAACGAATATATTTTAATAAGTCATAGGCTTATCATACGTCCGGATTTGTAGGGCTCTGTTCCACCCACTTTAGTAGAAATTCCGCCAGAAATCCAAAACAGATTCCATGAGCAGATCTCTCAACATCGAACCGCTACTATTCCGTATAGAACGATCTCAACTGCGCTGATCTGGCCATGTGACACGAATGTTCTACGAACGAACAGCAAAGCAATTAATGGATGCTCTTCCAAGTGGCAAAAGGCCTAAAAGGGTAACCCAGAACTCGCTGGAGGAATTATGTTGAAGACCTGGCCTGGTCGCGTCTTGGAATTCCATCGGCGGAATTGCCGCTAGTTGCAGGAGATTGGGATGCTTGAGGTTCCCAACTCGAGCTGCTGTCCCCGCAACCCCAGAAGAAAAGTGGGCAAAGAGAAATTTACTGAATTAATTCAATGTTTTTCCTAAAAATGATGATGATGAATAGATTTCACTCTCGGTCATTATTTGCGTTTACAGAAAACAGCCAATGACAAAATCGGGACGTGAACGGATTAAGTAATTAGAAGCCTGATCAGTGATATACCCAAATAATTGAGAATGAACTAGGTGCTATAGGTCACGTGCTCTTAATCTGATTGACACGTGCGCATGACTACAAATGATAAAACGAACAATTAAAACAACGATAAAGCAGCTTGCAAATAAGTTAACCCATATCCTCCTAGCGTCAGTTTAAACTGACGGCGCAAAAAAAAAATTTTAAGCACACTGATACTTGTAGAACTCTAGTTTTTGGATTAAACTGACAATGAGGAATCAAGCTAATTGTTTGACCGTTTTAAATTATAAATAAAAAGCTACCGCGATATTTACAACAGCCTAATTATAAAAAAAACATTTTTTGTATTGCTAAAAGAAGTAACTGCCATCAAACGGTTGTGAATTGAAAATAAATTGAAAAATTTCTAAAGCTGAAACATATATTATTGAAGTGATAATAAGCGAAAAAAATCAAAAACAGGCTTGGAAAAGTTTTGCGATTCATTTACTTCCGTCAGTTTAAACTGACACTAGGAGCAGGAGGGTACACTCAAATGTTAAATACGATTTCCTTTATCGAATGCGAAAACGTGATAGAATTTTATTGCTTCATTGTGATGTCACAAAATGGTTGTGGTTTTCGAGTATTCACAAATACTTCATTAGTTAATCGGTAATTAAGAGCTGGTGCAGGACTAGTCGATAACCAGTTGATAAGCCAAGTTTCTTGTTATTTGCTTATCTACGCAGAAAGCACGCTGGGAGCAACTCTTGCCAGGAGGTAGAATAATATACACAAAGTTTTTTTCTATTTTGGTCCGATGGATTTTACTGGGATTATTGTTTTAACAGGCAACCTAACAAGTTTAAATCCAGTTGAATCGTGTTAACTTTACAGTCGTTAATTAGAGCTAAATAACTTAGGATTTAATTGTTTACTGGTGTCTGTTTATTGACAATAAAAATCACTTTAAATTAAACGAAGCGGTTGACCAAAAGTATTGAGTAGCTTGAGTTGTTTTCTTTAAGCGACAAAAGTAATATTTACAACTGCCAATCCTAGCATTCCTAGGCTTTATCCATTAGGCTGCTATGGCTAACCTGCTGCACCAAAACAAAAAGATGACCGTTTTTGAAGCATAAGAAGTACTTGAAGCTTTGTTGCTGGTGAATTTGTGTCTACCGCAAATGTCATCATTTTTCCCCCAAAGAATGATGGAAGAGACACCGACGATGATGATGGAAATGATGCTAATTGTATTCCGGATAGCCTTTGCGGAAGGCAACTTCTTTCAGATGCTAAACTGAATTTAAAAAGAACAGGAGGCACAAAACTGATCACTGATGAATCGCAACCTTTAGCGAGCGGTCAGGTAAGGTTCTGCATTTTCTCTTGTTTCTAGAATACTAGTGTTACTTCCAAAAATTTTAGTTTTCTAAATTTTGGAAAGTTTTTTAAATTTTGTTCCGATGTTAAAAAGTTTTTTTTTTTTTTGAAATTTTGTAGAATTTATTTAGTAACTTAGTACGTTGTTTAATCGTCTACCTTTTTTGGCGCCTGTTAAGAAGGCCTCGCCAATAACACAATCTCGGTGTCTACTAAACGATAATTCTTAATCTTCTTGCTGGATCTGACCTTCGAACCAGCGACAGCAAAAATATAGTCTAGCTAAATCACAGCTCAGACTACCACAATATCTTCTTTATTAAGAAATATGCTCCAATCCACTTAGGAGCCCGAATAGTATAAATCAAAGCAACAGGTTAAAGCTCAATAGCTTAATTCTTCACAATCACGTAGATCACCAAAGACTTGCGACCAAAAAACTATGACTTCACACAGTTAACAATTTTCCAATTTTAAGTTACCACAACGAAACATCCAATTTTAATACTGCTTTTCAGCGAATCGTATTTATACCATTCAGTAAGATTACTCGAATGTTCGGACATTCTCCAAAGCAAACAACTATTACGTCATAATCAAAACAGGTCAATCGGATAGTTCTGGAAATTACTTTAAATTTCGTGAAATTAAGCAGTGTTGCCATTTTTTCTTGTAAATAAAAATAAATTATTTAAATTGCTCATAAAACTGTTATTTCTTCGGCTATTTGAGCCGGACCAACGCGAAATCAAAGAGATTTTTTATGAGATTGTGAATCTACATAATTTGGGCGATTTTTAGGAACGGAACAACTAGGTTACCTACTGGTGACTTTCAACCAAAAAATGTTTTCCTGTCAGAACAATGTGGTAGTCCGCCAGCAACAGAAAAGGTAGCATATATACATATTTCAACAATGAATTTATTGCTCTTGCTATACTATGATATACAATATGTTCATTCAACTGTTTTATGTGATCTTGCTGCAATGCTTGCATTATGTGAACTTGGTACACAACGCTAAATGTTTTTAAATTGTATAATTTTGTATTTCACGTTGGTATTCAACTTTATAATGTGTAAAATTTTTACAAAATTTAAAAAAATTTAAATAAACTAAATACAAAAATGATAAAAACTTTTAGACTTCCATTGTACATCAATTTCTTCTGAAGAAAAAGAAAAAAAAACACAAATAATAGAATAAAAGAAGTAATATGAAACATGAACATAAAATGTATCACACAATAATACCCTTACATCCAATACACCTGGGTCTCAGAGACCCGAACGCTATTTTTTCTTTATGTTTAGAATTAGAAGAAGACTTGGAAAACTACACACCCATACTTAGGACCAGCTTCTAAACCTAGGAAGCTATTGAAAAAGACAAGGGGAACCTGTCATCTACGTCTACGTAATCATTACGTAACAATGGAAAAGATAACGTCACAATTAAAAACTTAAAAATTACTGTTAAAAGACTGAAAATCAACGTTAGGTTTATAAGGTTAAGATTAGAATTATGAATGGAGTGCGATACTACTAACTAGCTGTTACCCACCTAAAAGGTCATTTCCTGTTTAAACTGATAATTGGACAGTCTGCGCAAAAAAAAGTTTACCGAATGCCAAGTCCATCTTTCTTACCCTTTTCGATACCGCATAGCTGACTTTTATTACTGTTTCGTATAACAAATAGCCTTTCTTGCAAAAGTTAAATTACCGTCGTGAAGAAGTCGCAGCTGGGTAATAACGAGTAAATTTTATTTTTCTTTGAGGTTTTTAAATGGTTGATCCATTTGTAACTGGTGTAGTCCAGATGTGATGAAGTGTTCCGCTGTTAATTAATCGTAAGCATCTTTCTTAAAAAAATAATAATGATGTGACCTTGTTTTGGTCAGTGATTTCCGCGTAATGCGTGAAATTAATTTCCTTAAAAGCATTGTCGTTTAAACCAGGGTTTCTCAAACTGGAGTCCGCGGACCCCTGAAGGTCCGTGATGACTGCACAAAGGGTCCGCGACGATATGACAAAATTTGCCAAACACAGTGGCGTGCGGTCAGGGCATGCAAGTCTTGCTTTGCATGACCAACGAATTTGTGCGCGATGACTTATATTTTTCAACCGAATAAAAAACAGCACTGTTTTGGAACGAAATTAGAGAAACGTGAGGCCGATTTGAAGCGAAGACCTTTTTTTTTTAGAAAACAGAACGAGTTTTTGAGAAAAAAACGAGAAATGTTGGTCTGATTATAATGAAGACTTTTTTTGTTTTTTGGAGAACACTTCAAGTTTAGGACAAAACGTGTAAAATCAGAAACTGATATCAAGCGATGACTTTTTTTTTTGAGAACACCTCAGTTTTAGGACAAAAAGTGTAAAATCAGACACTGATTTCAAGCGATGATCTTTTTTTTTAAAGAACACCATGTTTTTAGGACAAAAATTGCTCGTTGGTTGGACAGAAAATCGATGTGACATAAGATTGGGGGCCGTAAAAAAAATCGAAAGTAGGGGTCCGCGGTCCAAAAAGTTTGTAAAATCCTGGTTTAAACCACGTGGCCTGATTCCAAAAAAGGGAGGCATCGCTCATATCAGTAAATGAAAACAACTTCGCTGAAGGAATAGTGATTATAATTTTGCTGAATGATCAAGTGACCATTATTTTGCTGACCAAGTTGTAATGTTTTGCTGAAGAAGTTTGCTGTGTTTTGTTAAGTTGTTGCACTCGTGTATAACCGCAGATAAAAAATAAATCCGATTTCTATCTCAGTGTATGACTTTTTAAATACAAAGGGTAGTTACTAGACTTAAGGGATTTTGCTGGCCTTATAAAAGAAGTTCAGCAGTACAAGGACGAACCAGCTTCTCTTTAGACAACTACGGTTTTCTTTTTACCAAAATTGAAGTTATAACCAAAAATTGAATTTATAACCAATTACCAAACATCCATCAGTTAGGAATCGAACCTTCCAGAATACCTAATTAAAGATTTTGTTTTGACAAATTAGGTTTGTCTCTCCCTAACTCTATATACCAGTTTTAGTACTTAAAGTGCATTTTTTGGATATCAATAAAATTTAACCGTTTAGCCGGCTGTATGGAGCCACAATATTAAAGCTTTGGCTCAAACTCCCTAGCTCAAGCTTCAGCTCCAGATCCGGCTCCGGGCAGGTAAAATATGACGGCTCCATCGGCTCCGACTCCACACCTCTGATCTTCACTTTGATTTATGACAGTACTCAGCGAGGTAAAGATCTTTCAAAAAAGGGTTGTTTTATCTAATTCTTTTATCAAAAAAGGGTCCTTATTATTAAATAGTTTCATCAATTTAATAATAACGAATCGTTTTATCAAATCAATGAAAGTGACGTTTTATTGTTGTAATTTCACTGTTTGCAAATCCAGCATTTTTTTTCGACCGTATGTTTTCTCAATCATATACCAAACAAAGTCTGCTTTTGCATAATAAAAACCACAGTTTGTTTGAGCTAAAGTTTAGTTTGTTTGAGCTACTGAAAAGAAAGAGAGGTTCGCTAGCAAAGTTATTTACTGCTGGCAGAGTTAAAAAGTCAAAGTTATAGTATAACTAGGCCACATCGTTCGCCAACGAGAACATCTTTGTAAACAGAAGATAAATTGGCGAATAGGTAAAAAAGTTTAAGAAGCACTCGATTAAACCAAGGCCACAGCGCATTATTTGATGCCTTTTATGTTGATTTGACAATCAAACTTTACACAGCGTGTCACAGAGAATAAAAAACAAGGAGTTTGATTTTTACTAAAAGAACTTGCAAGAACAAGTTGGTATCATTATAAAAAAAACTCGATAATATCGCATATTATAACTTTGAATAATCGAAAACCAACAATCACAAAACTTAAGAGTTTCAACCAGAAATAAGTTGATTAAAATACTTCAAGATACTAAAAAAAGTTTAAATTTAAGAGTGGTGAAATAATTCAAGTGTTCTGAAACAAAATGAAGGTTAACAAGTTTATTCGACAAACAAACTCGGATTTTCCTAGTGCTTCTGCAAATATATTTAGGCCGAACTATGTTTGCCGTGCCATTTCAACTCAAGCTAAAGATAGAAATAACTTATGAAAAACTTAACTTAAATAACTTAAAAAATATTTCTATTCGGTTTATATGGAAAGCTATCAGTAAAACAGTTGAGGAATAATAGTATATTTGAAGAATTATGAGGAATTTAGAATTAATTTTAAACAAGCTGCTTAAAGACGAGAAACACCAGACTCGAGTTTCGCTCTTATTAGAGCTCGTCAGTGATGCTTATCTCACCGCAAATCAAATCTGGGACCTGTAGTCTTCCACGCAGGTTACTATACCACAGATCCCGGACGACAGATGGACTCAAAGCAGCTGTTACAACTTATTCCCGGATTTACTGAACAAGGAATACATAAAACGTAGTGGATTCTATCTATTCCTTGTTCAGTAAATCCGGGAATAAGTTGTAACAGCTGCTTTGAGTCCATCTGTCGTCCGGGATCTGTGGTATAGTAACCTGCGTGGAAGACTACAGGTCCCAGGTTTGATTCGCGGTGAGATAAGCATCACTGACGAGCTCTAATAAGAGCGAAACTCGAGTCTGGTGTTTCTCGTCTTTAAGCAGCTTGTTTAAAAAAAACAGTATAAGTTGTAAAAACTAGAAAGTGCTACAAATGATTAAAAAGTACGCGTATTAAAAGTAAAAACCAATATTTTGTTAGATCAAATGTAGATCTGTAAATTTACACCAGGCATGCCAAACTCGCGTCCGCGAGGTCTTTTAAAGAATTTTTTATCACATGCTCAATTCGAAATCGAAATGTTAATTAATTGAAACAAAGAGTTTTTGCAAGAACTGATTGGATACTGACCTTTTTCTTGATTCCAACACAAAATAGAACCTAGGATGCTAAGTTTTATCATTTCACATTAAAATCCAAGTAAATACTGTACAAAAAAAGTTATCCAGCTTGTTTGCTAACCGGAAATTTTTGGGCTAAAATTTCCCCGCTGCGGCCTGCAAACGCTCATGAGTTTTACATGCCTGATTAACAGTATAGTAACTTATTTGATTTTTTCGGAGTTGGTCAGAAAATTGTTTTAAATATTTTTAAATCTCCCTCTAATTTTAGCAAAAAACAATGCAATATTTTTTTTTCGTTAACAATAGTTGCTAAAACTTTGTAAATAATAAAAAGTAACTAAAAACTACGCTTTTACATGGTACAAATTTGTATTTAAAAGTTTTTCATCTTTTAAAAATTTTTTCTAGGGTCATCCAATAGTTTATGAATTTTTAATTAATTTGATTTGAAAAAGAAAAAAACTTTAACACTTCAACAAATACTGTAGGTTAAAATATAAAGTTCCTATTTTCTAAACCATTACTTCTTTACTAGCCTTCCTACTAAATTTATGGTAAAGTACCTTTTCTTTGGACACAACGGAAATCACTCGGATAGAATGAGCATCGGACATGTATCCTCCTGCTCGCAAGTCAAAACGTTAACAGACCAAGCTATGCAGCTGATATACCACGATGATAACGACGAAGACGTTTTACTTGGTGCGACCGCTAGGAAATCACCCTGAGTTATTTCAAAGTGGGATCATGCTGAAATTTAGAAATTTTATTAGTTGATCTATGACTTAATTTAATTTAAATCGTAAAGTCCAGCAATAATGTTTGCTTTTGCCAGGCGGACAAACATGAGTTTTGAACAAGCGCGAAACTCAAAACCAAGCTGCTTTAATTTTAAACGAGCAGCTTTACTTTATCTTTTGCTTCTGTTAATAGATTATTTATAAAAGTTAGATAAAAGTTTGATTCTCAACATTTCTATTAAAAAAAAAAACTTTTTTCAAATCTTATTTCCAGTTAAGATCACCAAAGCTTTTTGTGTTATTTATTTCTATGAACAATTTGTTGCTCAAATAAATAAAAATGCAATAATTTAAAAACAGATCAGACTTTTCTTACATTACAAATATGTCAGCTTTTATTTAATCAAACTACAGATACAGAAAAAACTGAAATGAATTCGTCAAAATGAAACCGATCTTGACTCGGAGGAAAGACAACTTGTTGAAAAACTCAGAAGCTTTTGTGAAGCAGATGGTTCTGAAATTGACTACAATAAAACAGCATCATTACTATATGAACTTGGCAAAATCTTTCATAAACGAAGTGAACTGATTTCAGCTACTTTAAAACAAAAAAACACGGATAACATTGACATATTAGCGAAAACCGAAAAACAAAAAATGTTTTCATTAATTCGATCTGCTGCATTATACAATGCTGCTATTTTAAGATCCGCAGAAGACACAAAAATCATTGAACAAGATCTAGCAGAACTATGTTCTTACATATTACAACAATCTGGAGCAGTGAACAAACGAGCTGACTTAATTCAACAAGCTACAAACGTCAAACAACAAGTAACAGAAATGCGTATTGAAGCAAAAAAAATGTTATTTAAAATACCTTCTGCAAACAGAGAATCAAACAATGCAGTGAAATCAGAACAAACGAAAGTTTCTTTTATTCGCGATGTACAAGAACAAATTAGTGTAAACTACATACAAATTATGAAAGAACTGGCAAAATATTGCTTATCAGTTATGGGTGATGCCCCATGTAAGTTTGCTGTAGTTGGAATGGGATCACTTGCAAGAAAAGAAATCACTCCTTATTCCGATTTCGAACATGTCATTGTGTTGGAAGAAAAATCTAAGGACTCGGAAAATTACGAGCAAGTTTTGAATTATTTCAGATGGTATTCTGTGATATTCCAAGTAATTATCATTAACTTGAAAGAGACCATAATACCAAGTGTTGCCATTGACAGCTTGAGCTGGTTTTACGATGGGATTACAACTCGTGGCATTTCGTTTGACGGAATGATGCCACACGCAAGTAAGTTTCCGTTAGGTCGACAAGAAACGGAAATGAAACCGTGCAGCACGGAATTAATTCAACCAGTCAGTAAAATGCTGGATTATTTGACAACTGAGAATAGTTTGAAAAACGGATACAACTTGAATGAGATTTTGACAAAAATTTGTTATGTATTCGGTGACAAAGCTGTTTACAAAGAGTTTGAAGAAGGAGTATTACAATCAATACAAAATCAAGATGAAAAAGAAATGCACAAAGAGGTCAAACTTCAAACAATGAAAGATCTCAAAAACTTTGGAACAAAATTTTCTTTGTTTGCTGAAAAGCCAACCGAAGGTTTCAACATGAAAAAAGTCATTTATAGAAGCACAACAATATTTATAATGGCATTGGGTAGGATTCATAGAATTTTTGCTTCATCTTGTTTTGAAATTATTAAAACCCTAAGACAACGTGATATAATTAGTTACTATGCTCAAAAAAAACTAATGTATGCAGTCGCATTAGCTTGTGAAATAAGATTGAAGTGGTACATGTCAAAGAAAACACAAAAAGATTTGTTTGATACCGATAAAGACAGCTTGCTTGATATAATGTGTGCTCTTGTAGATGAATCTAGTGCTACGAGTTATTTTCAGATCGCGTATTCGTTGCACTGTGATATTTCAAAGCGCTTTAAATTGCCAAACATGTACTTTTATGCAAACCCACAGTTGCTCAATTCAAGTATGTATTATTCTGTTGAGAATGGTCAAAACGTTAGCATTTTATTGCAATATCATAACACATTCGAATTTGAAAAGTACATCAAAGCTTTGATGACTGTTTGGCCTATTTAGAAAAAGGAGTGACTAATTACGATGTGATAAATCATATAAACCTGGATGCATTTCAAAAAAGACAACAAGAAAATTTAAAGATGGAGAAAGTCAACAATATGATGCAAATTTGCACCATATCTTTAAAATGTTCATTATATAATGATGCTTTAAATTTTAGTCGAAAAGCATTGGCAGATTTGAAAAAAATCAAACAAAATTATGAAGAATTCAATAAAAAATTTCCAAATTTTTATAACTTGAACGAAACAGAAATTCTGATAGCAGTAAATATTTTTTTTGTAGGAATCAGTTTGCTGTCGTTGGGTGATGAAGAATGTGCACTAAAAAAATTTAATGAAGCATTGGAAATTTTTAAAAAAACCTCGCCTAATCTAGACAATGATATTTTGGTCGCAATGGTTTTATGGGGGATAGCTCTTTGTCTTTATTGTCAACAGAAACCTGCTGAAGCAATCATTAAGTTTGATAAGTCGCGAAAAGTCTTATCAACTGCTCGATGGAGTGTTGAACCAAGTGTAATTTTCATCCAAGTTTTGTGCAGCACTGCAGATTGTTTGTTTGCTTTAAATGACAACGAAAAAGCAATCGAGCTTTTACTGGAAGCACTTGATGTTTTTGAAAAAGATTTAAAAAACACAGACTCTAATCGATTGCGAGCAGATATTTTATTTAAGTTAGGCTACTATAAAAAATTAATGGGTAAAGATAGCGAAGCAATGGATTATTTTAAAGACACTTTAGAAGTTTATAAAAATTCAACATTTGACATAGAAATAGAATTGAATGTTGCTTTCATTTTTGAGCAAATAAGTGAATGCTTGTATGCCAATGACAACTACAAAGAATTGTTTGAGACTCTCCAAAAAGCCAAAAATATTGTTGAAAGAGTATCTGAAAACAAAAGTGTTGACGAATATTTTGCTGATATATTGCAACAACTTGGAATGTGCAAGAAGCAAATGAATGATTTTGATGATGCAGAGATTTATTTAAAAGAAGCTTTAAAAATTTTTTTACGCATTAAATTACCTAAAACTCAAGACAAGATTTCATGGACATATTTTCTAATGGGAAGGTGCTTTTATGAACAGAATAAATTTGAAGAAGCCACACCGTACCTAGTTAAAAATTTAGTAATGGACAAAGAAATGCATTTACTTATTACTAAAAGCAAAGATCAGAAAATAGATTTTAAAGATAGTTCTGAAATTGCTGAAATGATACCGGTACCTAAACTTATTGCTCTTTGTAAAATTGTTATTGAAGATTCTTCATTTAGTGGAGCTACATGTGAACATGTTCTTAATATGCTTGGATATTGTTTGTTTTACCAAAACCAATACGATGATGCTCTGGCATATTTAAAAAAATCATTACAAGTTCAAGAAAAAATACCAGATGATGAAAAACAAAATGTGTATTTTGTATTGACGCTTTCTGCTATAGGATATTGTTATGATATAAAGGGAAATTACCGTGAAGCTCTGGTTTACTTTATAAAACAAGAATCAATTTACGAAAAAAATATTTTAAACTCAACAAATAATTCAAGTGTTGTTATTTGTATAAATGCAATTGCAAATTGCTTCAAAAACTTAAGCGAATTTGAAAATGCTGTCAGTTACTTTAAAAAAGTATCTAAGATTTTAGATAACGTTGATGTTACTCCTTTTGTGATTTTAAATCAACTCAAACTTTGTATTTGCTCTTTGCACTTAAAAAACTTGACTGAAGCCGAGGTTCATTTAAGTAAGCCTTTTGAAGTTTGCAAACAATTATCGATATTTCAAAATTTGAACGAAGATGATAATTTATCATCTTCCTTCATTATATATAATAATGAATTAGAAAACTGTATTGCTGAGGTGCATGAGTGGCTGCGGAAACACAACCAAGACGAGACCCACAAAAACTTATTTGAAAAACTCTTTTTTTTTGTAGATGAATTTTACAAAATAAAAAGCAAATAAGTTTTACATTGAAATTGATTTCAAAAAGTTTAAAAGTTTAAGGTTATTACTAGCTTTTATCAAAAAAAATTTTTTTTTGTTAATATAAATAGAAGTATTTTGGTCTTGATTATGTAATTTAATTTAAGAAATATTTTCGACTGTTTGTTAATGACCGGTAATTTCCGTTGTTGTTCAACAATGAACATTGTGCAATGTTGCTGTTTAACTTACACATGAAACAATCTTCAACGACTTTTACATACGTATTTATCCGATTAAAAACGGTCCTTGAAAGTATACCGCACCGACAACTGTAAAACTTAAGTTCTTTAACTTATGACCTTCTGTGACGCAGCAAGAATGAAAATAAGATTTAAGTCAAAGAAACGCGTAAACAAGTTTCGGCTATTATTCGTATATAATAAAACAATCTTTACAGTAGCTTTCCACTTTCGTAACACCTTACTCTTTTACTATCAAGCAGCTAGCATCCACTGCCTCCTCGTTTTCTTTTAGCCACATTTTGATTGGCGATAAGCCGATTTGTGCTGCTACTTCCAGTCCAGATACGAGTACTATTATTTAGAAGTCTATGCTAAAAAAAAAAAAATTATCAGTAATTAATCTAGTTTTTCGATGGCAATTTGTGACGAGTGTTTAGAATGTTCACTTCCGAGATTGTTACACTTTGTGTAATACTTATTTTCACTAAAATGCCGCGATAAAAAAATTGTTAACCGCCCTTGAAAGTAAGCCGCACAAAATGAAAGCAGAAAATAATGTAAGCCGCGGCTGACAATCGGATAAATACGGTAAACAAAAACTGCTAATTTTAATTTTTTTAGTTGATATCTTGCAAGTTTTCTTTCCCTATAAATATCCCGTTATTGGAAACATGTTTTGACGTTGCGGAATGTTAACCAAAATAATTTCTAAATCTTATTGTTTGATTTCATCTTTGATTTGACATCGTATGAAAAATTTTTTTCTGTTGTTGGTTTTAATTTTTAGTTTGACAGGTGTAACTTTATATAAGTGTTTTTTTTAAATATTTTTGACAATTTTTATGGTTTGATTGCAAACAAAAATAAATAACAAAGGTTGTGCCTGTGAAAACATAAATGTAGTAGAGCAAGTAGTAGTATTAGTAGTAGTACTGTAGTTTGGTTTTATTTGCATTCAAAAAAAACAATTGATAATAATTTAAACAAACGAATAAAATCAATTACGTTAGATATTAATTATAGTGTCCATATAAAAATTGTTTCAATCAATGTTACCATCACCTAATAGTTTATTGGAAACTTAGTCAGCAATGCTTCTAGCTGTAACGACAAGAAGCAACTGAATGTTGAAATCCGTTTAATTCAATACTCCTAAACCAGCAAAAAAATCAATTAATGCGAGTGAAAAAATTGTTTGTCTCCGACGTAAACGAATATATTTTGATAAGTCATGGGTTTATCATACGTCCGGATTTGTAGGGCTCTGTCCCACCCATTTTGGCAGAAATTCCGCCAAAATTAAAGACAGATTCCATGAGCAGATCTCTCTACAACGAACCGCTACTACTCCCCATAGAACGATTGCAACTGCGCTGGTCTGGCCATGTGACACGAATGTTCTACGAACGAACAGCAAAGCAATTAATGGATGCTCTTTCGAGTGGCAAAAAGGCAAAAGGCCTAAAGGATAACCCAGAACTCGCTGGAAGAATTATGTTGAAGACCTGGCTTGGTCGCGTCTTGGAATTCCATCGGTGGAATTGCCGCTAGTTGCAGGAGATCGGGATACTTGGAGATCCCAACTCGAGCTGCTGCCTCCGCAACCCCAAAAGAAAAAGTGGACAAAGGGAAATACACTAAATTAATTCAATGTTTTTCCGGAAAATGATGAGAACGAATAGATTTCACACTCGGTCATTATTTGCGTTTACAGAGAACAGCCAAATCGGGACGTGAACGGATTAAGTAATTAGAAGTCTGATGAGTGATGTGCCCAAATAATCGAGAAAGAACTAGGTGCTATAGGTCAGGGTTTCTCAAACTTTTTTGTTCTACGACCCCATTTGAAAAAATAAATTTTTGTGCGACTTCTATATGTGTAGGCTAATTTTACGTTAATTTTTTCTTGTGGAAAACCACGCGTGTGCAGGAAAAATCACGTACAGCATTAGTGGTGGATATTCCAATTTAGGGGCCCGAGGCAAGAATTTTCAAAAAATTTATGTTACCTGAGAAAAAAAAGAGGTCTGATCTGGGCTTGCATAATTTCTCTCAAAATCAGGGTGTTCTATAAAAAAAAAAAGATTTTCACTTCCATTTGCTCTCCGTTTTCTCTATTTTCGTCCCAAAATCAGGGTGTTCTCTAAAAAAAAAGGTCTTCACTTTGAATTGATCTCCTTTTTCCGTATTTTTCTCACAAAATCATAGTGATCTCTAAAAAAAAAGGTCTTCACTCAGAATCGAACTGCGATTTATCTATTTTTGTCGCCAACTTCAGGTGTCCTCTCAAAATGCCAACTTCTTTCGCGACCCCATTTGGGGTCGCGATCCATAATTTGAGAAACCCTGGTCTATAGGGCTTGTCAAAAAGCAATCAAAAATTTGAAAAACAGATACAAAAAGTAAAGTTTAACAAAGCGATAAAAAGTCGGCAAAAAAACTTAAAACAAAATGAAAATTACGGCAATTACGGCAGTGATTAAAATTGTCAAGAATCAAGACAGAAGATTAGATCAAGACAAATAGCAAAGCTTATAGAAGAGTATACAGGCGGTTACAAATCGTAAATTTCAATAAATAAAGTTATGCGTTCCATTATTCTATTGTACAAACCAGATTGAATTTTTGTATCTTTTGTTTAGATTTGTTTCCGTTGTGTTGTTAAACAACTCTCATACCGGTAATCAGTGTTTTTCAGAAGTCGTTAATTGCACAGCTGCGATTAATGTAACGGAATTGTTCCAAGTTTTCGCAAGCGCATGAATTTTGTGACATCACAAAAGATGGCGTTTATGGTCAGCACGTAGGTAAAAAATAAGCATGGCGACTTCAAACTCGCAGTACAATAATTTTGTTCAGTTATATTATGAAAAGATTAAATGCACATTTATCTCGCCGAATTTCGCCGTTTATCTTTACCCACAATGCTAGAATCATTAATCATGATATTAGCCATAATAAATTTAAATTTGGAAACATTAGCGTAAGCAACGGAAAAAAAACTTTACACATTAAAATTTAATTTAAACAAATTGTAACCGCTTTAACTTTTTAATCACTGCCGTAATTGTTGTAATTTTCGTTTTGTTTTAATAAATCGTAGCAAGAAAAATAGATGAAGACCTTTTTTTTTTTGGAGAACACCTGAGTTTAGGGACGCAACTTAAGAAATTGGAGCAAGATTCTGCTCAAACAGCTTTTTGCGGCCCACCGACTTTCTGCTCGATATGAAATTTGGCCCAACTTCGAAAAAGGTTGGACATCCCTGTTCTAAACCTAGCGCCCCCTAGCATGCGGTAGTGCCCAGGTTCAGAATCATTTGTTTAGTTGCTACCTCCTTATCCACAATCTTTCTTCTATTTGCAATATGAATAATTTTGAATTGATCATGAGTAGAAATAAAAATAGAATAATTAATTGTTATTGCATGTGACGTCATAACGCACGGCTCTACTGCCTTCTTCTCTATGGTTTGATAAGTGTGGTTAACCACGTGATAAACTATTATTCTTACGTATAGATTTAGTCAAATAACTATCGTGTAACTCCGTGTACATAAAAGAGCTAATTGTAGTGGAACTCATAACATGGCGTCGTCGACAGTCAGCTTATAAATTTGTTTGAAAAAAATAAGCTTACGAACCATTATAAAAGTATACTGCAAGTTAGTTAATGGAGATTTTGTAAAAGATTGAAGATAAAAGAAAAATGGCGAAAAATAAATGAGAGCTGCAAGCAGATTTAGAAGCAGCAAACAAACGTATAGCCGAATTATTTCAATCTAATCAAAAGGTGAACAATTATATTAATAATGATGAACCTCCTTCTTGGTTAAAGATTTTTTTAGAGGCGCAGTTTGAAAGTCAGCGACAAATGCAACAAATAATCGAATGATTTTCGCAACAGCTGCTGCCTCAAAGCGCGAACAGGGAGAGAAGCGAATCACGTGAGCAAACGGGTGTCATCAACAGTTTTAACAACGAGGCCAGGCGAACAAAACCGGACCCACAAAAACCTTTTACTCGACAGGTGAAAATTTCGTTAGCTGAATTTTCAAAATGGCGCAAATCGTACAACGATTATGCCACGGCCTCGCTTGCAACAGAGCTGCCATTGAGCAGTCAATTGGCATTGCTCGCGGTTTTTTTTTCGATGGAAATGCGAGAAGCCGTAGAACACGTACTTCTTGTCTCGGATGTTACGACACATAAACCAGACTAAGTGTTAGATAAAATCAAAAATTACATCCGGAGTCAAAGAAATATAGAGTTAGACTGCATCGCGTTTGATGAGAGAAAGCAAGCGGCTGGCGAAAATTTCGATTCGTTTGTAATCGCGATTAAAACTTTGGCGAGAGACGCAGACTTGTGCAATGAATGCTTAAATCGTCGTTTAGTCACAAAGTTCATGTCGGGAATATATGACAAAGAGACTCGAACAAAGCTCCTAGCCATATCCCCATTGCCTGATCTTCAGACTGTCACTGACTTATGCAGATCGGAAGAGTCAGCAAAACTAGACGACGCACAAATAAGACGACAACTGAATGAGAGAAGAGCGTACCACAGCAAATTTCGTCAAAATTTCTCTAAATCTAAAGAGCGCAATAAAAAGCCCTGTACAAAATGTGGTAAAAAGGCCTGCCCACCAAAAAGTCAAACCCACTGTCCCGCAAAGGATATAGAGTGCTCAATATGTCGCAAAAAAGGTCACTTTTTGTCAGTGTGCTTTCATAACAAACCTGGGTTTAATAGACACGAAGAAACGAAGAGAAAATTAATGGGACAAACAAAGCGTAGATGCAATGCTAACGCAAATTCTGCTAACTCCGCGACTCCCAAAATAACTGTTAATCTTTTTTCTCTTAAACATCGTGACCCGTTAGGCTCCACAGAAGCTACATCAGATACAGGTGCCGAAGCAAGTCTTGTTGGGGTAAACACCATTCAACGGCTCGGATCAGACCTTGATAATTTAATGCCGCCAAGTCAAGACACTCTTAGTGCAGTAAATCGGCAGATCGTAACGTGCGTGGGGACTTTCCCGTGCATCATCGAATACTGCGGCTGATTTGTGAAAGAAACTATTTACGTGTCTCCAGATGTAGAAGATTTTTTGCTTGCTTGGTACGTATGTCAACAGGTTAATATTCTACCAGATATGTATCCTAAACCTATAAATTCGTCAAAAACACTGAGAAAATTAGCAAGCATATTAAAAGCAGAACCAGAAGATATCATAAACATAGACACAACCAGAATGATCCGCAAAAACGTTTCTGCAATTTTGAGAGGAAAAGACCCAGAAGTTACGGCAGAAACATTCATCGATCTAATACTACAAGACTTAAAAGAAAGTACTCAGCAGGACAAACCAGCACAACAATTAATCACTGCCATTAAAAGCAACTTTTCAAAAGGAGACGAATGTCCATTAGCTCAACCTGTCTAAAAGATAAAAGATCAGCTTACTTTTGAAGATGGATTAATTCTCTTCAACAGCCATCGTATTATGGTGCCCGTACAGAAAAGAAAAGAAAAGAAATACTGACAAAGCTTCATGCCTCACATCAAGGCATCGAAAGAACAAAACAAAGAGCGCGTCAAATAGTGTACTGGCCAGGAATCAATAGCGACATCAAAAATACCCTTGAAGCCTGCACGAAATGCCAAGAGCACCAGCCAAGCTTACAACAGGAACCATTACAACGCGATCCTTTCCCATCAATATCTTTTGAAAGCGTATCTGCAGATTTATTTTATTATGCCGGTAAGACATACCTGGTTTATGTAGACGGTCTGTCCGGATGGATTAAGCTGAGCGAGTTCTCTCACGACCCTAGTTCACATCAGATAATCAGCACCATAAGAAAATTGTTCGTGGACACAGGTGTACCAGTACGAATCAGGACTGATGGAGGACCGCAATTCAAATCAAGCAAGTTTTAACAGTTTCTCAAAAAATGGGAAGTAACTTCCACCATAAGTACTCCACATTACTCACAGTCAAATGGACACGCAGAAACAGCAGTTAAGGCCATGAAGCACCTTGTTGCCAAAACAGCTGAGAACGGAATTCTAGACTGTGATGAATTTAGCAGCGGCGTAACCGAATGGGTTAACACACCCAAGGCCCATGGGTTTACCAGTCGAAATTTTATACGGCGCCCCGCTACGTTCAATCGTTCCAGCTAAACTGAAATATTTCAAGAAAGATTGGCAAAACAAATTCGACAAATGGGACGCAGCTTTATCAAATATACAAGTGGCCGCAGAAACTGAATACAATAAACGAGCGAAACACCTCAGCCCACTAAAAATCGGACAAAATGTTCGAATTCAAGACCATATTACAAAAAACGTTGCGATCGGGGCTCATCATCGGCGTCGGGAGAAACCGCGACTATCACATAAAACTACCAAGTGGTCGAGTCTGTTGGCGCAATAGACGTTTTATTTGCCCTATCTCCTCCGAAGGGGGAGATCCCGAAGAGGAAATGATGACATCAGACAAACGTCACGTCCATTTTGAAGATGAAGTTTTTCGGCCACCTTCAACCTCGCGGTGAAGTGTGAGACAAAAACGCTTTCCCAACCATTTAAGAAATTTCGTCTGAAGTAGCGTAAAACTCATAACGCTTTTGTCGTATTGTATGTAATTTGTGCATGTTTATTAATCGGGCTTATACAATACACTAATGTTTTTTCTTAGACAATCTTTTCGCTAAAAAGCTTCTTAAAAGGGGGTTCTTATTGTATGTAACGTCATAGCGCACGGCTCCACTGCCTTCTCTATGGTTTCATAAGTGTGGTTAACCGGGTGATAAATTATTATTCTTACATGTAGATTCAGTCGTATAACTATTGTGTAACTCCGTGTAAGTAAAAGAGCTAACTGCAGATACTAGTGGAATTCATAACATTAATTGAAGTTAATTTTTATTTTTTTTGATTTGTTAAAATAAGTAACAACACCAAAAAATAAAAGGTTATAAAAATGTCTAATGAAAATGATATATTTTACAAGATGTATTGATATCAAGCAAAATGAGGTTGCAAGCAAACACTTCAAAAATTTTTTAACCTTACTTCAGTTTATCAGACCTTAAACTTCAAAAAAAAACCTTAAAATAACAGTTGTAACTTTACTAAACCACAAAAAACACACAACTACATATTTATTCAAAAACGACAATAGGTCTATTTTTCGAGACAATGCATTTGTAAATTTCATAGATCAGCAAACATAGAAGATCCTAAATTGAAATGAGAGAACTACCGTATTTTGCCATGTGAAAAACAAAACTGAAGAGTAATCCCTGAATCTTAAGTACCCGTTTTCGCTGCGAGCGTTGGCTTGAGTATTCTTTCTTTGTTTATTGATTTTTTTACTTCTCTTAGTGCTTAATTCTAAAACTTACACATTCCATTTTTGTGAACTACAAATCAGCTACTGTCACCTTATTTTGGAAATCAAAACCGGAGTGTTCATATTTTGTATGATTAGACAAACAAAAATTCGGATCCGGATCCGTAAAATTTAGCAGATATCCGCTCCGGATCCGCTCCGTGAACACCTCTAGTATAAGTGGAAGATGAGAGATTTAAAGAGTATAAAGAGTAAAGGATACGAAAAGGGGAGAAAAAAGAAATTTGATTTGATAATGAGTCAGCTGATTTAGAGAAGAATACCAAATATGGAGCTGTTTTGATAATTTTGAGTTTTATAAAATAAAAATTCTTTGAGAGATATAAGAGTTTGATTTTAAAATAAAATGACAATGGATCAGTAATGATGTCACAAATAACTACAAATTAGAATTATAATGCCTTTACAAAAGTGCTTTTGTTACGTTACAATTACAATCATGGTAGACATATGTACCACTCTCCTTTAAAGCAATGGTTCCCAACCGTTGTGCCGCAACAAGTACATTCGTGTGCCGCAAAGCGATGCCCTTGAGGAATCAAAAATTTTGTTTGGCTTTTTGGCTTATTTTGGCTTAATATTTTGGCTTCCAAGTGCAAAGTAGCCATAATTTTGGAAAAAATTGAGAGATCATAGACAGATTTTAAGTGAAGACCTTTTTTGTTCTTTTTAGGGATCACCATGATTTTGGGACGAAAATTGTAGAAACCACTGACAGATTTTAACTGAAGACCTTTCTGTTATTACTAATGCAGTATAATGAGTGTGCCGCGAAAATCTAAATAGCTTAATAGTGTGCTGCCATATAAAAAAGGTTGGAAACCACTGCTTTAAAGGGTTAAACATGACGCAAAGACAGGGTACGGTTAATGACATGAGTTAAAATCAACGATGCGGAATAGAAATTTAATAATACATAACTGGTAATAAAGTAACAGTAAGTAGATATAAACAAATTAAAAAGATTTATCTTAAACATAAATAGAGCAAAATTCAATTTTATAAAATTAAAAGTCAAAGAATTTTAGGGACATGTTAATATACAAAGTTATAAACTGTTCTTTCTCTCTTTTGATGAACATGAAAATTAACACAAGGCATTTAAGTAATATAGAAAGTGAAAAAAATTAAATGTTATTTTTCTTTTGCTTGGAAGTTGCTCTTTTTTTCTGGGTTTCAATTCTATTTTTGTTTTTGTTTCTTGGGGAGATGAAGAGGGCTTTCTTTTTTTTTGGTTTTCTTAAAGGTTTACGGAGCATGATGGGTCATCTTGTGCATCATTCTCTTTGGGTTTTTGTTGTGAGAATTTTGCATGGTCATCATCGTTAAAAGATTTAATAACTTCTTCTTCACTTATGTTTAAAGTATTTGATATGTTTTAAATATAAAATATTTGAATAAATAGGTTGAGTTTTTTTGATGTTATCAGTCGGCTCACTTGGTTTTAGAGGAGAAAAATTTACGTTATTTTTTCAATAGCTTTCTTCTTTAATTTAAGTTTTGTTGAAGAATGTAGGAACTCTGATTGACCACAGGAGTAAATGTTACTGTTTTCGCGTAGGTTAGATTTGTTTGACTGGGTTCATTCAGATTCTTGATGTCCTGTTTTTGTTTGTTTTCCAGTTTTTTAGGCATTTTTCAATATGGTGGTTAGTTTTTTTACAATACTTATAGCGCTCTTTTGGGGCTTCCCCTTCAATATTTACAGCAATGAATCTATTTCTGAAGGTTATTGAGTCCGGTACTTCTTTTCTTTTAAAATTTTCTATGAATAAATGCAGATATGGGTTATGGATCATTAGGCACTTTTTATGTTTACCAAATTCAAAGTGTTTTAGGGTACCCCAGGATTTACTAATTTTTTTTATTGTTTCTGTAGAGATGTCAAAAGGCATTGGGTAGAGGGTAACTAGCTGTCAGAATTCAGCTGGTCGGTTAATTTGAAGAGTAAAGTCAATGTTGTCTTTAGTTGAGATTTCTTGAGGTTTGCAAATGGTGTCATAAAGGTCTTCTAATATTTTTCGGGGTTGTTTCCTTAAAAGTTACATTGTATGTTTTCAATTGAAAATTGTGGGTTGCAATGGCATAGATTTCGTTTAAATACGGTTCAAATAATCCTTTTCTTATGAACAAGTCTACAAAATTATTTATTTTGTAATGTAATTCTTCGTTGTCTAGCTAAATTTTAAAGAGAAGAGAATTTTTTCTTGAAGTCATTGGTTTAGAGGGTAATATTGAAGAAATGCACAATAGGTAAACCAAATCAGTACCTTTTCTTGACTTCATTAAAGTAACGGTTGAAGAAGTAATCCACTAGAAAACTGTATAATACATCCTCAAGAAGAACTCAATAGTCCTTATTTCTGTCTGACTAACTATATAAAAACTATCACTAAAGCTTATTCAAATAACTTCTTTTCCTAAATATAACTTATTTGCAGCTGCAAAATTTTTAATAGCCTTGCGGTTTAAACCATAGTTATTTTTGTCATTTCTACGTTTATAAAGACAAACAATAATGTGAGTAGTACCGTCTTTTTAAATCTTACTTGTCAGATTCGTTAAATACTGAATTGTTCTTGCAAAATGTTTGTCAGAAAAATATTTCTATTCGGTTTGTATGGAAAGCAATCAGTAAAGCAGTTGAGGAATAATAATATAAATTGTAAAAACTAGAAAGTGTTGCAAATGATTAAAAAGTATTAAAAGTAAAAACCAATATTTTGTTAGATCAAATGTAGATCTATAAATTTACACCAGGCATGCCAAACTCGCGTCCGCGAGGTCTTTTGAAGAATTTTTTATCACATGCTCAATTCGAAATCGAAATGTTAATTAATTGAAACAAAGAGTTTTTGCAAGAACTGATTGGATGCTGACTTTTTTTTGGTTTTTTCACTTTAATTCCAACACAAAATAGAACTTAAGATGCTAAGTTTTATGATTTTGCATTCGTCGTCGTCGTTTGAAGGGTATCCACTCCAGGTCATACACAAACAGGACCGGGGCCGAGGGTTTATCCTTTTACTACCCCAGACTGCTGCACTGCCTGAATCAGATGCTGGCAGTGGTGTTATTAAGCCAGCATCGAGTTTCGTCATCCAAAACCGTCAGACCTCGTGCTCCCTGTGGTACCCGATGTATAGGGCACGCTGTTAGAACATTGTCTGCGGTTTGCTCAGAGGCGCCACACTCGCAATTCAGTGAAGGAGCGAGACCCCATTTGTGTATGGACTAATAAAATTGCCCAACACCAGTCAGCAGGCGGTTGCTCGGGGTAAGCCCATCCCAACAAGCCTGGCACAGGTCCCGGGCACAAAAGCACGGAGCCTGGAAGCATTTTTACAATACTCCGTTTTCCATTTGTGATTTGTCCACAAATCGAAAACGTTCACAAATGGAAATTTTGCATTGAAAGCCAGGTAAATAAAAAAAAAGTTATCCAGCTTGTTTGCTAACCGGAAATTTTTGGGCTAAAATTTCTCTAATGCGGCCTGCAAACCTTCATGAGTTTTACGTGCCTAATTAACAGTATAGCAACTTATTTGATTTTTAGTAGTTGTTCAGAAAATTGTTTAAAATATTTTTAAAACATAGTAGACTTACCTCTAATTTTAGCAAAAGACAATGCAGTGTTTTTTTTTGGTTAACAATAGTTGCTAAAACTTTGAAAATTACAAAAAATAACTAAAAACTACACTTTTATGTGGTACAAATTTGTATTTAAAAGCTTTTCATCTTTAAAAAATTTTTTTAGGGTCATCCAATAGTTTATGATTTTTTAATTAATTTGATTTGAAAAAGAAAAAAACTTTAACACTTTAACAAATACTGTAGGTTAAAATATAAAGTTCCTATTTTCTAAACCATTACTTCTTTACTAGCCCCCCTATTAAATTTATAATAAAGTATCTCTTCTTTGGACACAACGGAAATCACTCGGATAGACTGAATATCGAACATGTATCCTCCTGCCCGCAAGTCAAAACGGTAACAGACCAAGCTATGCAGCTGATATACGACGATGATAACGACGAAGACGTTTTACTCGGTGCGACCGCTAGGAAATCACCATGAGTGATTTCAGAGTGGTATCATGCTAAAATTTAGAAATTTTTCTATTTAATCTATGGGGCATTCCATGTCAACTCACACCCTTTTCGGCATTTTTTGGCCGACCATCTCCGATTTTTCTGAAATTTGGCATGTTTGTAGGTTTGGATGAGAAAATATCTCACACCAAATTTCAAGTTTTTAACTTAAATAGTTTTTGATATATGACGGTTGAAAATTAGACACAAAATCGCCGCTTGAACGCCCCTGATCGAGCAAAAGTGGCCCTCCTGGCTTTATTTTTTGTTCGATTTCAAAGATGTTATTATCATTGGAAAGCTCTTTTCAGCATTCCAATTTTCAGTATTCATATCTCAAATGTATGTATATAAATAAAAAGTTATCAATTGTCGTGACCTTGTGACCTTGACCTCGAATGAACCCAAAACCTCCACTCTAGACAAAAAAATTTTTCATTATTTTTGTTCCTCACATAAAGGACTATCAGCATGCCAAAAATCAAAGTGGGATCTCTATGGATTTTCAAAATATTTTTTAATTAGAAAAAAATTAACAAAAAAGTTGCGAAAATGATTTATTTGAAAATACAGTAGGCACCGCTTTATAAGCCCACCTCGGGACCGGACCTGTTTGGGCTTACTAAGCGGCTGGGCTTATAAAGCGGATTGTCCTTTTTTGTCATTCTAGAACATATAAATAACTGAGCACAATATTGTACCTGCACACAACTGGCAAGTTTATTGTTGTATGTAACAACTTTATTAACAATTTATCAGCTAAGCAGTTAATCCAGTTACAGTAACACATTAACAAAAACGCATCCAGCATCATTTGCTTCAGTAGAGTCTGGCGAAGTAGACTCCGAACATTGCCATCAAATACCTCAAATGTCTACATTTGTTCGAAACCCCTACGTTCCACCCCAATTCGCAAATGGTGCAGGATGGACCTCATCTCTGCAGTGGATGGTGTTGGTTCTTCTGCTGCAGCTTCATCGTTTTCGGCTTCTTCAAGCTCCGCAACCTCAGGACCACTAGCAGAACCGTTTGCAACAATTTCTTGCATGAGTTCTGTCTCTTCTTCCAGTGTCAGTTTAGCATGCACCGGCACATCGTTTTCTATGTCAAGCCACTTTTTAAATTGTTCTTTTGCAACGCCTTTAGGAACCGGAATAAGTGTCTCGAATTCCAGCTCCTGTTTCTCTGGAGCAGAAAAAAAGTTAGCTTTCCTTCAACAATTGCGAATTGTTTCCTTTGCTACTTTATTCCAGCTACCAGCAATGATGTTTAGTGCATCTAAAACTAAAAGTTTTTTTTGCAATTGTGTTCGCGTTTATGCTGCTGTCGTTGCATCCATCTTCGATGGCATCAATAATTCTAGCTCGTATTTCGTGGCGACAATATGCTTTGAGTGTGCGTATAATGCCCATATCACAAGGCTGAATTAGCGAGGTGATGTTTGGAGGCAGCTTCACGACTTCAATGCATTTGAGTTTTTCCACATCACCATAAGCAAAACAGTCGTCTACCAATAATGCCATTTTTCGTTGCGGAAAACAAGGCTTCTATCCCACTTACGCAGCCAGTCAGACCAGATGCCATTGGTCATCCAAGCGTTTTTAGAAAAACTGTAATCAGCGGGAAACGCCCGTACATTCTTGAAGCATCGTGGTTTCTGAGACGTCCCAATAACGAACAGACCATGCTTATCACCGATCATGTTGCAACATACCAACACTGTTAGCCTATCTTTTGCAACCTTTGAACCACGAGCCAGTTTGCGAGAAGATTTCTTCACATATGTAGAATCCGGTGGAGCTCGAAAATAAAATGCTGTCTCGTCTGCGTTATAGACGTCAGCAGGCCCATACTGTTTCAAAAAATTTTGCACGTTCTCACTGGTCCACATGACAACAGCTTCTTCATCTGCTTCACTGGCTTCGCCGTAAAGTTTTGTGTAACGTAGATCATGCCTCTTCTTCCAGTGGTTAAACCAACCATCAAAGCTTTTAAATTGGTCATGACCGAGTTGTTTGGCAACCTCTTCAGTCTTCTGCATCAGTACCGGGCCATTTATTGGAACCTTGCGAGATTGAGCAAAATGGAACCATTTCCACAACCCATCTTCCACTTCTCGGTCCTTGCCACAGCGCTGTCTCTTCCGTTCATTGCTACCTTCCTTGCCCGATGCTTCTGCTTGGAGAGCTGTTTCTTCGCGCAGTAGATTTTGTAGACAACCACGAGAAATGTATAGTTGTTCAACTGCAACACGTTGGCTGCACTTTGGCAGTGGTCGGTACTTTTTTAGCAGCTCATGCTTCTTAAAGCATAGCTATATCTTTGCGCACCCTCTTGCCCATTTTCGAATTTCCGTTTGGCTGTTGATAGTTGCTAAATTTCTAACACAATAACGAAAGAATAAAGTTTCAGCAATTTTTCATTTTTGCCACAGTTAAATCACAATACGATTATAGACGAAATGAAAAACAATCGAGCTTGTGACACAACAGTTCATCGGAGACTTAGTTTGCCACCCAGATTGAAGGTATAAAGAATCAATACGTTGCTTAGCTGCATTTAACAAGAAATACAGTACAGTATACCGTACTAAAACCATCATGCCCCATGTGGTCGCGCTCATATTATGCGAAATCGCTCTAAAAATGGGCCTATTAAACGGAGTTTTGGGCTTATAAAGCGGAGTATTTTTTTACTACAGGAAGAATTGAAGTAAATCGGGACCGGGCTGAATCGGGCTTTATAAGCGGCTGAGCTTATTAACCCTGGGCTTATAAAGCGGCGCCTACTGTATTTTCAAATAAATCATTTTCGCAACTTTTTTGTTAATTTTTTCTAATTAAAAAATATTTTGAAAATCATAGAGATCCCACTTTGATTTTTGGCATGCTGATAGTCCTTTATGTGAGGAACAAAAATATTGAAAAATTTTTTTGGGGTCATGCGAGGCAAGGTCACAAGGTCACGACAATTGATAACTTTTTTATTTATATACATACATTTGAGATATGAATATCATTGGAAAGTTGCTAAAAAGAGCTTTCCAATGATATTAACATCTTTGAAATCGAACAAAAAATAAAGCCAGGAGGGCCACTTTTGCTCGATCAGGGGCGTTCAAGCGGCGATTTTGTGTCTAATTTTCAACCGTCATATATCAAAAACTATTTAAGTTAAAAACTTGAAATTTGGTGTGAGATATTTTCTCATCCAAACCTACAAACATGCCAAATTTCAGAAAAATCGGAGATGGTCGGCAAAATAGAAGTGTGAGTTGACATGGAATGTCCCCTGTGACCTAATTTAAATTTAGATCTTAAATCCAGCAATAATATTTGCTTTTGCTAGGCCGACAAGTATAAGTTTTGAACAGGCGTGAAACTCAAAACCAAATTGCTTTTATTTTTTTTGCTTCTGTTAATACGTCATTTATAAAAGTTACATAAAAATTTAATTCTCAACATTTCTATTAAAAAAAAATTTTTTTTTCAATCTTGTTTCCAATTTAGATCACTAGACCTTTTTGTGTTATTTATTTCTATGAACAATTTGTCGCTCAAATAAAAGAAAATGCAATAATTTAAAAACAGGTCAGACTTTTCTCAAATTACAAATATGTCAGTTTTTATTCAATCAAAAGACTTCGCCGAAATCACCGATGCAGAAAAAGCTGAAATGATTCGTCAAAATGAAAGCGATCTTGATTCAGAGGAAAGACAACTCGCTGAAAAACTGAAAAACTTTTGTGAAGCAGATGGTTCTGAAATTGACTGCAATAAAACAGCACCATTACTATATGAACTTGGCAAAATCTTTCATAAACGAAGTGAAGTGATTTCAGCTACTTTAAAACAGAATATTCCGGATAACATTGTACTAAAGAAATCACAAAAACAAAAAATGTTTTCACTAATTCGATCTGCTGCATTATACAATGCTGCTATTTTAAGATCAGCAGAAGACACAAAAATCATTAAACAAGATTTAGCAGAACTATGTTCTTACATATTGCAACAATCTGGAGCAGTGAACAAACGAGCTGACTTAATTCAACAAGCTACAAACGTCAAACAACAAGTAACAGAAATGCGGATAAAAGTGGAACAACTGTTATCAGAAATACCATCTATAAACGGGCAATCAGACAAGTACACTCCTGGGAAATCTAAACAAACGAAAGTTTCCTTTATTCGCGATGTACAAGAACAAATTAGTGATAGTTATATGAAAATCATGAGAAATCTCGCAAAATATTGCTTATCAGTTATGGGTGATGCCCCATGTAAGTTTGCTGTAGTTGGAATGGGATCACTTGCAAGAAAAGAAATCACTCCTTATTCCGATTTCGAACATGTCATTGTGTTGGAAGAAAAATGTAAGGACTCGGAAAATTACGAGCAAGTTTTGAATTATTTCAGATGGTATTCTGTGATATTCCAAGTAATTATCATTAACTTGAAAGAGACCATAATACCAAGTGTTGCAATTGACAGCTTGAGCTGGTTTTACGATGGGATTACAACTCGTGGCATTTCGTTTGACGGAATGATGCCACACGCAAGTAAGTTTCCGTTAGGTCGACAAGAAACGGAAATGAAACCGTGGAACGCAGAGTTGATTCAACCAGTCAGTAAAATGCTGGATTATTTGACAACTGAGAATAGTTTAAAAAACGGATACAACTTGAGTGAGATTTTGACGAAAATTTGTTATGTATTCGGTGACAAAGCTGTTTACAAAGAGTTTGAAGAAGGAGTGTTACAATCAATACAAAATCAAGATGAAAAAGAAATGCACAGGGAGGTCAAACTTCAAACAATGAAAGATCTCAAAAACTTTGGAACAAAATTTTCTTTGTTTGCTGAAAAGCCAACCAAAGGTTTCAACATGAAAAAAGTCATTTATAGAAGCACAACAATATTTATAATGGCATTGGGTAGGATTCATAGAATTTTTGCTTCATCTTGTTTTGAAATTATTAAAACCCTAAGACAACGTGATATAATTAGTCACTATGCTCAAAAAAAACTAATGTATGCAGTCGCATTAGCTTGTGAAATAAGATTGAAGTGGTACATGTCAAAGAAAACACAAAAAGATTTGTTTGATACCGATAAAGACAGCTTACTTGATATAATGTGTGCTCTTGTAGATGAATCTAGTGCTACGAGTTATTTTCAGATCGCGTATTCGTTGCACTGTGATATTTCAAAGCGCTTTAAATTGCCAAACATGTACTTTTATGCAAACCCACAGTTGCTCAATTCAAGTATGTATTATTCTGTTGAGAATGGTCAAAACGTTAGCATTTTATTGCAATATCATAACACATTCGAATTTGAAAAGTATCAAAGCTTTGATGACTGTTTGGCCTATATGGAAAAAGGAGTGACCAATAACGATGCAATAAATCATATAAACCAGGATGCATTTCAAAAAAGACAGCAAGAAAAATTGAAGATTGAAAAAGTTGATAATATGATGCAAATTTGCTTCATATCTTTAAAGTGTTCATTATATAACGATGCTTTAAATTTTAGTCGAAAAGCATTGGCAGATTTGAAAAAAATCAAACAAAATTATGAAGAATTCAATAAAAAATTTCCAAATTTCTATAACTTGAACGAAACAGAAATTCTGATAGCAGTAAATACTTTTTCTGTTGGATTCTGTTTGCTGTCGTTGGGTGATGAAGAATGTGCACTAAAAAAATTTAATGAAGCATTGGAAATTTTTAAAAAAACCTCGCCTAATCTAGACAATGATATTTTGGTTGCAATAGTTTTACACGGAATAGCTCTTTGCTTTTATCGTCAACAGAAACCTGCTGAAGCGATGCTTAATTTTAATAAGTCGCGAAAAGTCTTATCAACTGCCCGATGCACTGTTGAACTTCATTTACTTTTCATTCAAGTTTTGAGTAGCACTGCAAATTGTTTGTTTGCTTTAACTGAAAGCAAAAAAGCAATCGAGCTTTTACTGGAAGCACTTGATGTTTTTGAAAAAGATTTAAAAGATACACACTCTAATCGATTGCGAGCAGATATTTTATTTAAGTTAGGCTACTATAAAAATCTAATGGGCAAACATAGCGAAGCAATGGTTTATTTTGAGGAAGCTTTAGAAGTTTATAAAAATTCAACATTGGACATAGAAATAGAATTGAATGTTGCTTTCATTTTTGAGCAAATAAGTAAATGCTTGTATGCCAATGGCAACTATAAGGAATCGTTTGCGTCTCTCGAAAAAGCACAAAAAATTGTTGAAAGAGTATCTGAAAACAAAAGTGTTGACGAATATTTTGCTGATCTATTGCAACAACTTGGAATGTGCAAGAATCAAATGAATGATTTTAATGATGAAGAGATTTATTTTAAAGAAGCTTTAAAAATTTTTTTACGCATTAAATCATGCGAAATTGAAGACAAGATTTATGGACATATTTTCTAAGAGGTAGCTTACTCGTATATAAACAGAACAAATTTAAAGAAGCCACACTGTACTTTGTTAAAAATTTAGTAATGGACAAAGAAATGTATTCGTTTCTTACTAAAAACTATGAACAGAAAATAGATGTTAAAGATAGTTCTGAAATTGGTGGAATGATACCATTACCTAAACTTATCGCTCTTTATAAGATTGTTATTGAAGATTCTTCATTCGATGAAGCTACATGTGGACTTGTTCTTAATATGTTTGGATATTGTTTGGTTTTTTAAAACCAATACGATGACGCTCTGCCATATTTTAAAAAATCGTTGCAAGTTCAAGAAAAAGTACCAGATGATAAAAAATCCAATATTTATATTGCCACGACCCTTTTTAACATAAGATATTGTTATGATGTAAAGGAAAATTACCGTGAAGCTCTGGTTTACTTTAAAAAACAAGAATTAATTTACGAAAAAAATATTTTAAAATTAACAAATAATTCAAATATTGTTATTTGTATAAATGCAATTGCAAATTGCTTCAAATATTTACGCGAATTTGAAAATTACGCTGAAAATGCGAAATTGTAATGCTGTCAGCTACTTCAAAAAAGTATTTAAGATTTTAGGTAAAGTTGATGTTACTCTTTTTGCGATTTTAAATCAACTCAAACTCTGTATTTGCTCTTTACACTTAGATAACTTGACTGAAGCTGAGGTTCACTTAAGTAAATCTTTTGAAGTTTGCAAACAATTATCGATCTTTTAAAATTTGAAGGAAGATAATAATCAACTAGAAAACTGTATTGCTGAGGTGCAAGAGTGGCTGCGGAAACACAACCAAGACGAGACCCACAAAAAATTTATTTGATAAACTTTTTTTTTGTTGATAAATTTTACAAAATAAAAAAGTAAATACGTTTTACATTAAAATAGATTTCAAAAAGTTTAAAAGTTTAAGGTTATTATTAAATTTTATCAAAGAAAACTTTTTGTAGATAACAATAAATAGGAGTATTTTGATCTCGGTTATGAAACCTAAGAAATATTAACGAGTGTTTGTTAACGACCGCTAATTTTGATTGTTCTTCAACAATGAACATTGTGCATTTTTATGTGCAATGTTGTTGTTTAACTTACACATTAAACGATCTTCAACGACTTTTACATAAAATAAAAAATACTAATTTTAATTTTTCCAGTTCGATATCTTGCAAGTTTTTTTCCCTTTTAATATCCTGTTGTTGGAAACATGCTTTGACGTTGCAGAATGTTAACCAAAATAATTTCTAAATTTTATTGTTTGATCTTTAATTTGACATCGTATAAAAAATTTTTCTGTTGTTGGTTTTAATTTTTAGCTTGACAGGTGCAACTTTATATAAGTGTTTTTTAAATATTTTTCGACAATTTGTATGGTTTGATTGCAAATAGAAATAAATAACAAAGATTGTGCCTGTGAAGACATAAATAAGGGGTGCAAGTTTAAAACAAAGAAAATTAATCACGTTAGATATTAATTATAGTGTCCATATACTACTGGTATTACTATAAAAATTGCTGCAATCAATGTTAACATCACCTAACAGTTTATTGGAAACGTAGTCAGCAATGCTTCTAGTTGTAACGACAAGAAGCAACTAAATGTTGAAATCCATCCAATTCAATACTCCAAAACCAGTACAAAAATTAAACAATGTGAGTGAAAAAATTGTCAATCTCCGACGTAAACAAATATATTTTAATAAGTCATAGGCTTACCATATGTCCGGGTTTGTAGGGCTCTGTCCCACCCATTTTGGCAGAAATTCCGCCAGAAATCGAAGACAGATTCCAGGTGCAGACCCTTTTTTTCTTGTTTTTTCTGAGATCATTAGTTTTGAGAGACAAATATCATAAAATCCGAGACTGATCCAAAGTGAAGACTTTTTTTTAAGAGAACACCTCTTTTGGGAGATGAAAATCATAAAATTGTAGACTAATTCAAAGTGAAGACCTTTATTTTTAGGAAACACTACTTTTTGGGCACGAATTTTTTCTGTTAATGAGCGTCTCGGTTTGCCCCCTTGAAAATATGATAACCCTATATAACCCTATATAATATGATAACCCTAACAAGTCATATTGCTATCAACTTATTTATTTTTAGCTGCATAACCAAAGATTGTGTGGGCAACATTTGTCATTCAGTATGGCAGACAATGGCGGCTGGCAAGTAAAAAACAAAAAAAGTTGCTGCAATCAGAAGCGCCGGAAAAGTTTTTGGTTGGCGGGGCAAAATTTTAATATGGGCACTTATTTGGTCGAAAAGACGTTCTCAACAAACGCTAATTTTAAGCGCAAGTTTAATGAAGAAAATTTATATTAAAAAACTTAGTGAAGACCAAAAAATAAATAAATAAAGGAATTGCTATTCTTGTCAATAGATCTGACTTTACTATTAATTTATTTTTCGCCTTGCTTTTTATTACCAGAAATGCCGAAAATCAGTCTCAAACACACAGTCGACAGAAAAGGCATTTAAAATTAAGTGATTGCGCTTGCATCTCCGGGATATAAAGGAGCTGTGGCTGAACAACATGCGGCAAAATTATTCTCTTTAAAACCATCTTCCGTAGTTAAATCCTTTGGAAGGGCTCTTCAGTAAACTCCTTTTAAATAACACGACTTTTTTTTATTATCCTGACAAACCTCTGATTGCTTTCGTCAAAGTTGCCACGCACAAACAAATTTGTCGCCAAGATGTAATACCTCATCCCGCTGATGTTCTTTTGAGAATTTAATTGATGAGTTTTTTATTTAACAGAGTGATGATTTTTGGGTCCTTTTTTCGTTAATACATTTTCACAAATGTTTCAGATAGCGTACCAATGTCTATAGAAAGTTTTTGAAAAAAGGGTTCGTTAAGCTACGTGGGGTTGCTAAAATGGGTCGCGGCACGAAAAATTGGAAAATCACTGCTCTAAATAAAAAACTAAAAAACAAAAATAAAAAATTTCAATCGGACAACAATATCTTGGTGTAGGTCAGGGTAATAACTTTTACGGTTTCTCTATATATCGCGTCTCTGGTGCTGTGTTGCGAGTCAGGAAGATAAATATAGAGAATCAATAAAAAGAAATTACGTAATACTGTTACGTTTGTGGCTTGGTGACCGCATAGAACAATAGACTTTTCATTGAAAAAACTGCGACAGTGACGCGATCTCTCTCCCCATATAACTCACAGAATATCGAATCTGATTACTATGCGCTAGTTTTATAGTACTGCTTTATCTGAATTCATTGAAATTACTGACAAAAATTCATTTAAAATATTTGCTTATAGGTGTGAGAGTCAATTTGCCGGGAAAATTATCTTCGTTAGTTTTATGACAAGCATAACGCTTATTATTAAAGGTGAGTAGGTAATCGCTCCTAACTCTGCTAATGCTTTAACCCAATGGTCCCCAACCTTTTTGTCGCAGCGGTCCTGTCAGCGTTAGACAATTTTATCGCGGCCCGGGTGGCGTAGTTACGTTAATTATTTAGGGTGAAGATAAAAAAAATCTTTACTTTGAATCGGTCTCGTATTTGTTAATTTTTTGCCCAAAAAGTAGTGATCTCTAAAAAAAGGTCCTCACTTTTTCACTCTCAGATTCACGTTGTAAAAATTAGTGCGGCCCGCAATTAAAATTAACTTCGAAATCGATCTGGATCGATAAAAAAGGGCTCGATCTCTTTGACTGCTACGAATCGGCCAAGCGTAAAATGAGTTTTACAAACCATAAAATTTTGCAATGCTTTGCGAAAATTAAGATACTTTACGTACCGGCAAAAAATAAACGGGACGGCTGCTTCAATAAATACAGTACAACCAAAATCCCTTCTGATCTGTAATGTATTCAACCAATCGAAAAAATGCACTCACAGAGGTACTTTGATCTCTTATAATCGAAACCAACGACACATTGCTTTACAAAAGTATAAAGACTCGATTCGATTTTGACCAACATCACATTAGTACTTTATTGCTTACGAGCACATTGCGCTAATTTTTCACAGCCGGGACAATTTCTGGTGAAAACTGTTTATAGCAAACAATAATCAAGCTAATAGAGAAAAATAAGTTTAATTAGTCAAAAAACGTTAAAAGAATAATAAGTACAGGGTTTGGAGGCTTCGGACTACAAAGGAAGAATACAAAAAATTACTAATGAGAAGCAAAGCCCTCAGCCAGACAGCTGTTTGGACTTATGAAGTCTCGTTAGTATTCTGCAGAATGCAAAGAAAAATTGAAAAGAGAAGACTAAATCACCAAATTGACGGTTTGAATTGGCAGAATGTCAAAAAATTCAAAAAGAGAAGACTAAAACACTAAATGAAATTTCCTGTAAACTACCTTAGAAAGCCGAAACAGTGTTGCTAGAAATGTTTCACAAAAACAAGTAAATTGATTAGAAATTAACGAAGCCAGTAAAGAAATAGTAATACATGCCTTTTGTTATTCGATTTTTCTTTTTTTTTCACTAAAACGGTCCTTGTGCAACGGGCTTCCTCAGCAGTTTCGAAATGCCTATTTGGTTAGTTCGACTCAGTGCGATTCAAATGACAAAGTTTTCATTGTTTTCAAACTTTAATCTTTTCTTTTCAGCCGAAAATAGCTTCTACGTATTTTCACCTGTTCGCCGGCATGAAAAGATCTTCGAAATGGTTTTATATAATATCATTAAAAAATATTTGTGGGTTTTGATTAGCCAATGTAAACCTTCTTGAATTTTCCTTGCTTAAGTTTGCTTTCACAGTAAATAAACGACAAACCCACTACATACATAAAACAAAGTTTGCGAAAAAAGAAAACGCTATTGCTTTTCAGCAGATATCAGCAGTACAGAACTAAAACATAAGTTTTTTAGGGGTTGCAATTTAAATAGTTTGCTGACAATTCTACACAGTTCCGTTTTTTGTTTTTTGTTTTTTTTAATCGAACTATACAATAGCAAAAAATATATAGTGATTATCTAAAAACTTTCAAGAAAAAACTTGTTGAATAGTGATGAGGAGCACCTTGTGTTGAAGGTATTGTCAGAAGTACGGGGACTATTGTCCGACTTGTTCGATTGGATTTTTTTTCAAAGTCTGCCATAAAGCGTATTGTCAATGTTTTCTTTGTGAAGACACCTTTTAAAAACTACATCTACGCTGTTTGTCTTTAAAAGTACTTGGTTAATAAAACCGTTTAAATTTACCAGAAATAAAAAAATTCAAAAGTTTTAAGGGACTTTTGGTTATCTTTAGAAGCAGTACAAAAAGCTTGGCAATTGTTTTAAATTAAAGGCCTTCTTTACTGTCACCCTAAACAAAAAACTGATTTAAAGTTAATTGTAAAAAAAATCATGACAACAGGTTAAAGATTTTTTTTTGAAAATATACAAAGTTAGGCATTGCACTTGAATAATGCATTGTCAATTATAGCCTATTGCGAAGTCGTTACTGCTGTGCAGGGGCGGATTAGCAAATTCAACCAGCCCGGAAACTTGAAATAAAACCGGCTAATTTTTGACAACTAGTTGCAAATCTTACTAAAACGTTACACGGTTCATCTTACAAACTACATCATATTTAGCCCATTTCCAAAAAGAATACTTAGAATTAACAAAAAAACATTATAAACACTATTTATACAGCAACAGTCTTCGCATTTCTGCGTTTATTTTTGCTAGTTTGTCGATGATCGTATGGTTCGAAATGAGTAATAAAACGTCTCGTTCGACGCACAACAAAAGAAGGGAATCCAAGCAATCTTCGCTTAGCTGATTTCTTAAACTGTTCTTTACATATATCAGCTTGCTAAAGATTCTTTCACAACCAACTTTGTAACGGAAAGAATAAGAATTACTTTGTATGCCTGATATAGAAGAAGATAACTTCTGCAGTACATTCTATATCTCCGAATCGCAATATAACAGCATAGAAAACAATTTTGGCATCGACATTTTCGAATGTTGGGGCTTTTGTCCGATCTCACATCTTTGTCATCTGTTTTTTAAAAACAAATTAAAATTTAAGTTGTATGAAAGAAAATTTATTAGTATCAGCACAGTTGACCTGCGAAAAGTGCTGAATGATAATATCAGAACAAAATTTCGATCAAATAATAACATTTCCATCGGTACGGAAAATAGGCATCAAGTAATTACAGGCTCGGGTTGTATCATACAGTAAGATAAAAGGTCAAAACATTAATCTATAAATCAATAATAATAAAATTTAAAAAATGATCACCTGCTTCATCCAATTCAGTGCAGTGCTCAAGTAGGATCTTTTTTTAATTCCGGTTATTTTGATGCGAAATCCAAAAGCTCTTGCCGAAGATCTTGCTGAACAGGAGAATCTGAACTTTTATTTGGCAAAAGGTTGCATGTCATATTCACAGCTGAGATAGAAATGCCATGAAGAACTGCTTCTGAAAAGCGTTTGGGATTGCAGTAGCTTAAGTCAGCATATAACTTTTTATGGGTAGCAAATCTTCTATGCAAACTTTGAACCACTTGATCTAGAATTCTGTTATGTACATCAACCTCAAACTTTTTCATTGAGTCTGAAAGACATTCATCCAAGGGTTCATTTTTACTTTTTCAAACCCGTTTAGCAGGAAAGCTGCTTTAAATCAAAACATCACATTCACGTTCTTCCAAAACTTCATTGGCATGTTGAATAAAATGGTCAGTTTTGGTTACAACCATTGCGAAATCGCGATGAATCTGTTGAATATCCTTTTTTGTAGCTTCCACCATATTAAAAGCATTAATGAAATCCAGTCCAAAGGTCTGCAAATACTTTGAAAGTGCAGAGGTTATCTCCATGATGCGTAAATAAGTAATGGCTGTCAAAACATGTTGGTATCGAATCATATTATCTAACAAGACACTGGCATCAAACAGCGCTTTAACACTTAGCTTTTCAGAAGTAGAAATACAATACAGAACTTTAATTACATCGCAGAACATGCCGCTTGAACCATCTTCAAATGTGCCGAAAATTTTTTGAAGAAATTCGTGCTTAGACCACCATCTAGTTGCTACAATCAAGTTTAACCTATTCTGAATATCATGACCATGGCTTTGGCTCATCTGCTCGTTCCACATCTCCATTCGCAAATATGATTCCCGAAAGAACACTCCAACCTTTTAAACTAATCCAAATAGAAATATTGATGCATCATCAGTCGTAGTAACATCACAGAGAACCAAATTGAGAATGTGGGCATAGCACTATGTGTGAATGTGACCAGGAGATTCTTTTTAAGAAAAGCTGTAAATCCATTATACTGCCTCGACATGTTTGATGCTCCATTGGTACTGTCGGAGATGCATTAGGAAACCTCTATGTTCTGCTTCTGCAAAACTTCTTTCAACAAATTGCACAGGTCTGCTACAGTTGCCAAAGGACTGTCAACAACGGCAAGAAGTCGTTCTTCGACGCTTTCCCTAACAAAGCGTAGAATAACTAACATTTGTCCGTTGAAGTTATATCTTAAGTTGAATCGATTTGAACTGAGTAAATGCTTGCCTCTCTAACCGAGTTTGAAATTTCTTCTTTGATTAGCTTGGATATAATAGCAATGATAGAGTTAACAGTAGTTTTGGAGATAAATGTATTTCTGTTTGCACAGTTATGCTTGTGCTTGACGGGTTTGTTTTGCATACATTTTTTAATAACATTTTCCAAATGACGCTTAAGAATGTTATCGTACTTCGCAAGAAGTACAGTCTCTAAAAATGCTCCGTGATCAACTTTTTCACCACATAAAGTAGCACCGCTTTCGAATTCCCTGTTCCCCTATAGCTCATTTCCCGTTTTTCAATCATTTTCACAATGGAGACGACTCTGTCAAAAATTTGCCTTCTTTGCATGACCTGTTTGTTGAGTAATGATGTTTTACTGACAGTACGTAGGTATAACACTGTCTTATTACTGCTGAATCGTATGTGAGCTTCAACACAGGTGGTGAAGCAACCTTGTTTCTATATGATACAACAAGTCACACTTTTCATCGCTAATTAGCAAGTCACAACGTCAACTCGTTTTGTTGCTTCTTCCTTTTTCTAACCCCGCCTTTAACAACACACAAACTTCTCAACATTTTGTTATCTTGTTCATGTGGCGGAGCAAAAATAAAAGAAAACTGAACTGAACTGAACTGAACTGAACACATGCCTTGTGTTTTTGAGAACTTTCATGTTCATCATTTCGTTGGTAAATGTGTTTCCATGAATTGAAACCCGTTGGAAATTTGCTGGGGTTCTGATTGCTACTGGTAGTAGTACCATATGCAATGCAAAGATTGCAAAAAATAGAGCTTCTTTTTTTTCACAATACGAGAGCCGTAATCGCCACAAACGACCTCCAGAGTCATCATACACATTTGTAGCGTTGAATTTGGTTGTTTCTGGTTGATGTAGGTGAAGCTCGAAATATTTGGTTAGTTTATCTCGTTTTGGTTGTACAAACCATGAGTGCTACGCTGTCACAGAAGGAATCACAGACTGATTTCGTTTAACTTCTGAAACTTGCGTTAGGGGAGCAGAACATACTTCAGGATTATCTTGGCTGAGGCTGTCTGGTTCTGGTTTATCAGTATATACAGTCTGGACTTCGCTTTCTGATACTGGCGGAATAGATATGTCAGAGCAATTTTGATTTACTAAATCTGATGCTGGTACATCATAATAACTTACAGACTGATGCTGATCTTGATGTTCTAATAGCAAAGCAGGATTAAATGTCGTTTGGCTTTCCGTTGAGGTGCTTGCTCTTGCAAATGCTTCCTGAATGTTCATACATTTAGCAGCAATTTCTTGCAATTTTTTTTTCTTTCTTCACGCTCTTTCTCAGCTCCACCTTTTTTGTTTCTTTTTCCATTACTTAAAATTTAAAGAGGCCTGGAGAATGGATGGTAAACAACTATGTGGCATAGGCAATATCAGTTCTCCTGCGACTCTTTATTACGTCGTAATACTGTAAATTAGGGAAAGAAGTTACCAATGACGCTTTATTTATTAATTTACGCCAAGTCACGACAGTCACAAATCCCAATAAAAAAATTATAGATACCCGTAAACCTCTATTTGAGCGCCACCTCTATTTAAACGCCACTTCTAATAGAACGCCACTATGAAAATAGAGCGCCACCTTCTAAGTGAACGCCACCTCTAATTAAACGCCACTTTGATGAATTCTTCTATTTTGGCAATAGTTACGGCTGAAATCGCCTTTCTAGGTGTAAGAAGGGAACAATGGATTGTCGAATTGCACATTTATTTTTAGTCGCTGGGAAGTCCCTGTAGTTTTTTAAATGGACTAATGGTGGTGGCCTAAACGCTAACTAGATTATCGGTGGTGATTCTATTCGAATGAACGGTAAAATCAACACAGATTGCGCCTGACCTTCTTGTTGAAGCACACGCACGCTCGTACGAACGATTCGACACGATACAGCACGATTACGAACAAATGAATGAATGCACGAACGATAGCACGGTTCTATAAGCACAGAAGTACTTATTATTAATAAAATGATTATTTAGCTGATAGTTTTATAAAATGATAATAAATTTACCAGGCTTGTTGGGCTACGAAAAACGCTGCAGTCGGTGAGGCTGATAGCCATTAAATTCCAATAATCCAAAATTTTCAATTTAAAATATATTCGCTTAATATTAGTCAAAGAGAATCTTATCCAAATAAAATTCAGTTCAGTTCAGTTCGGTTTTCTTTTATTTCTGCTCCGCCACATAATAAAAATGCAACTATAATTAGGAGCAAGTCAAGTAAGAAAACGTATCAAAACACTTAACACAAGCGAAATTTAAATCTTTACAAACTAGCTACTCAAAAACCTTCTTGCTTTTAAATTCAATTATAAGCTTTTATATGCGAGTTTTCAAATTAACTCGTGCCGCAAAAAACGAAGGAAAAATCAAACAATGGGTATTGTGATTTTAAATACAAAGTACGCATATGAAATTAACTTGATTTGTGAAAAATAAAAAGGCAAAACAAAAACGAAACTTAGCGAACGAACCGTTAAAATGTTCCACTTGGCTTCGTGCTGTTCACGTGACGGTTCCTCGTTAAGTTGCTTATAAAAGATTGGACGCGTCCGACAGTTGACAATCGATCGGTTTGGAGTCGACTCTTGAATGATGTTAGTTGAGATTCATATATAAACCGAAGACTGCATTTTTATCTTTCATGTGTGGTTTTATTAGCGACGTAATTGCTATATTCGTCCTCCTCCTTGATGCTTTTGAGTGCGTTGATTGCGTGTTAGTTGACGTTGTTTGAGCGACGATTGACGTTGTTGATGAAGAAGGAGCGAGTTTGTATATCGGGGTCACCACTTATAGCGAACTTAGCTAATGAACCGTTGGAATGTTCCACTTGGCTTCGTGCTGGTCACGTGACGGTTCCTCGTTAAGTTGCTTATAAAAGATTGGACGCGTCTGGCAGTTGACGATCGATCGATTTGAAGTCGACTCTTGAATGATGTTAGTTGAGATTCATATATAAACTGAAGACTGCATTTTTATCTTTCATGTGTGGTTTTATTAGCGACGTAGTTGCTATAGTATTAAGCTTAAAATCTTATAAGTCCCATTCTATGGAGCTACATAGCACGTTTATTTTCAGACACTGGGAAGTTCTATTCTATGGAGCTTGTGCAGTAGAAACGTATTTAAACTTCCGCCGAGCCCGATGAGAACATAAAAAATTTTTTCAGCCATGTCAAGCAGTTTCGAATTTGAAGATGCGACTTCTTTAAAACGAAAGAACTACGACATGCACTTTAAGCTGGAAGTTGTTGCGTAAGCTGAGAAATACAACAAATCAAAGCCTGCAAAAGATAAGACGGTTCCTCGTTCATGTGTCAAAGATTGGACGAAACAGAAAGCACAGCTCGAGGCTCAGTTGAAAGCATCTTCGTCATGTTCCATCTCTTCAAGCAAGCGACTCCAAGGTGCCGGACGTCCTTTGATGGACAAGGATTTTGACGACAAGCTCATCAACTGGGTTCGTCAACAACGTCAGAAGAAGCTCCGTGTCAGCCGCACGATGATTCAGAAAGAGGCGCTCACTTTGTCGATCGACGAAAATTTCAATGCAAGCAATGGCTGGTTGGAAAAGTTTTTGCTTCGTTACAACTTGGTCTCACGCCGCCCAACGACGACTTGTCAGAAGGAGCCGGAGGAGTACGCTGAGAAGATCGTTGATTACTTATTGTTCGTCGAGCAGAGGCGTCGCACCTCAAACTATACATACATCTATGCTGCCGACGAGACGGCCGTCTAATTGGATTACTCGAGCAGTCTAAACGTTGAAAATAAGGGAGTCCGAGAGGTCCCCGTGAAGACAACTGGTCATGACAAGTTACACGTTACTGTCATGCTGACCGCTCGATCTGACAGATTTAAATACTGACCGTACATCCTACTGAAGAATAAGCGACCAATGAAGTAGATCGTCATCAAGCTCAAGAATACGCTCTATCTTTGCTGGGCCGGCCACTCCTTTTTCAACAACAACCTGACTTTTGAGTTTCTGCAGAAGATCGTCGGCTCTTCTATGTTTGGCAAGCACCTTCTTGCCTGGGACTCATACCGTTGTCACATCAGCGATGCCACAAAGAAGCAATTGAAGAAGCTCCAGATTGATACCGTCGTGATTCCAGGAGGCTGCACTAAGTTCATACAGACCCCGACGTCTACTAAAACGCCCCATTTAAAGCTAAAGTCCGACAGTTCTACGAGAATTGAATGTTGCACAGCGAGAAGAGCCACACCAAATCTGGAAACATGCGAGCTTATTTGAAGTGGATATGCGATGCTTGAGATCAGCTGCCGAAAGATCTGATCATCAAGTCGTTTAAGGGATGCGGACTGACCAACACTCTAGACGGTTCTGAGGATTGCAAGATCCACTATTTTAGGTCAGACGGCCCGATTCCGACTGGACAGGAACTTCTCCAGCAAGCACGGGCCAATGCCAACATTACCGGTAAACGTGAACTTATTCAGCAACTCGACGTTGATGCGGAAGGTGTTGAAAATGACGAGAACGGCTACAACAGCGACGTGTCACTTGATTTTCACCAGTGAATTTATGATTATTTACCAGTAATCACCCTGTATTCGTGTCTTTTGCTAATTGTATAAATGTGTTAGATGTTTTTTTCTTTTTGTCACACTTCATTACTAATAATTTTAATCATAACGATGCAGTTTATCCCTGTTAAAAATAATTCATAGTTTTGTTATAAGAGAATAATTGCGTCTCTTTGAGCGCTGCTCTCGTATTATACGATATAACGCCCAATTTGTTGTCTATTGCGTTACATGTATCTTCTTTTCTCTCTGCCCCGACAGTATGACGTATATGTTTTGTTCAAGCTTTGCTATCTCGAAGGTAGTAGAATATTCGCGTATGTACCAGATGGCTCGAGAAGAAGCGTATTCTCGAGAAAGTTGTAGAATTGTCTGGCATTTACGAGCAAAGTTGCGTCACGTGATCTTTTTTCTATATAAAGCCGATGCGTAGCGAATTATTTTATTAGATGTGATTTTGATACGACTCGAGTGGAAGTAATTTGGTTGGGCGCGGGACGCCCGTGAGATTTTGTATTGGTCGACGAGTGTTGAATTTATTTTGTGCCAGTGGCTGGGAGTTGTGTTCTACAGAAGTAGAATTATTTGTGTTGATTGAGACGAGTTATAGTGCTGATTTCGCTTTGCAGTTTGGCAAAGCGTGGAATAGAAGTTTTATCGGACGTGATTTTTGTAATACATTCGTTCTTATTAGAGACAGTGGTCTCTGTTTGTTGTGAAGAAGAGTCTTCAACGAAACCAATCCGAGCTTTCGTTAAACCAACTGTATAAACCGTCAGGCTCATAGCAAGACTACTTCTTGAGCCGGAATAAAATAAAATTTAGACACAACTTTGTTTCAGCGCAGGTATTCGGGTTACCTAGCTCAACTGGTCCTTTGGGATTTTCGAACACAGTCTGTGACATCTGGGGGCTCGTCCGGGAATAGATTTAGATTTTTGCTTAAGAGTACTGAACAGGAGTTTACAGCTTCAAGATGGCGAATAGCTCGATTGAAGAAGAAGAATTGGAAAGACTAAGAGTCCGCGTGGAAGGTTTGAAAATGTCAGAAAAGGCAAAAGCCGATTTCTTCCAGAGCGAATGGAATCGACTCTGTGAAAACAAAGAGAAGGAGAAGGAACGAGCAGCAATGCTTCAGGACAATGAAAAGGAACGGCAAGCAATGTTGGAAGAGAAGGAGAGAAATCGAGAATTAGAACTCGAAAGATTGAAATTTGAATCGAAGCAAAGAGAAATGGAGTTTGAAGAAAGGAAAATGTAAATGAAACTAGAGAGACTGAGGTTGGAACGAGAAGCTGATCGCTCTGCTGGAGAAGGGGGAGAAGCAAATCAGGCGGGGGACGTGCGTGTTGCTTTTGGAGGGATAAGGTCCCCTGACCTCCCTCAATTCGTTGACGGAAAGGATGATCCAGATAGCTATTTGTTGCGTTTTGAAAGATATGCTACGATTGCGAATTGTCCCCAAACTAATTGGACGACTCAGTTGAGTGCTCTGTTGAGTGGAAAATCTTTAGCTGTTTATTCCAGGCTCTCGCAGGAGAATGCTTTGGATTACGAGCGCTTGAAGGCGGCGTTGCTACAGCGATACAATTACACGGAACAAGGGTATCGCCAATGTTTTAGAGAGGCCAAGCCGGAGTATGCTGAGAACCCTGATCAGTTCATTGTGCGGCTCAGGAATTATTTCACGCAGTGGGTGAAGCTGTCTGATGTGGAAAGCAGCTTCGAAGGTGTTGTCGAGCTAATGGTGAAGGAGCAGTTCACAAACTCGTGCTCGAAGGAATTGTCGGTTCATCTGATGGAGAGGAAGCCTCCGAGTCTCCGAGAATTGGCAGCGATTGCGGAGCAGTACTTGACAGCGCACAACAAGAAGCTGTCAAGCCGAGATTTTAGTGCTAAGAAAAGCGTCGGCTCTAAGACCAGAAGGCAAGATTCCGGATGTCTCTCCTACAACGACAGGAAGCATACAAAGCTTTAACTGCGGGAAAGTCGGGCACAGGGCGAGTGAATGCTTCTCAAAGGTTTAAGAGAGAAACTCCAAAAGATATTGCTACCGATGCGGTGGAATCGGTCATACTTTCATGCAATGTGAAGAAAAAAATCGATTAGCGCGTGGTGTCGCTGGTGCACGGGAAAGAGCATATAAAGTTACGTGCGCTATGCCGATCAAGAAATTCAATGAAGCCGAAAATGGAGGACGTAAAGAAGATTGTAAAAGTTTAAAGGAGGAAAGAAAAGAAGTTGGTCAAAATTCACAAGAATATTTAGAACTAAAGGATGGACGAAAAATAGGAATTTTGAATGGCGCATGTTTGGAAGAAAATTTAAGCAATCAAATGCCTACGTCAATTGGAATGGTCGGAAACAAATCGGTCACCGTTTTGAGAGACACTGGTTGCTCCGAAGTGATCGTTAAAAGGGAGTTGGTCTCAGAAGAGCAGCTCACAGGAAAGGTGGGGTATATAATGACGGTTGCACGCACTTTACTGAAGGCCCCGTTCGCAAATGTAGAAATAAATACACCCTATTTTAGTGGAACAGTGGAAGCTTTATGCCTAAGGGATCCGTTGTATCAGTTGATTATTGGAAATATTCCGGGAGCTAGAGCACCCGATGATCCTGATGAAACTTGGTGCGTGGAGGCGGCAGCATTTACTCGATCACAAGCTAGAAAGAGCACTGAGTCAAAACCTTTAAAAGTGGCGGAGGCAACGAATCAGATGGCTGTAACGAAGGATAAGCTCATCCAACTTCAAGGAGAAGACCCATCCCTGTCAAAGTACATGACGAAGGAAGCGCCCTTGGTCCGGAACGGAAAAGAGGTCAGTCATGTAAAAGGGAAGGGAATTTTGTACCGCATCACCAAAAAGATTGATGTGGAAAAGGAAGAACTGAAGCAAATTTTAGTGCCAAAAGACTTGAGGAAGAAAGTGATGGAGGTTGCGCACAATACAATGCTGGCTGGACATATGGGAGTCAAGAAGACGGAAGATAGGATACTGACCAATTTTTATCGGCCTGGGATTCACCAAGATGTGGTGAGTTTTTGCAGGTCGTGTGATGTGTGCCAGAGGACGGTATCGAAAGGGAGAGTGGCAAAGTTCCGCTGGGAAAAACGCCGTTAATGGATTTGCCGTTTAAGCGTGTGGCAATGGGTTTGATTGGTCCGATTATGCCAGCAAGTGATAAAGGGCACCGATATGTGCTTACTCTGGTGGATTATGCAACACGATATCCAGAGGCCGTGCCTCTAAAGAATATTGACACCGAGACAGTGGCAGAAGCACTTTTAGATCTATATAGTCGAATTGGAATTCCGGAAGAAGTATTGAGTGATCTTGGGACTCAATTTAGGTCGGAATGCATGTAGGAAGTATCAAGATTGCTGTTAATCAGAAGGCTGACAACAACCCCATATCATCCGATTTGCAATGGTCTGACTGAGAAATTTAATCATACGCTGAAGAAGATGCTGAGGCGATTATGTGTTGAACAACCGAAGCAGTTTATAAATCCACGTTTGTTTGCGTATTGAGAGATCGCGTATAGACACTTTTCATTCATAAAATTTATCTTTTCGAAATTCTGACCAGCTAGTCGAAAAATAGGGCGCCACCCTCTAATTGAACGTCACCTCTAATGGAACACCACTATGAGGGAATGGTTGAAAAATAGAGCACCATGGCGGTGAAATAGAGGTTTTAGGGTAGGCTATACAAAAATACTGTTACTGAAAAATAATTGCGAAATCATTATGTATGGAACTGGTTCATATTCTTGATCATTAATTAGCTTCTTAAAGCTAGTTTTGAGGCAGCCCAGTGAATCGCTGGACCGGCCTACAGTCAAGCGACCCACCGGGAAACTGCCGAATTCCCGCCGGGCTAATCCGCCCCTGCTGCTGTGGCAACCGATGAGTAACACTGGGTCCGTTTTGGCCGCCCCGAGAATCTAATCCAGACCCGGCGCTGGAAGGTAAGAAAAAAATTTTCAGCATGACTAGATGTAATCGCCTAGATTGCTTGTTTTTATTGACATCGACCTGGTTGTTGCTTCCGTTTAAAGCGGAGTCACCGTTGTAGGTAAGCAGCATTTAGGAATTTATTGTCAAGTGTTTTTCCCAAGGATACAAGCAGACGGACACACACAATTTATTTGGCCCAAAACCATGTAAAACAATAACAAAAGAAATACAATGCATGAAAAAGGCAAGGAAGAACAAAACAAAGCAGTTTATTTATTTATTTTTGTCAACGACTATAACATGAAAACTGGAAGTGATGCAGCATATACGTAATTTAAAAGCACTTATGGTCGCTATGATAAGATGCTAGCGAAAGATTGTTAAGGTCAGCAAAGGTCAGCTACAAGGACGTGCCGTCAGGGGAGGCAAGTGAGGCAGTGCCTCACCTGTGGAAATCAAATAAACCAAAACAAAATATTGAAGTCATAGTCTTTGCAAAATAGATGCAACTTGTTATTAGTTGAAAAAAAATTAGTAAAAATTATACCATACAAATAGTAATGTAATTAGTTTTGCTTTTCAAGCCTAATATTTCACGGTTTAATCGATGTATTTTCAGCGCTTTAATCATTTCGTCAAACGTTTTTGTTAACACAATTGCTAATACACGCTACACTGTTAAAAAACGTGCAGCAAAATCAAAGAAATTTTGCAAAATTCCGCAAACATAAAAAACGCCTACTGCAATGATCAAAGAACTCGCAGCAGTTTTTTTAACAGTGTGGTGAGGCAGCTTCAAGTTTGCCTTCTTTCAGATAAAAAAAGAAACAATTTTGATTTTTTTATACTACGACGTTGTTTTTTACTTCACCGAAGAAAATTTATCAGGAGACACCAAAAATGTTTTGAATCTTTTGGAGTTCGTGGGTCAAAGCACAATCAAAAATTTTTTGGCGATATCCTGAAAATATCTTTAGGAAGCCATGGTTGTGCCAAAAAAGTAGGTTATCTGCCTAAAAATTTAAAGATTTAAGCCTCTTTGGCCCCTGGATCCAACCATGACAGCCTTAGCAGGCATGTGAAATCACAGGCTCTCATTGAAAATCAAACTCCTAAGACTTTTAAAACTTAAAGAACTAATTTGTCTCTAAATAAACAGATTTTGCAATAATCTTAAAGAAACTTAAAAATTTGCAACTTTTTCATAAACAAAGCATTTTTTTGTCGGCAGCGTGGTCAAGTGGTTAAAGCGCCGTGCTTGTGATCAACATGGTCTTACTTCAAAACCTACTCGCGCCATTCTGTTGTGTCCTTGGGAAAGACACTTTACGGCACTTTACCCTGCTTGATGGTCTTGGTAAGGAGTTCTAAATTTTAGTCATACCTCTATAAAACTAAAAGACCAAAATAACAAATTTTAACAGCTCAGGAATATCTTGGCATCTTCGAAAGCAAGTCGGAAAAATTGCTTGCCTTATGTATCGCGCCTCCTATACTTTCCTGCGAGTCAGCAGGATAAGGGCTTGTTCCCACGACGAGCGTGGAATGGAACATTCTTTGTTTCTTTTTTTGATCTTTCGGCGCTTAAAATCTAAGCGAGCGGTAAGCGAAGCAAAAAATTCAATAAAATAAACAAAGAAGTCTCCATTTCACGCTCATAGTGGAAACATGCCCTGAATGTAGAGATAAAATAAAAAAAAAAATTTTAAGTGAAAAAGAGTTGGGCAAATGTAAGAGAATGCTTCAAATTGCTTTCTTTATTTAAGTAGAACACTTTTTTGTTATTAAATAAAATCAGAATTAACATACTTTAAAAAATGAGTGCCTCACCAACCACGAGCTTCACGGCACGTCACTAGTCAGCTGGCACCCCAAAACTATTTGAAGTGAAGATGAAAACGTAAATGTTAAAAACTAGTACAATGAACTCTTAAACAATAAAAATATTTACGAATCAAGATGGTTCCTGACTAAGATTACAATTATTACGAAACAATTGCGTTGGTGCGAGTACAAGTAATAAAAGAAAAAACAACTTTCAACATTACGAAAGTTTATAAAACAACAATGAAAAAATTTCAATCTAACTTCTATCATGCATATGAAGATAAAACTGGGTCAGAGCATTTTTTCATTTGTACACAAACATAACTGGACTTATACTGTAGCAGGGCCGTGTTAATCGTCCCCCGAACTCCCGCCCGGGGGGCCCAACGTTTTATAAGGGCCCACTCATTTTCTTAAAAATAATTATGTTTTGCAGATTTTGCAAAATAATTATTATGATAGTCTAGGTAGGGGTTCTCAAAGGGGCTCTAGGGCCCCCAAGGGGACACGGGCCTTTACCGGGGAGCCACGAGAAGAATCCTTATTTTGGACTTCAATTTACTTTTGGGACGAAATTGACAAAATCAGAGACGGCTTCAAAGTGATGACCTTTTTTTGGTCTTCACTTGAATTTTGGGAGAAAATTGAAGAAATCAGCGACAATTTCAAAGTGATGACTTTTTTTGGCTTTTACTTGAACTTTGGGACGTCGTCGTCGTCGTCGTCGTCGTCATCGTTTGAAGGGCATCCACTCCAGGCCAGACACAAACAGAACTGGGGACGAGGGTTTATCCTTTTACTACCCCAGACTGCTGCACTGCCTGGATCAGATGCTGGCAGTGATGTCATTAAGCCAGCATCGAGTTTCGTCATCCAAAACCGTCAGACCGCGTGCTCCATGTGGTGCCCGATGTATGGGGCACATTGTTAGTACATGGTCTGCGGTTTGCTCTGAGGCGCCACACTCGCAATTCGGTGAAGGAGCGAGACCCCATTTGTGCATGGACGAATGGAATCGCCCAACACCAGTCCGCAGGCGGTTGAGCTTAACCCAAGCTGCTCGGGGTAAGCCCATCCCAACAGGCCTGACACTGGTCCCGGGCACAAAAGCACGGAGCCTGGAAGCACTTTCACAGTACTCCGCGTTCCATTTATGATTTGTCCATTCAGAGGCGCGGATGCCAAGTCTGGCAAGATTGTCCAAGAGATTCCGCGCACCTGGCACAAACGGGCGTCTGGATCTTAGTCTCACTTGGCCAGTATCTGAGGACCCACTTAACAGACCATGCAAAATATGATCGGGGTCCAGAGATCCACGGTAAGCCAAGGAGAGTGTCGCTCCCAGTCGGCGAAGCTCAGCTGCCTGGATGCCTGAAAGTACAGGTAGGTGGTCCGTTGGAGTGGGACGCAGGCATCCAGTAACTATGCGCAAGGCGTCATTCAAGACACTGTCAATGAGGCGAGTGTGAGCACTGCGACACCAGACTGGCGCACAGTACTCAGCTGTTGAGTAGACTAGAGACAAGGTGGCTATGCGTGGTGTTTTAGCACCAGCACCCCATCCCGAGCCCACGAGTCGCCTCAACAGTGTGACGCGCGATGATAGTTTTTTGCGCAATGCCACTAAATGGTGACGAAACGTGAGCGATCTGTCCAGTTTTACCCCAAGGTATGTAGGGGTTGGACAGAACGGTAAAAGTCTACTATTGTTGTAGACCTTTAGCTCACGTTTGGCCTCTCGGTTGTTTAAGTGAAAGGCTGTCGTCACCGTCTTAGTGTGACTGAGCTTCAACCTCCAAGTCTGGAGATACGCTGACAGTGTGGACATGTCTTGGCTTAATGTCCCCTCCAAGTCCTTCCAGTTTCCAGAAGAGTGCAACAATGCTAAATCATCAGCATAAGCAAACTTTCTGGAAATCATGGAAGGAAGATCGTACGTATAGATGTTAAATAGGAGGGGATCCAAGACCGATCCCTGAGGAACGCCGTTTTTAAGACGGCGTAGCCTGCTTTGCTTGCTGTCACCGGTGGTAAGGGTGAAACTTCGATTTCGGACAAGCTCCATGATCATTTTGACCATGTGCTTATCCGGAAGTAGTCTCAGCAGCTTGCAGGTAAGGCCACGGTGCCAGACAGTGTCATAAGCAGCTGTCAGATCGATAAATACGGCACCGGCCTTCTTTTTAGCCTCGAAAGAATCCTCGATGTTCTGGGTTAGCAGAACAACTTGATCTACGGTTGACTTCCCGCGTCGGAACCCAGCCTGCTCTTTAGGGAGCAGTGGATCGATTAATGGTTCAACGCGGGCGTAGATAAGCCTCTCGAGGATCTTGTAGGGGACACAGAGCAGAGATATCGGTCGATAACTCTTTGGGTCCCCCACGGGCTTTGCTGGTTTTGGGATCGCGACCACAAGCGCTCTTCTCCAGATCTTGGGAATTTTGAGTCGGTGCAAACAGGAAGAAAGGAAGTCACGTAACCAGGACTTCAAAGCAGCTCCAGCATGGAGTATAAGCTCGGGGCAGATGGAATCAGGACCCGGAGCTTTACCTGGTTTTAAATGTTGAAGGGCAGCAGCAAATTCTCTCTGTGAAAAATTGTCAGAGATATTTACTGCATCTGGTGTTGTGGCCCTCCAAAGGTCAGACACTTCTTTACAGACAAGTCGAGATAACTTGCGGTCAACAGCCTCGTATTTCCCATTTCTAACCAGCTGAGATGCAATAGCATCGGCTGAAACGGGACAGTGACGAGGAGAGTGTCGTGACCTACCAGTAAGGTTGTTCAAGATACTCCACGCTTTTCGACTAGAGTGTGAGAAGTCAATGCTCCGAACTGCTTCGGACCATCGATCCCTCCGTTTTCTGTCAAGCTTGGCAAGCAGAGTTGTAGCAGCCAAACTTGAGTCGTCTCCCTGAGGAGACTGCAGAAAGGTTTTATAGAGGGATTCACACTCTGCATCCCAACACGGAATATAGTTATTTCGATACCCGCGTGGGATAGTCTTCTTGGCTGCTTTCTTAATGATGTTACAGAAGTCCTGGTAAGCCGCATCCACATCAAGTGAATCAGGCGGCAACAAAGTCTTAGCGAATTTATTCGTCAAAGCAATGTAGTGACTCCAATTGGCCTTGCGGAAGTTCCATCGCTTAACAGGCATGCTTGGCACTGCCATAGCAAACCTTGGTGGTGTAATAAGCGAAGGTCGATGTTGTGACCTGGGAAACTTCTCAAGGACACGTCTATCCGGTAAGCGACTGTTTGGACCTACGCTAGCGAAAGCTAGGTCTGGATTGGTGCCAGTGTTCCAGCGGCCGGAATAAAAACTGGCAGCGTCCTTGGCATTATATAGGAGGGCAAGACAATTAATACTTGCCCATCCAGCCAAGCACTCACCATCCGGACTGTTGTCATCATAACCCCAGTCAGCATGACGACAGTTAAAATCGCCAGCGTACAGACAGGGGTGAGGAAACACTGGGAGATCCAGGGTTCGCAATCGCGTTGGCGGTGGTTTGTAGACGTTGACTATTTTATAGCCACCAACGTCCACACACAGCCACTCGATCTCCGATGTCGGTGGAGATTGGTCCAAAAGCGTGTATCTCAGTCGCTCGTGAACAAACGTGGCAAGGCCATGCTTCCTGCTTAAAGAAGACCCAGCTAGTTGGTAGTGTGGTAGCACCAACTTCTCTGCATCAGTGCAGTGGGTCTCCTGCAGTAGGATGACGAGTGCCTCAGACTGCATAGCGAGGTGATGAAGAACATTCATCTTGCTTGCAGTGAGGCCTTCGATGTTCAGCTGAAGAATAGTGGGTCTTCGGAACTTGTTGGCAATGTGCCCTGAAAAGGGCAGTTTTATCCTGACATTGCCCCGTCCTGAAAAGGACGTTTGCCGATTAACAGACCCACACTGAACATCGGAATGGGTGGATACCCTTCCGTTTTGGTAGGTTCGGTTTCGGTCTGTCATTTTTAAAATCAATGAGCAGACTTACTCACGGCCCAGGCTGCGTGAAAGCACCTACCATCTGGGCCATACTTTGGGACAATATTACAGCACGGGGGGCCACGAGTGTTTTAGTGTCTTTGAAAGGGGGCCACGGACCAGTAAAGTTTTAGAACCACAGGTCTAGATGTTTGGTCCTATTGATGTTTTAACTATGTTTCAACAAGCAAAACGGTATCTAATATGATGTTATTAACATTTGGTTTTCTTCTCGTGATTCAATTCTTGCGAAATTAGTCAGCAAAAATGTTGCGTTTAAACAGCTAGCAATAACAATGTGCTAGGCAAGTTTTATCGCGTTTTTCAATCCAATTAAAAAACTGGATAAACCTCAACCTTCAATCGTTTTAACTTAACTTGACTTAGTTATTATTTCTGGTTTATAAAGTGTATAAAGTTTTCTCTGGTTCATACAGTTTTGACTTATTTGGACTATAGTTAAATCAGGCTCAGGGGTTTGCTGTCGTTAAGTAGACAGGGCATCAAAATAGGCCTACAAGTATTTTTGTAACCGTAGCTAACTACAGCGTCGGAACCAATGTTTTAATTGCAACTTCACACTGTTTCGTCTTTGTTTTCAGACGTAATAATCGCTGATTTGCTCAATAAATTTTTTGCATTTTTTTGTTTTGTCCAGATCTAGTTAATTATTTTCATTTGTAGTGGAGCGCCGAGGCGTAAAGAAGCAGCTTTAGCTAAAGAGTCTGCTCAAAAACTAATCAAACTAACACACTATTTTTCGGCTGTACCAACAGATGTGAGAGATGATGTTAATCAAAGTGAAACGTCAAGCATTGATAATGCTGAAGCAGAGCCACTTGAAAATTGCAGGGAAAATTTGCCCGAAACGTCAATATCACTTCCATAACCTTTTTTGATCTCTAACGATCGAATATTCTGGCCTATTACTACTCTCAAACGGGCAGCGATGCGTTATCATTAAAAGTGGTAGGTCCTAAATAAATTAACATAAGTTTTCCGTGCAATTCAAATTTTTATCTGTTCATTGTGAACGTACGCCTACTATGATCGATGGTGGATATTCAAATTCAGGGGCCCGAGGCAAGGATTTTCAAAAATTGATGTTCTCTAAAAAAGAAAAAGAGCTTTAATCTCGTCTTTCACTTTTTTTTCCAAAAATCATGGTGATCTCCAAAAAAGAGTTCTTCACTTCGGTTTCATCTCTGATCTCCCTATTTTCCTCCCAAAATCAAGGTGTTCTCTAAAAAAAAAAGTCTTTGTCAATAACAACTTCGAAACGTAATACCTTGATTGCAAATAAAATCGAATTACTCAATGTGACCAAGAGCAAGGAGCTATGGTAAAAAAAGTATTTTTTGGCTATTTGAGAGTAAACAACCTGGAAGAGTTGTTGGCCACTTTTTTGAAACGATCTGCAGAATTACAGCTAAATCTATCTGACTGCCAAGGGTAATGCTATGATTACGGTGCTAACATGAAAGGAATACAAGCTGGCCTCAGGCTAGAATTCTAAGAATTAATCCCAAAGCATTATTTGTGCCATGCGCAAATCATTTATTGAATTTATTCGTTGTAGATAGTGCCGAATCTTGAACAGAAGCTCTGATATTTTATGGTGTGTTAACGCAGCTGTACTCATTATTTTTTTCTACTCGGCGTTAGACTATACTGAAAAAGTATTTTCAGTTGTCATTAAAGTATCCATCTGCTACCCGTTGAGAGAACAGAATCAATCGCATCATGCCGTTACGATATCATTACTCAGATGTGGTGGCAGCATTGAAACAACTGGTAAACTATTCTTTGGAAAAGAAAGATGGGAAAACTGCCACAGAAGTTCGGTCTTTGATAGTTTACATTACCGGTACATCATGAAAATCTGTTTTGTTGGTCGTCATTTGGTACAACTTGTCGGCAGCGTGGTCGAGTGGTTAACGCACGGGACTGATGATCAACATGGTCTTGGTTCAAAACCCACTTGCGCCATTCTGTTGTGTTCTTGGGAAAGACACTTTATGGCACTTTCCCCTGCTTGGTGGTCTTGACAAGCAGTTCTAAATTACAGTAATATCTCTACTAAATTACTAGCGGACAGCAATATCTTGGCATCTCCAGAAGCAGGTCGGGGTAATTGCTTACCCTATGTATAGCGCCTCCGTCGCTTTCCTGCGAGTCAGGAGGATAAATATAGAGATAAAAATAATAAAAAAAAACTTACTCTTTCATATTAGCAAAACCAGCAAAATCATGCAAACCTATGGCATTTCGTTAGAGATTATAGAGCTAGAAATCAAAGCTACATCAAAAATCGCGGGACTTTTCGACCGTTTTTATTAATTTTTGTTCCCAAAATCAGGTTATATCTAAAAAAAAGGTCTTCACTTCGATTTGATCTCGTAATTCCCTTATTTTTCCCAAAATCATGATGATCTCCGAAAAAAAGAAAAAGGTTTTCACTTCGATTTGATCTCGTATTTCCCTTATTTTTCTCAAAATCATGGTTATCTCTAAAAAAAAAACAGGTTTTCACTTAAAATTAGAAAAACCCGGACATTTTAGTCAACAGGGCGGGACAAGGCCTAAAAAACGGGACTCCCCGGCTAAATCGAGACGTATGGTGAGCCTAGTTACAATTACATGTAACTGCTAACAAACAAAACAGGGTTTTGGTGAGGGGGGAGCAAAATTAAACTCATACACCACAGATTGTAGTCATTAAAAAGACGTTTTATATTCAACGTAACTTAAAAACACACAGTGATCTATTCACTATATAACTTGTGCTAAATTATTGAGAGATGAAATACTTTTATAAACCTTGATCAATAAAACTTTTTTCAATTGCATTTCAATTTCAATGTAAGATTTTTACCTCTGGTTTTAGTTTTGACCGAATCTTTGTACCTTTGTAGGAAATTGAGTTTTGGGTACTTGTTTTTAACGTTCTCAGTAAAAAACACAGGGTCAGATACATAATGGTAAATTTCTGTGATTTTTTTTAAAAAATCACTAAAAATCGGAAACGATTTACATGGCCTGAAGTTTAATTGAGTGTTCGCAAGTTAGGGTTTTATCAAACAGCTATTCAGCTGTCGCAGGAACGCTTATTAGGTTTCTAGACAAAACTTTTTTACAGCTAGAAAAAATGTTTTTAACAGCTTACCTTAGTGGTAAATCTAGTTAAATCAATAAAATTCTTTAAAACCGTAAATAACTAAACCAACCTAAAACTGGCAATAAATGTAATTTTACCTAACACACGCACATATTGAAAAACCTATTTTTTAGTAAAAATCTCACAAGTTTTTTCAACTTTTTTTAGATATTTATTTAAAGATTTTGATTGAATTAATCAATGCATAAAAACTAAATACAAAATAAATTTGAAACCAATATTTTTAATGTCAATTATTTAGAGTTTTAAAAAGCTTATTCTAATCAAAATGTGATAACTTTGTTCAACAAAATTTTTGTAGCTGATAAGTTCAGAACGATTTTGGGGTGCTGAATCCAAATCTGCAACCAGTTTTTTTCTATCACGTCTTGTTTTTGAGTTATAAGCATACTAAGTGAAATTTGAGATATCTGTCTGTGAAACTATAAATTGTTATTATGGTCATTATAAAGCTTAAAAACCTAAAAATGCTAGCTCAGCGCTTTTGTAGTTAATCCTCCTTTGAAGAATGCGAAAGAGAATTAATCTTCCTTTGAAGGCGACGCAACCTACGTCGGTACTTCTTTTGATGTGATTCTTTATCTGTGTGCACGCAATAAAACCGCCATGTTCTAGTGAAAGTTGTTTCGATGAAGTGAGTTGCGTGTCTGTATACAGGTGGACAGACTGTACAGGCTTATTGTTTCTGGTTAGTAGAAATTTGAGCTTGGAAAGCCTTTTATTGTCGATTAGCAAAATAGCTTCTGTATTCTTTAATGTATGTGTCCATTCCCACGGGATGTAAGGTTTGATTGATCAGAGACATGCTAATGGTGTATGTTTGACATTTTAACATCAATATTATGATACAAAATTAGCTACAAATACTACTGCAATTCTTGTACTAGTCATGGTATTTTGCAGTTTAGTTTAAAGTTTTGGTAAGCTGCATGCTGAAACTGATGTAGACAAGAAAATCGCTAATTTAAACGTGTTGTAGTTTTAGAAAACGCAACTACTTTTTTGTTACTTTTGCAAAATTACAGATAGAAGGAAGTGTAAAACTAATTCCAGTAGCTTTTGTTATGTTTGTGGAAAATATACCTTGCCAGCACATCGACGAAATATTGCTCATAAAATGAAAACTGCATATAAGTGCTACTTCGGTTGCAAAGTTGGTGACCAGGACAAAAAATGGGCACCTCATATTTGCTGCAATTCTTGCAACACTCAGCTACTCCGGTGGGCTGTTGGTAAGCAAAAGAAGATGACTTTTGCAGTTCCCATGATCTGGCGTGAACTAACTGACCATGTTACAGATTGCTGTTTTTGTTTAACTAATATAAAAGGATTTTCTAAAAAAAAACAAATCTAAAATTGTTTATCCAAGTTGCCAGTCTGCCCTGAAACCAGTTCTGCATGGTACTGACATTCCAATTCCTAAAGCTCCTCCTCCAAAAGTTTTTGAACATCCAGAGTCTTCATCTGAACCAGACAGTTCCAGTGAGGCTACATCAAGTGATTTGGAATTGGTTGCGGCTAGGTCAAACACTCCAGTTTTCATAAATCAAAGTATGTTGAATGATCTTGTTAGAGATCTGGCATTGCTAAAGAACAAAGCGGAAATTTTGGGGTCACGCTTAAAGCAGTGGAACTTACTTGAACAATAAACTAAAATTTCAGAGTTTCGTCATCGCAATGAAAAACTCAGCTCATTCTTTGACTCCTACAATAGCTTGTGCTTTTGTAATGATGTTGATGGTTTAATGATGGAGTTAGGGTATGAACACAAGTGTGATGAATGGAGACTATTTATTGACTCGAGTAAAGCAAGTCTAAAGGCAGTGCTTTTGCATAATGGTAATATTCACCCGTCAATACCTGTAGTACATGCAGTACAACTAAAAGAAACTTATGAGACAATCAAGCTGTTGTTAGATGCTCTTCAGTACCCTAAATATTCTTGGAAGATTTGTGGAGATTTAAAAGTTATATCTCTTATTTTAGGACTACAGTTGGGTTATACAAAATATATGTGTTTTTTGTGCCTCTGGAAAAGTCGAGATGACAGTAACCATTTTAGTGAAGTGCAATGGGAACCACGAGAAGCACTTACTGCAGACAGATTTAAAGTTAAGCATGTGCCTTTAGCTGATCCGAAAAATGTCCTTCTTCCACCACTTCACATTAAATTAGGATTAATGAAGTGCTTCGTCAGAGCAATGGATTATCCAGATTCTGGATTTAAGTATTTGAAGGAAAAGTTTGGATCGTACAAAAGTGATGCTAAACTGACTGCTGGCATTTTCATCGGTCCCGAAATTCGAAAACCTTTTGCTGATGAAAATTTTCCAAAATATCTTAATACAAAAGAATTGGAAACTTGGAACACATTGAAGTTGGTTGCAGAAAACTTTCTTGGGAACCATAGAGCTGAAAATTACATCGAAATTGTGGAAAATATGATAGAAGCATTTAGACGTCTTGGTAGTAGAATGAGTTTAAAGTTGCATTTCTTGCACTCACACCTCGAATTCTTTCCAGATAATTTAGGTGCTGTGAGTGATGAACACGGTTAAAGATTTTACCAGGACATTGCGGTTGTGGAAACACGCTACAAAGGAAAAAGTAATGCTAATATGATGGGAGACTATTGTTGGTTTTTACAGAAACAGAGTGAAACAAAATATCATCGCAGTGCAAAGCATGTCAAAAGACAATAGACTTGGTATTGTTTTATAAGTTCCAGTGAACTCTTTATTTGTGTTATCATATTTTTCCAATTTAATGATTAAACTTTAACTGAACTAATAAACAACTTTTGTAATGTTTCAACAACGTATATTAAAAATTTTGTCATAACTCGTATCGTTGTATCTCTAAAACCTGACGTGATAGATAAAAACTAAAAACAGATTTGCATTTAGCAGCCAAAATATAGCCAAGATCAGCAAAAAAACCCTGAGCTACATAAAAAAAATTTTTGTTGTCGAACAGTGTATAATTCGCAAGTTTAGTAAAAAATTTACAATCTACATGAATTTCCCTAATAACAATAAATTACAAAACAGACATTCAATCGAAAACCAGCACCAATATTAGAACAGATAACAATTATCGATATCATGATCAAAATAAGTTACTTTGATTCATAAGAGCGCTTATTTATTGGCTAAAAAGCCGAAAAAGCATTACAAAGTCGATGGGTCTGAAACTGATCAATTTGAGACAGTGACTTACTTCATGACCTCGGTAAAATTTACCGTAAACGAAGTGAAGGGATTTCAGCAATTTCAAAAAACAAAACCGGCTTACATGATAACAATGAACATTTAGTAAAAGCCCAAAAACACAATCTGCTGCTACTATTAGATCTTCTGATGACACAAAGAACATTACGCAGGATTTAGCAGAATTACAGTCACTACCAAAAGTTAAGACCACTTACGAAAATAATAAGATTTCTTGGTATTGCATCATATTGCATCATCCAAAGTTTGAGATTGCATCATACTTATTGTTCTAGCTCTGTTACCTCATTAAATGATCTCTTTTCAACATAGGTTATAAGAGTAGACATTTTTAGTGGTTTTGTGCTGAATTTTTCGAATTTCAAAAATTGTGAAAATGGGTCAAAAAAAGTCATTAGGTGAAGTTCGTAGAGGCCAAATTGTTGCTTTGCATAATGAAAGGCTATCAGAACCTGAAATTGCTGCTAAATTAAAGGTCAGCAAAGCTGCTGTGCATCAATCTATCAAGAAATTCAAGCAGTATGGCTCCTACAAGGATTTGCACAGGAGCGGAAGAACAAGAAAAACCACGATCAGAGATGACCACCTCATGAAAAGGATAGTTACGAGGTCACCACTGAGTTCTATTAACAAAGTTCGAGCTGCTTTGCTGTAAAGAGGGGTTACTGTTGGCCGCATGACTGTTTCCCGACGTCTTTCACGGAATTTGGCCTAAAATCCTACAAGCCTGCAAGAAAACCTCGTCTTACACCTGCAATGAAGGCTAAACGGTTAGCCTTTGCCAAGAAACATCAGGACTGGACGCCAGCACAGTGGGGCAAAGTCATGTTCTCTGATGAATCTACGCTGCAACAATTCGTAGTTAGGAAAAGACACGTTCGACGGTCACGTGGAACGCGATTTAATGAGAAATCTACGATTTCTACGATGAAGTATCTACCAAGTCAAATGATTTGGGGTGCGATTTCTGAACATGGTGTGGCTGGGATCTCCTTTTTGCCATCTGGAACAACCATGAACGGCTCTCGTACCATTGAATTGCTGGCAGAAAAGCTAAAAATTCATATGGCAGTGCATAGCTGTACTATCTTCATGCAAGATGGCGCTTCTTGCCATCGATCGAAAGTTGCCAAGACTTTTCTGGCTGAGAACCGAATCAAGGTTCTGGATTGGCCGGGCAACAGCCCTGACCTCAACCCTATTGAGAATCTGTGGACTATTATGAAGAATAAAGTTGCCGAGAAACATCCATCAAGTGTTAAGGACCTTGAGAAAGTGATTAAAGAAGTGTGGGTGAAAGAAATCTCCCAAGAATTCTGCAAAAATCTTTTGCACAGTATGCCAAGGCGCCTGCAAGAAGTGATAAAAACTGGAGGGGGATCCACAAAATACTAACTTTAGGTTAAAATACTGTAAGTTTGGTGGATACAGCATTAAAAGGGCAATTACAATGAGAATTTTGCGTGAAAATAAAAAATTATTGAGAATAAATCAGCTTTTATGGAGTTTTGAATTAAGTTTTGTCAATTTTGCTTTAAAATTAAGTGGTCTTAAACTTTTGGTAGTGACTGTATGTTCTTACATATTACAACAATGTGTAGCAGTGAACAAGCTACAAATGTCAAAATGCAGATAAAAGCAGAATAATTGTTACTAATATATCCTTTAAACCAGAGCTTCTCAGCCAGTGACCCGCTACGCTCTTTTTGGTGGGAAGTGCGCTTTTTAATGAGACATTTCACTTTGAAAGGTGCAAATAGCAGCTATTTTTTTAAAATTAATTTTAATCATCAGTTAAAACTGACAGAAGCTTTTGAAGGCTACTTTGGTTTTTTAATAAATTTTCAGACCAAACTGGAGAAATTGGACACAGATGCAAAGTGAAGACCTTTTTGTTACTTTTTTAGTATGATATACATGTATTTTTTAGCTTATTTTTAGGTTTTTGAGGCTTACATATATCTTTTAGCTTATTATATATTTTTTTAGCTTTTTGTGGCGAAACTGGAAAAATTGGACACAGATGTAAAGCGAAAACCTTTTTTTTTAGTTTTCAGCAGTTTTTTCAGATGAAAATGAGTGATATTCTCCGCGAAATGCTACAAGGTTATGATTAGGGCAATCGTCGATAAAATTTGGGAAAAATTGTATTGTTTCCAAAATTTTTTCGGCTGGTACGCTATGCGCATTGCTCGGCTTCAACAGTTTTCCAAATTTTTTGGTCCGTGATTTTAAAAAGTTGAGAAGCACTGCTGCAAACAAACAATTAAACAAACACACTTCGGGAAATCAGAAAAAAACAAAAGTTTCTTTCATTCGTTATTTATTACAGCAAATCAGTTATGGGTGATGCACCATGCAGATTTGCTTTAATCGGGATGGGAACCTTAACAAGAAAAAAAATCACTCCTTATTCAGACTTCGAGCATACCATTATGTTTGAAGAAAACTGTCAAAAGATGGAAAACTATCAACAAGTTTTGAAGTATTTCAAATAGTATTCTGTGATATTTCAAATAGTTAAAAATATTGCAAATGACAGCTTGAGCCAGTGTTTTTTAAGGTATTTTAAGGAACCAATGCGGACTCTCAAAATATGCTTCTGTTATCAATACTAACAACACTAAGTACGCTTCACAACAATAGGTAGAAATAAGTTAAACTTTTTCAAAACACCATGCAGATTTGCTTTAATTGGGATGGGAACCTTTACAAGAAAAAAAATCACTCCTTATTCAGACTTTGAGCATACCATTATGTTTGAAGAAAACTGTCAAAAGATGGAAAACTACCAACAAGTTTTGAAGTATTTCAAATAGTATTCTGTGATATTTCAAATAGTTAAAAATGTTGCAAATGACAGCTTGAGCTAGTGTTTTTTAAGGTGCTTTGAGGAACCAATGCGATCTCTCAAAATATCCTTTTGTTATCAATACTAACAACACTAAGTACGCTTCACAACAATAGGTAGGAAAGAGTTAAACTTTTTCAAAACAGTGTTTATACAGTCAGCTACAGTGACAAATTGATTTTTTTCCGTTTTCATTCTATGTGAGAGAGACATCTATCTGCATCAATCAGCAAACGCTTTTCACTGCTCAATCACTCTGCAGCGCTTTTTTCTCTCTTATTTTCATTGCCAAAGCGTGCACGTGTAACGTGCCGATTTCTCGACAAGATTAGTTGATTCATTTGCCTCCCTTGTGTTGTTGTGCTCAATGATTCTTCTAAATGGATACGATGCTGCTTCCACTACTACCTTTTCTTGAACTTCTACGTTGTGCCGTAATCGAGATGGTGCTAATGGATGTGGATTTTTTTAATTTCTGGAAGTTATGTCATGTCTTCGTTGTAGTACTGTCCTTCTCCAACTTCTTTTATACTATGATCTTCTAAAGTTTGTTATTAAACCTGTTCTTCAGTAATCTCAACTGAAGTAGGTGGCTGTTCTTGTGAAGTTTATTTTTATTGTGTTTCCTCTGGTGGAAAATGTCTATTTATATATTTCTGGATTGCTTCCTCTTCTTCTTCTTGTTGCTGATTGTTCTGTCCTGTTTCTTTTGTGCTGCTTCTTCTTGCTGTTGCCCCGAGTCTTCTGAGTTTCCTTGGTTGCCTCGTTTCGTTTTTTGCTGCTGCAAATTTAACTTGTTTCTGTTTGTTGGTCTTCGTTAATTTATTCCTGGGTGTTCCGTTCTTAAAAATCGCTTCATTCCGTTCTTAATTTCGTAATTCTTAAAGAAAATTCCTGAATATTTCCTTGACTTGTTAGCCATTGTGACATGGTGGCGTAATAATGGTTATTTGTGATTGGCTTGAATTTAGTGAGTTTCAGAACATTCGAACAACTTATGACCGATTGATATAAGTAAGGCTCACTCGGAAGCGTGATTACTATTCATTTTAGTAATTTGGTATTGGAAATTTGTTAGCTGTGTGAATTCATAGTTTTTGAACGCAAGTCTCTGGTTGCTTACGTTATTGTTGAAGAATTAAGCTAGTGAGCTTAACCTGGTGTTGATTTTCTACTATTGTGGGCCCCTAAGTGGATTGGGGCATATTTTTTAATAAAGAAGTTATTGTGGTAGTCTGAGCTGTGGTTTAGCTGACTATATTTTTGCTGTTACTGGTTCCTAGGGCAGGTCCAGTAAGAAGATTTAAGAATTTATCTTGTGGTAGGCAGTCAAGATTGTGTTGTCGGTGAGAGCCTTCTTAGCAGGCACCGAAAGGTTAGAAGATTAAACAACTTACCGAATTACTGAATCAATTTCTACAAAATTTTCAAAAACTAATTCTGTGAAAGTAACAAAAATTTCAAAAACTTTTTACAAGCTCAACAAGTAAAGTTTTAAGATCAAGTTAATTTGTTAAAATAAGGAGAGTTGGTTAAATTGAATAGCCTATCCTTAACCCTAGATTCATAACCTGGGTAATTATTACCCTTAAATTTTTTTTAAATCATCTTACATTTGGCATCCTGAGATAAATCTTGCCAGCTTGAAGGTATTTTCAGTTGATTAATAGTTGTCATAGGTGGTGGTCACATTTTTTTTTCTGAGTAAGTATTTTAAATTTTGAGGGTAGAATTTACCCATGTTATGAACAATGTTATTTATTGTGGGGTAGATTTTACCCATGTTATGAACAATGTTATTTATTGTAGGGTATATTTTACCAAATTTATGAATTATGTAATTTTTTGTGGGGTATATATTATCCATGTTATGCTTTTTACTATTAAGGATTTATAGGAGGTTTATTAATTAAGGTAATTTGACCTTTTTATAAGTATGTAGATAGATTTAGGTAAATTTTACCTTTTAATAGGTAACTCATGGATATGTAATAGGTAGGCATGTAATTAGAATGGTAAAATGGTATTATAGGTGTTAAAGGTAGATGGGTTGATTATAAAAATGTATTATGCATCTTAATATATTTATTCAACTTTTTTTTTCAGACATTATCTAAATGACTAAAAGGAGCTTTAACGATTCTGAGATAGCCGATTTATTGGAACAAAGTGATTATGATTCCAATGATCAAGATGAATCTTTAGACCTTGAGATCGATAACGTTGAACTCACTGATAGTGACGATGACCCAGATTATTTACCTCCTTCTGATGAAGACGATCCTGAAGTTGAGACCTCAGAGCAAATGAAAAAGCAGCCTAAAAATAGACCCATGATTTCCAATGATTCAGATAAAATCATACAATTCAAAACTGAACTAATCCATGGAAAAATAAATATACATGGAAAACAACTCATCAGGAAGAAGGGAGGCCAAAACAACAGAGAGGAAGAATTCCTGCTGGAAATATCATGAATATTAGACCAGGGTCTACTCATACTGCAAAAGAAGCAAAAACTGAGCAAGAATGTTTCAATCTTTTCATCACCAATGAAATGATAAATATTATTGTTCTTCATACTAATGCAGAAATCCGCGCAAAAAGGAACTCGTATAAAGTAATGAAATCTACAACATCTGAAACCTGCATGGAGGAAATAAAAGCCCTAATTGCAATTCTCATTAAAGCTGCTGCACTTTAAGATAATCACCTTACAACAATTGAAATGTGGGACAACTTAAATGGTCGCATTTGGTACAGAGCCCTTATGAGCAGAGACAAATTCAACTTCTTGCAAAATTGCTTGAGATTTGATGACAAATCAACTAGATTAAAAAGAAACTGACCCATTTGCCCCTATAAGAGAGATATGGGAAAAGTTCATCCATAAGTGTAAATCTTGCTATAGCCCTTTTGAATTTTGTACCTTAGATGAACAACTGTTGGCCTTTCGAGGACGATGTTCTTTCAAGATGTACATACCTAACAAGCCATCCAAATATGGTATAAAAATTGTGATGCTTTGTGACAACAAAACTAAGTATATGCTAAATGCAGAGGTATACTTAGGAAAAGGCACACATACTGAAGGGCTTGGACTAGCAGAATATTTTATAATGAACTTAGCAAGTCCAATATTTGGAAGTAAGAGAAATATAATCATGGATAACTGGTTCACTTCTGTTTCTGTGGCTAAAAAATTGCTTCAAGTTCCTCATGAAATAACTATAGTTGGAACTCTTAGAAAAAACAAGCCAGAAATTCCACCTGAAATGCTAGAAGTAAGAAAGGAAAATGTTGAAAAGGCAAAATTTTGCTTCAATGATAAACTTACAATGCTTTCTTATCAGTCAAAACCTCATAAAAATGTAATTCTTCTATCAACAATGCATGTTGGAGAAGATTTCATCGGAAACAAGCCAGAGATGATACACTTCTACAATTCAACTAAAGGTGGAGTGGATGCTTTTGATCAGATGTCTGCACAAATGTCTTGCAGCAGAAAAACTAGAAGATGGCCACTTTGCATATTCTATGGAATGTTGAATACAACAATTATAAACTCATGGATTATTTTCAAAGAAAATACCACAGAAGATTGCAAAAGGCGAAATTTTGCATTAAAGGCCTGTTTTCACTACGAGCGTGGAAAAAAGCATTCTTTGTTTGTTTTATTGATTTTTTTGCGCTCGCTTCAATTTTAACTGCTTGCTTCAATCGAAGATCAATAAAAGAGAGAAAGAATGCTCTTTTCCACGCTCGTAGTGGAAACGGGCCTTAACACTTGCAAATGAACTTGGTGAAGAATGGATGAAGAAAAGACTTCAGAATCCCAGTCTCCCAACCATTCTCAAGGATGAAATAAAACTCATGCTGGGTGTAGCAATGCCAAGATCTTCGAAAGAGCTGCAAGAAAATAAAATCGAGAAACAAACAAGATGCAAGCAATGTGTAGGAATTAAAAAAGATAGAAAAACAAAAATACTGTGTTACCAATGTGAAACACCCGTCTGCTTGGAACACAAAATTAGTTTGTGCTTTGAGTGTGCTCAAAATTTATAGGTTAAGTGCCCATTCGCAAATTTATTTAGTTTACCAATTCTTATAAAATAAAAATTAGCATGAAATTTAGTGTTTTAGTTTCATTTACCACCTTTAATTTGAAAAAAATTTAGATTGGATAATAATTACCCATTGTTATGATTAATGTAATTTTTAATAGGGTTATGAATCTAGGGTTAAATAAACTGTTCGTAAATGTGGTTAATTTAATTGAACTGTGTGGAAGGAATAATTTATTTTGAAGACTCCAGAGGGGAATTACAAGCAAATTCCTCACAACTAAAGGTACTGTGGAATTGGATTTTCTAGTTAAGCTGTGAACTGGTAGTCTGTTTCTTTTATTAATTTGCGGCAATTGTGGTTTTATTTAATTTGGTTGTGTATTGATTTATTAAGATTATTAGCTATGTCTAGTGAAAATATTAACATAGAGCTGCTCGATGTTGGCCCATCTGGTTTGGGGTCAGATGAGGTTGTCCCTGGGTTGTTGGGGGAGTGCAGGTTGGTGTTCACTTAGGGATGACCACTAGATCTATGGCCAGGGGGGTAGATGGTGATGGGATTATTGACCCAGAGGATAGTGTCTCCAACTTGGGGTCCAGAGCTCCATGTACCTCTGTTCTGTCTGAAGCACAAATTGAAATTCAACGGCAGATGGAGACTAGTCGCATCATGGCTGATTTAAGGTTAGCCAAACTGGCCTGGGAGGAAAAGCAGGCACAACTGGCCAAAGAGGAGAGGCAAGCACAACTCGTCCAGAAGGAGAAAGAGGCAGAGCTCAAGGCGTTAAAGGCTGAATTTTTAAAGAAGGGCTTGAGAACCAGACCATGACAAAAAAAAGCAGCATTAAAGGCTGAATTTTTAAAGAAAGGCTTGAGAACCAGACCATGACTTACGAGTCATGGTCTGGTTCTCAAGTCAGTTCAAGGCAGTCAGCCCACACCAGAACCGATTTACTTCTTGAAACTCATGGTGGGTATTTGAATACAAATAGTCTGCAAAGTAAGGCTGTGATCTCTGGTGGTAGTGGTGAGGCTGCTGCTGATGTGTTGCTCCCCAAGACTGCTGTCCGGGAGAATTTAACCTCACAGAATTTTTTTGATTCAAATAATTTGATAGGTAGCAATGATAGGTCTCTGTGGGGCAATGTGGCTTTTGGGGCTGCCTGAAGTGTGCCTCCTCGCTTTGAGAATTATGTAGTTTCCCCTGGTGTACCGACTGGTCGGGCAGAGACATGCCCTAAAAATTGTAGTCTATCTGGTGTGAGTGCTGTTGAATATGATGGTGGCATTAAAAATAAGTATGTTAGTGCTGCCTTACCTGCTGTAGCGAATGCTAGATCTTGCAATGTTAGTGGTTTAAATTTGAATAATGGATTGCCTCCTGCGTAGTAAGGCTCGACTCAGCAGGACAGTTTCTTTCAGTATCAAAATTGTCGTACTTTCATAGATAAGGCGTCTTTGATTAACTACAACGGAAGTAATATGCCGTGTATTTTCTTTCACAATCGCATTAACACTAGAATGCCCAATGGAGTCAAAATGACTCCTTTGGATAGTTTGCCTTTGCATATCTTTTCACTTGCTTGCTTTCAGGAAAAATCCTCCCGTGACTTTTCATCATTAGTAGTGCCATGGACTCCTAAATAATAGAACCTGGACTGGAAACGGAATTGAAAATCGCAGAGCGCGTGTACAAAGGTAGACCAGTTGTAAAAAGCTAAAAAATTAGTTTGATTTTTTAGAAACTATTCACTGTTAAGTTATCAAACTTAGAAGTATGGCTTGCAAAATATAATGAACAATAGATTTATGATAAATGTGAAAAGAATGCTGGAAAAAAATCAGTGTAGGTTTATTAGAAAAAGATTAATGACTAAGGAAAATATGTAAGAATCACAAATATTGCACACATTAATTTACAAATACTAGCAAAATTTATATTCTACTTCTGGTATTCAGGTAAAATTTTTTATCAGTTAATAATGTAGGCAACTTACGAATGAACAGCTATTTTCTATTTGTTGTGTATTTTTTCACAGAATCAAGCTTGATCATTGCATAGTTTAACAATGGCATTATAATTTATTCACTATTATTTTTGTGACATTAGTAAAAACAATAAAAGAAGTAATACATTTTTTTATTTTTTAATTTATATGCAACAACATTTATGTCTTATTTATCTGCTACTTCAATTGAATGTTACTACTGAATAAATTATTGAATTTAATACAATTAGTACATTTATTATTGAAGCACATAATTGCATTTTAAAGTTTAGTGTTTTTCTACTTTATTTTTTGATTATCTTATTTTAAAAGTGTATTTAAAGGTTATTATTTTTTGGTTATCTTATTTAAATTTAAGGAAAAGGCATTTTTTTAACCTTTTAATTACCTTTTTTTGCATAGAAAAATATTTATTTAACAGCAATACTGCAAAAACAGTGTGAAAATTTTTTGCAGTCTGACAATTTAAAAAATTTTGATGATTTGTTAGAAAAACTTTCATGCACAGTTTTGTCTCCACAGTTTGTTTTATACGTATAAATCAGAAGCAGGAATTTCTTTAATATATTTGTCTATTGAACAACCATTCTCAATTTTGTTTTCCATAAACATTGATAAAGATCTGCATGTGCAAATCTATCATGAAAAAAAACTTATTCCTCCTTCTTGTTACCATCACATTTTGTCTTCTGAGAAAGTAACACTATTTTCTGAAGTAGAAAATTTAATAGCCTTTGCAAAAAATTTAGACCAAAACATCACAACATTAATGGAAACAATTAAAGCAAAATTATTAAATCTAATAGAAAAATACATTGATTTGTGCCAGGATGACTATAAAAAAAAACCATTGAATTTTATATTGGAGCAATTGAAATTACTTTTTATTACTAAAAAACAACGTCACTATTCAGTAGAAATGTTGGTCATGTCTTACATAATGCATGCAACCAGTTCTAAGGCATATGAAAGGCTATGTCAAGAGCAAATTATTATATTACCTTCAGTGAAAACATTGAGAAAAATAACAATGAATCTAGACCAAAGAACTGGACTTGATGATTCTGATTATCTTAATATAAGATTTTCAAAGTTAAACTTTTTTGACAGAAATGTTCTCTTGATGATTGATGAAATATATCTTTCAAAACGTGTCGAATCAAGTGGAGGACAGGTTTTTGGCTTGACTGAAAGTTGTGCTGTAGCTGCCACAGCTTTGTGTTTCATGATTAAGTCTTTATCTAGTGCAGTGGTTCCCAACTGGGGGTACTCGTACCCCCAAGGGGTACGAGACTGAACATCAAGGGGTACAAAGATCCTTGATCCACCGTGCCATTAATTGTTAGATTTGTTAAATAATTAATTGCAAGATCAATTTAATCTAGACTCCTTAAAATTGCTAGACCCCTTAAAATAAGGAGTCTTTCTTAAAATTTTTCATTACCTAACTTAATTGCCACGTAATGCTTCGCAATATTTTGTATTTTTTGGCAACAATGGCAATTGTTTGAATTCTATTATTTATTTTCGAAATATAAAATTAAAATTTTTTGCAGCTTAGAAATCAGAGCTCAGGAGATAGTTTTGAGTTCAGCTGAAGGTCAGGAAGTGGCATAGGTTTTTAGTGGAAGTAGGCTTATTTCAATTTCAGTATTGCAGAATATCATCGGGCTTTGCCTGTCGGTTTGTATGCCTTTTCAGGGTGTGGCTTCGCTAATCTCTCAAAAGCATACAGACTATAGGCCTACTGGGATAAATTTAGTATAAATTGGCAATGAGAATTTTTGACCTACCGTGATAATTATTTTTGGCTACAAATACAAAAATGGTCCTTGCCACCTGAAGTGATCCTCGAGCAAGATCGAAACCGGTCGTGGTAGCTCGGTTCAAATCCTTGTCATTAAATCATTATTCATTTTGTGAAGCAATGTCCCAAGTGTTCTTTGTCCCGGACCTCACTACTGAATTTGATTTACGCTCACCAACCATGGTTAAAGCACTCTCGGTTTGAAAATCTCGTGACTTTGACTCTTGTCTTAACCTTTATCGAAATATAATGTGTAGAATATATATTTTTACAATTTTAGATCAATTTCAATCAGCTAAATCTTTTAATCACTAAAATTTTATAAGCTTATTATGGCTAAATCTTCAGTAGCAAAGAAGAGAAAATGGAGGGAAGAGTACACACATTTTGGCTTTACCATGACGAAAAGCAATGATGGAGATGAAAGACCGCAATGCATTCTTTGCAACGTTTTGTTTTGCAATGCGAATATGAAACCTTCAAGACTAAAAGAACATTTCAACAATAAGCATGGAGGTGTTAAGCCTGGTCAAGATTCGGAGTCACTAAAGATTAAAAGAGTTCGCTTCGATTCGAGTGGAACTCTTCCAAAGATGGGGTTCGTACCAGCAGATAAGCCACTGCTACTTGCCTCCTACAAAGTAGCATATGAAATTGCTAAAAACAAAAAACTGCACACAATTGCTGAAAATCTTATAAAACCGTGTGCTTTAGAAATGGCTGGTATAGTTTTAGGAAAAGAAGCAAAACAAAAATTACAGCAAGTACCTCTCTCTGACAATGTTATATCGAGCAGGATTTCAGACATGAGTGATGACATTCTGAAACAAGTAATTACGGACATAAAAAGCAGTCCAACAAAAATCTCCATGCAATTGGATGAATCTACAGATGGAGCAAAATAGCTCTTAGCTATTGTTAGATATGCAAAAGGTGAAACTGTTTGTGAGAACTTTCTGTTTTGCAAACCACTGCAAAAAACAACAACTGCACTCGATATCTTTAATATGGTGAAAGAATTTTTCTTCAAACATGAGTTAGATATGAGCTTGATTGGTTCTATCTGTACTGACGGTGCACCCGCCATGTTAGGTAATCGTTCCGGTTTTGCTGCTCTCTTGAAGCAAAAATTACCAACGCTAAAAGTTACGCACTGTATGATTCACAGACAAGCACTTGCCTCAAAACGTATGCCAAAAAGTTTGAAAGATGTTTTTGACACATGTGTTCGGATCGTCAATAATATCAGAAAAAATGACACGAGTCACAGAATTTTTCAGTCTTTCTGCGCCCAAATGGGAAATCAGCACGATATTCTGCTGTACCACACTGAGGTAAGGTGGTTATCTCGAGGCCGAGTGATGTCACGATTTTTTCAACTTCGAGAAACAATCAAGTTGTATTTACAACATCGAAATTCTAATCTGGCTGCCTCATTTGAAAGTGATGAGTTCGTTCAAAGCGTGGCTTATATTGCTGATGTCATGCATCACCTAAACGAGCTAAACCTGTCGCTTCAAGGGCAACAGATAAATGTAGTTACAGCTTGTGAAAAAGTTAAAGCTTTTAAGCTAAAATTATCCCTGTGGTCTCGAAGAATTGAAAATGGAAACCTTGCTAATTTTCCTTCTCTTGATGAAATTGCAAATAACTCTTTGCTGCAAAACGTCAAAAATGAAATTATTTCCCATTTAAGGATGCTGGTTGATTCTTTCGATGGTTACTTTTCTGCTGGTGAATTGAATTATTACCAGCATTGGATTATAAATCCATTTCTTTTTGATTTAACAAAAATGTCTGATGATGATAATTTGAAGGAGAACCTCATCAAAATGAAAAGCTGCCAAGAATTGAAATTGTTATTTGACAAATCAAAGTTAGAAGATTTTTGGTGTGCTGCTATGGAAGCCATGACAGTGTTAATTCCCTTTTCAACAACTTATAACTGCGAAAGTAGCTTTTCAACCATGATGTATATGAAGAATAAGTACAGAAATCATCTACAACTGGAAGATGATTTACGTGTTGCCACTAGTAAAATCGAACCATCATTTGAGCGAATTTTATCAATGAAACAACAACAAATATCTCGCTGAGAAGTGACAAACAAAATAACAGACAATTCTTTTTTAGTCTTCTTACCGCCTTAAACAATTCTTCTAACTTTTTCCCTTTGTATGTTTCATTCCAATATTCATTTTTAGCTTTTTTGACAATTTATTTCTTTGTGTGATTTTTGCAATTTTGTGTAAATACAGGTTTCACGTTTAATTGACCAATAAAACCAATATAATTCAGCAATATATATCTGCAAAATTCCACCAGAATTTTTTGGGGGTACGAAGAATATTCTGACCTGCAAAAGGGGTACGAGCAGCAAAAAAGGTTGGGAACCACTGATCTAGTGGCTATCAAGATATGGTAGGAATTTACCCAATTAAAAATTTAAAAGCTGAAACACAAAAAGCTTGTTTTGATAAAGTTATGCTACTTGTTCATGAAATTGGATTTAATGTTATTGGAATCTGTGTTGACAATGCTTCTGCAAATAGAAAGTTTTTCAAAGATTTTCTTTGTAATGGTGCATGGAAAACATCCATTCCAAACAAGTATACAGATGGAAAAATCTTTTTAATATTTGACCCTACTCACATAATTAAGAATATATATAATAACTTAGTGAACAGAAGAATGTTTGAAATGCCTTGTATGACTCCCATACTTGATACTCCACTTACAGCCAGTTTTGCAGATATAGAGAAAGTTTACAATCTTGAATGCCAAAAACCTTTAACATGTTCGCTGCCATCGTATATTTTTAGCTTTTTTGTGACCACCTCTCAGGTGCCATTGGTTGTAGTGCAATTTTTGTGGAAAAAATTGCAAGAAATGTTTCTGTTGGGTTATCTCTAGGTTGAAGGAACTTTATTTTTTCTTCTAGCAGGTGTGACCACGGCTGGGTCACGTGGCACCCGATGAATGAACAATTGCTCAGGTGCCGCGTGACCCACCGGTGGGTCACGCTACTCTTAAACTATATTTTGCTTTTCAGGTATATATGAATAATTATTTCCTTAGTTGTAGCATTAGAAGTTGTGATGATAAATTTTTTAGTTGTTACACAACATCACTTTTCAACAATACCTTTCTTTCAGTAGAAAAAATAAATTTTCGAACAAAATGTGTCTGCAGTGTTTTTTTTACATAACTGAGGTGCCAATGCAGCAAAACCAAGTCCTGTCTCAAAGTGCCAGAGAAAAAAGAGCAATTGAAAAAGAATTAATGCGTGACCCACCGGTGGGTCATGCGGCGCTTAAATAAAATGCCACATGACCCACTGGTGGGTCACATGGCAGCGAACGTGTTAAGGATTGCCCATCGTCTAACAGAAACAGTTTTAAAACCCAATAGTATAGAAAAAGTTAATGTTAAACTTGCTCTGGCTGTGTTTCATGAGTCAACTGTGATTGGATTAAAGGAATATGGATTTCATGAAACTGCTTCTGCTATTGATTTGTTTTTGAAGCTGTGGAATATTTTAAATGTTTCAACATCAGAAATTGGAAAGCATAAACGGGATATTTCTCGTGACCCAGTTCGATCCACTGCTGATTGGAAGTTGAAATTTTTGATGGACTTCGGCCATTATGTTAGTTTTTGGAAAAATTCAAATGTAATATAAGTATGTTTTGCAAACTTTTCACATCCGACTGGCTGTTTGCAAAATCTTTGTATTACTTAATGATCTTTCTGTGATTTTCTTTGTTACAATGTTTTCATTGTTATGTTTATATGGGTATTTTCTTAATATCTTTTTTTTTTCTATTCAGCAACCTGGATTAACTGAACACACTTCCCGTGCTTTGCATCAAACATGTGAAGCAATAACGCAGATGTCAAAATACTTGTTGGAAAACTGTGGCTTCAATTATGTGCTGTTTGGAAAAATTCAATCAGATACGATTGAACAAAGATTCAGCCGAATTCGTCAACTCAGTGGAGCAAATTATTATATTTCTATGAGACAACTTCAAGAAAGTGACAGGAAAATCCGCTCAATCTCATTGTTGAAATATTCGCAAATATCTATCGCTGAGATTGATATCATAGTCAAAACAAAATGCACTAGTAACAATAAATTAATGGCCACAGCAGAAGCCTTGCAAGCTGAGCTACTATTTAATATATTGCCGACAGAAAATGATGCAGCTGTTATATTTTATGTTACCGGATACTGTTGCAAATCACTGGTTAAATCAACAAGATGTGTTGAATGCAAAACAGCTACTGTTGCAACCATAGTTGAATATGTTCCTCCTTTAACAACAACTATGCATGAGTATGCAAACAAATTTTTTGATGGCATAAATCGTGGGGGTCTTTGGAAACCAACAACCGAGTTATATGAAATTGGTTGTCTTTGTTGGAAGGTTTTTGCTGAACTTTGCAATAGTGACTTGAAAAAGTCATTTTTAAGTGCCGAAAATCAGCAGAAAATTTTTAAAGAAATTGTAAACATATCTTATTTTAATGATGATGTTGCTTTTCGGTCGCTTCCAGTATTGTGTAGCAACGGGCACAATATTGTAGAAGGAGTGTCAATACGTTTCTACAATTGCATGTGCAAAAATTTAATTCGCCAATTAACGGAAAAGGGGCGTAGAGGTACTAGTGCCAAAATTAGAAAACTTAATAGTAATTAAACTGTAAATACTCCCAGTTAAAATTATTGATTTTTGCAAATATTATTACTAGTTTTTTTTAGATAACGTCTAGCTATGCGTAAAAATAATAATTCGTTTGTTGTTGTCCGGATTTAAACATTTAGTAATGTTACTGTTTTTTATAAACCATTTAAACTCGTCAAGCTTCTAAAATTTGCCGAAATTCATTAATGTTTTGCTTTTTTTAAGTTTAGGTTTGTGTTACTTTGTATCACATCCTGAAGTATATTTTTGTTAAAGCTACTGTTACATAAACCACCTTAAAACGTTGCAAGTGAACTGTAAATTGCAGTCCAGTTACTTATAAAATATTGTTACGTAGTTTTTTCATTCTTCTGTTTTGGTCTTTCATTTTGTAGTACTTGTGTACATATCAAACGTACTTTATGATTGATCTTAGTTACCTACAAGCTTTCTACAAGCTTCTCCCAAAACCAAGCTTGTCACAACGTTTATGCGTTCGATAATAGTTTTTACTTTACTCATGTATGCATTTTATTTTTTCATATATATTTTTATCTAATTGTTTATTACATATTTTTGTTATTCTATTTTGGAAGTTGATGTTATTCTACTGTTTGTTTTTCAATATAGCCTTTTAGTTTGATTGTAGCTTTTTAAATCATGCTTATACCAAATCAGAGAAATAGTCGCTAGACTAAGATGATGTTTATCATAGAATCTCATTCGTACTAAATTCAAGTTGACTAAAAAAGAACATTTTTGGTTCAACTAGGCTGTGGGCCGACCCAAACGTTTCCGCTGCAAATATCAATCAAGTAAAGCTTTAATTTAACCAATTTATGCTTTTAAAAAAAGCATCAATATTTTTTTTCTAAAAAGACAATTTTACTGCAATGGCCTACTTTTGTACACTCGTAATTTCTCGTTTCCAGTCCAGGTTCTATTATTTAGGAGTCCATGGTAGTGCCTAACACTCTCTTGGAACAGCATGAGGTTTTATCAGCTCTAAAAATGATTTTTTTAATATTTACCTCCAATGCCCAAAGGAGTCATTTTGACTCCCTGTATAGCACATTGACTGCCAAGCCCATTTTCAGAAAATGGTTCCCAGAGGCCATGGTGCAAAAAAATTTTTTTCTGATGTATTTTAACTAAAAATTACTTATATATATCGAAATTTCCTATGTTAGTGCATTTTAGGTATGAAATTTAACTTTTTCCGTGTCAGTCACTAATGTCTGACGCGGCCCCAGATTGAAACGTTTTTGCGCCAGGCCATGTCAGTCATTTTTGGTAGACAGTAATTGCTACACATTTTGCTGTTCTTGAAACCCCCAACTATCAATTTACTGAAAACGTAAAGGATTGCGGTGATTGCTGCTCTTTTACTGTATTTCAGATACGCTACATATAGAAATTTTCAAATATGACTAAACAAAAGTTAACTGCTGATCATATAGATATGCTTATGCAAGAATCTGATTTTGACTCTAGTGAATCAGACCATGATGATTCTTGTGATGATGCAAATTGGGATTTTGTCATTGGGATTTTGTGTTTTGTCAACGAAGCATGCACCGGTTATGAAGCCAATCACACAACGCACTCCACGTGCTGCTTCATCAGACGCAGTTGGACAAAGAAGACGACGCCAAAGAGCTACCAAAAAACCACTTGCTATCTTGGAATACAACAAAGGCAAAGGTGGAATCGATCTTTCGGACCAAATGGCGTCATACGCTACTACCCTTAGGAAGGGGGTCAAATGGTAACGAAAGCTAGCAACCGAACTATTGCTGGGGATGTCGGTTGTAAATGCTTGGGTGGTCTATAAAGAAGTGACCAAAACAAAAATAAAAATTTCTAAGTTCAAGGAACTGCTCGTGGAGCAACTGTTATCAGATGCCGGTGTTGTCACACCTTCAATTTCAGGTTCTTCTGCGCCACATCACCATCTGGTTGAGCGTACAGGAGCCCTTGGAAAAAAAATTAGATGAGCATGTGCCTCCTGTTATGCAAAGGCGAAGCAAGAAGGTGGCAGTGATGGGGCAAGAAAGAACTATTCAAAATCATACACATATTGTGATTTGTGCCCTGGACAACCACAGATGTGCCGAAAATGCTTCTATGAACTTCACAAATGAACAGACGTGATATTCACATTTACGTTGTTGTCGCTTTTTGTTGTATTTCTTTCAAATAAACAAAATTTGCTAAAATTTGTGTGTCGGTTTATAACTTTTTTATTTTTTGCACTTTGCTAAAACCAAAGCTACCAAAATATTCCTCAGAGGCCACGCTATCAAACCTCCATTCGATTTGCACGTACTGTCACCCATAAGTGAGAGACGTGGCCTAGACGGAAAATTCGAGTGTCACCCACATATGACTGACGGTGATCGTAATGAAACATTACGTGTCACCCATATATGACTGACATGGCAGTCAAAGTGATAGAGATGCTTAGAAAAGTAGTTTGTGGACAAAAGGCAATGATACTGTTTTTGTGTTTTGAAGCAGAAATTCAATTTAAAAAGCCAATTGTATTTTTGAAACAGCTTGAAGGCTTCTCAGCTGTCAAGTATCTTTGCAAAAGCTTTATCACTCTCTTATCAGTGTCAAAATACAATAGCTCGTTTGGTTGCGACATTGTGAGTGAATTGTCACTCTATTGTCTATAGTGTGTCAACAATGCCCTATAGATAAGCGGATTATCACCTTTGTTTCGACTTGCTGTGCGTGGTTCTGATTGCAAGTACAGTCCGATCGTAGCTGCGCTTTAGTTTGAAACTTGAAGCAGTCAGTATTTGAGTATGTCTACAAGACGAGGTCTTAGAGCTAGAGAAGTTTTGTCTGAGCTAAATGATATTCCTGAGGATGTGTCTGAATATGAGGATGAAAGCTGCAGCCTTGATGCAGATGATGATTTCATACCAGAAGCAGATGAATCTAGCTCTTCTAGTGAAGATGAGAATGTGAATGCAGCAGGTACGTGATGCAGATGGAGTTGTAATATCTCTATTTTTGTGTTTTTTTAAGTTACATTTGTTTTTTTGTGTTAGGTAACCAAGATACATGCACAAGCAGTTTGCAAAGTGCTTTGGAATGCGAGGAGGAGGATGATACACTGTTGACTGCAAAGGATGGCACTAAATGGAAGAAGGTACAAGTCGGTGAACAGTCCACAGGCAGACTTGCAAGTCATAATATTCTGAAGGAATGGCCTGGCCCTTCGAGTTACACGCGTAAAAACATACAGGCTGGAAGTCCTGCGAGTGCCTGGCTTTTATTTATTGACAAGTTTATACTTGAACATATCCATACGTGCACCATTACTGAAGCTCATAGGCAAACCGGAAACAAAGAATTTTCTCTAACAAACAATGAATTGCTAGCATTTATTGCTGTCATGTACACACGAGGAGTAACAAGTTCAAACGACATGCCATATCATACTCTGTGGACTGAAAACTGGGGCGTACCCTTGTGTAAAAAAGCAATATCAAGGAACCGTTTCAGTGAAATTTTACGTTTTCTCCGCTTTGACACAAAGTCGGATCGTTCTCAAAGGTTGAAAACAGATAGATTTGCTCTAAAGGTTATCGACAACTGTATTTCATGTTACACACCTGGCGCTTTCATTACTGTGGATGAACAGCTTTTCCCCAGCAAATGCAGATGTCCATTCACGCAGTTCATGGCGTCAAAGCCTGACAAGTACAGACAGAAATATTGGCTGGCTGTAGACAAAGATTCTAAGTAGGTGGTAAACGGGTTTCCATACGTTGGCAGAGACGAGACTCGCTCTAGAGATGAACGTGTCTCCGACCAGGTCGTGTTGAAATCGTACCTCAACAAAGGGAGGAACGTAACAACAGACAATTATTTTACCTCAATGAAGCTGGCTACAGAGTTGCAAAAATGCAAAACCAGTTTACTGGGAACAGTTAACAGAATCCGCAAGGAAGTACCTGCAGTGGTGAAGCACATGAAAGAGCCACTTTACTCCACTACACTATATAAATCTGGTGATGTAAAAATTACTGTTTATCAAGAAAAGGTCAGGAAAAATGTGGTTCTTTTCAGCACCCTCCACCAAAACATCACCATTGCTGAGAATGCCAAAAAGACACCAGAAAGTGTCAAAGCTTACAATGACACAAAATATGGTGTTGATATTGTGGATCAAATGGCAAGAAAATACTCGGTTAGAACTTTCACCAGAAGATGGCCTATTCATTCGTTTCAAAACACACTGGACTTGGCGGCTATAAATGCATGGATCGCTTACAAGGAGGTCACAAAGAACAACATACCCAGAAGAGTTTTTCTTCAGCAACTGGCTGAGGACCTAGCTGGGCCTCACATAGATGAAAGGAGCAACACTAAGAAAAGACGTTTGCAGGAAGAAAAATTGGATGAAGGACATTGTAAAATGACAAAATACTGCCAGGTGAAAGGTGAATGTAAGAAGAATCGCACAGTTGGCACGTGCCATGAATGTAGCAAATCACTGTGCGGAAAGTGTACTGCAAAAACCGTACGTCTGTGTGTGAAATGCAGTTCTTCACAATAATAAGTGTTTTTTTTTGGCAATCTAAGACTTTTCGCTATTTTGTATTGTTGTTTGGATTTGCCCAATACAATGATTATAGAAAAATCACTAAATGAGCTGTCTTACAAAGCTATTCTACAGCCATAATAACAGCAATGTTACACAAGAAATGGCAGGGAGTCAAAATGACTCCATTGGGCATTCTAGGTCAATATAAATTCCGGGCATTCTACTGTTAAGGCTCTAATGGATAGTTGTCCGTTTGAAAATTCGCGTTTAACTTTGTTGCAAGCTGCTTGTGTCGGACTAGCTGGCCAAAATATCGCTAATCTGGTCACCGACACACCTGGCCTGTCTGAGGCTAGGCGCATTGAAATCTCTTGAAAGATTGTCGCAGAGATTTGGTGTTAGAGGTGGTTTTTATGCCGAACCGGAAATCCGCAAGTTTCGTTATGGTGATAAATTAAAATTGGATTCGTTGGTCTAAAAGAATTTAAAGACCAATTGTCTCAATGTTTGCTCTACGCTGAAGCCTATATTTTTGTCAAATTGATTTGGTCCCACAAATGAGCTTAGTTTTGAAAGCTTATTTGAATTTGTAGCTGAAGAAGAATCTTACAAGTCGACAGACTTTGGTATTTCGCTTTTAATTGCTTCACGTGAATTGCGCAAATTCGAAAAGTACCATGATAAAAGTAAAAATGCTTGCCCGGTAAGACAAACTTCCTTTAACACTAGAAACCCCAATGGGTCATTTTTGACCCATTTATGATTTTAAATAGTTACCATTCAATCAGTGAAAATTTTTTTTCAACAAAACTTGGTGACTTTTCCTAATTTGGTTTATACTTTTATATGGTATATGCACAATTGTTAAAATGTGAAAGTTTTTTCCAAAAAATCTTGATATACCTAGAAGTACCACATGGGTCAAAATTGACCCATCTACATAAACAATCTTAGTGTTGCTTTAATATATTTGTAGAGAAAGCCTAGAAAAGAACAAGCATTTTTTTATACTTACAATCAATTATTTAGTGTATTATATGGTATATATTGCAACCTTATTTACATTTTAGAACAATTAGTTTTGTTCCAAACTTGAACTTGTTAGTATTTTCCAAAGAGTCAAAGAGTAAAGTTCGTTCAATTGACATTCATTTCTATCTTTCAGAAAATAAGTGTGATTTGTTACCTATTCCTAAGATATTTTTGAGCCTAATAATGAAAAAATTAAACTTTCAAGAAACTCTCAAACTTTTACAAAGTGATGACATTTACTCATCTTGTGATGAAAGTGACTTTGATGAAACTCAACTGATTGAGTCTTTTTCATCTGAAGATAGTGAGGAAGATGACTCTATTATTGAAGATGAAGTGGTATGCATTGAACAAGAAAATTTGTCCAATGTTCAAGCAAGTTCATCTTCACATTTTAGTAATGAAGAAGTACAAACTCGCAGTGGAATCATATAAAGAAGATTCCAGGAAGGGCAAAGTTCCAGAGGACGATTCCCTTCGGAAAATGTGTTTACCCCAAAACCAGGACCAACAGCTTACAGTTGCAGACAAGTGATGAAAAAAAGTCCTCTAAGTGCTTTCCAATTATACATAGATGAAATAATGTTGAGATCAATACAAAGGTATACAATTCATCATGCACACCTTGATGATACAAATTTCAATTGCCCTCTAGAAGAACTGGAAAAATTTATTGGTTTGCAAATTGCTCATGGTGTTTTGGAGAGAAAAAATACTCCAGTGAAACAACTATGGAGTAAAGAATGGGGTCATCCTATTTTTGCAAGTACGCTGAGCAGAAATCGCTTTGAAAGCATAATGAAACATCTAAGGTTTGATAACGTATCCACTCGTGCAGAAAGAAGGACAAAGTCAGAAAAGTTTTGTCTTATTTCAGAAACATGGAATGCTTTTATAGAAAACTGTCAAAAGTGCTATGTCCCAAACCTAAATTTGACAATAGATGAACAACTTTTCCTTGTAAAACTCGCTGTCCATTTACCCAATACATGCCAAATAAACCAGATAAGTTTGGAATGAAATTTTGGCTATTAGCTGATTCAAAATCAAAATATTTGTGCAATGGAAAACCATATTTAGGAAAGGATCCATTGCGCAAAAAGGAAAATGATCTTCCCACTGATGTGTGTCTTTCCCTTTTGAAACCATATTTCAAAAAGGGATACAATGTTACTACAGATAATTTTTTCACAAATGTTAAACTAGCTGAAACTCTAAAACTTGAAAAAACAACTATTGTAGGAACTGTAAGAAAGCAAAGAAAAGAAATACCAAGTGTAGAATCAACAATGAAAAAAGCATCTATTTTTTCTTCAGAAATACTTCTTTCTGCTTCAGGCTGTTCACTTACCATATACAAAGCAAAGAAGAACAAAATTGTTTATATTCTAAGTTCAATGCATAAAGATGTCTCAATTGACAAGAATCACTCGAAAAAACGCCCTGAAACAGTTGAATATTATAACAAAACTAAAGCTGGAGTCGATGTATTGGATCAAATGTCTCGCTACCATACATGCAAATCAGCAACTCGAAGATGGCCAGCTGCATGTTTCTTCAACATTATTGATTATGCTTGCATAAATGCCTTCATTGTCTATAAAGAAGTTACCAAAAGTTCAATTTCAAGAAGAAAATTTCTTTTAGAATTAGTAAAAGAACTATGCAGATATAACAAAATTGCTGAATCTGAACCCTCATCAAATCCAAAATGTTCTGACTCTACAAATTCACCAAGATCTCTGAAGCGCAAACACTGCCAAATAGATAATTGTCCAAATAAATCTAATAACTATTGCATTGAATGCAAAAAATTTTGCTGTGGGTTTCATACAAAAGCAAAGAAGTTAATTGTAACTTGTTCAAAGTGTGTCAAAAATTTGTGACTGTTTGTCGTTGATTTGGTTTTGTCACTATATAAACATATAACCTATAGTACAGCATATTGGACTATGGCATACATGTAACTTTGTAACAGCTAAGTTTGTGAAATGAGTAAAATTACAAATTTTTTTCAATAAAATTCTGGAAAATAACTGGTTTTATTTGTCTATGGTATGTAGAGTTAACACCACAAAAAATATATCAAAACAAAAGCAAATTTAACTAATGGGTCAAAAATGACCCATTCGGTCCTTTTAGGTAGTCAAAAACCTTGGGGCTTCTAGTGTTAAATCACCTAATCTGCAAAGAAGGTCTTATGTAAATGATAAACAAAAGAAGTCTCTAACTACCGATAGTCGACCAGAGCGTCCTATGTGCATCTACTGTTCGTCGAAAGGGCTGGTTGAGCATCATTATCTGTCGAATTGCTCTGAATTTTTGCGTTTAACGCCTATTGATCGCAAAAACGTAATTCTTAAATCTGGTCGCTGCGTGAACTGTTTGCGTAAGCATTTTGTTAAAGATTGTTTTGCCCCCAATAGCTGTAGAAAATGTGGAGCTGTGTATAGTAAAAAGCACTCTTGTTGCATGATGCCTTTGTCACACCATCTCAAGCGCGTGAGAGTGGTGATAACACTTCAGAACTTTCAGTTACTGTGCGCAAAGTCTGCTATTGGGAGTGTGAAGGCTGCCTTTAGTCGTGTCACAGCTGCCCGCATAATGAACCCTGTAAATGGTAAAAGCAGGTTGGTCTATGTACAGCATGACCCAGGATCACAGGTTACTCTGGTCTCAAACAAGCTGGTACAAGATTTAGGTCTTACTGCATTTGATGTTTCCTTTGAAATGCAAACAATGACTAGTTGCAAGGCTACCACAGCAAATTTAGTCAAGTTTAATGAGCAGTCATTGCATACTGGTGAGATCTTTTGTAATGTGTTGTCAGTTGTCAGTGAACCTTGGAGTAATGATGAAAATACTTTGCCTCATAAACAGGACTTGAGTGTGTATGAGCACTTTAATAATATTGACATTGTTTGCTTGGATGATTGCCATAGTGTGGATGTGTTACTGGGCAATGACAATGCTCACCTTATGTATGCCAAGCAAGAACGAATGGGCAAGAGTCAAACTGACCCGCACGCACTCCTCTCTCCATTAGGTTGGTTAGCTTTTGGCGGAAAAACATCTTTAAGTGAGGTACCTGTCAAAGTCTTAAGACCCAATGTTGACGACAAGCAAAGCAAGACATTAAGCTTGCAACAGATTATTGACAGAAAAGATGCAGAAGTTGCTGAGTTGCGTAGCATTGTTAAAGATTTATCTGTCGAAGATGAGATACCTCAATGGTCTCGCACTGATACTATTGCCAGCCAATTGGTAGAGCCCTGCATAAAGGTAAAAGATGACCAGTTTGAGATACCCATACCTGTTGTTGAGAAAGCAACATTGCCTAATAACTTTGAGTTAGCACACGAGCGACTGTCTGCCCTGCGTAAGAAGGCCCTTCGGCAACCTGATCTTAAAGAATTTTTAGTGAAATCTATGGCAGAAATGCAGTCCAATAATTACATTGAACGTGTGCCTGATGCTAATTGTGTGAATGACCAAAAATGGTATTTACCTTATTTTGTTACCTCTCAATTCAAGAAGCATATAGTGTATGATGGAAAGGCCAAGTTTAAGGGAACCTGTGTGAATGATATTATTACGTCTGGACCTGATCTTCTAAACCCCTTGCTGCATGTTTTAACCATGTTTTGCTTAGTTAAGTATGCTTTGATATCAGATGTCACAAAGTGTTTTTTCCAAGTTCAGTTGCTGGCTGCCCAAAGAGACCTATTTCGCTTGCTGTTGTTTGAAAACAATGATGTGGAAAGAGGTAAGTTGATATCCTATTGTTTTCGAGTCCATCCTTGGGGCATCAAAAGCAGCCCCTACATTGCCTGTCTTGCATTTAAGAAGCTTGTTGAGGAAAACCCCACATGTGCTAGTGACATGACCCTTCAAAATATACTGCAGAACATGTATATGGATGACCTTATTTTTTCAGTAGATAGTTTAGAGAGTGCACAGACAATCACAAACGAGGCGGTGAGCCTATTTAAAAGTTGTGGATTTAAACTTGTTAAGTGGAGCGCAAATAGGGACACTATGAGTGTTTTGTCTTCTTTAGGTCCTGAACTTTTGTCAGCTTCCATATGAGAATTAGACTTGTGTGGTGAAGAGCTAGCCTTACCTTCTGCCAAAACCTTAGGCTGTGTCTGGGATCCTGACTCAGACAAGTTGCATATTGACTTTTCATTGAAGCCTCTTGGTAAGGAAACACATATATTCATGCTCAGTCAATTAGGACAGAGTTTTAATCCACTGGGATTTGGGTCCTCTTTCTTTATAAAGGAAGCACGTTTGATCTTGCAGCAGTTGGCTATAGATAAATATGATTGGGATACAAAAGTCCCAGATGAGATTGTTAAAGAGTGGGATGCATGGCTGCATTCACTTTCATTGCTGCAGAGTTTTTCACTTCCCGGTGGTTATTCTTAAATAGTGATATCCCTTGCTCAATTGATGTGAAATATGAGTTGCATGGGTTTAGCGATGCATCAAATCAAGCTTTCTCTTCAGTAATATATCTGCGCAAACTAGTTAACGGCGCACCTAGTTTAACCTTTATTTTTGGTAAATGTACAATTGTTCAGCAGCATCAGTCATCTTGGCCCATTGCAAGAAAAGAGTTAACAGCTGCCGTAAACACCTCCAAGTTGATGTATCAAGTAAATGAGGCTTTGAAGCTAGATATTAGTAAGAGATACTTCTGGTGTGATTCTCAAACTGTGTTGTCTTGGATAAAGAATCCAGATTTACGCTTAAATAAGTTCATCACCAGACAAATTGATCACATCCTAATGCTGTCAAATGAATCAGATTGGAGATTTTGTCCAACAAATGTAAATGCTGCTGATGTGGGGTCTCGCCCCAATCTAATCTTGAAAGAAGAATCACATTCTCTCTGGCTAAATGGGCCACCATTCTTGGCTAAGTATGGTGAGCCAGAAATACCTGTCTCAGAGCTTGTGCCCATGCGAAAGATTGACGTAAAAAAGGATGAAGAACTGAACCAAATTGTGCAGGATAAGTTGAAAAGACTGATTGAGGCTTATCTCATCATATGTATATACATCATCATTATATGTATTGCAGAAGCGAGTGGCTTATCTTCTATCTTTCCTGGATTATATTTGAAGCAAAATCCAAAAGAGTAAGTATGTTCCTCCAAAACTGGATGCTTCTTGCTTAAGTAGGGCACTAGAAAAAATTGTCATCTTTGTCCAACAACGCATCTATGGTAAGTTTATTGAATCCCTAAGTGAGAAATCTAGAGATGCCTTTGATGAAATTATCAAGTGCTTAGAAAAGAAAACAGCACCTGAAATTAACAAAAGAGTAAAAGAGTTACGCTCTGTGAAGAAGTTTCGACCATACTTAGATGACAAAGGTGCATTGCGTATAGAAGGCCGGTTAAGTAGCTCTCCTAATATTGCATTAGATGTGAAACACCCACTCATTTTGCAATCTATGCACAGTTTAACAAAGCTTGTCATCCTGTGTTATCATAATTTGAATTGTCACAGTGGAATGCAACACACTTTGTTGTCAACTCAACAAAAATTTCCGATAGCTAATGGTAATGCATCTGTGCCAAAATGCGTGAATGAGTGTGGTGTGTGTATGATTAAAAAGGCACAGCCTGTAAGGCAATTAGTGTCAGATTTGCTGCAGTCACGTATTACTGCAAACAAAAAACCCTTTTTTTACTGGGTCTGGACTATTTTGGCCCCGTGGCATTTGTAGAAGGTAGAAGCCACAGAAAGGCCTGGGGCCTCTTATTTACTTGTATGTATTCAAGAGCTGTGCATGTTGAATTGGTGACTTCCCTGACTTTGAGTGAGTTTATACTAGCTTTTACCTGGTTTACAGACTTACGAGGGCCAGTAAGTACAATTTACTCTGATAATGGAACTACGTTCCAAGTTGCAGCCAAAGTTTTTCCAAAATTGCTTGAATCTACCGAATTAAAAAATTCACTTCGTAAAAAAGGTATCAACTGGGAATTTATTCCCCCTTATGCCCCTGCTCAAGGCAGAGCATTGGAGACTATGGTGAAGCAAATCAAACATGTGATTGCTAATATACTAGAAAAGTCACAATGCAGACCCAGCTTCGTAGAATTGCTGACATATGTGGGGAGTGCCACCAAGATTGTAAATGATTGACCTTTGACCCCTTTAAGTGATGACTCTAGAGACTTCACAGCAATAACTCCTGCCTCACTCTTAACCCTCCAGAGCGTGCGTTGGGTCTCACAGACCCAGACGATCTTTTTTTGCGTAAAAAAATTTTTTGTGGCGTAGCATCAATTCAGAACATTCTGTAGCTGATTCATTTCAGCTTTACTTTAATTTCGACCAAAATCATTAATACATGGCAACCGTTTATAAGAGATATTGTAATCTGGGTCTGTCAGACCCAATGCGCGCATTTTTGTTCTAAATGTGTATAGCTATCCCTTGAGATTATTTACGTCTCATCTGTTCATTATCATTTTAGATAATAATATATTATAATTTTAGACAACAGTCTTTACTATTTTTGAAAATAAAATAATCATGGATCCAGTTGAAAAAGAAAACGAAAGAATCCGACAGCTACTGGAGACAATTGTTGTGAGTTCTGATGAAACTGATGATGATAGTGACGCAGGTGAGGAAGACAATTTGGAGGTTAGACGTGAATCTACTGATACTGAACAAGAAATGAGTGACGTAGCTTCTGAGGATGAGTTGGATACAGATGGTTTAGACTACTATACTGGTAAAGATGGTGAGACAGTTTGGAAAAAAAGGAAATTCAGAGCAAATGTTAGAACTCGCACTCACAACATTATTACGGAACCAACTGGTGTGAAGGGCTCTGCCAAACATGCTAAATCTCCAAAGGATTGTTGGAGCTGTTTTTTTGATGAAAGTATCATGAATATCTTAGTGGAATGCACGAATATATATATAAATAAAAATAAAGCAAGCTGTTCAAGAGATAGAGATGCAAAAAACACTTCAAAAGAAGAAGTGTCCGCTTTGATTGGACTACTTTACCTCGCTGCGGTACACAAGAGTGGAAGACAAAATTTGGAAGATCTGTGGGAGCAAGATGGAACAGGTGTTGATATATTTCATACTACTATGTCATTACGACGATTCAAATTCCTTCTCCAGTGCATCAGGTTCGACGACAAAACGACAAGAAGTGAAAAGCTGAAGAGTGACAAACTAGCCCCAATCAGAGAGATATTTCAAATATTTGTAAATAACTGTCAGAATTCTTATTCTATTTCCGAATATGCCACCGTTGATGAAATGTTAGCTGGTTTTTGAGGAAGATGCAGTTTTCGACAATATATTCCATCTAAACCTGATAAATATGGGATCAAGCTTTTTGCTTTAGTGGATGCGCAAACTTTCTTCACAAGTAAGATTGAGGTCTATGTCGGAACGCAACCGGATGGACCCTATAAAGTTAGTAATAGTCCTGGTGATGTTGTTGAACGGGTGTGCAGTGGTATACTCGGAACAGGGAGAAACATAACCTTGGATAACTGGTTTACTAGCTATGATTTATCTAAAAGAATGCTTAGGCATAAAATAACAGTTGTTGGCACTTTCAGGAAAAACAAAAGACAAATTCCTCCTGAATTCCTGAACCTTCGAGGCAGAGAAGAAAAAACAAGTTTGTTTGGCTTTGAGGATAACTGCACTTTAGTCTCTTATATTCCTAAAAAGAAGAAGAATGTTTTGGTACTTTCTACACTTCACAATGATGACAAGATTGACGAGGAGACAGGAGACGCTCGTAAGCCAGAAATAATAACTTTCTACAACGCTACAAAAGGAGGAGTGGACACTGTAGATCAAATGTCATCCCTTTACAATTGTGCTAGAAACACCAGACGATGGCTGATGGTCATATTTTATCGCTTACTAAACATCGCAGGTGTCAATGGGTTTATTATTTATTGCAAAAATGGAAATAAACCAATGCAAAGACGAACATTTCTGAAGAAATTGTGTCTAGAATTAGTTGACGATCACGTCAAGAAAAGATCCAGTATCGTAACCTTGCCAAAGCAACTGCGACAGAAATTGTCCAAAGTAACAAACACAGAAGTACAAAATGAGGCCCTATCAGTTGGCAAACGAGGGCGTTGTCATAAATGCCAGGGTAGAGACAGAAAGACTAAATACTTCTGTACCACGTGCCACAAGTATTTGTGTTTAGAACACGCTAAATTTATTTGCGAACAGTGTCTTTCTGATGATCAATAGCTTGCTTCACAGTATGCAGTTTCTTTTGTGTAATGAATAATTCTTTCCTGTGTTCTTTCATTAATTGTTGAATATTTTGAATGTAAAAGCTTGTTTATAAAGTAATAAATCTTTTAAAATTTAATATTGCTTTATTTTGCCAATCAATAAGTCTATAAATCATGAGAAAACAATATTGGGTCTGTGAGACCCAACGCGCGCATCCATGTAATTTTTTTAGCGCGCGCTCTGCAGGGTTAACTCCCTATTCAAGCCCATATTGTGTGGTAGGGTCATCACAGGACAAAGACAATTTTAGGAGAGACTATTGCTTTAATATCTTTCTTAATGACCAGTTTTGGCAAAAATGGCTGGAGTTTTACCTGCATTGGCAAAAGGGGAGAAAGAAGTGGTTGAAAATGGTACAGAAGGCCAGGCCAATTGGTAAATTTAACCTCAATGGAAGATGTATCAAAACGAGGCAAATACCAACTTGGGAGGGTGCAGGAGGTCATTCCTCAGAGTAGAAATGGGAATCAAATTGTGAGTAGAGTTAAAGTTGCCACTACTACTACAGATGAAAGCACTGGTGAGGTCAAAGTTGTCTATGTCTTGAGGGACCTTTCTTGCATTGCCCCTATAGACAGCCTCTCAGATTAGCTGATCTTTAACTCAGCAAGGTTGATGGAGGGGAGACCCTGCCATAATATTTTTACTTTGTTTTGTGTTGTTATTTTCTGTGTTGTGTTTATTTATTTGCTTTGCTCATTGGGTTTTGTATTTGAAAATAGACATTCCTGTTGATAGTAAAAGACATTAGCTCTGGCCTATGCTATTTTGGCCCTATTTACATGTAATGAATCTGAGATATTGCTGCTTATATTGTAAAGGAAAGCTGTGTACTATTTCTGCCCTGGTGATTCATAAATGCTGACTGGGAAATTGAATTTGTTGATTTAAAGCAGGACAATGAGTTGCAGTAAATGTAAACTGCTGATGTCGCTGTTATTCACGTTTGTGCTGTATTTAAAGATATTGATTACAATTGACTGCAGTGTTAAAGTTAGTGTATTTCATTTATTTATTGTGCTTTGCTGTTGATTGAGTATTGAGTTAAGTGAAGTTCTATTTGTACATTGGATTCAAGTATTTGTGTGATTTGTTAAGTTGCGATTTTTCGAACTTCATTTTTGTTTGAAATTTGACAATTGTGTGTCAAATTGGACCGCTTTGTTCTGTTCTTAAAAATCGCCCCATTATGTATATTTACAATCTCCTGAACAATCTCTTTAATTTCGCTTTGGTCTGGCTCAAATAGCTGAAGAAATGACAGTTTTATAAGCAATTTAAATATTTTACATTTATTTACAAGAAAATGGCAACACTGCTTAATTTCGTAATTCTTAAAGAAAATTCCTGAATATTTCCTTGACTTGTTAGCCATTGTGACATGGTGGCGTAATAATGGTTATTTGTGATTGGCTTGAATTTAGTGAGTTTCAGAACATTCGAACAACTTATGACCGATTGATATAAGTAAGGCTCACTCGGAAGCGTGATTACTATTCATTTTAGTAATTTGGTATTGGAAATTTGTTAGCTGTGTGAATTCATAGTTTTTGAACGCAAGTCTCTGGTTACTTACGTTATTGTTGAAGAATTAAGCTAGTGAGCTTAACCTGGTGTTGATTTTCTACTATTGTGGGCCCCTAAGTGGATTGGGGCATATTTTTTAATAAAGAAGTTATTGTGGTAGTCTGAGCTGTGGTTTAGCTGACTATATTTTTGCTGTTACTGGTTCCTAGGGCAGGTCCAGTAAGAAGATTTAAGAATTTATCTTGTGGTAGGCAGCCAAGATTGTGTTGTCAATGAGAGCCTTCTTAGCAGGCACCAAAAGGTTAGAAGATTAAACAACTTACCGAATTACTGAATCAATTTCTACAAAATTTTCAAAAACTAATTCTGTGGAAGTAACACTGGGGTAGAAAATCTTTTTTGTTTCTTTCCAGGTTAAATGTTTGGAAGCAAAGAGCTATGACTACTAACTCTAAATTTTTTATTAGTTGCGAAAGTTGTTCAAGTCCAAGCCATTTTTTACTGCTTGATGTTCCTTCAGATATGTTCCTACTATGTTTACTTGAACTAGTTTGTCCTCTGGTAGAAGCTTTGTTTTGTTCCATTTGTTAAACTTCTGGCAAAGTTTGGTAGTGATTCTGATGTATGAGATAATGGATTTTTATTTTGTTGTCTTCTTGTACGGTCGTGGCCAAAAGTTTAAGACCAAACTTGATTTATGACGTTTTTTTGGTTGTGTCGCAATATTGCATCAGATATTGTTTCGGTTGCACCATCTTTTTTCCAGGATAATAAGTCATTATTCAGCAAATATCAATTGAATGTCAGCAAGTAAAGATTAGTTTTCTCCATTTTTTAATTGTCTGAAATGGGTAAAAACTGCTCTCTTTCGTAAGTTCAACGATGTCAAATTGTTGTTCTTCACAAAGGCACACAGAACGCCAAATTGGTGAGCTGCTTGGATGTGGCAAAACTGCTGTGCATCAGGCTATTGTGAAATTTAAGGAACTAGGCACTATGCTGATGCAAAACGAAGTGGTTGTTCCCATAAAACAACTCCCAGAACTGACATTTTAATCAAAAGGAAAGTTATGAATTCTCCAACATGTTCAGCCAAGAATATCAGATCCAACTTGAATAAAACTGGTGTCTCAGCCAACAGGCGGGCTGTTAACCGTCGTTTAGTTGAAAAATTTGGTCTGAAGTCAAGAAAACCTGCAAGAAAACCAATGCTTACCCTAAAGATGAAAAAGAAGCATCTTCAGTTTGCATTGCAGCATAAAGACTGGACTAGTGCCCAGTAGTCTAAAGTACATTATTATTTTCAGACAAATCTACAGTTCAACAGTTTGCTGCAAGAAAGAGAAATGTCCGCCAACCTCCAGGAATCTGATATACTGAAAAATATACCCAGCAAACAGAAAAACATCCACCAAGTGTGATAGTATGGGAAGCCATTTTGATTAAAGGTACTGCCGGACTCTTCTTTTTGAAACCCAGAACCACGATGAACGGCCAAAGATACTTAAACTTGAGGAAGAAGAAGCTACAACACAATGTTTATGCAAGATAGAGCCCCATTTTATCATTCAAAGATTGTAACAAACTTTTAGCGAAGCAAGACAATTTGGCGCAACCAATGAAAAGCAATACTTCTATTGCTTTTCATTGTCCCACAATAGTCTGTCCTTCTTTCCTTCAAATATTTTGCTAGAGGAATGCTAGTGTACCAGTTATCAGCTACCAAAAGACTTAGGGAACAAAATATTTAACACTGACGTCCTGTGCATCACATGTGATAGACATGTTTTAATCATGCAAAACAATTTGTATTAGTCTAAATTTGTTGCTCCCCACTTAAAATGACTCTCCTATCTCTAGAAATGCTTGAAGCAGTGAGAACGTCTGAGTAAGAACCTTGAAAACCTCTTAGACTGTCAAAGGGTTAAGAACAGCCCATAAGTTTTCTGTAGGATTGTCAGGACTGTTCCCTGGCCAATCCAGGAGAGTAATTTTGTTGGCCCTAAAAAGGGTACGCGACAATTTGGCGGGAGACAATTTGTCGGCAAGCCAATTTGTCGGGAAAATAAATAAAAATGATTTACCTTCACTAGCGTTGAAGCGACAGCAATAAAGTTTTGTTATGTTACAAATGCAATTGAAAATTCAATTGTAAATGTTCAGCTGATAAAAGCGAAAATTTTAATTTAAAGTTGTTAAATGCGTTAAATTTAGCGATGTTTCTAGCCCAATATTTATCTATTTAAATTTCAATAGCTTAATCGCGAATATTTAAATTAAAATAGTTAAATTTTTGAATCACGGTCGTTTAACATACATCTTTTACAAAAAAAGTACAATAATGTAGCTTACTGCAAAGACGACAGGTTTGAAGTTTTACGGAGGTACGAAGTTATGACGTCATAATAAGCAGATTACTATATCAAAACAAATCTATTCTGGTCGGCATGCATAAACAGTTTTATTTTAACTATTTTTTTTAGTTCCAACAGTTTGTTTCGTCTATAGCAGTGCTCCGCAACCGGGGTGCCGCGGTATTTTTAGAAACTTTTCTAAGTTGTTTATGTGTTTGTTTAGGTTTTCTAAGTTGTTTGTGAGCTTAATCTTCTGCGTTCAGCATAACTGAAATTTAGAACTGTTAGACACAATGGATAAATTTTTAAAGAGAGCAGTTCAACCACCAAATAGTTTACCTACTTCAGCAAGTGATACTGCAAAAGCACAAAAGAAGAGAAAATACAGTGAAGACTACATGCAATATGGATTTACTTGGTGCGGTAGTGAAGAGGCTCCAAATCCACATTGCGTAGTTTGTGGAGAAAAACTTGGTAATCAAGCAATGGTTCCAAGCAAACTTATTAGGCATTTAAAAACAAAACATTCTACTTATTCTGGCAAGGATAAGGATTTCTTTCAACGAATATGGAGTCAAAATAAAAAGCAAAAGCAATTCATGAAGTCAACTTTCACAGTCACGGAAAAGGCAGTAGAAGCTAGCTATCAAGTTGCCAAATTAATTGCTCGACAGAAAAAGCCGCATACTATCGGAGAAGAACTCATAAAACCAGCCTGCCTAGAAATTGTCGGATTAATGCTTGGACAGAAGGAAGCTGAAGAAGTCAGGAAAGTGTCGTTGTCCGCCGAGACTATTAAAAGGTGCATTGGCGATATGTCTGAAGATCTACTTGAAACGCTACTTAATAAACTAAAAACATCTGGAAAATTTTCCCTTCAAATCGACGAAACAATGGACATCAAAAAGCAAGCACAGCTATTGGCTGTTGTACGATTTGTCGATGGCAATGCTATTGCAGAAGAGTATTTGTTTTGCAAAAAACTTCCAGAGCGAACAACTGGGCAGGACATTTTTCGCGTGACAAACGAGTTTTTTACTGCCCACTGTATCCACTGGAATGATTGCGTCAACCTTTGCACAGATGGTGCTTCAGCAATGTTGGGCAAAGGTAAAGGTTTTGCTACGTTGGTGAAACAGCAAAATCCTGCCATTCAAGTTACGCATTGCTGCATACATAGAGAAGCCTTGATGACCAAAGTGCTGCCAGAGGAACTGTCCGAAATGATGAAACACTGCATTGACATTGTGAACTTCATTAAAGGGAGAGCTTTGAATTCACGTATTTTTTCGTCATTATGCAAAGAAATGGGTTCAGAGCATCAGTCATTATTGTACTATACGCATGTACGTTGGCTTTCTCGGGGAAAAGTTCTCGCAAGACTCTTTGAACTTCGGCATGAAGTGAGTCAGTTTATATTAAGTCAGAACAACCACGATTTGCGTAAGCACCTTGAAGACGATTATTGGGTTGCAAAACTTGCGTACATGGCGGACATATGTGAACACTTAAATGAACTCAATATCAAAATGCAAGGCAGGGAAGAAAATATACTATCGTGTTCTGACAAGTTGACTGGATTTAAACAGAAATTAGCATTATGGAAAACCGAGTTGGGGCGAGGATCACTGGAAATGTTTCCAAGAAGCAATAATGATTTGAGTGATGTTGACAGACAATTTGTAGTGGATTTGGCTCAAGAACACTTGTCTTTGTTGCAGCAGAAATATGACTGTTACTTTTTTACAATCAACACACAACAATATGATTGGATCCGAAATCCTTTTTCATCCAACGCTGAAATTTCCACAGAAGAGCTTTCTTTGCCGATCAGGGAGTCATTTCTTGAGTTACGAAATGACAGAACTCTCCGATTGAAATTCAGCGAGATGTCACTTGGAGAATTTTGGGTTTCTATTAGAGAAGAATACAAACTAATTTCAAAGGCAGCTATCGAAATTCTGCTCCAATTTTCCACAACCTATTTGTGCGAACAAAGCTTTTCTTCTCTCGTATTGATCAAAAACGACAAACGTTCCTGCTTGAGTGATATTGATAGAGAACTTCGAGTTGCTCTTTCGAAATTTGAACCTAATATTCAACGATTGTGTTCATCAAAGCAGGCGCAAATATCGCATTAAATTTATTGATGCTGTTCCTTTGCATTTAATTTTTCTCTTTCTAGTTAACATTTTCGCCCCCGGTGTGCCGCCGAGTTTATGAATGTTGTGAAGTGTGCCGTGAGTGAAAAAAGGTTGCGGAGCACTGGTCTATAGGGCTCGTCAGAAAGCAATCCAAAATTTGAAAAACAAATGCAAAAAGTAAAGCTTAACAAAGCGATAAAAAGTCGGCAAAAAAACTTTAAAAAAAATTATTGCAATTACGGCAGTGATTAAAATTGTCAAGAATCAAAATAGAAGATTAGATCAAGACAAATAGCAAAGCTTACAGAATAGTATATAAGGTGGTTACAAATCGTGTTTGATTAAATTTCAATGTGTAAAGTCTTCCGTTGCTTACGCTAAAGTTTCCAAATAACAAACGAATTTTTTGGAACAAACAGAGCGCCCCAAAAATGCTTTAAAAAAATTAAAGATTTGTATTCGTTCTATTATTCTATTGTACAAACCTGATAGAATTTTTGTATCTTTTGTTTTAGACTTGTTCCCGTTGTATTATTAAACATTTTCTCATACCGGTAATCAGTGTTTTTCAGAAGTCATTAATTGCACAGCTGCAATTAATGCAACGAAATTGTTCTAAGTTTTGGCAGGAGCGTGAATTTTGTGACATCACAAAAGATGGCGTTTATGGTCAGCACGTAGATAACAAATAAGCATGGTGACTTCAAATTTGCACAACAATAATTTTGTTCAATTATATTACGAAAAGATTAAATGCACATTTATCCCGCCGAATTTCGCTGTTTATCTGTACCCCCATCCTAGAATCATTAATCATGATATTAGCCATAATAAATTCAAATTTGGAAACAATAGCGTAAGCAACGGAAAAAGACTTTACACATTAAAATTTAACTGAAACAAATTGTAACCGCTTTAACACGTTGGCTACCAAGGGCTATTTTGTTAAAATGTAACTTATATACCAACCTATATTTTGCTTCAATTACACTAAAAAATAGCATATTATGTGTGCTATGGTGCTGATATATACTCAAACATGTATTTTCTTTATTTTTACGTGGTATCACCAGTGAGGCCCATGGTACAGAATGAATATTTTATTTGTCTTGTACCATTGGGCTCACCGGCGATCCCTAATGTAGTGAATCAAAAATTTATCAATTGTTGCTCATTGTTTGGTACATAATAGGCCTAATGTTAGACATTCAATTTGTCATAATTACTGTTTTGTTTTCCTTGAGGCTATCTATTGAACTTTGCCGTTAGACTGCATTTCGCACGTGGTAAGGTTTGCTTTTTGAGAATTGATATTTTAATGCAGTTAAAGTTAGTAGAGTAAGTAGTTAGTAAGTAGTAGTAAGTAGTTAGTAAGTAGTTAGTAAGTAGTTAGTAAGTAGTTAGTAAGTAGTTAGTAGTAAGTAGTTAGTAAGTAGTTAGTAGTAAGTAGTTAGTAAGTAGTTAGTAAATAGTTAGTAAACACTAAGTAGTTAAAGTAAAGTAGAAACTATGCTGGACTAATGGTTATCATTATTTTCAATAGACCTGCAGTACTTTACTTTTTTTAGATACTGTGTAGGTAAATTGCTGTCAAAATGCCTGTGATACACCCACATTCTTTCTATGGAGACAATACAAATGATGAAAGCTCACCTTCTGAAGATGATAGTGACTCTTTATCTTCATCAGATATTTCCGTTGAGTTAACAGAGGATGAACATTTTCCTTCGGAGTCTGCAAGTGAGGATTCTGAATACGAGTCAAGTAACAATGATAACATAAGTGTTCATGATTCTGATCGTGATGAAGACGATGATGTAAATAATATCATGTCGGTATCTGGCTGGACTGATGTAAGTGGGACTACCCTAAAATCTTTTCCATATACTGGTAAACCTGCTGTCACCTTTGTAGGCAAACCAACACTAATGGGATGTTACAATGCAATTGTTGATCAAGAGGTGGTAGATTTGATAGTGACTGAAACCAATAGGTTTGGTGAACAGACACTTGGACATCAGAAATGGAAAACAACAACAGATGATGAAATCACAAAGTTTTTGGGGATAATTTGCTACATGGGCCTTGTCAAATACCCAAAAATATCTGACTATTGGTCTAAGAAGAAGATTTACAAAAATGCAGTTGTTCCAAAAATAATGGCAAGAAACAGATTTCAGCAATTGTTGAGGTTTATCCATTTTGCAGACAATGAAACTGCTGATCAGCAAGATAGACTTTACAAACTAAGACCCCTTGTGGAAAAATTATGCGAGAAATTTAGCTGTCTTCGAATTCCTGATGAAATGGTAGCAATTGATGAGACAATGATAAAATTTAGAGGATGACTTTTCTTCAAACAATACATACCAGGAAAAAGTTCCAAATATGGCATAAAACTATTCAAAATTTGTGATCCTGATGGTTATACATACAAAGTGATGGTTTACACTGGGAAGGAGAATGGCGCTTCTAAAAATACGGTAAGAGCTTCTGATAACACTGTTTTGATCCTCATTGATCAGTACCTTGATGAAGGAAGAACTTTAGTGGTCGACAATTATTATACAAATGCATCAATTGCCGCAAAGTTGCTTGAGAAAAAAACCCATTTGGTTGGTACACTAAGGAAAAACTCTAAAGATATTCCGAAAACTGTTCTGAAACCTACTCCTTCATTGAAAAAAGGTGATATTGTATGTCAAGAACGAAATTGAATTGTTGTTGGATGCTGGAAAGACAAGAGAGAAGTTAGATTTTTAACAACGAAGCATAAAGGAGAAATCGTCAGCACTGGAAGAAAAAACAGACAAGGAGAAATGATAAAAAAACCAGATGCAATAGTGCATTACAATGAATGCAAACAAGGAGTCGACATATCGGACCAGATGTCAAGCTATTTTTCTCCTCTAAGAAAAAGTATATTTTGGTACAATAAAGTCGCTTTTGAGCTGTTGTTAGGCACATCTGTGGTTAACGCTTTATTAGTTTATAACAAACTTTCTCAAAAAAAGGTGCAAATTTCGGACTTTAGGGAAAGTCTAGTGATTTCGATGTTGAAATTAGACCATAACGATCAGCAGCTGCAAGCATCCACATCAAGATGCAAGCATAAACTTGAAATGAGTCAAGAAAAACTTGGCAACAACAGGAAAAAAAGAAAGCCTTGTTCGGGATGCTACGCAAAGTACTCCCAGACAATGACATCAAAAGAAGCAAAAGTCAAGTCCAAACAAATCAGCACGTATTGTTCTGGATGCGATGACAAGCCATATTTGTGTCTGGAATGTTATGATGCTCACATCAAGAACCAACAATAGTATGATGATTTCTTGAAAACTGCCTTTCAAAGTAACTTTATTGCTTTATTTGCACCCATCCCTATACATTGTGTAACATTCGAACGATTACTGCATTGTTTGCAAGCATGCAGTTCTATCATTGAACTCTAATTGCTTTATTTGAATGCATGACTAACATTTGAACTGTAATTGCATTATTTGCATGCATGACTAATATTTGTACAGTAATTGCAATTTGTATGTATCGTATGTAAATGTGCAAACCCTTGAAAATGTTCTAGATAACTCTATTTAGAACTGAAAGTGTATTTGGGGAGATGGTTAAAAATGTATCCAGAAAGACGAAAATATAATTTTTTATGAAAGCTATAGCATGAAAAAAGAGAAACATTGGCTCAAAAAACATATTTCTTCATAATTTTAGAGTCCCTTTACTTGAGCTTTTGAACTATATGCCATATAGCATCTTATATGCAGCCCTATTTTTTTCAATGTGTTTAAATCAATCGAAATAAGCATCCGCATTTTCCACTGTCAAATCTTTGCTGAAGTAGCTCGGAATCTAAAACCAAGTGAGATGTAAGCAGAAACATTTAGTCTGTACCAAACCTGAGAGTTTCAAGTCTACACAACCAACCAGTAAAGTTTGATGAGCATTTAAAGTTGAAGTGTCAGGGACTCACCGGTGAGTCCCATTGTACATAAGCAATGTGAGTTTGGGACTCACCGGTGAGTCCCATGGTAGCCAACGTGTTAAATTCCCCTGCTTGGTGGTTCTGGCAAGCAGTTCTAAATTCAATTCATATCTCTATTAACTCTTTCGCTACGTTTTGCCACTACAGTGGCGCAAATTTTGTGGAAATTGTACGTTGCGCCACTGAAGTGGCGTAGCTTTTGCTGACGCTTGTACATTCAGCCACGCTACTGGCGTCTGGGTAATCACTTTTTTCTTTCACCAAAACGAGAGTGAGTCTTTTTTTCCACATTTGTGTTAGCGACTACTACTTCCAGTGTTCTGTACTCTTATTTTTATAGGTTTAGGCTAAAGTCGAATGTGAAAATAAGTACTGTAGTGCTGTAACTAGCTAGTGTAGTATGGAAGCCAGGAGATCGCAATCACGCATGTCAGCCTTAGAAGCACAAAATTTGATTTCTGCTTTGATGTGTGAAGACCAACCTGATAGTGATGTAGAACTGCTTGGTGATGAAAATTCGGATTATGATACTAAGTGACGTTGATAGTGATATCCTAAATAGTTATAGCGAGACACCAGTACAGGTTGCTGCTGGTGCATCTAAAATTCAAAATTTTTCCGTTGCTGATCTTATGTCTGAGAGTGATAGCGATTCCAACCAAACATCAAGTCAGGTTGCTGTGTCCAGCGCTGTTTCTGTTACTCAAGGTGGCTCCACTGCTGATATTAGCTCTTCTGATTCTGCTAGTGACAATCAAGCTACTGCTCCTGGAAGGCCAACGCAAAATCCTCTCCTGGATTGTTGGAAACAAATTTCAGAAGCCGATAGTGACACCAACGTTTATGCTTTCAATTTTGCCAAAAACAGTGGGATTCAAATAGGCGTCTGTAATGATAAATGGGAGGCTGTTGGAATTGATCCAAATGGCACCCTAACACCATATGATTTTTTTCAATTGGTATGGGATGAAAACGTGGTTGATGAATTGGTCAGCATGGTGAACGAGTACGGAGGCAGAAAGAAACAAATGAACATGCCTTCAAGAAGGAGATCTCTTTTAGCTAAATGGACAGACACTAGTGCTGCAGAAATGATGAAGTTTTTGGCTGTTACAATTCAAATAGGAATAGATAAGCGACCATCTATCAAGAAATACTGGTCAGTAAAAGAACAATACCATACACCATGGTTCAATTCCATATTTGCACGAGAACGGTTTGAACTTTTGTATCATAGCATGCTTCATGCTGCACCTGTGTCTGCAAAAAAGACGCAAAAAATTTTGCCATTTTTGAAGAAGCTTGTTCAAAATTTCCAGGAGGTTTTTTATCCTTTCCGCAATGTGTCCATTGATGAAATGGTTGTAGGATTCAAAGGGCGTGTCAAGTATTTTCAATACAATCCCAGAAAGCCAAGTAAGTTTCATTTGAAAATCTTCGGTCTGTGCGACAGCTCAACTGCTTATGTTTACAACTTGCTGCCTTACTTTGGCTCCCAGACAGTGTACACTCTTCAAGATGAAAAGGCTAGCCAAGCCAAAAAAGTCTTCCATGACCTTCTCTCCGTTCTAGATGATGGACACCATGTCTTTTCTGATAGATACTACACAAGTTTGGATGTGTCAAAGTACTTGGCAGAAGAAAAGAATATGTATTTTACAGGAACTCTGAACACCAACAGAAAGGGGCTGCCAAAGGAAGTCAAGAAGATGAAAATGAAGCATTTAGAGCGAAAATTTTTTCGTGATGAACAAGGTGCTGGTCCACATATTGTCGTTGCCTGGAGGGATAAAAAGGCATCCAAGCCAGTTGTAGCTCTCTCTACTTTCCACAATAACGAAACTGTTCAAAAACAGAGGAGACTTGGACATACTGTAACTATGCCAAAGCTGATTGCAGATTACAATGACAATATGAACGGTTGTGATCGTGCTGACCAAGCAATTGGATATTACTGCAACTTTGATTGAAAGTCTTACAAATGGTGGAAAAAGCTATTTTGGTGGATCCTGGAAGTTGCTCAATATAATGCTTTCGTCCTCTACAATCTTCATCAGGGATCAGGAGAAAAGCGTTTGACATTACTGCAGTTCAAAGAAGCGCTGATCCAGGCCATCACTAATGAAGCAGCCGAATCCAGCAAAGAGCCTATTCTCAAAAGAAAACGAGCTGGACGTCCAGCCGATACACCTGTGCTGACAAGATTGAAAGACACCAAACATCTTGTCACTGCTGTTGAAAAACAAAGAGAATGCAGAGTGTGTAGTTTCGCAGTTCAGAACAAAAGAAAACGTACAAGCTATGTGTGTTCTAGTTGCCCAGAAAAACCACACCTGTGTCCCAAAGACTGTTTTTTGAAATATCATACCATGACCAAATACAGAAAATGAATAAATTGGTTTGACCACCAATGAAAAAAAAAATACTTCATAAACAAAATCGACTTGTTTTATTGTGATTTGTGGTTCTAGGATTTGATTGCTTACTGCATCAATATTGTAGTGCGTAAAATCTACAAAAATGCAAAAAATCGTGAATTTTTGCCAAAATGCCGATAGGGATGTATATAAACTAACTAATTTTGAACAAAAATGATTGTTATTTGCTTGCTTGACCGTTTTTTGTGATGTTATATTGATAGAACGATAATCCATGCCAATATGACATGAATATCTTGAAATTTATTTTTTTGTGATTTTTTGCCAAATTAATTCCGTACAGCAATGGAGAAAAATTACGTAGCGAAAGAGTTAAAACTACAAGCGGACAGCAATATTTTGGTATCTCCGGAAGCAGGTCGGGGTAATTGCTTACCCTATGTATTAGCACCTCCGTCGCTTTCCTGCGAGTCAGGAGGATAAATATAGAGATAAATAAATAATCACTGCCGTATTTTTCCTTTTGTTTTAAGTTCTTTTGCCGACTTTTTATCGCTTTGTTAAGCTTTACTTTTTGCATTTGTTTTTCAAATTTTGGATTGCTTTCTGACGAGCCCTATAGACGAAACAAACTGTTGGAACTAAAAAAAAATAGTTAAAATAAAACTGTTTATGCGTGCCGACCAGAATAGATTTGTTTTGATATAGTATTCCAAGTGCAGTGAAAGATGCCAAACTCCAGACAGGAAACATGAAGGTTCAAGTGAATGAAGATGGAATCTGAGTTATGAAACACAAAAACAAAAAAGATGTTCTGATGTTATCAACTTTTCATGGTTCTGATTTCAAGGATACTGGGAAAAGATGTAGAGATGAAGCTGTGATTAAGCCAACAGTCATTATAGATTACAATCAAGTAAAAGGAGGCAGTGATCTTTCAGATCAACTAATTTCCTATTATAATCCAGCTCACAAAAGCATCAAATGGTTTCAAAAAGTTCTTTTCCAATGCATATCTATTGCACAACTAAACAGCTTTGTGCTATACAACAAGTGCTATGCAGGTCATGGCATGAGAACAATGAAGCTAGAAGCTTTTTACAAAAGCTTTAGCAAGTTTCTTACTTCAACCAAAGTCGGAACCTGAGATGTTCCCAAGACACCAGCATGAACTGAAAAAATTCAAAGGAAAGCTGACAATAAAATAGTCAGAAAGTGCTGCCATGGTTGCTATGAAAAAATTGCCTTAGAATCAGGTTGTAAACAAGCCTTAGCCAAAACGAAACAATTGACACTGAATGTGTGTCATGCAAAAAACCTTTCTGTTTGCAGTGCTTCAATGCAAAACATACAAACTAAATTATTTGTATATTTGATTGACAATTCTAATAAATTTAGTTTTTTTTTCAGTTCTAATAGAATCTCTATAATTTTTGAAGGTTTCAATGTCATCACAATGAATAAGATGTTCCTGTGCTTTATTGGCAATTTTAAAAAATTCTGAGTTTTTGTTAAAAATTTTCAATGGAATTTTGTGTTAATTCTATAGAATTTTGATTTTTTTCAAGGTAAAATTTGTTCACAAAGTATATTCATATTTTTTATCATTTCAAATTCACAAGGCTTTCTTTTTGTCTAAAATACAATATGTAATTTGTATGTTTTATCAATAAATGAAAAAGTTTTTTTTGACTTCAAACCATAAAATTACCTACCAGCCAGTCGCTTTGTGAATCAGATGTGATGCACAATATTTTATAGCCTATTTATGGGACATTTCACCCCTCAGATAGCTCCTCTTTTAGCCCATTGAAAAATATAGGGATTGTGCATCACATATGATGTGCAAATGTCTGAGTTAAATGCCCTGTGTATCACATGTGATGCAGGGGACTGTCAAAGGGTTAAGGATAAAGTTGCTGATAAACATCCCTCAAATGTTCCTGCCCTAATTGAAGCAATCAAATTAGTCAGGATCTGTGAAATACCTGAACAATTCTGCAAAAATTGAATTGAAAGTATATACCTAGACGAATGAAGGCTGTCATCAAAGTAAAAGGACTCACTAAATATTAAAAACTTGACGTTTTAATGCAAATATAAATGCTTATTGCTGTCTTGTATATTTTTTCATGCAGGTGTTACTGCTGAGCAAGAAAAGTAAAAAAGAAAAATTAAATATGATGAATAACTGTTTTTTCATAAAATTTGTGGCTTGGTCTTAAACTTTTGGCCATGACTGTATTTATATTTCTAAAGTTTGACCAGTTTTTATTAGGCCTGCTTGTAGATGGCATATACACATAATGCTTGATTGTTAATGCTATGTCATGTGTTAGGATTAAATGTATTTTACCATGCCCATGCAGATGGTGAAAGAAATGAATATTGCACTTCTGCTCCTGATTTTGTAAACCTTAAAAAAATACTGGCTTGAGCCAATTTTACAATGGGATTATGAGTTTTCATTAGGTCAGCAAGAAACAAAAATGAAGCATGGATTAACTAAACCATTCAGTAAAATGCTGGATTATTTGACCCGAGAATAGTTATGAAGTAGTTTACAAGTTTAGTAAAGAGTGTTACATTTCTTAGAACATTAACATAAAAAGAAATGAACCAACAAAATCAAAGTTCAAACAATGAAAGACTAGGAAGTGCACAAAGTAAAAAAGTCAAAAACTAAACTAGTGGTACTCAACAGCATGTAGCAGCACCTTCTTGTGTCATTCCAATTGCTAGGAGTGCTGAAAACATAAATTTTTATTCTTGTTTTCTTTTAAGTCTTTTATTTAAAAGTAAAAATGGTTGAAAAGTCATTTTGGGTGCCCGAAATATTTTTTTGCTGCTGAAAGTAAAAAAGATTGAAAACTACCAACCTAAACAGAGAAAACATAATAGGTGCACATATGGACAATACAAGTGGCAAGGAGCCAAAAATATCTGTCTAAAAGAAGAAACATATTAAGTTTTTGAATATATAATTTACATAATCAAAATAATATTTAGTCAAACCAGTAAACTTGCACGTAAAGAACACATTTAGAGGTTTACCTAAAAAAGGCAATGTAGTTAAGTAAGTTCAATGCAGATTACAAAAAGTTCTTTGTTGATAGCAAAAAGTTGAAAAGCATCATATGTTTGAAAAAAAAGTGGGTGAAAATTTCAACAGGATAAACTTTTTTATGACAAGGATAAAAAAATTTTATAAGCTCAAACATACACAAAAGAGCAAAATACAAATTGTTATTAAAAGCACAAATTTTTTGCCAGCTTTGGACCTAGGTGAAAAGTAACTGTAGCTAACTCAAAGCAATATTATTTAAAAAATTAGGCACTTAATAAAGTTTGCTATGGGAGTGACGAGAAAAGACAAGATTAGAAACGAGCACATCAGGAATACCATTAAGGTAGAATGGTTAAGAATGAAGATAAGGGAGGGCAGGCTGAGGTGGTATGGACATGTCATGAGGAGAGATCAAGAGTATGTAGGAAGAAAAATGATGGAAATGGAGTTACCAGGAAAGAGAAGAGGGAGACCAAAGAGAAGATTTTTAGATGTAGTGAAGGAAGATATGGGGGAAGTTGGTGCAAAGGAGACGGATGTTGAAGACAGAAAGATGTGGAGAATGATGATATGCTGTGGCCACCCCTGACTAAAGGGAAAGGCCGAAAGGAGAAGACACTTAATAAAGTGCTGCTGCTAAATTAATAAAAAAAAAGGAAAAAATTATAAAAAATTTAAAAGAAATTAATTGTACAACAATTTCGAGCAAACTTGAAGCATTTTAGAGGGGATTACACAGGGTGATCAGACTAAGTGTAATAAATTTTCTAAAATAGGATATATATAACTTATAGAGCCATTTTTAAATGAGCTTTTATAATCAAATATTAGTTTGTGTATTGTTAATTTATTTCTATATTTTGTAGATTTTTGAAACATTAGCACAGCAATCTATGAGCTATTCCAAACAGGTAAAACACTTAGAGAAATTTTTTAGACTTTTAAAGCCTCATACTAGCAGGTCAGATGGTTTTAAAACATCTCAGAGACTGGTTCTGCTCTCCCAAAAGTAAGAAGTATCCCAAATCAAAGAGTGAGAACACCTGATCTCATTAAAAAGATGCGGAAAAACAGCAGAAAAAATTTAAAAAGCATAAAGAAATTGGCTAAGGCACAATGTAAGCTGTATTAAAATTTGCTTTGAATGTATTGGCTTTCAAGAAAAGCAAAGCTCAAATGCTGTCACAGGCTGTAAAAGCAAAAAAAAGAGATTCAAGCCAAACTTCTTTTGGAAAAACTCAAAGATGACATGCAGCCCACAGTAGTATGGACAGAGCAAAAGTTATTTACAGTTCAGGAAGTGCACAATCATAAAAATGATTGCATAAAGAGAATATTCCATTGAATACAACTAGCTTATAAACGTCAAAAACCAATGTCTGTAATGGTTTGGGCTGGGGTAACCTTAACAGGTGAAAGAAAACTCATTTTCATTGAAGAGGGTGTACAAATTACCCAGCATGTTTACTTGAACATGTTGAAGGACTAATTAGTTCCTTGGATCAATGTGACATTTAGAAAATCAGGTATTACTCTTCAATAGGACAGAGCCAAATCCCACACTGCTAATCTTGTCCAAAAGTGGTGCAACAAAAATATGGTGGGTTTTTGGACTAAGAAATTATGGCCTCCTTCATCAAATTTAAATCTGATAGACTTTGCAATATGGAGTATCCTGAAAAGCAGTACCTGTTCATTGTATCAGCCAAGTGTTATGTCATTGAAAGCAAAGTTAAAGCATTGTTGGGGCCAAATCTCTTCAGAAACCATCCATGCTTCATGTAATCAGGTTATGAACAGATTAAAACATGTACTGAAAGCCAAAGGGGGATATATATTAAAAAATAAATCATATTTGATTTCAATATACAGGGTGATTCAGCGAAGTGTGCACAAATACTTTTCTTAGTTTTATGTACATGTATTTCGTCCATTATTAACTTTCAATTATTAACATTTCAGTTTCTTATTATTTAAGAGTTAAAATTTAAAATCTGGTATTATTTGAAGTAAAAATAAACGATGAGTAAAACGATCAATGACGTGATAGAAGAGTATTGCAAGAAGAAGCTCCCACTAAGTGAAATTTTCCGGTTGATGAAGGAGGTTGTAAGCCGTAGAGGAGTTTATAAAGCCGTGAAAAGGTTCAAGGACACTGGGACTTGTGCTCCAAGAATCAGGAGTGACCCTGAAAGAACCGTAAGGACGAAGAAACTGATCAAAAAGGCCAGAGAGAAGTTGAGGAGAAATCCTGCAAGAAGTGCCAGACAACTTGCTAAAGACTACTCTGTGAGCGTGTCCAGCATGCAAAGGATTCTCAAGGATGCTCTCCAGAGCTACCCATACAAGTTCACCAAAAGACATCTCTTGTCGGAGGCCACTAAGAAGAAAAGGCTCGATAGAGCAGAGGTTTTGGTCAAGAAACTTGTCGATGGCACGCAGCCTCAAGTTTTATGGACAGACGAAAAACTTTTCACTGTTCAAGCTGTCCATAACCATCAAAATGACAGGATTTGGCTTCCAGACATAAACATGGTCCCAGTTGAGCGTCGCAGCTCTTTCAGAAGACAAAAACCCGCCTCCGTAATGGTATGGGCAGGCGCAACATCAAAAGGGCTGAAAACTCCTCTCATATTCATTGAAGAAGGGGTCAAGATAAACCAGACCGTCTATAGGCGAATGCTGGAGAAAGTCCTTCCCTGGGTCCAAGAAGTAGTCGGAGAACAAGGAGTTACTCTTCAACAGGACGGTGCAACCTCCCACACGGCCAACTCAGTTCAAGCTTGGTGTCGATGCAATTTCAAAGGTTTTTGGGAGAAAGAGTTTTGGCCGCCGTCTTCACCAGACTTGAACCCTATGGATTTTGGGTTATGGTCTATTTTAGAGACAAAAGCCTGCCATACTTCTCATCCAAATCTCTAAAGCGAAAATTGACATCGGCATGGGACGAAATTGACCCAGAAGTGGTGCGTGCCACATGTGCCCAGGTTCTGCCACGACTTCGGAAAGTAATCAAAAACAAAGGGGGTTATATTGAATAACTTGTATATTTTCTGAAAGCTTATTAAATTTACTATCTTCACAGCATATAACTTGTTTCATTTGACCTAATTATAAGTCCGAAAGATGAGTTTTTATTTGGGCACACTTTGCTGAATCACCCTGTAATTATTTGCAATTATAGTTGCCAAAATTTCTCATACACATTCTTTTGTTTGTATGTTTTTTTTAACTAAAAACTTGTCTTCATTTGGTCTGATCACCCTGTATCATGATTGCTTTAACAAACATTTGAAAAATTTGGAATTAAAATACAATAGCAGAATGTGAACGCATTTAACAAAACTTTAACAATGGGGGTTTATAGAGAGTGAACAATAACACATTAAAAAAGTTCAATCAAAACTTTTTAATGCAGACAGTTTACAGTAAATATAAATGCATAATTAATCCATATCATCCCACATAGTTTAAACTGACAGTTATAGTGAGCAATTTTTGTTTAATTACTTTGAACCAAATAAAACAAGCTTTAGTTTACTGTTAATAATAAAATTTCTGTTATTTTTTGAAAAAAATTTGATGAAATTTTTCAGTGCCCTTACAACAGATTGAAAAATTGACAGATTTTTTAAAACAATGAAATAAAATTTATGAAGTCATTAAAAATGTAGTTGGACTCATAGCTACTGACAAGTCAGCTTTTAACTTTCTAACTGATTTGATGTTTGTATATGGGAGGTTTTAGGACTGTCAGTTTAAACTGACATGGCCACAGGTAATCTGAAATAAGAATCTCAATTGCTTGTTTATGAGGATCAATTGGTAGTAGTTTGTTATTTAATTTTTTATTAGAATTTTTAAAAAAATGTAACTTTTGTTAAATTTAGAAGGGAAAAAGTGTTTGTAATGTACAGGGTGTCAAGAAAGTTCCTGATCGATTTTTAAATTTAATGTAATTCAAAAACTTCAATGAATTATGAGAAGTTCTGTACGTCATTTTTCCACTTAATCCTCCTTTTCAATGTTTCAGATACACTTTTCAAATTTTTTTGGCTAAAATAATAATAAAATGAGTAAAAGAGCTGCAATCATTCAACTTCATCGTGTGGGACATTCAAATTCTAAAATTATGAAGTTGCTAAAAGCACCAAAATCGACTGTTTGCGATACAATCTTGCACTTCCAAGAACTTGGAACCATGGAGGATCGGGATAGGAGTGGACGACCTCGATCCGCTCGCACTCCAGCGAAGATCAAGGCCCTCAGAGAGAGAATTCGGAGGAACCCCAAACAATCCTTGAGGAAAACGGCTAAAGACATGAATATCAGCCATGAGTCTGTCAGAACAATTGTTGAACAGGATCTCAAAATGTCCCCGTACAAAATCAGGACAAGACAACTCCTAACTGACCTCCAGAAGCAAAAAAGAAAGGAGAGGGCCAAAATTCTGCTGAACCGTCTGAAGGGAGGCATGGAGAAAGGCGAAATCGTTTTTTCAGACGAAAAACTCTTCTCGGTGGAGGCGAAGTTCAACACCCAGAATGACAGGATTCTCAGAAAGTCGCCCAAGGACCTCCCTGATCATCTTCGATTCGTTTCATGCTGACAGAAACCCTCGTCTGTGATGGTATGGGGTGCGATCTCCAAATCTTGGAAATCTCCCCTCATTTTTGTTAACCCTTTCGAGACTAACGGTACATATGTGTACCACCGACATGATGCTCCGGTCTGAGAGGCCATTATTGTACCATAAATGCCTTTATTTTGACGTTTTCCGACTTTTCAGGAACTGCGCATGCTTTTTTCGCTTTGTGTCATTACATTTAGCTATCACGTGACCTATTTTCGCACCTTTAGCTTCATTTTCCATGTGGTGTTGAGACAGATCACAGTCTTGCAGGTGTTTTGCAATGCTGTATTGCAGTTACATTGGCTAGCATTAGTTTGGAAAGACTTGTAAGTGTTTTAGAAGTTAGATTACAGTTATACTGGCTAGCATTAGATCGAATTGGAAAGGCTGTATTTACTATCAGTATAACTGGTACACATGTGTACCAACAGACCTAACATAGTGAGCATAGTGGTAACTATTTGTACCAACAGGCCTCTACACAAAATTAGTCTTGCAGCTCAATTATATATTTTTTAGGTTATTTGTAGAATTACCAATATGACTAAACGTTATAGGGCACATGAAATTAGTAACGCAATATCAGAACTATCTGATACAGAAGAATCAGATTTTCCAGATTCTTGCTCAGAGTACCTGCCAGAACAACCACAACCGGAAGATTCTGATTCTGATGATAGTGAATTGTCTTCAGATAGTGAACAAGAAGATTCAGTAAACGAAGACAATGATGATGCAGAGAGCAACAGCGATAGTGGTGATTCACTTTCTACTACAAACACAGTACTATGGACCAATGTGCCACCTGGGTTTCAGCCAAAATTGAATATCAGTCAAGACAGACCTTGCACAATTCATCCAGATATCACCCTCACTACAAGCATTTTAGACATTTTTTTGAAGCTGTTTCCTTATAGCTTGCTGCTGCAGATAGCTTACTACACTAACAAGAGATTGAGTATCTTTCAAAATGCTAAAACCAAAAGAAGAAAATTAGTCCCAACTGATGCACATGAGATTATGAAACTTTTTGGATGTTTTTTCGTTATGAGTTATAATCGCTTGCCGTCTATAAATAACTACTGGTCTAAGCATCAGTCGATGGGAAACGCTCTTATAAAATCTGCGTTTTCGAGGGATAGATTCAAATTGATTATGTCAAAACTGTATGTCGCTGAACCGGATAAACCTTCACAAGCAAGCAAGTTGTATTACGTTGAAGATTTGCTCTTATGCCTGAAATCAACATTTATGAAGTACAGGCAGAACAGTCCATTTCAAAGCATAGACGAATCTATGACGAAATTCAAGGGAAGGTGCTCTTTCAAGCAGTACCTTCCCATGAAGCCTGTGAAACGTGGGATAAAGCTTTGGATGAGATGTGACCCACAGAGTGGATATACATATGATGTGAATGTTTATACTGGTAAAGATGATCAAGGCCTAAGCATTCCATTAGGAGAGAAGGTTGTAAAGACTTTACTCTCTACTATACCAGACGGTGATGATGTTACCGTGGCTTTTGATAGATTTTTTACTTCGGTTCATCTCATGGACACTCTACGCTATCCCGCAGTGGGAACAGCTATCAAAAGCCGAAAAAATCTGCCAGTTTTCCAAGACAAACTCAGCCGTGGTGATTCAAAATTTAGATGTAACATGAACGGAACTTTAGCAGTTAGATGGTTGGATACGAAAGAAGTGCTATTGCTGAGCAACTTCCACACTAATACAGTGGGTGAAGTTAGGAAGAAGCAACGTGATGGAACAATCATAAACGTCCCCTGCCCTGATGCTATCCGGTGTTATAGGCAAATAATGGGTGGTGTCGATAGAGCGGACCAGATGGCTGGACTTTATGAACTTGATAGAAAATCCACCAAGTGGTGGAAAAAAGTTATTTATCGTATGCTGGCATTTTCAGCTGTCAATGCGTGGGTGATTTACAAGGAATTGCACAGGCATTATAAAAAGTCATACCTTGATTTCCTTGTGGAACTAGCAGAAGCGCTAATTCAACGAGGAGAGAGTGGGTCAACTGTGAAGCGTCACAGTGCTACAGGAAGACCATCTAAACGTGCTTCCATGATGCAAAATCTTGGAACACACCTTCCGTATGAAGGTAATACCAGAAGAAGATGCACCAATTGCGGAAAAGATAAAAAACAAAAAAGAACAAAGCTAATGTGCAGTGCTTGCAATTTGCCCTATTGTATTGATTGTTTCAAGCCATGCCACTCCTAAATGAGTGCATATTCAAACCATTCCATTTCTGAATGAAGGACAATTCAATGTAAATATTGTGAACTTCAATTTTCATGTTGTGAACTTCGCTTTTCATTCTGTAAATAAATTTCTTTGCTGGCATTATGTCTATTGGTACATATTTGTACCAGCATTTTTCAGTTTAAAAAGCCTAATGGTACATATATGTACCAAGCCGATTTACCCCCAAACCCCATTTTTTCGGACTTCACGTTACACAGTTATAAAAATGATCCCCTTGGAGAAAAAAATCAGCTGTTGTTTGGGTGTTTTAGCAATAAAAAAAAATTCGACTTGAAAGGGTTAAAGAGGGGGTCAAAGTGAATACAGATTCGTATGTCAATGATATTTTAACCCCTGCCCTCGCATCGATGAAGGAAAAGTTCAAAAATAAGTCCTTCACCTTCCAACAAGACGGCGTGCCTTCTCACACATCAAAGAAGATGCAGAAGTGGTGCGAAGAGCACTTTCCTTCATTCTGGACCAAAGATTTGTGGCCACCATCTTCGCCCAATCTCAATCCTATGGATTTCTGTGTGTGGGGTATTCTGGAAAAAGAAGCCTGTTCTTCACCCCATAACAATCTGGAGGATCTTCGAGCTTCCCTGAAACGAGCATGGGAGAAAATTCCTCAAGATGCCCTTCGTGCTGCTTGTCAGAATTTCCGACAGAGGCTCCAATGTGTTATTGATACAGATGGGGGTCATTTTGAATAAACCAGATTTTTTTATGTTCATGGAGCTTTGTTCTATCACCACAATAAACCTTTTGTTGATTTAACCTTCTGTCATTAGCCCTATATAATTTTGTTTAGGATCGGGAACTTTCTTGACACCCTGTACTTCCAGTGAGATTGATATTTTCCCAAAACTGTTTCTGGAAAGCCTAATTATGCAAATTGCCCACTATACCAATAAACGATTAAAACTTTTTTCAAGGATAAAGCAGTCAAACCAGCTCCCACCAACAAAGATGAAATCATAAAACTATTTGGATCCTTCTTTGTTATGAGTTATATGCATCTTCCATCAATAAATCATTACTGGTCATCGCATCCATCCATGGGAAATAAAATGTTGAAACAAACGTTTTCAAGAGACAGGTTTAAATTATTAATGTCAAAGATATACAGGGTGTTTCACAATTATTGAAACAAAGCAGCAGCTTATAAAACCTTTACCAATGACCTTATTCTTTTTCTGTTTTTAGATTGTCATAGCAAAATTGTTAACATTTTTATACGTTAAACAAAAAATAGCCTAATTATGCCTTGGTCGATGGAGCAGAAGATCTTTTGTGTAAAGACATATTACGAAACGAAGTCTTTCCGGATTGTTCAAGCAAGGTTCAGAAGGAAGTTCAGCTTCAACCAATTTCCAAACAGGAGTCAGATTTTCAAGTTGGTCAAGAAGTTTGAAGCTCATGGCACTTGTGGAGATCGTAGGGTAGCAGGCTCATCGCCCTCAGGGCCTCCAATAACAATCTGCACCCCCGACAATGTCAGCAGGGTTCAAGAGTCAGTCGGTCGGAGTCCGAGCAAATCTCTTCGTCGAAGGAGCCAAGAACTTGGCATTTCTGTCTCTTCTGTAAGGCGCATGCTGGTTAAGGATCTACAACTTTATCCATACTGGATCCACATAAAGCATGAACTAACCGAGACTGATAAGGAAAAGAGGGTAGCAATGTGCCAGTGGTTTTCGGAAATGATAGACAATAACGAGGAATTCTTGAATGATGTCTGGTTTTCAGATGAAGCCCACTTCCTTTTGAATGGTCACGTTAACTCTAAAAACTGGGTGTTTTGGGGAAGTGAGAACCCTCACAGAGTCGTTGGACGCCCTTTGCATTTAAAAAAATGCACAGCATGGGTTGCCATTTCCAAGCATGGTATCATCGGACCATTTTTCTTTGAAGATGATCACGGTATTGCAGTAACCGTGACAAAAGACCGCTACGTTCCAGTGCTTGAGCAGTTTTGGGGAGAGCTCAATAAACGTGAGGACCTTGATGAGAAAGAACAGTGGTTCCAGCAAGATGGTGCCCCTCCTCACACTGCTAATGTCACCATGGCTTGGCTCCATGAAAAGTTTGGAAAGCGTCTCATCAGCCGCAAAGCTGAAGTGGAATGGGCACCTCACTCGCCTGACCTGAATCCTCCAGATTTCTTCTTGTGGGGGTTCCTCAAGGACAACATTTACCAAGATAACCCACTAACTATTGCAGCTTTGAAAGCAGCCATTACCGAGAACATTCAGACCATTACACAGGAGGAATGTGATCGTGTTATCAACAACTTTGCACGCCGCATTCAAGAATGCCTTCGACAAAACGGTGGACATCTGGAGCATGTAGTCTAGGAATCTTCTTGACATATTATTTCTGATTTGAAGATAAACAGTTTCAGATTATAAAATGTTATCCTTTCACCTTTCAATAAATGTAATCATCATCGTGTTATCATTTAAAATCCTGAATTTGTGCCCAATCGCTTTGTTTCAATAATTGTGAAACACCCTGTATATGTACCATCCTGATAAACCAAATGAAGCTGATAAGCTATATTACATGGAAGATCTCATCAACTGCTCGAAAATTACCTTTCAAAAATACACCTAAGATAGCCCTTATCAAAGCATCGATAAATTGATGACAAAACTTAAAGGAAGATGCTCCTTCAAGCAGTATCTTCCATTAAAACCAGCAAAAAGAGGAATAAAAATTTGGATGAGGTGCAATGCCCAATCAGGTTATACATATGACATAAATGTTTATGCTGGAAAGGAGACTGAAGCATGCATGGGCACTTTGGGTGAAAGAGTAGTAAATACTCTGGCGGCATCAATAAAAGAAATTGATGTCACTTTGGCTTTTGATCATTTTTTTTCCTCAGTTCTGCTAATGGATACAAGCAGGTTTCCTGCTGTGGAAACAGTGATCAAAAATAGAAAGAATCTCCCAATATTTGAAGATAAGTTGGATCGTGGCAAATACCAATTTAGTGGAAACACTTCTGGTACTTTGGCTGCAAGATGAATGGACACTAAAGAAGTTATTGTACTTAGCAACTGTCACATCAATTGAAAAGAAGCAAAAAGATGGCTCTACAAAAACAGTTGACTGCTCTAAAGCAATTCAGTTTTATAGGCATATAATGGGTGGGGTCGATCGTATGGATCAAATGGCTGGCATCTATGACCTTGATCGGTGATCAAATAAATGGTGGAAAAAAGTTCTTTATAGGATGCTGATGATTGCTGCTGTGAACTCGTGGATCATCCATAAGGAAACGCATTGAAACAATAAAAAACCTTTTCTTGATTTTCTTGTAGATTTAGCTGAATCCCTAATCAAACAAGGAGATTACTCTTTTGAAAAGAGACAAAGTGTTGGTCAACCTTCTCTACGTAACAACAAACTGGAATACATAAGAAAAATATATTTAAAAAAGAAGGCAAATCTCAAAAGAAGATGCATTAATTGTGCTCATCAAAAGAAAGAAAAGCACACTAATATAATATGTCTGGAATGCCAACTCTCGTATTGTTTGTCTTGTTCATCAGTAAACTGTAATGGGCATGTAATTGCTTGCTGTTAAATAAATTTTTTTCTCAAACCTTTTGAATGCTATTACTTTATTTACCTATATTTCTTGGGACATATTTGTCCCATTAGCAATGTCTAATGGGACTAATATGTCCCAGCCCCCTAAACCCCCATGTTTAATGAATTGTGTAAATGTTTTAATTTCTACAGTTAGAGTGGTCATTTTAAAAATTACTACTGATTCATCTAAATTAAAATAAGTAAAAACAGAAATTCAGTCTTGAAAAGGTTAAAACTTATACAATTAGCCTCAAAAATTCTATTGAGTATATTAAAGAAATTTGGGGATTTATTTGCAACTACGAATTAAATTAATAATAATTTTATTAATTTTTTGTCTGTGAAATTTATTTTAAGAGACGTCATTAATGATGTCATTGATGATGCAACTTTTAAACAATTGCTATTTTTGCAGAAATTTTATAAATTTGATCTTTTAACTTTTATGCTGCACTTATACACATAATTTTACATATTTATTCCTTACAGCAAACAACAAATCTACACATATCTATCTGATCCCATGTCGGTTTAAATTGACATAACATTTCTTATTTTAAAAAAATTATTTTTATTATTTTATATTCTAACTGTATAAAACCTAAATGAAAGTGGTAGTTACATCAAAATATTATATTTTGGGATAATATAGATTAATATTTATGAAGATAAATTAAAAGAAGTTGTTCAATTGACAAATATATCAAAGTAACTCCTGCTTTTGACTTTTGTAAAACAAATCATGGATATCAAACTATACTTGAAAGTTTTTTTACAAATCATTAAAATTATCACATTTTTTGACTCATATCAAATTTTTCATATTGTTTATGCAGCATTGCTAATTCATCATCAACTTCGTTTTTAAAAGATATCTTGAAAGTGCAACTTTGTTTGCACAATGTGATAGATGACTTTAAAAAATGTAAGAACAGCACCAAGTTTTATTATCTATAACACAATCGTTCAGTTTCTCTTTTTCTTTTACATCTATGTTTTGAGTTATGTAAAATATCAATAAAATTGTTTGGTTCAAATAAGTAAAATAATTTTTCTAGTTTCTTTTTTTGACCCAGATTATTACAAAGTTGTTTATCTTTTGAAAAAAAAGATGATATTAATATATAATTTTTTTCTTTTGAAGTAACCAGAATTGCACTTGATGGCAGCACATTTGTAAATTATTTTAAAACACTGCATTTGTTTGGGTCAAATCAAAAAAGACATAACAAGAAGGTTATTTAAAGTAAATATTTCAATCTCTAAAGTAAAAAGAATGTAATTATTTTAGCATCAAATACACTCAACTTTCAAATAAAATTACATAACTAAATGCACTTTAAAAGAATAAACAGCAAAAAGATAATTATGTACTGCAATACCACTTATTTATTTTTATTCAATAGTAACAATATTTCAACAATTTTAATCCATTTTAAAACTTATACTCAGTCATGGCATAATTGCTGTTGCATGTTAAAGAGACTATAAATGAATTATTAATTTTGACGTAAGTAAAGAATACGGACCCCCCTGATGTTGATCAGCAATGGGTTTTCAGAATGTATGATACGGACAGAAAGAATGGCTACTTACAATACGTCCAGCAACGTGATGAAGCAACCTTAGTACCTATAATTCAAGAGTGGATTCTTCCTGGAACAATCATTCACAGCGATGGATGGCAGGCTTATGCTAACCTTGGTAACTTGGGTTATATTCATCAAGTTGTGAACCATAATCAGAACTTTGTGGATCCTGTGACTGGAGCATGCACAAACCATGTTGAAGCATATTGGGGACGCATCAAGCGACGAATAAAGCAAGTCAAAGGTTCAGAAGGAGATATGCAGTGGCAACATCTTGATGAAAGCGTTTATCAGCATTGGTTTTCCATGAAATCTGAAAATATTTTTGAAAACTTTGAGTTATTTATTACCCATGTTAGTGAATGTTATCCTTTGTAATATGAATTAAATCTTATTAAACTTGAATGAAAAGTTCTTTAAAAAATGTGCCATTCGGAATTATTTTATTTTTGTTATTTTAAATTATTTTTACAAGGGGGGTCCGTATTCTTTACCTACGCCTTAATTTTATTAACATTACAAAGATAAATATAAGTATATTGTAAAACTATATTCAAAAAATATGTTATAAAATGTTAAGCTATTAATCAATTAAGCAATTGGCCCAAACAAATATATGTAATAGTCATGCATAACCTTACAGAATTTACAGTAATACCAGGACTAAAATACAAAATTTGCTCATAATTCTAATCACTCTATACAATAATTGAGAGTATTTACTATACTTTTAGTCATTTGGTCTAGTCATTATTCCTGCTTTAACAAGCCATTATAAATTTTTGACATTATGTCTACATATACATCAATATATTGTCATATTGGTTCTCGTTCACTATTCGCCGGACTTACGTGATAAATTCTTCAGCTTTATGGAGACGCAAGATTGGTAATGGCAAACAGTGAATGAAACGTGTTATATATATTTGCAAGCCACACCTTTTAATTTAAATAATTTAACACAGTAACGTCCAGGAGCTCATAGAAACCATAGACTCTACAATAACAAGACATCAGGCTAAGCTGTTTTGCGTGTTCACTATGCGCCTGATAGCGGTATTCATGATCAAACATAGCAACGACAACGCTTGTATAGAAATACTATGGCAAAATATAGGTTTATTACTTTCGATTTTAGCCCCAAGTATCAGTCGTAGTTGTTTAAAAATCTTGCTTATTACTATAAAGTATATGTAGAGATATTTCTAAAAGTCAATATAATCGAACCTATTATTAAAACAAAATTATAATTATGACAAATTAAATAATCTTTTTTAAAAAATGTAGCCAGAAGTTTTCAATTTGTCACAGAAGAGTGAAGAAATTGTGCAAAGCCCTGAAAAAAATAAATGCTAATCTTAAGCTAAAGCTAAAAGATATGTAAAAGAAATGTATTTTAATTAAATTAATACTTTCCTAGACCATTTTAAAAGTTTTTATATCTTTGTAAGATCTGCAAGTTGTAGCTTGCGGATTTAAACTAGTAAAAAATAGTAAACAATTTTTTTTATTTCTTTTAAAACAAATTCTTAAAAAATCCAGAATTAAATATTTAGTTTTGTTCGATGTATAATTGAAATTACTTGGATATTTATAAACATTTTTTGTACAAGTCTTCGGCGTTTTTCTTAGCCTACTGGTTTTGTTTCTTTATAGGTCACCAGAATTTATTGAAATATTAAAGTGCATCAATTAAAACATCAATAATAAAATAGTTATTGAAGTTATATTTAAGATAGATTAGCTTTGGGTATGCAAAAAAATTAAATGCTTTGTTTCGAAAAAAAAGCTTCACCAAACTAAATCTTTGAGAAAGAATTTGCAGCTTTACTGTTAGTTTTATCAAAGACTGGACCAAATTGTAGAGTCTATGTAGAAACTTAAATCAAGCTGCGGAAGCGGACACGATATATTCAAAACACTTCCGATCCGCTTTTAGCTCCACCGCTTCCACACTAACTTCTATTTTTTTAATTATATTTGACTGACTTTGATTTTCAAGAAAAAATAAAATGTACCATTAGGCAAAAGAAATCAGAAGTTATCAACTCGATGAAGCAATAAATAGAAAAAAATCATGAAATCCAGGCCAGTGGTGGATATTCAAAATTAGGGGCCTGAGGCAAAATCCAAATTAGGGGCCCCCAAAATGACGTCACAATGACGTCACATTCGAAATTACCATTTTACCAATGCCAGCTAGAAAGATAGGCTACGAAATATTGGAAAAAAAATTCATTCTGATACGAAACTTGAAATAACTCAAATCAGTGGCAGACACAAAAGTTATAATGAAAGATTTACACGTGATTCAACAATTAATCGAACGACACCTGATCGAAATGGCACTTAATCGAAATGACATTTGATCAAATAATGAAAGAAAAAATTTACAACTTTGAATCTATCCCAATTTTGTCAATTTTTTGTCCCAAATACATAGTACTTTAAATCTCCCCCGGTTTTGTTGATTTTTTGTCCCAAAATCATAAATCTCTAAAAATAAGATCTTTCTGTCTGAATCTGTCTCTGATTTCTGCAAGAGGTCTATAAGGGTGGAGCCATGGCACAATGCCACCTCTAAATAACTGACTACGTAAAAAAAATGCAAAAAAATGATAGCAATAAGCATCTAATAAAACATAACCATGACAAACGATCTACTTGTTGCCCCCCTAAAACTTGTTGGTGCCCTTTGCCCAGAGACCTTGTTAAAAAACCTTGATCTTGACATTGGCAAAAAATTATAAAAGATAAAAACAAATTGTCTTTTTACTGTTGGCCTCTGCTTTTTATGAATCTAATTTATAGTAACAAAGAGATTGTTTAATCGCAGAAACATGCAAAAATAAATCTTTTTTTTATCAACTGTCATTTCGATCAAGTGCCGTTTCGATCAAATGTCGTTCGATCAATTGTTGTAGCACCGGGTTTACAAACTAAAAACACAATTAGTATAAAAGTTGAAATAACGTCAAAACCTTTTTTTCTCTACAGTTTTTTACTGTTCTATTGTCTTTTAATTGGTCTGCATATCCTTCATTTTTCAAAGTGGGAGGAAGGAGTTTAAAAGTTTAAAAGAACTTTAAAAGTTTAAAAGAAGGAGTTTAAAAGTTTAAAAGAACTTTTAAACTCCTTTCTCACATGCATATGCTTATGACTAGAATTCTTTTTTTTTACTTGAAAACATCTTGGACAGACTTGAATTCAGTGATGGAATTCAGGAAGTTTGCATCGGTTTGCGCGAACACGTTGTTATGAATGCCATAACGTTCAGCGAGCGCGTTCTTAATTTAACGTAATCTCTGTATTTTTATACCTCTATGATGATGAAAGAACCTATTATTGACAACTTCTATACTATAGGGGAAAGAACCTGTTTATTTTTTTAATTTTTGAATTTCATCATTGCTTAAACTCGATTTGACCCTTTTTACAAAAACAAGGACTCAACCCAAGTTCTCAAATCAATAATTGTTGACTTGGAATTGGTTTTGTGTGGTTAGTAAGCTATGTTATATGGAATGCATAAAAACAAATTGGGAAAATGGTTTTGAAAATTCGACTTTCGTACACTCAGATTCATGCTTTCATGGACTTATATTAAAATTACATCATTTTTGGTAGTCTTGGATTTGAAATCGGTTCGAGCTTTTTGAAAATGACTCGATCTTGGTTCGAATTTGAAAGTTATAAGTTGTTGGACTACTATTAGCATGCACACAATCTATTAGAGGTATATTTTTGAAACTTTCTCACCACTGCATATTAAACATTTGTACCATAGTTTTGATAGTCTCAAAAAATAATAAATTTGTCAAAATACATTTCAACAGAATTAAAATTGAACTGACTAAATAGGTAGGCTACTATCACAGACAAAAATCTGATCTTTTTTTAGCAGTAAAAACAAATTTGCACTGATTACATAGCAACAATAAGAAAAACAATTTTTTTATTGAATATATATATATATATCAATTAATCCAGTCAAGCAAAATAATGTTAAATCTCAACAATTATGCCGATTCCACAATGTACGACAAGTTTTATCATAAGAATCAAAAAATCTACAGCCTAAAACATTATTAGAAAGAGGAGCTTTAGTTCTGTTTTTTTTAACACAAAAAAGATTAAGAAATGCTGGTAATACGAACTTTTGTAAAATATGAATACCTTAATTTTTACAAAAAAAATTTAAATTACATTCGAAAGCTAACAAAGTTTGTTAAAAAATATAATTATGCTTGCTTTTAGGCAAATGAGTGAAAAAAATACTAACCCAAAATAAAAATTTGTTAATGATTAATATATTATAAATCAGCCAATTATTTATTTAATATTTTCAGCTTATGCTGCTTTAATTAAATCTTTTGAAGATTTTTGTCTGGCAGGAATAGAAATATGCAATGCAAACTTGCAATAAAGCTAGCTTTAAACTAAAATTGTAAAAATAATAAAAGTGCTGTGAAATATTGTCAAAACCATTTAATGTTATGATTGTTTGTGCAAGATAGACCAACTGATAATCACAATCAAATTTAATGTAAGAAGCCATTTAGCTTATTCTATGTTAGGTTACCTTTAAAATTGTCATTTAAAATCAAAATACTTTACCTAAATAATTTTTAATTCAATTTTTTTCAGAATGACAATATAGAAAATTTTAACTTTAATCAAGCAGTTGTTTTTACCAGATCACCTTACAAACGAGTGTCAAAATGTCAATTTTAAAAAATGTTAAACCCCTTAAAAAAAGCTGCATCAAGTCTTGAAAGTCAAGTGAATGAATAAATTGCATATGCATCAATTTAGAACTTTGAAAAAAAGTGAAAATCTCCATATAAACTTGGTTAATGGTAAAACATTTGCAGACTGTATTTATTGTTCTATTAGTTTCTATTCTACATGAAGCATTTGCTACAAAAAGAAAAAAAATGTATTTTTTATTACTGGTGTTTGTAAATTTTTTAGTTATGTTGTTGTTTTTAGTCATTATTTTGTTGCAATTATGGAAAGTAATTAATATTGTATGCATAAATACAACTAATTTTAAGTAGTGTTTTTATCAATAGAAAAATTTAAATTTAAAACAAGATTTCTCTTTTTCTTAAGACATATTTTTAGTTGTAGAGTTGTTACTGCTAAATTTCAATCACTTTTGGATAACTTTTATGGCAATCTGACTATTAAGAATAGTTTACATTATGTAGTTCTGCTATTTATAGAAACTGAAGAGATTTTATGGATTGTTGTTTTAAATTTTAAGTGTTCTGCCAACATTACCCTATATGCCATATTATGTGACATAAATTTAATCTATTTGCTAAAAACTTTTGAGAGTTTTTGAGGTTCATGAAACCATGTAAAATACCACAAAATAAAACTACATGCGGCGTTTTCAAAAAGGGGGGCCCCTTGATAACTGTAAAAAAGGGGGGGCCCGAGGCGATCGCCTCATTCGCCTCACCCAATATCCACCACTGATCCAGGCCCATCTTTAGAACACAAGATATGGGCGGCACATCGGGGCGAATTGGAATGGGATCCGAAAAACCAGATAAAGACCGAAAAAAAAGACTTGACTGATTTGAAAAGTACATTTATTTATTTTTTTAATCAGTGAAAACCAGGGCGTCGAACCGTTTAAAATAATGTTCCGGTTTAGGTTCGCGCTTAGCAAATTATATTTGTAGAGGTTTAGTTCCGGTTCAAGTTCCACAAATTTTATTTTTAGAGTTTCGGTTTTGCTTTGGGTTCAGTTCGTTCAGGTTTAGCCAATATTAATTTTAGATGTTTAGTTTTCGTTTAGCTCCAGTTCGGGTTTAAAGAAAATCATTAGCGATTAACTCGAATTTTCAATTCGAGTTTGGTTTAAATTCTAATTTTGGAAAAAAATTTTTGTCCAGTTTTGCAAATGTATGAATTAAGAATATGGCTTGTGGATCGTGTTTATCGGATTAAAGGATTTGGGAAAGGGGGGCGAAGCAATTTGCCCGAATCATGATTTTATACAATTTATCAAGAACCCCAAATGTTTGTTTTACGTCTTTCATTCAAAAAAGGCCTTCACATTTACACTTTTAAGTCAAGTGAAGACAAAAAAAGTTTTCATTCCAATGATGATACCTTAAGTCGTTTTTTGCTTTTTTAAGTCAAATGCACATAAAGAACGTCTTTTTTACTGAATTTTAGCCCCTTTAAAATTTCTGGACCTGGGTAAAAAGGTACTCCCGAAATCCAAAGTCCTGTTTGTAGTCAAGTCTGATAAATATGCGAGTACAATTTAATATGAGGAAAAAATTATCTAAAAAAAATATTAGTCTTTCAAATAATTAAATTATACTTTTTCAACACAATTAAACCTTGTTACGATTGAAGCTGTTGACCATAGCTTAAAAGTTGATAGACAAAAATCAGATTCTTTTAGAGTAATGATTGTTTTTTGAATATTCATGTGCAACTAACTACACCCACGATTCTCAACAGTCTGATTCTAGACGAGCTCAGTGTGATAACACTTGGACTTGCGAGCAAAAGGATCCGAGTTCGATGCTCAGTCTACCCTAGGTAATTTCTGCTTTGATCTTAGGAAAGGCACTTCGCGACAAATTTGTCAGTGGGTTCCCGCTTCTTCTTTCTAACAATGGTGACTCCGCTTTTAGCAGAAAGCAGCAACCAGGCTTTTATGGCCATCCGGAAAAAAGAACCAAAATAAGCCTGCTCAATACACCTTACGAAGTTCACTTTTTAATCAAGATAATTTTACGAGATGTTGTCGAAAAATACTTCTTAAAATCAAATAGTTCAAATTTGGATCGAGTTTCAACAACATTCAATTTTTGCCTCGTTATTCAAAAAAAGCAGCCAATTCATTTATCTTTCCCCGTTGCGTCTTTGTCTGCATGGTAATTCGTAGTTTATTACATAGCAAAAGAAACACAAACCACAGTGAAAAGCAGTAGCGACTCATTACAAGACACATAAGCATGTTATTTGAAAACGCGAGTCTTTTCAAAGTGTATTTTCGAATACACAAAAACTGGTTACGATCAACAGGAAATGAAATCACTCAAGGTTAATCAACAAAGATAAGAAGCATGATGCAGCAAAAATATTTCTCAAAGTTTAATTTTGTAATAAAAAGAAACTAGTCGACATTGCAAATTGGTACCAAAAAACATTACGTTTGCATCAGAAAAATAGATTAATGTAGCGGCAACAACTTAAAGCACACCCGGGTGTCTCGTGTCACTTTTTTGACAAATCAAATCAGTGCTTCTCTAAATTTTTTTGGCGACATGATTTCTCAAACAGCAATAGACAAAATAGTTTTGTATTTCTTTTATAAAAAACCAAGCTCAGAAAGCAAAAAGGCAGGTAAAAGATTTTTGTTTCAAAGCAAATTATAAAATCCACTTATTTGTGTCTGTCTCAAATGGAGCATTATTATAAAATCCAAAGGTCATTGTTCGCTCCTATTCATTAATTCAAAGGTTTCGTGAACAACTTAAGTCGGCAAAAGCTTGAAAAGTATTGAATTGAAGTTATTTATTTAATTCTTACATCTTTATAACGAGATACATATAAATCTGCGTTGTTTGTTAACAAAGTTGAATTGATTACAAAAATTCAATTACAAAATCTTTGGGATAATTAAGCCAAATGGATAAAATTAACGGATAAAATTAAGCCAAATGGATAAAAAAATAAGTATTTTGTCACAAGTCACGACTCAGATAAAAAATAAACTTAGACGGTTGTTTCAAAACATAATTCAAATTCATTAAATGCTTAAATTTCGTCCTGCGATTTGGGAAATGTAGAAGACGCTTTGGCAGATATAAAAACGACTTCATCAGGCACAAGTTCAAGCATTCTCACACTGATTCAAAAAAACATTTTTCGAAACACTTGCATTTGATTCGCAACACATTCGCAGATATAAAACACTTTAGGACAAAAACCAAAAATAATGGTGACACCATTTTGGAAAAAAAGTTTCTCAGACCAGCTGAAAAACAAAAGCAACTGCTTTTTAAGTTCAAAATAAATAGTTTTTTGGAGTTTTTAAACTGTTTTCAGCTCTCTTTTAAAATGTGTCTAAATTATTCGGACTTCCGCAGTTTCAAAACCGTGTAGGCTAGTTGTTATCATCCGATTCGTTTGTAAAACTCGACTTTACGTAACCATCGTACTAATAAACCAGTTTATACCAGTTATTTGATGTTGGTTTGCTGGTTTTCTCGGGACATTTGTCGACCAATAGTTCGGCTCAAAGAAGACTGAAAAGAAAAAAATCACAATAATTTTGATAATTAATTTTTTATAAAAAAACTAAAATATTTACAAATCACTTTAAATTAAGTCATGACGCTGTTGCAAACATCGTTAAAATTGAAGGTTTCCCCCTTTTAAATGTGTTGATCTTAAAACTACCTTACAACTTAAAAGAGTTTTGCAAAATTTTGAAGCATATTGGGTTTTATGTATGATTTACTGCATTTAACATATTCAAGCCATATTAACAAACAAGAAATTGTTGTCATATTAATTGTTACATAACAAAATTAATTCAAAATTAGACCGGCCATAAAAATTCGGTTCTAATTTCGTCCTGAAAAGGAAAGTTCTCGAAGCTCAAATTAAATTTTAAAAAAAATGTGCGGTATTATGGGTTCGTCACAAATTAGCAAAGGTGTCGCACAACAAACGCTTAATCTACGGTAAATTTATCGTTCATCAATTTCTGCTAACCGGTTGGAGTATTACCTTTATGCTTCTTCGGAAACGACTGCTAGTTGAGTTGGATCGCAGAAACATCGACTTTTTATAGATTTCAAAATTTCCGCACATTGATTCATCTTCAAGAGATTCTCTACAGAGTAAATAAATGCGATCTTTTTTTTTTATGGTGCAATAAGCCGACATAAAGTAATAATACAAAAGATAATTATCTTATAATTATTGTTACAAAAAAAAAATGCTCCCTTGTTTTTTTGAATTTAGTCTTAAGTGCGAGTCCTTAATTTTCGTATCTCAATCTGTGAAAGGAGAGCTATATTTTACTTTTAAACGTTTTTCTGATACAAATTCTGGTTTAATACCGAACAGTGTGAGAGTATCGAAAAATGTGAAAAATAACACATCGACATGACACGATTGAAGCATTGTAAGTATCGAAATTTTCAAATTAATATACCTCGCCTGCTTGACCAAGGTATCGAACTCGGAAGCAAGATGTCGTCGAACAGTCGCCTTGTTTACCGGAATTCCCAAGGCACTCGCCATATCATCAGAGGTGAAACTCGAGTCGAGGACGATTAAAGCCCCGTGCACGCCCGAGTCTTTCAAGTTTATCGAATACTCTGTTTAAATATGGCGATTGAAAAAAAAGTCTCGAAAACTAAGTCAGTTTGAGTTTTTTTCTCCGAAAAGCATGATTACAAGCGATCAGACTAAGAAGCAAACCGCTGATCGTTGGGCTTGCTCACACATTGCAGTGGCGTGAGTTCCAAGCTTTCCTATAGTTACAAGAAAGCAGCAGAAACAGATCCCGACATTTTTCAAAGATGACGATGTGCTTGGTGCTTGAAAGTAAGGTCATTAAAGAAAACAAGAAGTTGACGAACTTGCCATACAACACGACCAAGACAGGTATTAAAACCAAACGACCCGATCCAAGCAGTGATGGCCTTGCAAAAGAGGGACCCCGGTAACAAAAAATAGGGGCGCCACTTTTTAGTGTGCCAAGTTTTTTTTGTCCCAACATAAAGTGATATCGAAAGAAAGTTCATCAATTTCAATCGAGTACATTATACCTGCTTTCATCCAAAAGTCAAGGTGCAGACTGGAGAGGCCACTGTCATGGTGCTACTACGAAAAAATAGAGCTATATTTTGCTTAGAGGGGGCCACTTTTTAGCGTTTTTAGGGAGGAGGCGGTGCGGCCGCTCCGTTTGCTCCGTTTTAAAGCCATCACTAGATCCAAGTTATTATTTAAGCGATGGTGACGTTGGATTTTTTGTCACGCAACAATGTGCGGACACTAGCACAAAACAAATCACAACAATGGGTTACCAACTTTTTTTAAACTGAAAGCTACATTATAAAGAGCCATACGAAAGGTTGCCAGTTTGATAGCTCTTTTAAAATAAAGAATTCGCTTAGAGATTTTTTAAAATCATGTATCTATAAATCAGTGGCTATTCTTAGAACACACCTGCGAGCAACTCATCTGGTCTATAGAGCGGCCTACTTTTTGCAAGCACTGCGTTTACGATCCATGCTCTAATTTATCACTCAAAAGCCAATTCAAGTACGGTCCATTCAAAAAATCATTTCAGATATTATTTATCAATTAAAACAAAACCAAAACAAAATCGAATCATAGTCAATCAAAAACGTCAAATCAAAAAAAAAATTAATGAAGCAAAAAAGACTTCACAGCCACAAGCAAGAAATTTCAACAGATAGTTGCACAGACCTTTCAAATCAATAGATTTAGTCCACTGAATTAAGCGGTTATTGTTCCACACTAACAAATCGGTATCTGTCGATTCACACATCTGTCGTCGCTCGTCAAGTCTCTGCAGTGAAAACATCAACTTAACAGTTGTTGCATCAACGTTGTTCATGATTACGACACGCGGTTTTACATTCTTGTTATTGTGGCTTCTCTAACTTAAGGTTTTTCCAACACTATACGTACGATGACATGACTTCGATTGGTCACTGAAATGTCAAACCTGGGCTCAAATATAAAAGTTGTCTTTTCGCCTTTAGTAAAGTAAAATATTCAATCGAGAAATTAAAGTTTTGTTTCCATAATTTCATCAAAAATCAAAGTTTATAAGTTTTGTTTTGTTGGCAAAAGCCTAATTTTACAGCAATATAGGCTCTACTGTCAATCATGTCTCAATACAAAAAAAAATAAAGAACCTACACATAAGTACGGTAAATAGCCACTGAATTGATTTTGTTATTCATTTCTTTTAAAACAAAGTTATTATTGCAGATAAACAGTTGGTTTCACAAATTATAGCTTGTGTAATTGTCCTGGTGCCTTTCTTTTAAACAAATAACAGCAATAAGATAAATATGATGATTTGTTAAACCATTTACTGCAATCCGGCAAATTTCTCGCATTACAATTTAATATCAAATTTTTTTCAATTCAACTTCTGAAAATTTTAGTGACAATCAGATAAGTTTACGTTAAAAAACCGGAAAGTTACTATAGTTGTGTTCAAAAAACGATCGTTTAAAATAGAATGCTTACGTAGAAATTTAGATAATACTAGATGATTGTTTATAGTTTAAAAAAGTTCATGTTACAATAGATAAATGCAACTAATAGAAAAGTTGGAATTACCTAAAATCAGAGTGTGAATATTCAAAACATGAAAGCTTGAAATTTAATCTATCTATATTTACTTAAATTAAAGAAAATCACAAGACTTAGCAAAATAAACTTGCAAGTTAATGATGATAAAAAACTTGTTTGCTTTTTGCATAAAAATAAGTTTTCAGTTTGACTAAACTCGAACTGTTTACGTTGCTTATTTTATGCAGATTTTGGAAATCTTTGGACAAGCGTAATCGAAACTTTCACAATCAGCAAATATTCAAACTTGAAAAAACGTTTAAGCTGGTTTAGATTACCTCATTAGTTACAAAGCTCGTTATGTGTTGTTTGGCGTAGGCGAGATAAATTTTTGTTTTTTTATGAATTTGAGCGTAAACTGATCTCACGTGCGCCGAACAACGCAGCAAAGTCGTCAAAACGCGCTTTAAGTCGCGTATAACAAAAGACACAAACCTGTTTATTGAAGCCCAGCAAGTTGAGAAGCTGAACACCCCGGATGACGCTCTCCTGGTGGATTTTCTTCCCGTCCATGCCCATAAATCTGTCCAAGTCCTTTCTTGTCAATGACGCCAACGTGCGTCCGTCGATCAGATGTTCTCGAAAGCGAGACGTATATTGCGTCAGCGCGACGTCACGCAACCACTGTTCGCAAACCCACCAATGGTCTAGCTTTCCAGCTGGAGAAATGTTTCTAAAAATAGAATCAAGTTGACAAGTCAATTCACGGCAAGCTGCCAAGTTGATACAGCCGCAGTTCCGAAATGCCGCGAAATCAACGACCCACAACCAAAAAGCTTTTGAATGGATTAAGATTTTTGCAACAATACTTGATTGAAATCACAAAGCGACTATTACAGAACAAATGAAGAGGGGCACGCCACGCACGTTGGTTTGAAGTGATTCCCTTTCAACGACTTTATTGTTTGCCGATAGATACATTAAGACAAAAATGCTTTGAAAACATTATGCATTACTAGCTAAACACAACGCTGCTGTGTTTCATCGAAGCATGATGTGAAACTAGATCTTGAGTTTTTATTTTAAATTCATTCATTCACTTTTTTATTCTTGATCATTATTAAACAGTTTAACAGAAAAATTATAAATATTAATAAGATCAAGAAAAGGAAGAAATTTTTTTGTTTTTTTTGTTTTTTTGTCATTTAAATGTCCACCAATTGACGAAATATACTGTATAACAAATAACTTGCGTTTAATTACGTAAAAAAAAAGAAAAGCGAATTTTTACGACTACTTTTGATTTTTAACAAAACGAGAATTTCGCAATATTTTCTAAACAGTGATGATGCTTTTCATACAATTATAAATAAAACAAAGGACAACTCATGTTTTTTTTCAATAAAAACTAATCAGAAATCAGTCACAAAATAATGTAATAGATTACGTGTATATGAGGTCATTGAATAGTTTAACTTACAGTTAAGCCATAATATACAACAAAAACTTTACAGAAACCTAAAGTAAAATTTGCTTCTCTTTAAATACTTTCTCAATTGAACAAAAGATTAAAAATGCCAAGGTATTTTTAATTAACCACCAAATGAAGTATTGAATCGATCACAAAGTTATAGCAAGCAAGCAAAAACGCAGCGTATAATACGTTTAAATGACGAGTATGATTAGCTTAGTCGGTCATTAGTAAACCGATTAAAAGTACAACAGCAAGTTAATGAGAAAAGGCGGGCCTCATTCTGTGGGCGTTCGAAAATTTTTGGGTGGGTGTTTACAATATCCCTCATTAAACAATAAAATAATTAAAAACAGTTCAAAATCAAAATCAAATTGTAGATCGATTTGGTTTTTACTTGAATATTGCAGAAACTCGAAAGCTTAAGAATTTTAAAAGGTGATCGACAAAAATTCCCATTATATTTATTACAAGTATTTCAAATATTCCAAAGCACTGCTGCCAAGTTCAAATGTTGCCGACCCTCAAACAAACGGTTTAGCGGTTTCAGAAAAGTTAAACTTTTATTACAGAGTAGATGCTAAATTGAATCTTACGCAATTGTGGTGGCGGGACTTCGAAATTCGTCAATGGAAAGGATGAGTTTTCGGCAGTGAAGTGAATTACTAATTCCAAGACACTTCGTCAGTTCCGATTCGGACAAACCAAGAAGAACCTGAAAATAAATTAAGTAATACAAGACCATACCTTAGCTTCTCGTTTTCGTTGAGTAATTTCTCTCGCCAAGTAAACTTAAATCACTTCAAAGCCAAGCTAAAAGAATTTACAATTGTTATTAAAATCGGAGCGAAATAGAAACCAATTCTAATATTAGTAACCAAAACTCACTTTTCCACTTTTGATATTGTCTTGGCATTCCTTAACATATTGCGGCATGTGCATGACCAGTTCGAGCCAAACAAGTACAGTGTCCGCCTTCCATCTGCAGACGTACAAGTCTCTTTTTAGCTTTTCAAAACACAACTTCTCAAAAATATTTTAAAATCTTTTGGTTCCAACTAAGAACGACTCAAAAATTACTTTTTACTGATGCACTTGACCAAGAGCAGCGTTCTTAAACTTTTTTTCAGCTACGCCTCCTTTGCGTAATTTACTGGGACACCTTGACTCAAAAACTAAGACAGCGCCAGGCTTTTACAACATCCAAGGCGAATATTGTTTTGTTTCAAAAACATAGCGAGGACAAAAAGTCGTTACTTTAAATTGATGACGAAAAAGTAGGGCCATTTTTTTTGACCTAAAATTTTTTTTGGCTTTTTTAAGGTAATTTTGAATTTTTTTTGACCTATTATAGAAGTGTTCATTTTCGTTAAATAGTTGCAAAAACGCTAATTTACATTAGTTTTTAAAAAATAATTGTTTTTTTATCGACAGTAAGATAAAAAAATTTCAGTTTATCTCATTGCATTAGTGATCCACGATAAAAAAAACATTATTAAAATGGGTGGTTCTGCGTATCAATAATTCATAAAAAAACTTTAACATGCATTCAGAGATATAATTTCATGCATCAGTAATTGTAAATTTGATGTAAATGTAATTTTCATCTCTAGGTTATTTATCCTCCTGACTCGCAGGAAATCGTCGGAGGAGCTATACTTTGGGCAACCTCCATGCGGTTACCCCAACCTGCTTTCAGAGATGCCAAGAAATTGCTGTTCGGTTGAAATTTTTTTTTCTGTTTTTAGTTAGAGATATGACTCAAATTTAGAGCTGCCTGCTAAGACTGCCAAGAAGAGGAAAATGCTATAAAATGTCTTTCTAAAGAACACAGCACGAAAACGCAAGTAGGTTTTAAACTGTGATTGTATCGATCATGTTCTCCATCAATACTTTCAATTATTCGACAACGCCGCCGACTTTTTATAACAAATAGGCATTTAGAGATACATTTTCTTTTTACTTAATGAGGATAAAACTTTGTTTTTACCGAATTATAAATTTGGAAAACATTTTACCATTGTAAATCAAGATTTCTTAAACTGAAAATTTTGCAAGCCGGGGTGGGGGGACGATAAAAGTCTCCAGAAAAGGTTAAATGTTGGTGGAATATTGTAAAACATGCAAAACTTATACTGCTGATTTAAAACTTATACAAAGAAGGAGGACGAAAATTTTAAGATTGACGCTAAAGGGTCGCAGCCCCGAAAATTTTAGAACATACTGATATGCGAAAGTGCAAAGGAAAATATTAAAAGTATCTAAAGTTAATCAAAAAAATTTAAGCATAAAATGAGTTTTTGCGAATATTTGAGAAGTAAAATTCTGACCTTATTCTAAAATTTGACTCTATTTTGACCTATAAATTTCAGTAAAAAGATTCATGAGTAAGCCAAACTAACGTTGTAAGTTTTGAGACCTAACAAAGCCTTGAAAAATTTTTTATTGACTTTAGCCGCTACTATGAAAACGTAATAATTTTTCTTGAATATAAATCTTCGATTTTTGAGTACTTTTCTTCAAATAAAACAATAATTCTCAAACAAAATTAATCCGGCAGAAGTAGTGGTTTTGAAGTTGACCAAGAAGATGCATAGTCAAAAATAGTATTTTAAAACTGACATCCGCCCAAAAATTTTTCAACGCCTCCATCCTAAAGAGGCGTACCCCTGATTAAGGACCACTGCTTTAGAGGTTTACCAAAATTTACAGTTGCAATTAATTAAGAATATATATCTTATGAACAGACAAAAAATGACAAGATTTTATTTCTACAAATAAAGACAAAGGGCGCATAAAAAAAACATGAAAGAATAAAATGGAAAATTATAACAGCATCGTTCGATGTAGAAACAACAACTCGGTTGTATTTTTAAACTTGGCACAAAATTGCTTTTACGGGTTAAAAAAGTGCTTGTTCAAATGCATTTAAGTGGTGCTTAAATAATGAATTAAGTCAACGGAAATCCAGCAGAGAACACATTATGTTGGGCCTACTGATCTGTCTATTGCAGGGGTGTCCAAACTTTTTTCCAGGAGGGCCAGATTGATAATGTGAAAGTGACCGAGGGCCAAGAACGATCTCTAAAAAAAAGGTCTTTACTTCGATTTAATTTCAAATTTCGCTATATTTCTCTTAGAATCGTTGTGATCTCTAAAAAAAAAAGGTCTTCACTTCGATTTGATTTCCAATTTCGCTATATTTCTCCCAGAATCGTTGTGATCTCTAAAAAAAAAAAAAAAAAAATCTTCACTTAGATTATAGTATTAGTATATGCTGTAGAAATGTAGCGCCTTTGCAAGCAGTAGCTGGTCACAACACGCTTATTGGACAGAACACGCTTTGCTTCAGTGATCGTAGTGAAAAAAGAGCCTGCTTAAAAAAATTGTGAAATGTCAGCGGCGGGCCGGATTGAGTGTATTGGCGGGCCGTAGTTTAGCCACCCCTGGTCTATCGTAATTAAGTTGGTATGAAGACACAGACCCATTAACCAAAGAGATTCAAGCAGCAAAAATTAGAACTTGCATTTTACGATACAGTAAAATAAACGAATTGTTTTTCACAATGAAGACCGGTGGAAATATTATCGTCGGAAAATCATAAAAAAGTTGAAAAATAAATCATTATAAGCGCTACAGTCACATTTGACCCCAACACTAGAGGAAATAGCTGAGAGTTCAAACTTCCAATCGAGACTTTCATAATTTAAAAAAAACTAGTGAACCGAGCGTTTGGGAAAACACGGTTCAAGTGGTGAACAAGTATTTTGAGGAAAAATGCAAAGCAACCCACTATGCAGACATTGGATGATTGATTTCGAATAACTTCCACTTTTTTCATTTATCATTTTAGGCGTCCACCTCTTGAAAATCAACTTTTTTCTTTTATGACAAATCATCGTGGGTTTTTGTAGATAATACAGGAAGGGCACCATATAGGAATCTCAAAAATGTATTGGTTTTGTAAACTATTCTTCGAAGTTTTCTTTACATCGCCAAGAAAGCAATCAAGAATTGGAATTTATTTCTTGAAATACGTCGGGAAATGCTTTTTAATTTTACAGCTTCTTTAAAATCGGATTGACTTTGACAACAATGTTTGGGAGAAAATTTTGAGACAAGTTTACTTGAAGTACATATTTATGTTGTAAAGCTATTGCAGAAAAAATGAGCGTTGAACAAAAAGTTGAATTTAAAAGTTGCTAAAATTTGCGATGATGTAAGTGAAAAATTTCGGTGATTAAAAGGAAATTATTAAATTTTTAAAATTTATAGATACTTTGGTAAATATAAACAATTGGCTTATTGTAGTGTTTACTGGTAAAATAAAAGATAAAGGAATTAATCGAAATGGCACCATTCAACAAAGAAACAAAATTTTCCTTAACGATCTATTGAATAAGCATATTTTATTTATTTTTAGTTTGGATTAAAAAACCTAGGAAGGTAAAATGTTGTCTATGTAAGGAAAAAAAAGATAGATGTGTTTTTTTTTTTTTTTTTTTTTTCGACAAATTTAATATTATTTCAGCAAAAACTAAGTATCTAATTTTTTTCATTACTTAATCGGAAATTTTTTGAAGCATCATATGATTTCGTTGTCTATAATAGAATAAACGAGACAAAGTAGCCAGGGGAAGTTGAAAAAAATAAACAAAAAGTAAACAAATATCAACTCAACGGAATGCGCATTGCTTTCAAGACAACAAAAAAAATTTACGTCAAGAAAAAACCTATTTTTCAAATAGGCTTGACTCAAAAAAAAAACCCAGAAAATACAATTTATAGTTGTATATTTTACTAGCTTGGTGTGTTTATCAATATTTTGCATAAATTGACCAATATTTGCAAGAGCGCAGTTAGACTATTAAGAGAAAACCTTGGTAAGGTTGGTCTAACGCAGTTGTTTTTTAAAAAAAATACGCCTTTTTTTGGGGGGGCGGGGGCGAATAAAATTACAAATCTCTTGCTAATACCTCCATAAACTTTTATATATTTTTTTTTTCGAATTAATAATCAAGCTTGTGTTTGAGAAGAATCAGCGTTTTGCAAGGCAACTTTTCGTTTTTGTATTTAAATCAAATACTTCAGCAAGCTCTTGATTAAAACGAAGAGTTTTTGGGGCATATTTCACTTTCGAAAAAAAATCACATTTTCGTTTTCAATTTAAATTAAAAACCAGAATATGAACCATAACGTACTTCATCCAAAGTCCCAACACCAATATCGTTTTTTTTTTTTTCAGTTTAAAAACTTTTCTTAAATTTTTAAATTGGTACGATAGAAAATAGCTGGAATGATGTTGCCGACAGTGACGTAATTAAGTTGCTACTTCAGCTGAGAACTCTAGTATGACTATACGCCTGATCATTCGTAACATTTAATTAACTAATCAAAAAAAAAAGAAGATGAAGTTTTGAAAGAGTTGAGGTACTCAAATGTACTATAAAATATTTAATTTAAAATTTATAAGTTCTTCTGACATAAATCGGAGTTCAGTTCAACTTCAATAAATACAGTACAACCTCTGATTCATGCCAGAATAACTTATGAATTTTAAATTAAGTATTATCCCCGGTAACAATGTTAACATCGAAAAATATTCAATAGTAACTTTAAGTAAAAGTACTGACAACCTTGGGAAGAGGATCGGATGAAAAAAAAGTAATCATTTAGGGTCACGTTCACTGTTCGCCGTTACTTACCTCGCAGACTTTTGGATCTCCCAAAATCTAAAAGCTCATCAAGTAAGGTCGGCGAATAGTGAACGAGAATCATCATATTTATGCAAAAAAGTCTTACTCGTACGCGGTATTGATTGAATATTATTAATTTATATTATTTTTTCATTGATCTACTCTTGGTTGTCTTGGCAAAATTCTTTTTCAAAACAAAACGTTGACTTTCTGGGTGAGAGCAAAGAAAACAGTTACGGCACATGTTACAACACGCAAGTGAGATAGATTTATCATTGGTAAAGGGTTATTACGTTCAAAATGTCATTATAAAATACTTTGCCATCCCGCCAAAGTTGGTCGGTGCAAAAACCTATGACCGCGTGAGATTCTTGCAATTAGCTCACAACAAACGAGAGATTAAAAATTTTCCCGTAAAAATCATAATAAATTGGCAAATATGTTTTAATCCAGATCAAATATTGTCAAAGATTTTTTACAAATCAATCTTCTGCTATTGTGAGGACTACAGCTGACGTAAGAACAATTTAATGCGATGTAAACAAAAAATTAATAAGGAAAATTTAATGCAATTTTTGATAAAACAACCGTATATTGCAATAGTGACATGTGACATAACATTTTCAACAGAGTTAAGTTTAGAAAATTATAAGAGTACGTAAACAAAAAAAATCCAAAAATTTTTTAGTTAATTTAGTTAGATTTTTTGCATGGACTAGACAAATTTTATTCTCGATTAGAACTTGAATTTTGTCCTCAATAAAATTTGAACAGCGGAGTGAAATAATAGCATTGCATAAAACAAAGCAGTGTTGCCAGAAATGTTTTACAAAAAGGCGCCCAAAAACGAGCAAATTGACTTCGAGAAGCACCTACACAATCTGTTTAGCAAACAAAATAATAAACTTTTTTTTAATCTTTACTTTGATTCATGCGTAAAACTTAAAAAGTTTCCTTCTGGAAACTAAAATTCGGACCGCACATTTAGTTGTAAATAAAAAAAAACCTCCACTTGAATCTAGTTGGTAAGTTGCTCCAAAATAAGGGTTTTCATAGGGCCCATGGAACATTTACCGGGGAGCCACAAGCTGAAGCCTTCTGTAGTCTTCGCTGGAGTTTTGGGAAGAAAAAAATCAGTGACCCCTTTTATAAGTGATGACTTTTTTTCACTTGACTTTTGGGACCATATTCTAAGCAGGGAGCCAAGGGTGTTTGAGGCCTGAAAAAGAGCCACAAACCACCCTAGTTTGAGAACCACTGGTTTAAATGTTAACGGAAGACTTTTCTTGGTCTTCAACTAAATTTACCGTCCGAATTCTAGTTCCAGGGAGATGACTTTTTTAATTTTACACATAAAATCAAAAAAAAAGTTGAAAAAATTGCGGCCTACGGCAATTTTCAACGCTAAACAAGGGTAAGAAAAACTTTTTCGCTCGAGGGCCGCACTAGTGTTTGCAACGTGAATTCATGTCTCGAACTAACTCGAAAACCAAAAGCCATCACTTTGATTTGCTACGTTCACATTGAAAGCTTGGCGGCCCGGTTGTGACCGGCGGCCATAGTTTGTCCACCACTGGGCTACAACTTCACCAACGCGGCCCGCGTCACCTTACGAGTTTGAAATATCTGCCCTAGATGGCCTTGTCAACACAACTAAAAGCGCCACTCGAATCTAAAAAGAGCGCTCAAAAAATCGCCCAATCTGGCAACACTGAAACAAAGTTGATTACAAAAGAAAGCCTTACTTTTGCATTGGTAAATTTTGGCTGTTTGCCAAGATTTCTCTTTTTTCGTCTTCTGTCCAGTTTTCGGAATTAAACGAATTGGCTTCAAGAAATGTTTCCACATCTAAAAAAGTTGTTTTTTTAAATACCTTAACTTATCACAAGATAAATAGCAACAAATAGTTTGATTGTCATTTTAAACTAAAAATAGGGTTATGGTGATTTGTACCGTTAGAACAATAAACATGCAGATCACCAATGAGTTTTATAACGTTGGTTGAAAAGATAGAAACATTAAATTTTCCGATTAATTTTCGACTCGCCTGAGGCACACAATCGCTTTTGAACTAAATGTAATCAACCACTTACAAGCGACAGCTCAACTTTAACCTGTACTTTCTACGCGAAAATAACTAGCTTTTGAAATAGCACATAATTACATAGTCTTAAAAAATAGCTGATGTTCAAACCAAACAAGGCGGGTGGAAACAACGCAAACCATGCAGAAAAAACAAAAAACAACAATTGCATATCACACGGAAACATGCTCGTTAAGATAACAGAAAAAAACGATGACAAACGGCGAAGTCAAATATGGTCGTGTGCCTTAAACGATCGAAGGAATGTGTAACCGATCAGGGCAAACCGCGGTTTTCCATTGCTTTGTGGTCGTTCGGATAATTCGAGCTCAAGCAAATCAGGTTACGAAACGGAAGCGAACGCCTCTGCTAGATTTACGGCAATTATTTCGCGGCGTGTGCAACAGTGCGCGACACCCCGAAGCGAAAAAAGCAACGCGAAATGAAATTTCCGTATTTGGCTGGGAAGGATCGAATAGGCAGACGCGAGACTTAGCTAAGATTTCATACGCGGTTTGACTTTCGAGTTTAGTTACATGTGCCTATAAGTCAAGTGACATCACAAACGTAAAACTTCAAAGTTTCAAGAATCCGAACCATGAAGCTCGGTTGAGTTTTGCATTTCAGCACGCTTAATTGGAAGTTCCATTTCGTTTCGAGCCCTTCTACAAACAATTGCGCGGTTCAAGTTAATCTCGAACGCTTAAATCGGAGAATTTCGAGTTCATTTCGACTTCAAAGATAGCTACAAATTAAAAAGATAGAACGGTCGTCATTGCACACTTAAAAACAAAACCCTGGTTTAGTTGAGCGGGACGAAATTTTGCTTTTGGGTTTACAAATATTTTAGGATAAACGGGCAGGCTTCATTGTTAGTATGACGGATTTTGGCAAAGCCGAAAAAATCTTCACAAAAAGTGATTTCGTCTTGGTTATTATCTACAGTTCAATAGTAAAAAAACAATTATTTTCAGTGAACACAGCAAAAACGTCACGTTGACAAATGATGTGATAATTCTTTTAGGGTTTAAGAAAACGAACTGTCGCGCCGTTATCCTCCTTATTTCAAAGTAGCTTCGGTTGTAGATTACCAACAACGAATATCACGCAGAAATTAATTTAAATTCAATATTAAACGCGGTAAAATTGGTGATATTGCTTTATATAGCTTTTCTTAATAGGAAAAGCATTTATCTGAATAGTAATGGTGAAAATTGGACTGGATATTGTCTTGAAAACAATGCAACATAATTTTCGTTTGAAACTAGAATCTAACTCATTTTAAACCTTTCACTTTCATTTTTACATCCCCCCTTACTCGCAGGAAAGCGTTGAAAGTGCTATAGATAGGACAAGTAAATGCCCCGGCCTGCTTCTGGAGATGCCAAGATATTGCTGTCCAGTTAAAATTTACTATTTTGATTTCTTAATTTTTAAGAGGTATGACTATAATTTAGGACTGCTTGCTAAGACCGCCAAGCAGGTGCAAGGGCCTCCGTAAAGTGTTTTTCCCAAGGAAATAACGGAAAGGCGCGAGTAGGTTTTGAATCGTGACTATGTCGATCACAGTACCTGCGCTCTTAATCACTCGACCATCGTGCCGAGATCTTACTGGATTTCTTTCGCAATTTAAGGATTAGTAACTTTTCTAGAAATGTGTCATCTTTATGTCATGTACATTGTATTTGCCTTGAAGTTTTGCATTAGAAAAAATAGGAACTTGAATGTCCGCAATGACTGGTCGAATGGTAGCATTACTTAATTTTATACAAAAAAATTGTTATCGTTAATTATATAAAGGGGATTTTAATGAGTTATTACAAGTCATGCACAAAACATGATTACAAACTGTGAGAAATGCTAAATGAAACTTAGTGTCAGGAATGAAAATAGTCCATCATGCTACCTTGTACGAACAAACCTGGCGACAAACATCCAATTGAAAATGAGGAACGTCTTGGAAGACCGAAAAAGCCATTTGATCCTTTAAAAGTAGAGTTTTTAACCACAAAGCATGGTTGTTATGCTGCTTTGACTGTCAGAGATTAATTCTTATTTGAATTTTTTTAGTTTGTAAAGGACAAAAGAAAAACGAAAAAAGACATTCGCAACGATAACACGGCGCCATTGTTCGAAAGGTTCAAATCAGTGCAAATAAAAAAAATATTTAGCTTTTAAAAGCGCGGGTTGATAAAATTAACTGTGACGAAAACTTTTAATAGCGTGAACTTTGTAAATAACAACCATTTAATAGCGTGAACTTTGTAAATAAGAAAAGTTTTTGTTATTGGGCCATTCCGTCAGCGGAAAATCACAGTTTAAATAACTATGTCTTCAGCCAAAATCTCATAAACGCAATCCACCAGACCTTTCAATGGTCCGAAGTAGAATTACTTTATTGCAGCACATCGAGACACCTGCCCAGCAGCAATCGAATGAAAGTCGAATTCGGAACAATGACGAGACAATTAAAGAAGATTAAAATCAATGTCAGCTTTTTGACCCCGGAAAATTTTAAAGTTGCTATTGAAATGACAGTTTGAAAGCAACGAGGACGAGTAAGAAAAACAATCAAATGAAAAAGCAGTTTTAGTTGTCACTGATGTTACTTTAAGGCTTAAGCGAAAGTAACTTGAATAAAACAAACAACTTAAGATAAAGAAACCGAGATTTATGCAATTAATTACAACTGAAATCTTTTTGAACCACAAATCAAGGCTGATAGTTTTGTTTCAAATTCAGATCAGCGTCAAGGATAGACATTGATTGAATTTTTTTCATATCAAACTGAACGAATTTGCTTTTGTTTTTTACGATCAAGCGACGTAAAACCTTTTTTAGATTTTTTGGATGTTTAAATGCAAACAAGCGGATGTCAAAAACTATATAAAAAACGAAATCTGAAAACATTCGTAATCTCCTCATTTATTTGCTTTTTTTAACTTAAAACATTGTCTTAACATAGAAAAGAATCCACAAACACTTAGGCCTAAAGCCACTTTAAACAATCGATCACGTACTGTTGGTGATTTCCAAGCTTTTCCGATTCCTTCCGAGCTTGAACGCTCGCGTAAAAGACCCGGAAAGTTGCTGAACCAAGTTCGGGTGTCGGCGGGGGTACGACTGTCCCAAACACTCGGTGACCGGAAAAATATCTCCGTCGACGTCTTCCGCACTTGACGACGAACCACGGGTTTCCACGGAACAATTATTTGGACCCAAATAGCCCCGCGAAACCGCTGGAGAAGCGGGAATCAACAAGGGATCGTGACTTTGCATAGAAGAGTTGGGTTCGGTCGCTATTACAAGGCCAATTAAGTTTAAATCGAGATTATGCGTCAACAAACATGAGCGAACCTGTGATGGTGACTGTTCTTTGAGCCGAGAGATTCTCGTCGACGGTAAAGTGAATTGACCTTCGTTTGCTGGATTGATTTTGTGTGGCATTGTGACGAAGCTTGATAAATTTTTGCTTGGTTAGGTCACAAAACAAGATTAAGTGCGACGAACAGATATCAACGGAACAATGCGTAAATAAATTATTGTTTGAGATTTTAAAAAGATTGAAAACGAGCTCCACAATCTCTGAATAACTTTTAATGAATTTTTACTTACAAATTGTAATTAATTAAATTGTTCAACTTTGTTCTTGTATGCCGTTTATAAAGGTGTAGTGGCAATAAAATACTTAAACTTATTTGATTTTAAACTTTTTTGCATATTGCTAATGCATTTGGGGCCAAACTAACTTGCGTATTGCTAAAGCACAATTGCAACTTGTAACTGATTTTATTCTAATTAAGTATGAATTAGTGCGACATGAAAAACTGCTAAGAAGAGAGGTCTAATTACTCGGTCTGGCGCATTTGCCTTGAACACTTCTCATCTCTTCTTTAGCATTGTATAAACCAGACACTTAGGAAACGCCTACCTCAACAATAAAGCAAGCTGCTCAGTTTTGCTCCAATAATAATTTTAAGTACGACTTGGGCACTACGCTTAGGGTATTTGGCGTCAAAGCGATAAAGATCTTAATCAAAGACATAACAGTGGAATCTTCTATTCGGATATTGAACCCGAAATTAGAAACCTTTCGAGGTCATTGAACATGAAAGATAGCCATACGACGACGCCATTATTTTTGATCTAATCATGTGCGCTTCTGTTTAATTGTCGCAATCACTTTAAAAAATCTTTAGCATTTTTTTTCTCCAAGGATTTTTTCTATAGAGCGTTTTGAGCAGCATCTGATTTTTTTGCACTCTTGACATACGACTTGGTAGGTAAACAAAAAACACAGAAAAACCAAAACCATAAAAGCAAATAAAAACTCTTAACTATTCGCTTTTGCTAGAACAGGGCTGCACAACCTTTAGCACTATTGGGCGTGCAACAAAATTAAACCCCAGACGGGACTTTATTACTCATCGACCATTCGTTTGTTAGCAACAAAAATAATTTAGTTTTACTACAAATCATGAAAAAAATTTTTGGAATTGGTTTCAACGAAAGATTTGAAGATGGCTTATTTTGCCAATTGCTCTATGAAGATTCAAAAAATATAGCTGTAAGGCTAAAAAGTTATTTAAGATTGATTCGAATGGCGAAGGCCATCACTCTGTTTCACAGCGACAGCATTACACGAGCCGCATAATTTCCTTCGCAGGCTGAATTTCGCCAGGAAGCCGTAAATTGCACATTCCCGTGCTAGAACGTGAAATTGACGAGACGTCATCTTTAAGATCAACGTCACTGCCTTGACGAGACCGTCAAAAAACTCACGTGGGAAACGTCGGCCTCAAGCTCCCGAATCTTTTTCCCACTCGACACGAGCTCTCCCCTCAGAGTGGCAACCACCTCGACCAGATCCTGATGTTTTCGAGACAAATCATTTCGTTCCCGACACAATCGGTTTCTTTCCTGATCCGCTTCGTTGATCATGCTTTCGTTTTCCTAAACAACCAAGTCAAGTATTTATTAAAATCAATATTTTTCGGGGGGGGGGAGGTTTGCGTTTCGAATTTTTTTCGGTTGCATCAAAAAGTAATAAGTTGAGACGACTCATTGCTCAGCATGCTGCAAAGTTTTTAATCCAGTCTACTTAGAATGTATAATATCAATTGTACATCGACCGAGTTTTACAGTAGTTCAAAGACTTTTGCAATGATAAATAGAATAGTAACAATAGAAAAATGGGAAAGCCAGAATTAAATCACTTTGACGACACATCATTAATTTCAACCAATTTTTTATGTTTACCTCTAATTGTTTTCGGGATTCACGGATAAATTCTCGTAATTGTTCTTCTTTATCATCAATAGTTTTCTGCGTTTCCTGGATTTGGCTTAAAAGCTCCGTTTTGTCCGCTCTCAGACGGTCGCGGTCACTTTTCAAAGCTAAAAAATAAACATGCAAAGTAATAAAAAGTAAAATCACTTTACATTTGACAATAGCATCAAATGCATATCCTGTCGGCCACGAAAGAGCGCAGGTGATTTGGTTGAGCGTTTACCTTCAATTGCTTCTTTATGCCGATTCTCACTGTTGTGAAGTTGTTGTTTGAGGTTAGCGATTTCTTTCTGCAGCTGGCGATTGAGCGAGCTCAAAGTCTTCCTTTCGACGGTTAATTTGTTCGTGTCTGCTGCTTCTAAGAAAAGAAAAGATTAGCCAAAGTGCTTCCATTGAATTAGCGGTTTTTAATCTAAATTCTTCAAACGAAAAATTCGCCAAAGTAGAAAATGCGTTTAACAATAAATTATCGACTAAACAGAATTGTAATCGTGCTACCGTGATTCAAAACCAGCGTTATAAGTTTACTGGCACTTCTGACCTTGACAACGAGAGCAAACATCTTTAATTATGGAAATTTCCTTTAGTTTCTGATTGGTTACATCCAGTTCAAGTCGGATTGAATTCATTCCCTGATTGGTTGGTCCTAGGGTACTGTCGATACGAGAAGCCAATCGTTTTCCGTTTACCATATTATTAAGCTTCGCCTAAAATTCGATACAGAAACGATAAAAACAAATGGATAAACGAAGAGCAAAGATTTTCCCATGGTTTTAAGCGCGTGACTCAGACGACAATGGTCGCGAAAACGAAAAGCGAAGCCATCAAGAGCAATGCGGTAGTCCACTGTCCAATCGTGTGAAATTGACCACAGGTAGAGAAAGAAAATTAAGCGCCCAAATGCTAAATCGATTTAGTCACAATTCACTAATTTTGAACTGCTAGACAAGGGTATTTTTACCTGACGAAACAAAGTACGCACAGACAAGTATCTTGACCACGAGTCGTTGCAAACAGAACAAGATGAAAGCTCGAGAAAAAATGTTTACATGCTTGTGTCTAATGCATACGCAAAAAGTTCCGTAACAAAAAAGTTTGTTTGGGTTTTGAAATTACACACGTTGAATGAGACTAAGTTTTCTAATAAATATGTTACCAAAGTTGAGTCGAAAGTAGCAACAAGAATGTTATTGAGTGTAAAATATTCAGAAAAAAAAAACAAACTTACAAATATAATAGGCTGTCATTGTAAACAGTTTAAATCATTATGTTATATTTCACTGCAAAAGATATAAAAATGCATAAAAAAGATAATTAAAACTTTAAACGGTGTAAAACTTTTCGGTCAACGGTGATGGTTTTAGTATGAAGCGAACATAGTGGCCGCTTCAGGCCCCCAAAACAATTGCACCCTGCTTTACATATAAGGCCGTCACACTAGTATGTTGTTATATACGAGGGGCATTCAAAAAATACGCGGAATTTTATAATTTTTTATAGTTTATTGATACAATCAATCTACTTTTCAACGTAGCCTCCATCAAAATCGATGCACTTCTCCAGGCGGTGTTTCCATCCTTTTATCCCATTTTTGAAGTAATCTGCTGACCATTTTGTGAGCCATGTTTTTGCTGCTTGCTTTGCCTCATTAGTATCATTAAAATAAACGCCTTTCAAGTGTTCTTTGAGTTTTGGGAATAAAAGAAAGTCAGATGGGGCAAGGTCTGGGCTATAAGGTGGATGTGGCAGCAATTCCCACCGAAATTCTCTCACAACATTTCTTACGATCCGAGAAGAATGCGCTGGGGCGTTGTGATGGAAAAGAATTCCACGATGGAGTTTTCCTGGACGCTTTTCAGCTAATTTTGCTCTCAATTTCCTTAAAACTTCTACGTAATAGGCGCCTGTAACAGTTTTTTAACCTTCTAAAAAATCTACTAGCACAACTCCTTCAGAGTCCCAGAAAACAGTTGCCATTACCTTCTTGACAGACCCCTCAGACTTGAATTTGATTGGGCCAGATGATCCACGTGGGAGCCACTGTTTGGACTGCTGTTTTGTTTCAGGATCATACTGGTAGACCCATGTTTTATCTCCTGTGATAATTCGATCAAAAAAGCGGTCTTCATCTGCTTCAATTTTGAGCAAAATCGCCGTTGACCATTTACTTCTGAGATTGAGCTGATTTGGGCGCAACGCTTTTGGCACCCATCGCGCCGAAAGCTTGCTGAGGCATAAATCGTCATGCAGAATCGAATGAGCTGAACCAACTGATATGCCCACAGTCTCAGCTATCTGATAAACCATCAATCGTCTATTTTCTTTGACTAGGTTCCTAACAAAATCAATTTTTTTATTGTTTTTTGAGGTTGTTGGTCTTCCACGACCCTCATCATCTTCAACAGCTTCATTACCATCTCCAAATCTTTCAATCCACTCGTAAACACAAGTTTTCTTCGGAGCATCATCTTTATAAACGGTGTGCAAAGCTTGAATGATCTCCGTTCTTTCCAACCAAGCTTTACCAAAAATTTGATGTTGGTTCTTACCTCGAAATCCTTACGCTCCATGGGTTAAAAAACTACCTTAAATAAACTAGCTCTTGACAACTTCGTTTACAAGCGCAAAATGAGTGATAGCAATTATTCGATCACAAAGAACGTGCTTTTTATGGCTAGCATGCTAAAATACGCTTTTTCTTGCTGGCACTCTTGTCACGGGAGAATTCCGCGTATTTTTTGAATGCCCCTCGTATATCAGTAGCGACTCCGACATTCGGGCTACTTGGGAGCTTCAGAGGAATAGCCGTAGATTCGTACTTTGCAAAAAAGAGATTTACCAGCACGTGTAGACTGTCAAAACAGACATTTTTTTGCTGAACATTTATATTCAACTTGTGCTTCAGAGAAATAGCAATAGATTAGAACAGAAAAAGAGAAATGAGAAATTCACAAGCGCGTGTAGACTGTCGAACAACACACTTTTTTGTTTAACTTCTATGTTCAACTCGGGCTGTAGAGAAATCGCCAGAGACTAAAATTACAGAAACTATCTTGCGTTATGACTATTGTGCGGTAACAATCATTAGTAATTGGGTAACCACAGGCAAGAAGCCTAAACAGAACTTTGTTTTCTGGTAAGGTATAACAGATGATTAACAGTTTATAGTTTTTGCCACCGTATATTTTAATTTATTACGAAATTTTAGCCACTATCTTTAGCCTACAATAATAATCTACTGTATAGTTGTAGTGTATTTGCAACTTGTTGCATCAGTATCAAACATGAACCCGAGTAGCGACCAAGTCCCTTAGTTGTTCAACGCAAATTAAAAATCTTTTTTATTTTGTTCTTCACATGTCTTTAAAAAAAAATCATTGAATGCAACTGAAGACCAGAAAGTCTCCCTTTCTTAAAACCATCACTGCTGCTAAAAAATCTTAATCCAAAGTCTTGTGGCTTTAATATGATACGGAATAAAATTAAGATACAAACAGACTTCAAAAAAGTTTAATGTTTACTTAAGATTTTTGAAACTAACAAGCATTTCATATATGTATATACTGTAAAACGATAGTCTCACCTGTACATCCATCGAAAAAACTTCTCAAGCTTGATCAACCGAAAAGGGAAATTTCTTTAAATTATTCCGCTTTTCGCCGATCAATAGACTATTCCGGATGTTGACTTAATTTTATCGAATCAGCAAATCGTAAACTATACAAGAAACAACTGAAAAATAACGTCGTTTGCAGAAGCTTTAAGGCGTTAAATAGTGATAACTCCTTAATTAGTCTGGTCAATATTTTGATCATTAGTGGCATATCAAAGGAGGCAAAAAAGAGTTTCAGTTAATTCGCTTGTAAAACATAACAAAAGCGACGAGTATTTTCTTTTATTACAAGGTACATACGCTGGAAAAAAATACATATCTTTCATTTTAAACTTTAAAAATCTGCTTTCATCTAACTGTAGTATATCTCGAGTTAATAAAATATTGTCTATTAAAAATAATTCTAATAATAATAAAAGTCAATTCTTGTATATTTTTTTGTATCTTGCTGCGGAAGGTACATACAGTACTAATATGCAGTGTTTACGGCAGCTTTGTTTACAAAAACAAAAAATATTTTTTATAAAAAGTCATTTTATAACCAAGGTACTGAAGAGTATTTGTGTTTTAAATCATCGGTTTATCCCGAAATTTTAGGTAGCAACCCTTCAAAAGTTTGTTTCTTCACGTTAAATGTTTGACAAACAAAAAAATCAAGTAGTTTGCAATCAAAACATCTAAAGTGTTGGCTATTGATTCAACTAAAAAAAAACACTTTAATACTCGTACTTTACAAATTTAAAACTCCGAAGAATTTCTTCACATGACAAAAGCAATGCTTTGCTCAAACGACAATCCAAACCAACAGTAATCATAATCTGACTTTAACCCTTTGAGGGATATAAAAATTTGATTGTAAAATAATAAGACAATGGCTTAACAATGATGTCACAAATATCTAAAAATTAGAATTATAATGCCTTCACAAAAGTGCTTTTGTGACGTTACAATCACAATCATTGTAAATATATATGCACCACTGTCCTTTAAAGGGTTAATAGAGATTGATTGTCCAAAAAATATTGACTGTCCGTAAGAGATAAGCTCTAAAAAGTCTATGGTTTTTGTGTTTAAGGGTCTAGATTTTATAACATAAAAAAACTTGATCTATTTTAAAGAACTCAAAACAGGTAATCAGAAACGAGCTTGACAGAAAGTTATGGGTAAATTTTTACATCAAGCTCTTGTACTGCCAAGTACCATACAATCAAATAAAGTATAACTAACTTTGTACTCGGCGATAAAAAGTATTCATAAAAGTTAAGTGTAACAAATCGCCTTTTCCTATTACTGAATAGCTTCTGTTTAATTCTTATATTAGCAATAAGCAACAAATAAAGAACATTTTGTTTACGAGATTTTGTACTGCCAAGTACCATACACTGAAATAAAGTATAATTAACTTTGTGCTTGGGGGATAAAAAGTATTTATAAAAGTTTAAGGTAACAAATTGTCGTTTGCTATTACTGAATAGCTTTTGTTTAATTCATATAATAGCATAAGCAACAAAAAAAGAATATTTTGTTAGTTATTGTAAGAGCCTTTATAAACCCTTCGTTATAAAGAGAGCACAGTAGCAGTAGCAATTAAACGATCAACCTCTAAATCAAAGTAATATCATCGTCTTAGGTTTCGCTTAGCAATGTAAAATTAGAATCTTCTCCTTTGACTGCACTTCAAAAATTAACAGTTTACTAAGTGAAAGATCAAAGCCAAATAGTGTTTACATAAGAGTCTCTTTTTTTTTGACAGATTAGTTAGAAAGGTCATTTACATGTGACATCAAAACCAGTCATCGTGCACAATTATAGAAGCTAAATAACACAGGTAGAACTGTCGGAATGTCAAGAAAGTTGAACTTGTTTTAAATGACCATGTCACAGCCAGCTATTAGCCAAGGGCGGCTAGGCTTGTGCAAAAAATAACACCCTCAACTATATAACTTATAAAATAGTTCCAGGTAAAAGCGACACAACAAAGCAAACTATTGAAATCATGAATTTGAACAATTTTCATTAATTTGTTTACACTTGTTAAAAATGTAATATTATTTCTATATAAAAAAGGTAAAGTATATAGTCTACTAAATATTGGATATGGATCTATAAACTAGATTTGTAAAACAGTGCACCAGTTTAAACAGATTTAAGAGAAAAAACCTTTTCGAAAAGTTAAGGGTAGTTTAAAAGTGCACATGCTTACGTTCGTCAATGTTTGTTTGATTGTTAAATTTAGTATGTTGAGTAATCAGGTTAAAGTGTAAATCAGGGCTTGGAAGTTGTACTTTAGCAAGTAGATGTTTGTTTTTATAAAGTCATCTCGTACACATCCATACATGGTTTAGATTAATTATGTAAAATAGAAATTTTCAAATTAGAAAGTATGTCATAAATGTTTTTTTTTGTCAACATGGAATGAACTCATTTTTGTATTTCATCAGTAATTCTAACATCGTACAGCCGCGAAAGATTCATAAAGGAATCACCCATGCACCAATTCTTTTGATTTTGAGCAAGGGAGGGCAACTATATTAACAAAAATGGGCATTTTAAAAAATGTAAATCTCTATTGTGAGCCACACAAGGCTTTAAAAAGAAAAACTGTCCTGACTTGCTTCCAAAAAAATTCTTTACTTCAAATTGTACGCAAAGATTTTTTGTAAAAAAAATTGTTTTTTCAATTTGTAGGCAAAAAACTACATTTTGTCTTTAAAAATAAAGAAAAGATTAAAATAAGATCATCTTGATCCAAAAACGAGTCAAGTCAAGACTAAAATATTCGTAGATTTATTTGGACAAAAAACAGCTAAAAAAAGTAGGAGCCGCAGAAAAAAACAAAGGCCGCACGTCGTCCGCCTTTGGTTAAAAGCAAGCCGACCGAGACGTGCACTGAAACTTCAAACATTATGTCAAGTTATTAAAGACATTTAGAACACTAGCAGACTGTAAAAATTTTTAAATACACTAACAAAATTATCCCAAAAACCAGGGGTTTTAACCTTTTTGTATTTATGGACCCTTTTTGCACAATATTGCTCAAAATATAATTCGGTGGACCCTTAAAAAAATTGTGGGTTTCTTCTTCAAGAGACCCATAATTATTACTTTAAAAAGTAAAGACTTTTTTGTTTTGGTCTTCAGTTCTCTGAACAGCAGTATGCTCAAAGTTTCGTGCCTGGAAATTATGTATCTCGCTCACTATTCACTGGGCTTACTTTAAATTTTTTTAATTTTGGGGAATTCCCGCAGCCTGCGAGGTTAGTAACGGCGTGTAAACGAGGCCCGAAATTAGTCTAAGACAAAAAAAGAACTTTAATCAGGTTTGCAAAAAATTTCGGCGTATTTTTCCAATTCTATTGATATGTTGACGTTTTTTTTGATCTTCGACTAAATTCAAGACACCATTTTCGGCCATATTACTGTTCAGAAGTGAAGACCAAAAAAAATAGATCTTGTGAACGAGTTTCGGAAGTAAATACTAATTGTATTGATTTGATGACCTTTTTTTTTAGTATTTCAGGAACGGATTGTTTCGTTGACCAAATTGTCTTGTGGACCTCTAAACTAGTACCTGTCGTCCCTCTAAAATTTTCTGTGGACCCTCGCTGAAAACGTTGCCATTACCATTGCCATTTTAACGAACAAACTTAGGAGTTGTTTCGCATTCTTTACGAGTATCCAATGAAACAGGTGTCAATGCATAAAGCATGTCTATTCTGCCTAACGATTTATGTACATTTCTTATCAAAAATCTAAGCTTAATTTTCATCTTTTAACGAGACTCCCTTCACTGTAAGAAAATTTAAATCACCTGACAGTTAAAAATATTCACTTATTCAAAACGCAGTCAAAAACCATTTTGGCAAACGATCAAACATAATAAAATACCCTTAAAGATAGTTTAATAACAATTTTATCAAATAATATCTAAAATCTAAATGTTTTACCAAATAAAGTCTGCAAAAATTCTTATCAATCATAGATGTTATCTCATCTTTGCAAAACTACTGTTCACTGAAGGCAAAAAGAAGCTTACAAAAACTATTTTTCTGCGCTAGTCTAAAGTGCAGAGCGACGTCTAATCGAGCGAAGCAATTGAAAACAATTCAACGGACTGAAGACGTTGGCTGCTGTGGCTGCTTCGCATTAGCTGCCCAAAGCGACCGAGACAACTTTTTTCAGTCAGATTATTTTGGAAAAAATTCGTTTTTTTCTTGATCAAATGTATTAAATAACTGCTATCAACGTGCGTAGGTAAACTATTATACTATTTTATCAAAATTAAAACATTTAGTTTTGATATATTTTGATACTTGAGTTAGTGCTCGAGAAAAAAAAGTCCTAAGCCCTGGCCGAACCTTAGGTAAAAATAACAACTATATTCAGATATTTTATTCTCGAAATCTTTGTTATTTCATCGTTGATTCTTGTACAGTTCATGTTGAGCTTGGACTGCGCAAACTGCCTTTCAATTGGATTTAGCGTCTTACTTAGTCACTAAGTAGCGTAGTCAAATTTTACAAAGCTCCATTGTAAAAACCAACATGGCCTCATTCCGCTACTGCACGCTTTATGTTGTAGTGCAAATAAAAAATGTACTTATTTTTTTAAGCGCTCCTCAGCTGGCTGTCTCAACAAGCATTTTGAGGAACATGAACATGGAACAGTAGGTCTAACGGTTTTGCGTGACGAATCCCGGTGCTAGCACCACACCATCGCTGCCAGCATTTGATGAGGGCAGTACAGCAGTCTATGGTTCCGAAAAATAAATCTCGGCTTCTGTTTTGTTTGTGTTTAGCCCGAATATATTTTGTAAATTCCTTTTTAACCCGTTAAGTGCGGAATTAAATTTTCGTTATCCGAGTTACAGTGCGTAATTAATTTCGCATCTCGCTGTTTTTCTCGTCTCGATCGATTATAATTGCTGCTTGTGCAAGAATATAGCAAGTACGAGAAGCGAAATAATTCGCGCTGTGAAAAGCTGCAATGATCAAGACGAATATATACGTCATGTGCACTTAACGGGTTAAGCGATGACAAAAAAGCAGCTCTGAATTTCACTCATACTACTATTTTGGTGGGAAAATAGATAAAATATCAACCGGAGCAAATTTTTTGCATGTCCAAAAGCAGTTTGGGAAATTCCCAACAACCATGTTTTAAGTTTTGCGGTTCTATAGTTCTTTTACTTTTTAGTAGAATAAACAATAGGTTTAATAATGTCCTCCAATAATTTATATTTTTAAGATCTGCTGTCCAAGATGGTTAGGGATGGTATATAAAATTTTTTTATCTATCTTGCCGGTTTTGTGCTATTTTTAAGTGAAAGGAAAGGAAAAGTTACCATAAAATGCAAACAGTCGAACCAAAATCAACTATTTCTACTCAAGCGCGTAACCAGAATTTTATTAAGAGCCGGAAAAATTTTTGGTCTTTACATTTTTTACTTTTTGGCTGGAAGTCAGAGTTTTATGTTATGTTTAAAACATTTTTTTGAGTTTACGGTTTGAACTTTGTGTTTACCAGATTTTACGCCACCAGGCTTAAGCAGAGTTTCTCTCTTGGTTTTTAAGAATTGGTTGCGTGATGTCGAATGTCATGCCGTTGGCCGCTCTTTTTTCCATAAAAAGATTGAGTAAGTCTGAAACACGCTGAACAAAGCGGCAAACAAATGAATTAAATTTTAAAGAAGATTAAACATTAAAACTTAATTCGGAATCTTGGATAAAAACTTATATGTCAAATCGACGCTCAGAAGCAACAGGACTTGGGCCTTTCAGCGGCTGCTCACTTATTTAAATATTCTTGTTCTAAAAACTTAGTAGTCCGATAAAAAAGCAAATAATGAGGACTAATAGAATAAATATTTAGAGTTTGTTTTTTGCTTTAATTCAAATCGTAAAAGATTTTTAAATTAAAACATCTTCTTTCTATTGAAAAAAACTTACTGTTTCAAATGCGTCAATCATACTTACTTGGTACAACAAGTTTCAGTGAAAAAGTAAGAACTTTTAATAAAAAAGTTCGTTTTGGATTTTATAAAAAATATTAGCATAAGTTCCAAGAGAGTAACATTATAAGCATAAAATTTAACTAAGAATGAAACCAGATATTAACGCTGCTAAATTATATGAAAAACCCAATTTTTTTGCGAAAAACATAGGTTATTTCTCATTAAAACCTTTTATTACAAACAAAGCATTTAAGTAGCAGTGATGCATTCGACATAAGCTTTCATTTCATACAAAGATTTTTATATTACTGCGAGATGTAACAGTAAATCTTAACTATTTCTAAAAAAAGCATCATAAGATTGAAAACAGAAGATTTATAAATAAGCTTTAACTGCAAGGCCGTGGTAAGAAAACCCAAGTCCAGTACCGAGTTAAACTTCGGCCCCCCTTAAACAAAAAGATTAAAAAATTTATTTTTCAATAAAAAATCAAGAAAATTTTTTGTTCAAGATCGAAAGTTCTAAAACAATGAAAATTTTACCCTTAGTTTGTTCCTGTCTTTTAACAATTATATCAATAGTTTTAATGTAACTGTTGTACGAGGTATTTATTTCAAACTCATTTAATTGAATTGCTAATCCATTGTGTGCTATTTACCAAAAAACAACTTTAATACCAAGAGAGCAACATGCATTTCCTTTTATCAAATCTTAAATGTGGCTAAATTTTGACTATATCTTTTTAAAATTCCAAATATAATTCAAAAAAGACCCAAACACAAAAATCAAAAGTTTGGCCACCCAATGATTTTAAATAGACAAACTTCATTACCCGGTTTTCAAAAAAAATTATTTTGTAAAAATTACTGAAAAGGTAATATTTACTACTAAAGGATGTCGTAAATTTTCATATATTTGCTTGCAATCTGATAAAGCTTTTTTGACCGCCATGTTTGTGTCAAAACGAAACAAAATCAATGAAATATTTTGTCTAAGCGTCGAAACACCAGAGAAACAAATCCTCGACCAACATATAAACTGACATTGTAAACCTCACATTCTGACGGAGTGTAATAATCCGAGGATTTTGCAAAAAATCCCAAACAATTCAGTTCCTGTCGAACGTCAGATCTCCAGTTGCATAGGTGCATTCTGACATTTAGCTTCGCAAGCTTTCCGAATAAGGTTTTACAGCTCGCACGGCCAGGTGTTTCCTGGCAATTCTTGTTGAAGCGCAATATTTCGCGACGTTTCGATATGCGCGAAATCAATGCAGATACGTGTCAGAAATTTTTATCAAAACAAACCATGAAACAAGAGAGCGAAGTTTGAAAAGAACGAAACGATCAAATGTTGCCAAACGTTTGCTTTGGGATTAAACGCGATCTTACTTTGAAAACTTTCTTTTTGGGATAAGTTTGTTTTAAAAAGTTTGCTTCAGCAACCTCAAAGCATTTGCCGCGTTGTGAATTGTCGGCAGTGTGGTCGAGTGGATAAAGCACCGGACTGATGATCAACATGGTCTCGGTTCAAAACCCACTTGCTCCATTCTGTGCGTCCTTGGGAAAGACACTTTACAGCACTTTCCCTGCTTGGTGGTCTTGGCAAGCAGTTTTAAATTACAGTCATATCTCTACTAAATTACTAGCGGACAGCAATATCTTGGCATCTCCGGAAGCACGTCGGGGTAATTGCTTACCCTATGTATAGCGCCTCCGTCGCTTTCCTGCGAGTCAGGAGGATAAGTATAGAGATTAAAAAAAAAATTTGTAATAACCAGTGATAACCAGTAATAACCAGTAATAACCGGTGATCGGGTTTACCCACATTCAGAATTTCACTTATTATTTAATGATTTCCAATTCTTGTTGCATTGGCCAATAGAAGTGCAAGTGAGCCGTTTAAATAAAAATCGCAAACCAAGAAAAATATCAGGCAATGCCTTGTTCATTGGTTTTCAAACTGTTTGCAAGGGCCTCGCATACAAAAGCATATAGACTTTTTTTACGAGTGCCACTGATAATTCTTGAAAAGCAAATTTTATTTAGAAAATTTAACAAATTTTTGATTTCAATGAATGAAGAATATCAAAATGCCGTGGAGAAAGCGATACAAATGATTGTTTACGCAAAGCAAGATTTTCTGCAATGGCCTTGATTAAAAGAAAATATCGATCTAAAACAGGGATCAAATTAACCTGTTTTTTACTAATGTTCCCATAAGAGAACATGATATAAATTAATGTATATCTTTAAAGAAGATTGTATTTTCTATTTTTTCCATACTCCCTACATTAATATTAATGCGTGATGTAAAAATTTTTTTTTAATCGCTGTATTTTCTACCAGTTTTTTTGGCGGGAAAATAAACAAAAAATTGATTTTCTAATTTGTAAAGTTGGCAAAGTTCTATTTAAGCGGGATGTTTGCAGAGTCTTTGCTATAAAATTGCAATTTTTTTAAAGCTCAGGTGTTACTTAACATAGATCAATGTTTTTAACTTAAAGATTTAGTTGTATAGTGCACTTATTTTAGCGGTTTAAAATGATGTTTCATATGGGAACATTGGAGGTTTTCCACCAACTGCTGCTAAATTTCAATACTATGTAAAAGCCAAGAAAAATAATTAGAAGGTTAACGGTTTTGGTCATAAACAGTACGTTACATTGTTTTAAACTTTTTCATCTAATTTAGAATATCTTGAATTCTGATGTGATATAACCAGCATAACTTCGACTAATTTGTTACAATAATGAATCGCTTTATTATTGCTAGTAGTACGTTTTATTATTGCTGCGATGGAAAACTTTACAAGTGCAAGTGGTATGAAAACCCTGTTGTTGGAATAGCCAGCAACCTTTTGGCACACGAGCCTTTAAATCAAGTTTACGACGAGTACGAAATGCCTCGAATGTTATTAATGTTACCCTGCCTCATCTTATTTATTCGTACAACAATTGTAGAAAGTTTTCTGGGCTGAAGTAATTTTACAAGTTATCTTTTATAGTCCAGCCAGATAAAGTGTTTTTATTTTTATTGTTGAAGGTATGGCGGCGTAGATGTTTATGACAATCCTCATGGTAGCTATTGACCACGAATTTCAGAAAAGAAGTGGTACGACCCGCTGTTTAGCAACATTCCCAACACAAGTGTGATCGCAAGTTGGCGTATTAACGGAGAACTTCATGGCAACAAAATGTCTCATCTAAATTTCGGTCGCAAAGCACGTGTTTACTCAAATCTGTGAGGGTTTCTTGTCCACAAATGAAAGGCATACACATGTCATGTCTTCTGAAATCCGTTATAACGGATTGCATCGCTTTCCGGCATCCGTCACGCAAGGGCGATGCAAGATTTGCCAAAAAACACTCGTGTGTATTGCCCAAAGTGTAATGTCCGGTTACACCAAAGCAGAGGTGTTGTGTGCCGGGACATGTAACACGACCCAACATATTGAATTGCGAATTGGATAAACAAAATTTTTTTTTATATTTTATTATTCTCTGATTATTTCCCGGGAACCCTCCAATGTTCCCATACGGAAACATGGTCATTTAAAAAAAAATATAATATTTATCAAAATGTCTTATTACCTTTCATCTAATTAGTAAACTACCTGTACAATTGACAATTTCTAACATACAGTGATAAAATCGAAGGTTGAAGGGAAGAACAAAAAAGTCAACACGTGTCCAAGAGGTAAAAAAACAAAAAAATTTTAGACTTTTTTTACTCATTTAATTTACATTAAGCACTTAATTAAACTGTCGTTTTTAAAACTCGTTCAATAAAAAAAGTTTGCCATCCCTTATTTAGAACAAATCTGGAGAAAGAAATGTCTTTATCAAATTTTTATTATGGTGCGTCACAAGTCCAGTAAATTCTTCCAAGATGTCACAACAAAAAAGTTGGAGAACTGCTGCTTTAGTTTTTTTTAATTTTACGCCATCTGCTTGGCAACAAAGAAGAAGTCTATGTAAATTTTCAAGTACGGCAAAATAAACAAAGCAATCCTTTGTTTAATTTCTCATCATACATCAACAATCATCAGCATATCAAAAAAATTAAACTAAATACAAATTACGTTTTCCCACTTAGTATAAACATGTTAGCTACTTTTTTGAAATCTGCAGCTAAAATCTTGGCTTTGCTTAAGACAGCGCCCGTCGCTGTTTGGTTTCCGAGTCGAATTTGTACCAAGTTTTTGTCTTCACGCTCACAGGAGCAGAAAACTATATCCGCTTAGATAAGTGGCCGAAAATGCCAGAATAACATTCCTGTATACGCAAACGTTAAGTAACAAATCGTTGAGAGGCTTTAATTTGATGTCATGTGTAGCGGAATTGGCTCCCAGAGATGCTTTTCTATCTCGTCTAATGGAACGCACACAAAAACCAGATTAGGTTTTGTGTGAGCTTTCAATCAGGGTGTCAGTGTCTGCTGGATCAGAACAATACTCTTATTGTTTCAAATATTGCAGATTGATATACCCTTCAAATTTAAGTTTCCTTTCTAGATTGACATGTAAAGCACTACAATGTCTTTCTTTGAAGATTCTCCACATTTCCCATCAAGAGGACATTCAGAATCGTGTTTCTGATGGCGATCATTATTTATAAGTCATGCTCATATGTTTAATTAATTGCATTGTCAGAATTCTTTCAATTTTTTTATACAAAATTGCGTTTCAATAAAAATTTTGTCTGTTCTTTGCATATAGCAACAATGAAATAGACTAAAAAAATATTGATTGTTAAATTTGTGTCACATCTTCACTACATGCAACAAAAAACAATTAAAAATGGGCAACGGCACAAATTCATAAAAAAGTTTGGGGACAATAGTTTTTCGTTCAATTAAAAGTTAGTTTTGCTAATTTTCGGTAAGATACTATAAAAGATTATGGTGGATCTTTCCGGAATTTACACGTTTAAAAATTGGTTTGCTTCTCGCAGCAGTAAGTAATTTTGTTTAAATGAACCAAGCAAATTGAAAATGAAATAAAGTTTTAAGAACAAATGAGTTCAGCTGCTGACGCTTAATTTAAATTGTGTTTGAAACCAAAACATAAAAACAAAATTTCAAACGGGTGGCCTATACTGCTTTTTCAAATTTTCAATATAAAAATTGTGAATTAAATTATTTAAATATGGTTGCTAGAAAGAACGAACAAGAAGCATGTTAAATGATTTTTCAGCTTTAAGTAGTTTTAAAGCGAACAGTGAATATAAAGTTATCTTTCGGCAAGCTCTCTTTGATCTTTATAGTTGACTTTAACGGGGCAGACATAGACAAATGGCACATGTCAACTACCAATTTTAGTCGAAGACTTTTTTTAGTAATTACAACCAAATCATTAAATTCCCTATAAAACTTTTTTATTAACTTTTGTTTTACAGCGCTATTGTGCAGTTGAAACTGACAGCCCAGGGGGCACAGGGGCAATCGCCCCCCAAGACGCAAAACATTTGGGCAAAATCAGAATTTTTTTTAGCATAGACAATGAATTATTTGAATAGGAGAAAGTTACTTAATTTAAACGATACAGATCAGGAAGCAAAAGCAATTAAGATTTAATGTGAAAGAGGACCTTTATTTTTTTGGTCTTCAAAACCTTACCTGAAAAAATCAATCTTTTCTGCTCCATTTACAACTACAAAATCAGATAAAGACCAAAAAAAAAAGAAAAGAAAAAGAAAGATTTTCACACTAAATCCGAGTGACATTTGGGTAAAACCAATCGCTTTTGCTCCGTTTATAACTACAACATTAGATGCAGACCAAAAAATGGTCTTTACACTAAATTTAAGTGACATTAGGACAACCATAAGAAATGCTATGGATTCAGGCAATCGTTAAAACAATTTGGGCAAAAATGTATTGCTCCTCAGAAATTTTTGGTCTGGTACCACTATGGCTACTCGTATTAAATTAAAGTTTATTTGGGCACTAAGAGAAATTTCAAGTTGGAGACTCGAAAGCGTGAAGCAGGGCCGTCCAACCCATGGCCCGCGCTGTGTTTTTCAAAATAATGGAAATTGGATAGGGTGATTTGCTTACGTCATTTTTTTTATTCGAAGTGAAGACAAAAAAGATTTTAAGTAGGAAGTAAAAATTTTTTTAAATGTAAAGTGATGACCTTTTTTTTAGGTCGTCCACTAAATTATAGGTTTGAAAACTAGTTGCCAGGAAGTCCATCCAATAAAGTTTTGTTAGATTTCAAATGAAGACCAAAAAAAAAAAAAAAAGATTGTCACTTCAATACAGAAGCTTCCCACCCATGAACCGAAAGGAAAAATTTTTTAAAAGCTAATTGATGACCTTTTTTCGGTCTTTACTTGGAATTCAACATAATTTTATTGAATAAACTTTACGAGCAACTAGAGTTTAAACCTGAAATTTAATTCAAGACCGAAAAAAAGTCATGAATTTCTGTTCAAGGAAATATTCTGCTCGGGCCACCACGAGTAGGACTCATCTGGATTGAAGTGGAAATCTTTTTTGTCTTCACTTGGATTCCAACATAATATTATTGGTGAGCGAATATTTTTGAAAAGGTTGAGCGCCCTGTCTAAAGCAAGACGCAAGATTTAACATTGCTTGTGCGATAACCTCACGCAATTGTTCAAGCGCCCGTTCAATTTAAATTTTTTTCACAAAGAGATCTTAAAAAAAAGTTTTCCAAAATTAGGAAATGGAATTACCAAACAGTTAAGTTGAAAGTCAACCTTGCTTACGTTCTAATCAAGATTTTGAGCAGCGAAGTCTTTTCGGAACCGATGCCATCAGTTTTTTACTCTAAAAGTGATGAAAAGTAAAAAATACCGAGATTTCTTACGAACCCGAATTTGATTTTGATTGCTCCGTTTAATTTTTACGATACACCGCAATTAAAACTTTCAAAACCAGAATTGATATAGCAATTTTTCATCGCAATTGAAGGATTTGTATCCATTGCGAATGCGTAAAACCTTTAAAGTTTATCTTTTAAATCCACATAATAAGAGCACTTCTACCCACGTCACTGCTTTCTCGACAAAAAATCTATTATGGTGATGGTGACGCATCTATGACGTGGTGAAAACAATGAAAACTCACCAAGTTGAAGCAAGAAGACTTTATGACCGCTATTCTTTGTTGTTTACACACCTATTATACTAGCTATATTTATACTTATATTTCTATTTCCAATTTTAACTCTCGCTTTAAACAAGCTCAATTGATTTTGAGTGATGATTTGTTTCCGAGCGCCATTTCAAAACAGCCTGTAGGAGGAAAAAGTTTAATTTGATTAGCAAATAAAGGGATTGTTATTTACTTTTGCTATCTTTTGATTGTGAGGTTTTTCACGTTGAAAACAACCAGCTTTTAAAAAGGTTGAAACATATAAATATTTACACTTAGGTTTTGCGCGGGTTATTTATCGCCTTATAGATGAGTTCACCACAATAAGAAAGTTAACACCGTTAAAGAAAGAGAGGAGAAAGCTTATTTTTACGAAACAATCAGTTGAATTGATTCTCTTTTATAATCACGTGTGCGGAAAAGTAGGAAATAACATTTGTATCCAATTGGTATGATTAATGACTAACCATTTCGCGGAATTGGAGTCAAATACAGTGTCATCTGTTATTCAAAGATTCTATTATTGACAAAAGTGATTCTTTCCGATTTTTGCACCAAATCATCAAACTAATTTTTGCTAATTTTTTTACTTTGAATTTCTTTTTAAGGTTTAATTGCTACGGTTGAATTTGACAGCAATACTTTCTCTACTAGCGAATCTGCAGATAATGAAGACACAAAAGTTACTCAATAATCTCAATTATATGAACTCTAATATTATATCACCTACGTACAAAAAGCTGACGAAAGACTTAGAACAAATGACATTTTATTATTAAGCTTGTCCGTAGTCATAAATATTAAAACAGGACACTAAAAAACAAATGAAAAGAAATTTTCTCGTTAAAATTTTCCAAACAGAAAATCAAAAAACGAGTTTAAAAAATAACGTCATAAAATTACGCTTCCGTGGAGGTTGTTATTGAAAAGTTGGTCAGACGAGTGTATTTTGGTTGGAAATTGAACAACCGCGGCAGCAGCACAGGATAAATAAACACTGTAGCAAGCACAAAAAAATCAACCGTTAAAGCACTCAAAAGTCATAACCGAGATGATTAGCATAAAAACCGACATCAAAAGCTTTCGCTTAATACTGTTCATCATTGATATGATTAAATACCAGGACAAAAACGACTAACGACGTAAACAATAAATGAAAAGAAACATTATTGGGAGCCACAAGAGTAATGAAATGGATTTGATTTTGTATGAAAAAGTTTAGTGAAGGGTCGAAATATAAATTTTGAAAAAAATGGCGTCAAGTTCTCTTGAGTGAAGTTTAGCGTATTTCTTTCATTTTTTTTTACTATAGCCTTGAAAATAATTTTGTTTACAAATTAGTCCAAAAATAACAAAAAACTTTCTAAAATCGTTGTGGCATTGTGATATGCGATGTAAAAGCGTTAAATCATTACACGATTTCAGCCACAATCAAAAGCAAACCGAGAAATTGTTATACACTATAATGTGAAGTCGTATTGCAAAAGCAGAAGCGACAGAAAAAGCACTGAAATGTAGCAACAAGTCACTCGTGTTTAAAAACTGTTTATTTTATTTGTATTTTCTTTGAAGTTAGGAAAAAAGCGGTATTACTTTAAAATTGTATTTCACTATTTGAAGTTAAAAACCCTAATGATACGCGACGATTGGGAATGTTAGTTTTGCAGAGTACTTAATAAATTGGAAGCCAAAATATGATGTACACTGTATGTTACTGAGGCGACAACTCTCTTCCATCCTTTCAAAATTGATGTAAAAAAAAGGAAATGCAGGTGAATCTTAGAAATCCGAGTATTTTCTGTCACTTAAACACTTGCCTTTGATTCACTTCTAGAAATCGAATGAAATGGTTGTTACATACAAAACAGACACAAAGCAAGTTGCAGAGTTTAAAAACAATTCGAGACATGATTGGTCGAAATAACATCAGCGATAACCGACTTCCGGAAATCGTAAAAATTCGCACAAAGCGTAGTCACGTCACAGATGTCCGACGAAATAGGGATTCTCCATTGCTCGATGGAAGGACTGTCGACTACCACTGACATCTAGCGACACTGCATTGAGCGGTCGCTGGTGTGACGTCATTGACGGTTGAGGAAGCGTCGGATGCTTCGGTGGGATGTAGGGGGGCAAAGGACTTTCAAAGGGGACATTCACCTTGCAAACAACACAATTTATCAATTGAACAAGTCAAAGAGGACTAAATAACAAAAGAAGAGCGTAGTTGTTGAGATTTAAGCCCGAAATACAACTTGAACTTGAAATCAAGTTCAAACGGCAAAGCCAAGTGTCAACCGCGAGTATTAACGTGCAAACGTATGGCTGTTTAAATTCAAGAAAATATTTAAGGAAATTCGCATGAACCTTGTTTGAAGCGATGAAATCATATCAATGCAGCAATTAAAACGTGGCTTTTGAATCGGTTATGGATTCAAGTATTTTTTATAACTCATTAACTTTTGCATGCTTTATAACAATGAAATGGCGTTAAATTCACCATAGGTATCGGTGCTGTCACTTGCCTCATACCCAACCTGTTAAGCCCTCCCAAAAGTTGAAGGCAACAAATTACGACAAAAGTATCAATTCAATAAATTAAAATCTGGCTAAGTTTGCCCAAAACGCAAGACGACGTTGTTTGAGTCAGGTAATGGGACTGGTACGGTGAAAATCACGCATGCAAGCAGACTCAGCTCAATTATTCGGTGGGTGAAGGAAGATGATGATGACAAGCAATTGAGATTGGTGCACGACAGGACAGTGTAAATGAAAAACCCATCAAGATTTTGACTTTTATTGAAAACTCAAATACTTTGCAAGTTGACTTTAAAAATATTCAGATTCATCCGGGATATTTGTGTATGTTTCGAAATGATGATTTCCTCGGTGACAAAATACTTCACTTTCGCGTGCTCGTCGTCGTCATTTGGAAGGGCAGTCACGGGTCAGCCACAAACAGAACTGGGGCCGAAGGTTTATCCTTTTACTACCCCAGGCGGCTACACTGCCCGGATCAGATGCTGGCAGCGATGGTGTTGAGCCAGCATTGGGTTTCGTTAACTCCATGTGGTGCCCGATTTATGGGACACGCTAATAGGACGTGGTCTGCGGTTCGTTCAGTGGCACCGCACTCGCAATTCGGTGAAGGAGCTAGACCATATGTGTGCATGGACGAACGAAATCTCCCAACACCAGTCCGCAGACGATGGAGCTAACCCAAGCTGTTCGGGGCAAGCTCATCCCAACAGAAATGGCACTGGTTATGGGTATGAAAGTACTGAACCTGGTTGTACTCATACAGTACTTCGTGTTCCGTCTGTAATTCGTTCACTGAGAAGCGCGGATACGTAGTTTGGGAAGACTATTTAAAAGATTCCACGCAGCTGGCACAAATAGGCGTCTAGATCTTAGTCTCTCTTGGGGAGCATCAAAGGCCCACTTAAAAGACCATGCAACATATGGTCAGGGTCCAGGGACACAGGGTAAGCAAAAGAGAGTGTCGCTCCCAGTTGGCGAACCTCAGCTGGCTGGATGCCTGAAAATATGGGTAAGTGGTCCGTCGGAGTGGGACGCAAGCATCCAATGACTATGCGCAAGGTGTCATTCAAGACACTGTCTATGAGGCGAGTGTGAGCGCTGCTGACACCAGGCTGGTGCGTAGTACTCAGCTATGGATAAAACAGAGATAGGACAGCTGTGGGCAGTACTTTAGCACCAGCATCCCAACCTGATCCTTTAAGTCGCCTCAGTGGTGTGATGCGCGAAGATAGTTTTTTGCGCAATGCCACTAGATGGTGACGAAAAGTAAGCGATCTGTCCAGTTTCACCCGAAGATGGGATTGGACAGAACAGCAAAAGTCTATTGCGGTTGGAAACTTTTATCTCAGGTTTCACCTCGCAGTGATTTAAATAAAAGGCTGTCGTCACTGTTTTAGTGTGACTGAGCTTCAACCTTCAATATGGCGATACGCTCGAAGTGTTGCCATATCTTAATTTGAAGTCCTCTCCAAATCCTTCCAGTTTCCAAAAGAGATCAACAATGCAAGATCGTCTGCATAAGCAAACTTTTTGGAAATCGTGGAAGGCAGGTCGTACGTACAGATGCTGAAAAAGAGGGGAGCCAAGACCGATTCCTGAGGAACACCGTTTTCAGACGGCGAAGCTGGCTTTGCTTGCTGTCACCTGTAGTAAGGGTGAAACTTTGATTTCAGACAAGCTCTATGATCATTGTGACCATGTGCTTGTCCGGCAGAATCATGAGCAGTTTGCAGGTAAGACCACAATGCTAGACAGTGTCATAAGCCGCTGTCAGATCGATAAATACGGCACCGGCCTTCTTAGCCTTGAAAGAATCCTTGATATTCTGAGTCAACAAACGACTTGATCTAAGGTTGACTTCCCGCGTTGAAACCCAGCCTGCTCTTTAGGGGACAGCGGATCTTTGTCTCTGACTCGACATGGATAGCTCTTTGGGTTCCCCACAGGCTTCATCGGCTTTGGGATCGCGACCGCAAGCGCTCTTCTCCAGATCTTGGAAATTTTGAGTCGGCGCAAGCAGGAAGAAAGGAAATCACGTAACCAGGACTTCAAAGCAGCTCCAACCATGGATTATAAGCTCTGGGAAGATGGAATTAGGGCCCGGAGCTTTACCTGGTTTTAAGTGTTGAAGGGCAGCAGTAAATTCTCTCTGTGAAAAAAGTGTCAAAGATATTCACTGGGTCTGGTGTTGTAGCCCGTCCAAAAGTCAGACACTTCTTGAGAGACAAGTCGAGATGACTTGCGGTCAACAACCTTGTATATCCGATTTCTAATTAGCTGAGATGCAATAGCATCCGCTGAAACGTAACAGTGACGAGGAGAGACCAGTAAAAATGTTCAATAGATTCCATACTTAACGACTAGGGTGTGAAAAGTCGATGCTCTCAACTGCTTCGAACCAAAAATTCTAGGGCTATAGCACAGATAAAAAAAAGTAAACATGATGCTCTTAATCAATTTCTTTCGTTCAAAATTTTTATTTTTGCTGTGTGTTCCATTACAACTTTTTTTCAAATTGTGTCCCGAGGAACACTCGAGTTGATTTTTAAAGTGTTCTGCCGACGGAAAGCAGTGCTAGTTTTTTTGAATCCAAACAAGAAAAGTTAATGACAAAACTTCCTGAAGGATACATAATCTGAAACCACATGACCATCCGAATGTAAACAGTGCGCACTTTTTTAAAGTTTGGCCTTGCATTTCAGCGTAGCTCCACTTGCGCATATTAACACTGTTATACTTTTGTTTCTTGGTTTTACTTGAAGCAAAGAAGCTTGGTGTCCCGCAGTTAAAAAAGTTTGAAAAATCCTGTTAATCGGAAGCAGTTGCAAAGAGGACGTGGCGTAATTAGGAACGTCATAAAGCAAATATTAAAATATTAAAAAGCTCATGAATCAAGCAAGCAATGTTTGTGCGGATACAGTTGAATTTGTCGCAAGACGGGCATGAAACATGCAAACAGTTACCTGCACTAATCCTCGCCACTCGTGTCTAAGAATTAAAAAATTTAGCATTGCATTGAAATGCATTTTGCCACAATGTTAAAAGGCAATTTTGCCTCTATTTTTACAAGAGTAATCTCATATGTAATGCAAAATTTTGATTAAAAGTACAGGGTGGACTACGTAAGTGTGACACATTAAAAAATTCATTCTTCTGATATACTTTAACATAGCTTAATATTTTTTTGATAAATGAAGGTTACAATTAAAAGTTTATTTTGCAAAAGTTATTACATTCTACTGGTAACAGAAATTTTATTATGAGATCCGGCCACCTCCATTCACTGGTTATATTTAAACCAGAATAAAATTGGATTGATCATGATTTTCTGTGAGATTGCCACAATTTTCTTTTAGAGCAAAATTCATAATGGAAAAAATTTTTTAAAGTCTTGTCTAAAAATTTAAAAAAATATTTGCAAAAATTATTGTCATCCATTCCTATATTATTTCGACAAAAAAAAAAAAAAAAAAAAAAAAGTAATTATATTATTCGTAAAAAATTTTTTTTGAATGTGTCACACTCGCGCGGTCCACCCTGTAGGTCATTGTTTAATTTCAAATTTTTTGTACAATTAAAGACGCTGAAATTTTTCGCCGATTAATTTTTTGATTGCCTGAATATTTACATCCGACTGACTGTCTTAATTACATATATAAAATTGGACGAAAATTATAAAGCAAAAAATTAGTATTGTATAGTAAAAAAAATGTACGCAAGATTGTAACAGCTAAGCAAGGGTAATAATAATGTTTTCAATCGGACAATTTTTTGGTCCATTGAAACTCTTTAAAAAATTGTTTTTATTCGTTTTCGAAAGATTATCGAAAAAAAAAAAACATTTGAAATAACGGAAAGCGATAAAAGCAAAAACCATCCCACCTGTGACTGGTTGGACTCCAGACCCTTGTCACTTCCTGACCGTGACTTCTGCTTCGATAAACTTTGAACTGAACGGGAGCTCCTGACGCTGAAGCGGCTCTCGCTCGCTTGGTCACTACCGGAACCCCCGCTTCCGGCCCCAAATGACGCAAGTGTTCTTTGCTGAAAGGAAGCCACGCTGGGAGCACGTTGCGAATTTCCACCGTAGCTGTAGATGCTTGCGACTGAAAAAAGGCAATTCAATGTCAACTGCGCAAGAAAGAATCGAATCGTGGGAAGTCTGTTGAAATCACAAAGTTGGAAATATACAAACCTTCTACATCACCTCCGTGAGAGAGGCTGCTGTAATTTGGCGGGGGGGTTTGATAGCTTCCTGGGGGGTCTTGATAGTCGGGAACACCGTTTCCGGCGGTATCCGGCCGAGCGTGGACAGCAAGCTGGGGCCGGTAAGGTTGAGAATTGTAGCTTGCATAAGGATGATTGGACGATCCGGCGGCGTCCCAGACCGTTTGGACAGGCAGAGGACCGAGCATCTCCGAGTCACGGTCGCTGTTCGAATCGCCGAGCGAGAGATTGCCGAAGTCTAAGAATCAGTTTACAAATTAAGGAACTTTTCTAGAGAATTCGAGATTATTCGATTTGCACATAAAACAAGTTTCGACAAAGAATAGCAGTTACTTGAAGTGCAAAAAAAAAGCTTTTCGCATTACAGACGTTAAGATCACTTTTATAATCAATCATTTCACGTGATCTTGACAGAGACGGTTCAAATTACAAATAAATCGGATTCTTCAAATTAAATTATCTTTGCAAAAAGACGGTAAGTTTAAGGCACGACAAATCCGCCAACGAAGAAAACAAAAAAACTGAACTGGTAATGACTAAATAATCGTTTTTAGATGCAAAACAATACGATGAAGTCTTTTACACGCTTTAACGAAAAACATCGGTTAGCTTCAGTAAAAAATCCAAATAACAAAAGCACACTGCTTCGTCTATCTCGGAGTACCAGGACGAAGTAATGAGACACTCGGCAAAAGCGCAACACAATCTATTAAAAAACAGCCAATAACCGGACACCCAGTTATTAAGAAACACAGCGACGTTGACTTTAATACGCGACCCAAGGTTCCAATTCAATATTCACCGTTAATCACGTTATGGCCCGTGTAATCTCCGAAGATGTAATAACGTTGCTCGGAGAAGGTAATCTTCTTGACCGTGTGCTTGATGTAGCCCATCTTTAGGAGACTGGACGCGTACTTCCGGGCGTCTCTTCGCTCCCCCAGGCCCTCCACTTTTTGCATCAACCAGTCGACCAAGTCCGAACCTGTTCAAGAATCAATTTCTTTATTTTTAAAATTAAATCAATGTAATTGTGCTGGGAGGCCTGTTGTATAAGGAAACCAACTGTACAGTTTGTTGAAACAGTTTTTTCAACATCATCATTATATCAAATTATGTAGCTTCAGCTGCAATCGTCATGGTTAAGTCGGTTATCGATTTTGAACAATTAGCAAAAGAGAGGGCTAGATGTGGAGACTACGATCAACTTTGTCTTATAACTATTAATGCTTTGAAACGGAGAATGAATCTGCAACTGGCGGTAACAACTCCGAGGGAATAAAATCGTTGTCGTTGTTAAGTGGCCTGTATGATATTTACCAATGATGATACTATTTCTATTTAAATAGAAAGACTATCAGCAAAAAATTTTTTACAGTTTTAATCGGCACGCTTTCGTTTTTTAAGCGAATTTCTGGCTTTGAGAATAGAAGTTTCTATAATAATGTTAATCATAAAAACTGATTTTATATTTTTGCAGCGTCATACTAACTTGGCATTTCTTAATATGGGTACAAGTCATGGGGTAAATTGTAATGGTAGATAAAAAAGGGCAATCCAAAAATTTGGAATATTTTGTAATGGCGTAAAAAAACAAAAACTCAAAAAGACGAAGTTCAAGCATCTAAGATATTCATTGTAACCGACAAAGCACAGAGGATATAAAAATTACCAATGAACGCGTCAGGAATAGTAATTTTAAGCCACATCCGAGTTTTGACTTCCAGACCACTGTCAGGCATCTTCAACATCTTCACAACCTCGGCCATGTCCGTGCGAATCGAAAGTGGTTTGTCGTATCCTGGAATTTTATTGCAGAAATGAAATTACGAAGTCTTGGAAAAATTTCATAATTTTGACGTTGAAAAAAAAAGATATGAAGTGAGGAAAGTAAAGGCAGAAGACTTGATTCAGTTTCGAGCAATGAGACTTACTTTCAGATTCCGGCAGTGAACTTGTGAGATTGTCAGAGCTGGTTTCACGAGCGCCTGAAAACGGCGGAGTGGGTCCTTGAAGGCTGCCTGTCGGTTCAAAAGTCGTTGAAACAAGGCCACTTCAGACGAGATTAAGTTGAAAGTAGCCTCAACAGGCTTAAAAGTCCAGCAAACGACTAGCTGGCTAACCTTGGACGGCGTTTATGTGATTGGCCCACGCAGCCGGATCGATGGGACGGACCGGTTCGTCTCGCGGAACAAAAAAAGCGGATTCGGGGTTGGGGTCCCAGCACTTGGCGACCGTCAATGTAATGGGGCTGAAAGTAGTAAGTTGTGTTATTACGAGTAGAGAACCCAGGAATCGAACCCAGACTCAGCTGTCCTACGATTTGAAGTTCTCACCCTGGTTTGTGCACAAGGCTGCGAAGCTCTCTGACAGCATCTTCGTTGGACATGTTTTCGAAGTTGACGTCATTCACTTGAAGCAGCATGTCCCCGGGTTCGATTCTCGCATCAGCAGCAACAGCGCCGCTGCAACACGGTCGGACATGAGGAAATGAAGAACGAATTTGATAAAATCAAGACTTCTACATTAATTCAAATTTGTAAACTCAACCAATCGTGAAATTTTGAGATAATAACGTCTGTAGTAGAGATATTCCGTAGAACCAAACTGAAAAAAACAACGTTACCGAAACATATGCATTCAGCAAACGCATTTAAAGTCATCATCATCATCAACATTTTGTATTTTCCTTATTAATGTTGTGACTTTTACGTTTTGTGAGTTCAATTCATTTCTTTTTCTTTAATGCCCGCTAATGTCACATCTTCAACAACACATTGCTTCCCAAGTTTTTTTTTGTTGGCCTTTCTTTTTGTCTCTTTCTCTTCGCTTCCGATGCAGCAACTTTTTTCAAGGTATATTGTTTAACGCTTCCTTTTAAATATGTCCATAACATCTCAATCGATGTGATTTTATTGCCATTTTGTTCTTTTATATAACGTTATCTTCCTGTTTCCTCATTACACTGTATATTCCGTCTTCCTAATTTGCAGGAGCCATTTTAACGTTCTACAATTTATATCATGTACCATCTTCTCCAGTTACTTGTCTCTCAACCATGCAACAACCTTAATCTGATGAACCTACAACTGTATGTTCTGCATTTTAAAAGTATATTTTCATTTAAACAAGCAAAAGACTAGTCAACTGTTGTCATTTCTTCTATGCTGCGACTACCCTTGCTCTACAGTAATTGCTACATCTACTCTTGTTTCACGTGACATCGAATTCGCCGGCAAGCAAAACTGATCAGCCACTTAAGATTACCTTCCTTTATTCCTAACTTCATTTATCTCGTTATAATTTTTTTTACGATCACGTTTACATGCTGGACCCGAAAGTTATCACCGCTTTTTTACATTTTGTAGCAAGGAACATTTTTTGTGACGTCACATATCACATTCAACGCATAAAACTGAATTTATTCAAATTATTTTTCGCAATAGACACAAGGTCATTTATAAAGTGGTTTAGCAGATTTATAAGAATAAACTATTACGCATATTTTAAAATTGAAAGTATATGTGTGTCTATTCTTATTCATATAGCAGCGAAGACAACAAAAAATAAAAAATCTTAAAATTGTTTATATCTAAACATAAAGACTTAAGACATAAACAACGTTAATCACGTTATGGCCCGTGTAATAGGGGAGTGAAGTATAAAATAGAATACTACCACATTCTGAAAAACATCCTTCGCTTGTGATTGGCTGTTTCAAAAACTACAAGCTCGAATCTAGGGCAAGAACACTCAAATAAAAAAGCGTTCAGACAAAATGCTTTCAAACAAATTAAAGAAAACTCGCAACAGAAGCAGGAGGCGACAGCCCATTTCTGCTACAATAGAACAAAGCAGTTGCTTTCAGAGCGTGACGTCATCAACTTTTGTTATATTAAATTGAACGAAGTGCACGCCCGAATTCAAGCAGATTTTGTGTTAAAAAACATCAGAAAATTCCTTTTTATTGATAACATAAAAGTCGCCCATAGAATCGAACAATAAAGATCACTGCAAAAAATAAAGCAAATGGCAACATGTTGACCAAGTTAACAAAAGATTAAAAGCGAATCTAACTGAACAAAGATCTACTGGAACGAAACAATAAAAAAGCGAGAAAAATCGAAGGTTTGTAAGCCCTGTCAATGCATTGCTGTACCAAAAAGAGCACCATTGTACATGACGCACGCCGATGACCAGATGCTTGAAAAGTATATCAACCTCAATTTTTCTCTTCTTACATGACCAACTGCGAACATAAGTCAAGCAAGATTGTCCTGATGAGTTCAAAACTCGAAACCATGGTCGGGCGGTGAGCTTAGGTTTGGCATGCACGATGAACAATGCCGCAGATGGTACTCTTTTAATGCTGTGCCCACAACTCGCATGCAAAAGGCGTTTCCAATTAAAATAGACGCATGTAATCACACGAGCTTTTGCGGGTGCGCTTTTCTTTGACAACACGTGACAACCAATCTCACCCCTTCATGATCGATCCGATGTAAATCCCCCCATCGCCTCGCTCGTTGCTCTGTCCAACGATGCTGATCCCAAGGAAGTTGTATTTCTCTGAACCAAATAAATGCAGATGAATTTGACGAGCGACGCGTGTCAAGCAAGCGATTTCGAGAAAACTCTTCGGCACGCGCGATGTAAACAGGGTGAATTGAGTTTTTTGCGAGACGCGAACAGAAGAGTTCTTTCAAAACGTCGCAGCACAGAGCGTTGAAGTAAAACTGACTTCATACCCATGTTGAGAGTGACGGTCAAGATGTTGAGCGACATCGAGGAGTCCGTTATACTGCTCGAATAGGTCGACGTCTGTTAGACAAAGACGACGAGGAAGCGATTAGACGACGTAGGAATTTGAAAACTCGATCGCGGCGTTGCAAGTACAAAAACGTTCGTTTTAACGCTAATTACTTAAAAAAATTACGTTCAAACGCAGGCCGTTTGATACAGCGCTCAACCGACGTCGTATTATGACTAATTCTATTTCTTCCTTAACAAGATTAAAGCATGAGACGAATCGACGGCAAAATACGACGTTTACCGATTTTTAAACGATTCAAAAAAGATAAAAGTCAAGTCAAAATCAATTTAAAAAGCGTTAGATGAAACAAATTAAAAAGTAACCTCGTTAAGAGGGTTAATCTCTATTTGAGACATTTCGGAAACCAAATATATTAAGCTACTTTGGCATATATACTATTTGAGTTTAGAAGGTAAACTACCAAGCTTTTTTTTTAGGTCATCTATGGCCAGCTTTATCACGGTGAATTAAATTTATTAGCAAAAAACGTGTAACTCTAAGCAATATTCAATCTTTAAACATAAACATATTTTAAGAATACGGGAAATTACGAGCTAATACGCTACAACTATGCAATTTACAATTAGCTATGGGTGTTTAAGAAAGTCAATCAACAAACCGTGTCTGACGCCGGCCTTGGACGTCGCTTCTTGTATCGATGACGCATTTGACGAAGCCTGTGGTGAGTTGAAGCGGTGGTGTCTGTGTATGTGCTGTACCTGGCAACACAAATAAAAAGCATTGAAATTGAACGGCTCATTTCAGCACCAAGTGCGCGAATCTTTGAATTTTTGAAGTGCGCGAATTCCACCACTGCGGCGACCTAGCTTGTCGAGTGGTTGGAAACAGTTTTTGGACTGAAAAATTTTCTGCAAGCTTACGCATAACAGGATATACTGTCATATCTGACAATTGATAAAAAATCTAATTATGGTAATTGAAGTAATTTTGTCATTGAAGTCATACTTAAATTTGTTGTCCTATAACATACGAGTACCTTAGCAGCTGTCGCAAAATTATTATAGTAAAAGTTAGTAAAACGTAGCAAATCCATGCTTTGAAGGTCAGATCAAAAAAAAACTTAAAATCATTAATGTCAAACAGCTATTTTTAAAAAAATGTCGGATAGAAAATATAAAACTCGGGGGTTTATATAAATTAAATGTTTAAAAATTTTATGCAAATTATTTCTTTTTTGTTGACTCGGTTTTATCACGTGCAGCAGGCTTGACAGAAACGATGGTTAAATTCGATGGTTTTTAAAGGCAATTGTCCTCTCCAAAACAATCGTATTCGTCATAATTAAAAAACTTGTACTGAATAAACAAAAAAACAAATTTTCAGAGGGAACACAATGGAAAAATCCGTCGGGTGAAAAGAGATAAGTGTAAAAAATATATCAGTAAATATTCCAAGAATTTTTCTCCAATCGTACGAGTGAGAAGGGCGGCACACCGCGTAAATTAAGGACGCTGATGTCACTGTAGAGAAGCGCGTGTTTAGACTATCCGCGGAAACGTGAGCCAGTGGCAAATAATATCTGCAGATTGGCTGTTGCTATTTTTTTGCGGGTACAAACATTGATCGAGCATATAATTGAGAGGATTGCTTAAGAATGGCTATGGGGAAAAGTTGGTTAATGCCCTGTTGCAACTGCTGGAATGTAGGGCTTACGTATTACGAACCATACAACTACAGCATCCCAATGGCACAAATTAACAGCGAGAGAAATCGCCAAAAGAGCAACAAACATAACAAGATGCGACACAAAGCTGCAGTGTTAAACAGTCGGAGTGACGTTACGGTGCCGGTGTATAGTATGTGCTCTTATATACATGTTCCAGCTTTTGATCTGCACCAACGTTAAAAGTTTCCAAAATCAAAGCTGAGTAGTAACAGACGTAACTTAAAACACAGAAAACTAATGACGTTGAAAAGAAAAAGGCAGTGAAATTATAAATAAACATAGCAGCCCAAGCCCTAACTCTAATCCCAACTCCTAAACCCACCTAAGAGATCACAAGGTATGCTTTTTGATTCACAGTACATTCGAAATTCTTCTATTTAATCGTCTTTGAATGTACATCATAAACTTGCCAAGACATAAGTTTTTGTAAATCACAATGAAATGCAGATTATCAAGTACTACACCGGCACGAATGTTTTCCTACCAGATGAAAATACAGCAGAGAGGTAGACCATATTTACGAGTTAAATCTCTGCTGCAATTAGGCGCTTCTACTTAAAAATGACCAGCGGTATTGACAAAACCATTGGCTCTCAATTTTGGTAGTTTCTAAAAAGACTGTTTTTTTTCAGAATTCTTCCGGCCAACTCTTGTCAGAAAAATTCGTTGGCAATGACTAACTGCAAGAAAACGTGGTTTATATTCTTGCAGTACGTCATTGCCAACGATTTCTTCTGACCGAATTGGCCGAAAGAATTCTAAAGAAAACAGTCTTTTTAGAAACCACCGAAATTGAGAGTAAATGGTTCCGTTAATATCATTAGTTATTTTAAAGTTTTTGTACAATTTTTTGTACATTTTAAAGTTTTTACTTTAGTATGTTACTTTGTTGACTTGAACTTTGGAAAAAAACGAATCAAATCTTCTTTCTGTCAGTTATTTCGTCCAAACCAACCCCTGTAATTCTGTTCTTTGTGGAATTAAGCATAACAGTCTGATGATTAAACCCGAAATCTTATTGCTTAGTGAGGCAACAAGCTAGCTACCTTAGCACCTGCTGAGATATCATGCGTAACCACCAATTTCACAGCAACTTACTCGCTCGTGTCATCACGTGAATCGTAATACAAAGTCGAGGCGTCAGAGCTGGTTAGTGTTGACATGCTGTCGTAATGCGAAGGATGCTGGTGTCGGTGTTTGGACGTGCGACCTGTGCAGATTTCTTACTATGAGTTTAACTCAAAATTTCTTTAAATTTTCAGCACAACGAAGCTTTGAAAATCCGAATTTTTCGGAAAAACACGATGGCTATGTAAAATATGGATTGCCGCTTTGGTTTTTCGATTATATCTTGCAAGCTATTATACAAACTTTTTAATGTTCCGTCAGAGTACTTCAAATTTATAGGGTCAATTGAAAAAAACTTTTAAACATTTATATTACAAAGTGCATTTACAGTTTACTAACATAACGTTTTTATTTTTTTTTAAAAATGCTTGAAATCAAAAAAGGAGATACAGAAGGCAAAGCTACTTGCCTTTGTGATTTGATGATACTGAACGCAAATCAGAATCAGGAGAAAAACTCCGTCCATTAGATCTATATCAGTGCAAGAAAACAATGAGTAAATGCGTTACTGACGACAAAAATAATTTGAATTACATAATTATACTTCACAACTTCTGATGTTAGAAATCAAAGAAAAGCATCTTAACAAAGGCAAATTACTAATGTCAGCAATTTTTTGCTATTTATTTTCTACAATGGAATTGAATTTTTATTTTGAAAATTTAAATGTTAAATGTCACAAGTCATAATTATTAGACTTTGCCGAACTACCCTGAACAAACCGCAGACCATGTCCTAACAGCGTGCCCTATTCATCGAGCACTACATGGCGCACGAGGTTGGACGGTTTTGGATGACGAAACTCGATCTTGGCGCAACACAACCACTGCAGTATAGCAACATGGGTTAGTAAAAGGATAAACCCTCGGCCCCAGTCCTGTTTGTGGCCCTTACAAACGACGATGACGAGACTTTACCGAGATCGATGGAAAAAAATTCAATATCAAGATAAAGTTGTGGTTATTGCCCCTCCTCCAACGATATTTTGGAGTAGCCATCCCTTAATCTCTCAAAGAGGTCAATCTAGATTCCCACTCTTAGATTACCTTTGCTGCTTCTAAAGGCTTTTTCCACAGACTAGCGATGTTGTGTTGCGTTGGTACTTGACCACAGTTAAAGAGATGATTAATGACATGTGTGTGTGACAAGCATAGCGGTTATTGCGGGGTTTTTCAAGTTTAGTGGAGTTTACTTAAGATAAAGTCAAAAAGATTGTGAAAGTTTTATGTCACTTTTAATTTACATTCCAATTAATCTTGAAAGATTCTTGCCCAGTACACCAGTGTGTAGTACATGAATCAACTTATTCTCTTTGCAACAACTAGTTTAAAAGCAAAGATGCTATATACAAGACCATCATAAGTAATAATCGGACTCAATGTTCGTATAAATTTTACTGTTCACCCCTGTGTTATTCAATAAATTTGATTGTAGTACAGTTAAAAAATAAATTTTACTGATATACGCACTGATGTGGTTGTTGATTCCCGGATTGAGCACTATTTGAAGAGTTTGATAAGGAAGCTTGAGATGATGATGATTCAACTGCAGGAGCAACTAGCTATAAAAATGAATGATTTTCATGTCTCTATCTTTCTGACCTGCAGAAAAGCGTCGGAGGCGCTATGCTTAAGAGCAACCGTCAAGCGATTACCCTGATCTGCTTTCATGAATGCCAAGATATTGTTGTCGGGTTGAAATTTTATTTTGTCTTTTCTAGTTTTTATTTAGAAATACGATTGAAATTTAAAGCTGCTTGCTAAGGTTGCCAAGAAGATCTATAAAAGTGACATAAAGTGTCTTTCTCCAGGACACAGCAAAACGACGATTGAACCACGACCATGACAATCACGTTCGCCATCAATACGGGACTTTTAACAACTCGACCACGCTGCCGACAAAAGTAATGACTGTTATTCTTTTTCAAACAGTTAAAGTGATGCAGCCCAATAACTGAATTAAAAAATTAGGAAACATAGATATAATTGCAAGTCAAGAGCTTGACAGAGGAAGCAATAACGTACAATAACTTCCTGCAAGTGCATTTAGCTTCAAAATATGTTTAAATTTATAAATAAACTATTTTTTGTTTGTATCTCCGAACAAAATGCAGGTTTAATTAAAGCTTATTCGTGACATAACGGAAACCATAAAATGTTTGATTGAAAAGTTCTACTGATTTTTACAAAGCCGACTCTAAAATAACCAGCCAATTTCAGATAAACTTACAAAATACTTTGAAATTGTTATCATTATACTGATAACAATTTCAAGTGTTTTTTGATGAATGATGAATGAATGATGAAACAAATAACAATTAAAACAAGTTCGTTTTTTTCTATTAAATATTTCATAATGATGCTGCTTTAACTAATACAGACTATGTCTTTCTGATGCAAAACTAATATTTATAAGGGCCATAAGAATTTGATTATAAAAACATTGTTTTCTTTAACGCCTTCATTTCTTAAATTAATATCATTTTTTGCTTTACATCACATTAAAAAAGTCCACTACGAGTTCTGATTGCAAGGATATGATACTAACAAACTAATTTGCCTTTCAGCAACTAAAATATGACATAGATCACTTTGAAGGGAGTTTTTATGACAATGTAGTAAATTATATCAGAATGGTCTAAATTCTTAGCTCTGTGGATTGCTTTTCTACATTTAAAGAACTAGGGGACTGCAGTGGGTTTAACTAAAAACGAAGAAGAAATATTGCTTTTGCTTCCAGAATTGAAATAAGGACCAAAAAATATCTTTACTTTAAATTGAAGAGCAAACAGTGTTACTAAGTTAAGAATATTGGTTTAACCTCTCAACTGTTTACCTAGACCAGTAGTTCTCAAACTTTGGTAGTCTGTGCCCCCTTTTCAAAGGCTCTCAAACACGCATGGCCCCCTGGTTATAATATTGTCTCAAAGGTCAAGTAAAGACCAAAAAAAGGTCATCATTTTGAAACTGTCTTTGATTTCTTCAATTATCACCTGAAATTCAAGTAAAAACCAAAAAAAGGTCATCACTTTGAAACTGCCTCTAATTTTGTCAATTTTGTCCCAAAAGCAAATTGAAGTCCAAAATGAGGATTCCTCCATTGGCCCCCTTTGAGAACCCCTGATTTAGGCTATCATAAAAACTGGATTAGAAATTTTTTAGTAGATAAATGGCTGTAAAAATTACATTGCAAAACACAGTTTAGACAGCCTTGGATTATATTATTCATTAATTTGAAAACTGAATAAAAAATTCAAAAATTGAAATTAAAAAAAAGCTTTTAAATGAAGGAAAATTCAGAGAGAAAATGAACATAATAATGCAAAATTTAAGTGGGAAAGGCATAAAAACAGCACATTGAATGAGAACTAAAATGTTACAAAAACAATTTAATGTGGTTATATGCTTTCCAGCATTCAAAAATACACATTTGGATGAGTTTCGAATATGAAATATTCAATAATGATTTTTTACATAACTGAAAAATGGAAATGGCCAACTCAATGCCAGGCAACTAGTTAGGGTTAGGGTTAGGATTAGTAAACAACAATTTGAAAGTTAAACTGTTAAAAGTTGGCTTGGCATCGAGTCAGCGGCATTGAAGCATACCCAACCCCCAAAAAACACAATATGACAATGCAACATAATTATTGTTAAAATGTTAAATGAATGCAAATGACAGTGATAAAAGTACAAGGTATCATACATTTTTTTAAAACGTTTAACTCTTCCACTGTCAGCCCTTCCCAGCAGGAAAATCATATTGCTTCTACTTTATTTTATTAGTCTATGGTTTAAATTACATGCTAAATGTTTAGTTTATTTAGAAAATGTTAAAAATAAAATTACTTGAGCAATTTTGGCCACTATAATTTACAAAAATGTCTTGCATTTCACTGTGTCATATGACACAATTTATAGTGAAAGGATTAAATAATCACAATGAACTTTTGTTTGAAAAGCTAACATTTTAGTTTTAATTTTTACTACAGACAAAAGCATAACAGTTTTTTAAATGTTTTTAGTGTAGTCTTTTGCAAGTAATATTTACCCAAGCAATAACCCTATTTTCTGAAAAAGGTAAAGTAGAATTGTCATCAGTAATTTCTTCCTTGACAACTCTGTCAAAATAAAAATAATTTATTCAATACATTATCTTGCCAAACATTTTTATATCATCTTGCCACACAAATACATGTTATTCATCTAAAGACAAGTAGTATGTAATTCCAAAAAAAAATATTCACATTATACAAAACAATTCTGGAAGAGTGCTGGTATATTTTGCTTAACTATATTATAACTGCAACAAGCAGTGCCACTTGTGAATTGGAAATTAATTTTAAAAGAACTACAAAAACATCAACATTTTCAGCTTACTAACACTTTTTGATGAAATAAATTTTAGTTCAATTATAATGCTTTAAAGTAAGAACTATCTGGTAGAAAATTTTTTACAGAGCAATTATCAAGATTGTTTTACTTGCATATTATCTAAAGAAAAAATTTTTTTTCACAAATAATACATGATTTTTAAAAAAATTATTGTTTTGTATATGAGCCTTCTTTTTTTGTTATGTTTAATTAAGCACACATTTAAAATTTGCGTTAATAAAACTAAGTAAAATGGTATTCTAGGCTACGTATGCTAAAATGCTTTTATTTTTAATACAAGTTTTTAATTCATGATAACAATAAATGGTACTTCTAAGAAGTCTTTTACAATATTTTTTAATTTAATAAATCAAACAAGTTTGTGAAGTGAAAAAAATAACAAAAATGTAAACATTGGATGACAATAGACTGCCAATAATCCTTCACAACAAAGCTATTAATTAGTAAATGATAGTTTTTAGCTAAACACATCACTCAAATCTTTTAATGAATTCATGATATGGAACAATACAAGATCGGTCAAAACTTAATCTACTACAACACAAAAAAGAATAATCTTCAAGGTATAAAAATAGTTTCAATAATACCTGTAATAGAGCTAAATAAATTTTTTAAATTCTTGGTACAAAATTTTTATGCTTTATCTAAGTGAGAAAATAAAAATTATTGTAGAATATACAGGGTGTCCATAAATTATCACTAAAACTTTAAAAATTTGCCATAAATTTATTTTTAGTACAGTTTGTTCAAAAGGAAAGATTAGCTGTTCACGTTTTTATCTAATTATGCTTTTTTGCCTTTTTGCATTTTTGCCTTTTTGCTGTATTTATTTAACTATTTATTTATTTTTTGTCTTTTTTCAGATTCTTGAATTTCTTAAAATAAGCACTCCCCAGGTAAAGGCCCAGTGTGTGTCTTGGTTTATAGCGACAAAGTCACACAGTTAGTTGGGAAGTTTCTCTGGACTTGGATGTCTGATTTTGTCTCTATAAAAAAGATACAGCATCAATCTCCATAAACCAAGACCAAGCATAATTAAATAAAAACTCAAAATGTTAATCTTTTCTTTTGCACAAACTGTACTAAAATAATGTCAAAAATGAATTTATGGCAAATTTTTGAAGTTGTAGTGATAATTTATGAACACCCTGTATATCATTTGATGTAGAACACTTTAGCTGAAATTTTTAAGCAGTGGCTAAAGGTCTAGTAATGAAATCCTAATTTAGAAAATTAAAGGTCTGTAATGGCTTTTTCAACTTAATTGTCATATTATCATTTTTTTCATGGTGTCTTGTTGATTAATGTGGCACAACAAATAAAGCATTGGTAAATGGATTCAATTCCCAGTTAAAACACCATTTGTGTTTTTTAAGTTATATTATAATCTATGTGCAGTTTCAGGTTTTGTAAATGAAGTTAATGTATAAAATTAAGCTTAGGACTAGAAATTGGAAAAAAGGTTAATAAACATAAAGCTGAATTTAGCTTATGTGTCCAAATTAGAAGTCCAAATTATATTGGACTTGCATCAAGTTTTTAATCAATTTAACCAGTCAGTGTATGGTAATAATTAACACTTCAGCCAACTTAAAATAGTCATTTTGACCCTAACTGAGCTATAATCACATCTTAATTTATTCCTCAGCTTAGCTTTAATCACATTTTAATTTATACCCGAACTTACCTTTAACCCATTGTAATCAATACTAAGGCTAGGATTACAAATTAAGTGATGGTTAAAGCTAAGTTTGGGTAAAAATGACTAAGGCTAATTAGAGTTGGCTTAACTGTAGATTAGCACAAACAGACTTGTTAAAATTAATTCAAAACTTACTACAAGTCCAATTAATTTTGACTTAAGCCAACACAATTTAAGCTAACTTCAGCTTTAAGTTCTTTAACCTTATCTAATTTTTAGTCTTAAGCTTCATTTTATATATTAACTACATTCACAAAATCTGCAAGTATTTTATACTAAAAGAAAAATAATGTTCCAACCATGAATCAAATCAAAGTATCATAATCTGTTCACAATGCCTTATTTGTTGCATAATGCTAATCTGTAAGACACCTCTTAAAAAACTAATAATATGATAATTGAGTTGAACAAGACATAACAGGAACTTTAATTTTCCAAAATTTGGATTTTGGTACCAGACCTCTAGCCACTGCCAAATTTTTAATACATAAAAACAGAAGTTATAATTAAAAATATAATTTATTAATGCTTTAAAAATGCTTAATAGGGATTTTTAACAAAGTTGATGTATAACAACATTTAAAAAACACAATACTTTCTTACATTACATTAAATAATTTGAAAACACATTCTTATGGACCAAATATAAAAATTCATAAACTTTTGAATTATAAAACTACTGACTAAAATGATTCAACAATCAGCAACTAATCAAAAGACTCACCCAAAATCCTGATCTTCCGAACGAAAGAAGAACTTATAATTTGGTTTTTTGATTGTTGCTTTAAAATCTCCTAATGTGATTACTTGAGGAGGAATATTAATTTTACTAACATATGGTGTTTTTTCATCTCCAATATAATAAACAAATTTTGTTTCATTTGACGTCATTGCACAGTTTTTAATAAGCAAAGTACAACTTTTAAACACACAAATTTTTGACAAAAACTAGTTGACAATATGCCATTTTAAATTTTGAAAAGAAATTTATCTAAAAATTTATATTATTAGGTTACTGATTATAAGTATTAACAAAACATCGATACATTTTAGTTAATTTACTTAAAATAAACTACATGTCAATAAAATAATACAAAATTTCAAAAAAGTAAATACCCTATAAAAAATAGCAACGGAATTATAGATTTTAGATAAATAATTCTAAATTTTTTTTCAAGATCTCAAATTTGCTTTCAATCTTTAATGTGGTGGCCGGACATTTCGGCTGTGGATGAGGTTAGGGTTAGGGCCCTTGGCCAAAAAATATGATGCTGAAACGTCCTACATTCCTTTAATCTACAATTAATTACAACTTATAACTGATTTGAATCAATTTTTTAAATAAAAAAAACTTCTTTTTTTACTTTGATAAAATATTAACGTTATTTTATAGAAGCTATAGCTTACTTAATTTTATGAGATGATTATTTTAAATATAATTGAATCAAACAGATTCATTGAAACAGTGGAAAAAGGATTTCATAAAAACAAAAAAACAGCTTACCTTATTTTACAGTGCTACATAATATTTTTGTTATAAGTGAAAAACTTAAATGTTTTAAAAATGTTTTTCAGTCAGCAAGTCATAATTTTTCTTGAACGTTTTTATAATAAAGAACACAAATGTTATAATCTTTTTTGTTTATCTCTGTTTGTTTTTGGAAAAAATTAAATTTTTTAAAAGTTTATTATGTACGGAACGTTTTTCTCCGAGAACCAAGAATAAATAATTGACATAAAATCCAGATTTTACTCTTTTATTTCCTGGGTTAATCATTCCGGCTTCGTCAATAATTCTAGTACGGTAATTTCACTAATTGGGGGATGCTTTGATAGAAGAAAATGATTCGCTAAAGCACAACCCAAGTATTTTAAACTCAATTAAAATTACCAAAAAATAAACTATTGTAGCCTAAATTTTTTTGATAAGTGCATTTTTATTAAATCAGGAATTTACGTGATTTAGGGCTGGGCTACAAAAAATTTATTCATGGCTAAAAAAAATCAATTTAAGCAGACTTGTGAAATGAGATTCAAAATGCAGAGACAAAACGCTCATTTAAAGTAAGGACTAAAGTTGGTAAAAATTCTTTCAGTAGTATAAATTCTTTTAGTAGCATTCTTTTAGTACCATTATTAGCTGGAGCTTTACTCGAGTCCAGTTTTTTGAAACACTCAAGTCGAATTCGAGCCTACAGTTTAATTGAAAAAATATTATAAAGACTCGAACTAAAACTGATTCCAGATCTGGGTTTTGTTTAAATGACTTTTTAAAGTCAAAAACGTTTAAATTTCTCTTTCGACCCCAGTTAAAAAAAACCTTAGTCACAGCAACAATATATCGTTAGTCACAGTCCAGTAGTAGGGGAGAGTGGGGCCCGGCTGGACACTGGGTACAGTCAGAGATTGTAATTTGAAAAAAAAGTTCGAAACTCTGAGACTTCAAACTGCAGATATAAATATATTTCACCACAGAGCATTCACTCGTGTTGGTTTGAAAAAACTAATTATTGTAAAATAAATGTGGTAGATGAATTTTGGTTTTTGGGGTAGGTAAGTAATTTTTAAAAGGTTATAGTTGAACCTGTTTTTACCTTAGCTTTAATTTAAATTCTTCTTACTGTTGATACATTTTAAAACTTGGTTTATTTGCTGTCTTATACCATAAAATATTTTTAAGTAACTTTTAAATTTTTGCCACCATCTTGAAAAATAAAAAAAAATTCTGATTGGGGCACAATCGGACATTTTTTGGGGGGAGCAGCCAGACACTATCCGACTGTGCCTTTTGATGATTATATCGATCTTTTTGCACAATAGCCTATTTTGTTTGATTTATGAACAACTAGTAATTAGGCTTAACATTATAACTAATTTTATTAAAGTTTAAAATTACAATTTTTAAGTTACATATGATCCATAAATTGTAAAAATTTTTTCTTAGTTTTGATAATATTTATTATTTTATAATAATTTATAAAAATTATGGTAAGAAATAGACAAAAGAAGTCTACCATTGTTATGTTTCCGAAGAAAAAGCTATGACTCCAACCAATATCATTGCTGGGCTTAAAAAGACTGGCATAGTCCCCTTAGATGAACACATTTTTGATGAATGCAATTTTTACCCAGTCTGATCAACCTAATGATGCATCAACAAGCATCAGACATTTGGAAGAAAACGAAAGCTTCCACAATGTTGATTTTTAGCTGCAAGATTTAGGGTCGCTTAAGACGTTGAGATCCAAAATCTGGAAACATTTCAAAATAATTTTTTATCTCCAGAACAAATAATTAGTTATCCAAAAGCTCCCAGAAGGAAAAAAAGATTGTAGCATGGTTTTAACTGACACACTCCAAAAAGAGCTTTCAAAAAGTTGTAAAAAAGTTCAGAAAGCACCAAAACGGAAAGCTAAAAACACTAGAAAACGTCGGTATAGCAACAAAACTTTAAACGTCGATGAGATGCAGATTCTTCTGTCAGATCATTCATTTGACAACTTTTCAGACCCTTGTGATGTTGAAAAAAATTTCCTTGTCCCAGACTGCACTAATGAGCCTGCAATAGGTGACTATGTGCTAGTTAAATTTAAAACATTTCCCAGAAAATATTATGTTGGTCAGATTACCAAAAACAAGAATTTTGAAGGCGATTATGAAATTTCTTACATGCGGAAGAAATGCAATGTTACAGAGTTTTTCTTTCCTGGGTTCGCTGATTTGGCTTTAGTAAAGGAAAAAGACATTAGGGCTTGTTGCCTACACCCAAGGAATGTGAATCGACCAGTCGTCAAAGATCTTCATTGAAATTCGATTATGACTTTTAAAATGTACGTTAATAGTTAATGTAAGATTTTAAATTTAACATACTCCTTACTTCAGGGAGTCAAATTGAACCCGAACCGGAGTTTTATAAACCGGTTTAACACCATTTTTTCTGAATCTTATCCGAACCCGAACCGTAATTTTAAAGATCAAAAAGAGCGAACCGGAACTGAACCGAATAATTTAAATAATCGTGAACCTTAACCGAACCCAAATCAGTTGAAAAAACCGGTTCGCTCCGTGACGTCACTCGTATCACTTAGCACAGTGTGGTCCAACTACGGGCCCGTGGGCCGCATGCGGTGTGAAGACCTTTTTTTTTTGGAGAACGCTATGATTTTGCTACGAAAATAGGAATTTCGGAGACCGATTCCAAGTAAAGCCTTTTTTTTTTTTGGAGAACGCTATATTTAGAGAATACTACAATATTTTCTTAATTATCTTAATATTTTCTTAATGATGCTGCGAACCCGAACGGAACTTTATAAACCGGTTTTGAGGTTTTTTTTACAGGAGCGAACCTAAACCGGAGCGTTTCAATTGATCTGAACCCTAACCGGAACTGAACCGAAATTTGAAACAGCTGTTGAACCCGAACCGAATCTGAACCGGTAAAATCAAACGGTTTGACTCCCTGCCTTATTTTCGTTTGCCTTTTTAGTTTTTCACGCGGCAACCTAATTTCACACATCTGCTTCGTAATTCAGTCACAATCATAGATATCCTATATATCTCCTATCCTAATATAACGAGTTATACAGTATAGGATATCTATTATCTATGGTCACAATGCACATTGTTTTGATTTTTGTAAAACTTGTAATTTGTTCACAAAGCATAATGGAATTTAAACAAGAAGCAGCTAAAAAATTAGCTAGTTATGTTTATTTTTAAAGTTTTAATTTCAGTTTTATAGTTTTTAAAATTCTGATTTTTTTGTATTTTTTACATTCTATTTGAATAAGTGTATTTGAATAAGTTAATGCTAATTGTTAATGCTTGAAGTAGTTTGTAATTCTGTGACAAGATTCAGCAAATATTATTTATCAAACACATCGACCAGCGGTATTGTGGCCCAACAAGCTTGGTACGTTTGTTATTGTTATATGTCAAATCGTATAAAACTATCAGCAGTTAGTGGTTGTTCATTAATATTAAGTGCTTCTGTGATTACAGAAGAACCGTACTATCGTTCGTTCGTTTGTTCGTTCGTGCTACCGTACCATCGTTCGTACCGTACCTCGTGCCATCGTTCGTGCATACATTGATTCATTGCAAACCGTGCGTGTGCTTCAGCAGGGAGGTCAGCCGCAAGTTGTGTTGATTACTTATTCGAATAGAGTCAACCGACGGTGTAGTTGGCGTTTGGGCCATCGCCGTTATTTCGTTTAAAAAGCTACAGTTAACGTTTTCTATTCAGCACCTTTCATGCTTGTTATTCAATGTATGTTACTAATGTATATGTAAATTATTTTCAAAGAAATCCTGATCTATTTTAATACATAGACATGCTTTTGGATTTTCATTTTTGGCGCACTTTTTTGTTATCTGCTGCCGCAGTAAACTTTTTGGTTGTTTTTTCGTTGTTTGGAGAATGCAAGCACAAACCACGCTGTAATATTTTGTTATTTTGGTTATTTTAATTTTTCTTTTTCCTTGTCCGATAGTGCCCTATGCTTAATCCGATTGTGCCCCATACATTGGGCACAGTTGGACAGAAAAATCATTTTTTTAAATGTGCTTGTAAATTTTTGTGAGTTTAAATCTGTAAAAATACAGTTGCATATGATAAATTTAGTTGTATAAATTATACAAAAAAAGTTTGGTCAGGATATAACTTGTAAAAAAAGCTACAGCAAAAATTGTAATTTTTGTCCAACTGCACCCCACTCTCCCCTACATTGATTTTTGAATGTCTTCAACTCACGTAGAAAATATAAAAAAGTTCGTTCAAAATTATGTAAAAACCAAAAACTACCTGAATATAAAATTTTGTTGATAAGCTGAGGGAAAAGTTGGGGCTTATCAGCCACTTTTTTCTAAACGTTATAAAATGTACAGGCCTACTTTAGATCAGGGATTCTAAAACTTTTTGAGACCCACTCCCTTTCGTCATGCAAATAACATTCGTGTCCCCTTTATGATACCAACAAAACTCAGAGATAGATGTCTCAAGTCAGGTTTTTCAAAGTCTCGGTCTCGTAACCCCGAAGTCTTGTTTCGGTCTCGATCTGGACTCGAGACGCAGAAGTCCGAAATAAGGCAAAAAAAAGGTCTTCACTTTGATTCTGTCTCCAATTTCTTGATTTTTGTGTCGAAATCATAGTGTTCTCTTTAAAAAAAAGGTCTTTACTTTGATTCCGTCACTTATTTTTTGATTTTTGTCCCAAAATCATAGTGAAGATTTAATAGGAACGAATTTTTTTTTTACCAACGCCCAGATTTACCACTTAACTAAAGCATGGTATGCCTACTTAATTTAAAGGAACTTCTGTAAAGCTCTGTTTCTCGATCTCGGTTTCGCTACTCCAAAGTCTCGTCTTGTCTTGGTCTCGATGCTTCGTGTCTCGAGTTTACCTCTGAACAAAATTCCAGCCTTATCATATTAAAAAAATTTAACAGCATTGAACAGAACAACAATAACTAAATTTTGTTGATAAGAAGGATATAGCCTAACTGTTTTTTGGAAACTTAAAGTTTAATTTGTGACTTCGTAGTAGATAAGGTGCAGTGAGCAGGCAGATTATAATAACATTTTTGGTATCTGTACAATGTATTGTTTGCATATCCTATAATGTGTATATTGTTTTTTTATTGCTTTCTTTTTGTCAGCTTTTAATTTTTTTTCGTGCTTGAATTCGCATTGTTGGGGCGGAGAAATAAAAAACATAAGCCTACATACGTACATACGAGCAGTTGAGCACGGTACTTCTTAAAAGTACCACAGTACCGGTACTCGGTACCTTGCTAAAATAGTACCCCGATGCCGGTACTCGGTGGTTTTGAATAATACGATTTAATGGTAATGACTAAAACTCTGTCATACATTGGATTTCATTTGACATTTAAAAATTGTATTTAACAAAATGAAAACAATATCCTGCGTATCCAACTGTTGACTTTCAAAAATTAATTATGCTTTGGATGTAAGGAACGTGAAGTGAATATGTTTTTAACTTGATTTTTCGGATAAATTATGCCTTGGATATACGAAAAGCCTAATGAATACGTTGTCTTCTGCTTTGTTTTTTATGTTAAAAAAAGTTTGTCAGGAATCGTACTAATTTCTATATAACCTATTACAGTGGTTTAGTCAGAGCTTTCCAAACTTTTTGGGCCACGGATCTTTATTTGCAAATTTTTTTTATCGTGGACCCCAATCTGATATCATATCAATTTTTTACCCAACCGACGTGGAAAGATAAAACAAATCCGAAAATAAATAACACAAAATCCGTTAAAAATAAATGCTTAGAAACAGGCATACCATATTTCCGTAGGGGCAAACCAGGACGCTCGTTTAATTATAGACAAAAATTATCCCTAAAAAGAAATGTTCTCTAAAAAGAAAAAAAGGTGTTCACTTTGAATCTGTCACGGATTTGCAACTGGAAATTAAAAAATGCGTTGTTAGTATAGGCCTAATAGTACTAATAGATTGAGTGTTTGCGCCAATGACTTTTCAAACTGCAGTGACGGATCCAGAAATTTGTTAAAGAGGGCTAAAAGATATTAGTTCATTTTTTCTTGGTTTCGGTGGGTTCGTTTCCTAACTCGTATGCTTATTTTTCAATCATACTAGATTAAGATTAAGTCCTATAATTCCTGATATACCATATTTAGCGCCTTCGGCGCTAAAGATTTGAGGTAATTGCACACAAAAATGCTACTTCTTCCAAAGCTACAATGTCTTTTTTTGCATAATAATCACTATATGCACAATAAACACGATAATCATTCTTTTTTTGCATTACTGATGCGGTGACCATGCCCAATTTTTTTGTACATGTTATAACGTTAGTTTAGTTGCCGTCTCCCTATTTGCCACCTTTGCTTTATTTTGTTTTCAATTATAATCAATTCTTCTTTTGGATGCAAATAAAAACAAACTACTACTACTACTACTATTTTAATAGCCTACAACGTCTAGGCCTTTATATAAAACAATTTCTTGTTCTATTGAAAAAGCTATGGATGGACTGGCGTTTTTGTGCCATTATCTAGTTTTCAACTTACAAATAACGTCGACTTGAACACTGAAGGCAGCCTGCTGCGTGTTTAAGTAAAAATTTCAAGTTTTATTTATTGTAATGATCTTAACATATCGATTATAATCGAAGTATTTTCTTTGATCATCTTAAAGGAATAGCTAAACTTATTGCTGTTTTTGCTACGTTCTAGATATGCAGACGTATGTCGGAAAATAGAATTAGGAGAAATTTCTTGCGATAGATTTTCATACTTCAGTAACAAAATGCGAAAGAAAATATATTGCTTTTGCTAGTAAGCTATTGCAAATCCAAACGAAATCAATAATTTTAACTAACTGTAACTTGCAACAAAAAGCACTTTATTATAGATTATGGCTGTTTGATTGGTATTTAACAGCTTTCCGAGATAACCACCAAAAAGTGCGAAATACGCAATTTTATGACAGGAAGGATTACCATATAAAAATACTTTAGTCATAAAATACTCCCGCAGTGAGCGTTAACTCTATTCAGACTGGGCTTTTTAGAAAACTTGTACGACTGGGAGAGGGCGCGGCGGAAAGTGCCCGCGCTCTTTGTTTGCTTATATTTCGACAATTAGTAGCGCTAAAAGTGTCTTTCAAGGTTGTATAGAAAAAAAATTTCTTACTCTTTCGATAGAGATACTTAAATGTTGTAATAAAATATTATTTTGCATTAAAAAAGCGAGTTTTCGAAAGGTAGTCAACTTTCGTAAATTGGCTGAAAACGAGAGGTCGGTTTCAGAAAGTTAACGACTTCGGCGGTTTGATTGATCGAATGATTAAAAGTAAAATTCTTTCACAGTTGAAATCCCTTAGGGAGGTTACTGTAGTTTAGTTAGAAATTCTATTTCAGCAAAATCTGATTGGATTATTAAAATGCTTTGATCTTAGCAACAACAAATGTTTTTCCAGATTCACTGGACTTTTTGAACAATTTTGGAAATAAACTTTTCATACAATAAAAAGAAAAAATTGAAGTTTTAAGTGTCACATCGCACTTTTTTATAATTATTTCAAGATGTTATAATAGGCCTAATTTAAAAACTTTAGTTAGGATTGATTACTTTGATGAAATTAATCTTTTTTCGATTTTTGCAAGCTTTTTTCTTTTTTAGTAGGTTAGTCTAGCTTACATAGTAGAATATTTTATAGTTGAACTTGATTAATGCTCTGGCATATATTTTTGGATTTTAAATTTACCGTATATTGAATTATTTACATTTTGTCAGAGCAGGGCTGCCAAACCTGAGACAAACTGCTTTGTGTGAAGATTTTCGTTTCACCAAACCTGAGACAAATACTTAATTTTCGTCTCAGTAGAGGTTTTTCGCTTTATATAAAAATAAAACACGTAGATATATCAAACTGGTGACCTTTTTTGTTTGGTCTTTAAGTAAATTTGTGGTCCTAATTCCTGTTATTAAGGAGGTTCATTCAAAAATAACACATTAAAATTAAATAAAGAAAAAAAAGAAAATATTTTGATTTCTGTTCCGATTGCGACCCGCAATAAACTTTTCGACAAAAGTTGGACTATAATGGTTAAAAGATCGAGCACCCTGCGTCAGAGTATAAAACAATCTAACATTTTCCAAAACGGTCATTATCATCAAAATGAATTTTTACCGTGAGTAATTTTGGATTTTAATATTAATTTGGTCATAACTTACGACACCGACATTTTTCCTTTCAGAATTATTCAATTTATAGTACAAATTTTGACATTAGAATAAAAAATAAAATATCGGTACAACCAATTAATGATATCGCACTCAAGTACAGCACAATATATATTCTATTTGAATGTCTTTTGACCTTGTTGATGTAAATGTTCAATACAGTCGGCAGCATAATTTAAAAGTAGGACGAAGTCCTTTGATAATCTTTGATTACCTTTTGGGAGGAAGTTAATCTCAGAGATGTAAATTTTAAATAGTGTTGGAGACCGAATTCTAACTTGTGGTACTCTAGATGTTGATTTATTTGAATTTTGAAAGTGTGTTATTGTATTGAGTGCATGCTTGTTGTCCTTAAATGTAGTTGGCAATGAACGTATGATGTTCGTAATGTTTGTTAGTACAAGTTTGTTTTTGTTCACTGTATCAAACGCCTTATTCTGTCCAAAGCTAATGATGCAGTGTGCGGTTGCCTTGGATTGTTGAAGTCTTTTGTGATTTGGTGGAAAATGTTATGCAAAACAGTGTATGTTGAGTGTTTATATTTGAATCCATATTAATGAGAAATAACTGGAATGTTTTTTGTTATTTATGGTAGAAGTGCTTTCTCTAGTGCTTAGTCAATAAATGATGGAAGTGATATGGATCGGTAGCTTGTGCCAATGTTGTGGTCCTTGCTTAGTTTAAAAGTGGAAATAGTTTGGGAACCTTTTCCAAGATGAAATATTGTGTTAATGTTGGGGACAGTGTCGTAGATATTTGTGAGGTATTTGATAGAAAGTGATCCTAGGTGTTCCAGAGGTGACCGGTAAATTCTACCACGGTAAATTCCACCATAGGTAAATTTTACCACGGTTGTTTTCGGGTGTTTGTTTTGTGTTCATGTGTTTGCTTGTTTATGTGATTGTTAAAGTAATGATTTGGGGTGATCTGTTTCGTTTACAAGTGTGATTACGTTGTTCAATGAGCTTGCGGATTTGCCTTGGCAAATGAGTGCAATTTGTGCTGTCTTGATTTCCTTTAAAGATGAAGAGTTTGTCAGCATCCAGTATTGCCTCGACAAAATATTTGTTTGCCTTATAGACACTTTATGAACATTTGTGAAATGGGGTCTGTAAAAGATGAAATCTTCAATATGATGTTTAAATGATGTCCAATTGGATTTTTGGTAATTTGGTATTATTTCAGTGAAGTGAGATGGCGTTGTTTTGGTCTTGTGATGATATTGCCTTCTGCGAGAGCGGAGAGTAACAATAAATGATCTGGTATGAGGGAGGGGATGGTCCGGTGAAGTAGACTATTGTGTTTGATTGGATGATTGACGTGTTGAGCGTTTGTGATTAGTGAGATATGATTTGAGTTACCGGTATTCAATCAGTTTTTCTCTATGGTCTTTGGTCGGTGCGTACCACAATTGCTAGTGAGCATTGACATCTGCCGGTAATAATTTTGTTTGGACGATTTGTTTTGTATGTAAATGTGCTGCATGTATCAATTCTTCTTTTGTTTGAGATATATGATCGATAGGAGACTTGTATATCTTGTGTATCACTTGTATATCTCTACCTAATTGTATATCTCTACGATAATACATATCTCTACCAATTAAACCCTTAAGTAATATTAAGCCCTTGGATAGCGCAAGTTAGTAAATTTTAAATGATCGATATAGTTACGTTATCCCTTATTGGCCAATGTTTAGTATGCATTATCAAGTTGGAGCTGGAGCCGAAGTTTAAAATTAATTGGCTCTGGAGCCTAACCTAAATTAAGCTGGCTCTCCAGCCCTGGTAGCTACAGCACCTACCCTCTTGTATATGTGCACATATTTTGTTCAGAAATCAGTCAGTGACATAGCTTCAAAATTATTTTTTGCAGTGGAGTCGCATTTCATTTCCAAAATTTTTTTCTGGAAATCTTCGGGAGAATTTCTTTGCTAGACGAAAAAGGATATCTTGTCATCTTCCAATCCGAAATTTCAGTGTCGGTCGAATCTTGGAAGTAACGTTCGAATTCAAATTAAGCTCGTCCTTAGGTTTAACATGGTTTTTCTCAAGGGCAAAATCTAGCTTTGGAAGGGAAGCTGCATTTCATTTTTGAATTCGATAATCTTCAGCCTCAATTTTGCCACAAAAGCGTCGATGGCATTGCAAAAGCCTTTGCAGTCATTGACGCAGTTGACAATCTTGCCCTGCAAAATTAAGTTTTTATTATTTAACGCTTCAAAAATAACCACAAGGTTTGCCAACGTCAGAGCAAACTCTTTTGATTTTATTGCAAAAAAAGGTCTTGGTTCCATTAGCTTCAAAATGCACCATACATTCATCTTTTACTTCATACACGCAGGCTAATGTGTTAAACTTTGATAACTACCGAACGGATGTATGAAAAACAAAGTCTCATGTCATAATTGGAATCCATATCTTTGCAAAGCTACGTAACAATTTTGTATTGACAGCACTTGCTTTAACGTGGTTGACGGCTTGTACATTTGTTGCAAGTTATCTTTCCTGGCAATAGGTTAAGTCCTCAAGCTCAGAGCCTCTCAGTGAATCATGCAATGAGATCCAACCCCATAGTCGTACCGGCCCGGGGGCAAAGAGGCAATTGCCCCACCAAATTTCCGAAATTTGAAAAAAATTGTAATTTTTCGGGCAGCAACAAAAAATAGTTGGAAAACTAGAATTTTTTGGGCAGCAATAAGAAAAATTTGAAAAAAAATCAAGAATTTTAGGCCAGTAACAAGGATTTTTTGTGCCGAATGCAGAAAAAAGTTTACGATTGCAGATGAAGAACTTTTTTTTTTTTTTTAAAGAACACTATGTTTTTGGGAGGAAAATCGAGAAATCAGGGACAGATTCAAAATGAAGACCTCTTCTTCATTTTTTTTTGAGACAAAAATTGAGAAATCCGATAGAAATTCTTTTTTTCAGAAATCTGAGAGAAATTATTTTTTTTTAGAAATCAAAGAGAAATTCATCTTTTTTCTTTTTTTTTTGGTCTTCACCATACAATCTTAGACAAAATTTTTCTAATATTCGTAAAGTACTAAAAAATCATGATTTAGGAAAATGTCACAAAATTTGGGCAAAATTTCATCGCCCTCGAAAGTTTTTTTTCGCTGGTACGCCTGCGTTAAACCCCTTTGCAGTTTTTCTCATTTATTTTCGCGATGAATTCACTTTAAGACCCAAACATTGTCAGACCACCATTAATGCAGCCACCCACAAATTTTTTCCAAGGAATACATTATTGTTGCACTAAGCGTGAAGACAACTTTAGATACATCTTCTGCTCTACATGTGGTTCTAGGGGTCTGCAAAACAGCATATTCTCTTCAAATGAAGCAAACGTAGACTAACAACTGCGACAATAAGGCAATATCAGTTGTTTCATAAGATTGAATTAAAAAAAGAGGTAATCTTATAATTTTTTGAGAACTTGATATTCAATGTCTTTTGCGAACTCATTTATAGCCAGCAATGGCAGGGGCCGCAGTTGTCACCCCAAGTCTCAAAAATTTGGGTAAAATCAGGAATTATTTGGCCGAAACAAATTTTTAGTGCACCAAAAATGAGCACTAAATGCAGAAAAAAAGTTTAAGATATAAGGTTAAGACCTTTTTTAGAGATTACTGTATGTTTTTGGGACAAAAATCGAGAAATCAGAAACAGTTTTATAGTGAAGACCTTTTTTTGGTTTTTATCCTAAATTTTAGACAAAATTTCTACTGTATGTTTTTGGGACAAAAATCGAGAAATCAGAAACAGTTTTATAGTGAAGACCTTTTTTTGGTTTTTATCCTAAATTTTAGACAAAATTTCTTCTTATATCCGTAAAGTATTAGAATATCAACGTTACCAATTCGGGAAAAATTTATTCCCCAACTTTTTTTCGGCTGGTGAACTCATCAAAGGGTGTTTTGATTGTAGAATCCGAAAATGAAACCTCTACCATTTTCTTGCAGTATGTTTTTCTTGAAACAAGACCAGCTACTTTAAGATGCACGGTTTATTCCAGGGATTCTCAACCTTTTTAACACTGTGGCCCAAAAAGCTTGAAACGCAATTGTGGCAGCCAAATGTGCCTAGTTTTCGCCAGGGGCGCCAAAAAACCATTTCGTCAGGGGGAGCAAAATTAAAAAAGGTATTATAGAATTGTCTTAACAAAGTAGCCATTTTGTATCGCGACCGTTTTCAACGCAAAAATCTAGTGATGACTGAAAAAAAGGTCCCAATTTTATGAAATCGTCGAAACCAAAACAACAAAAAACAGCCTCCGAATATATGATTTCAACACTTTTTCACATCATCTTTGTTTGGCCCAGCGGTTGAGAATCAGAATCCCTGGTTTAATCAATGTTTCACCATATTGTGAGATTTTTTTTTAGTAATCTTGTGAGTGATTTCGAATGACGCTTTTATTACTTGTGCAGACGAAGATTGGTGCAAACACTTGCTTGTGATTTTCAATTTTTCAGACAGTCTTTCTTGCTTAGAAAAAAAGCTAAAAGCTTATGTTTATGGCCAAGAAATTTTGTCTAAAGATGATGCTGCAAACAACTTGGTCGCATTGCGTGGTTTCTGAGATTTTTGTAGCACATCGCGCATTGTGGTATCACTTGACTATTCACCGTGAATCTATAAAATTGTACCTTAAATAATCAGAGTTGTGCTTTTCTTATTCTATTAATTTTATGTCAATGCAGCTATCTATTCCGTTTGCAGTCAGTTGCTCGCGCCTCCCTTATGAACCTTTTACGCCCCACAAAGTGGGTGCCCCCACTTTAAAAACCCCTGGTCTAAAATTTAAAATTATTTTACACAAAATAAACTGTGAAACAAAAAAAAATTTTTTCTCTCGCATCCATAATAGTTATCTCAACGCGCAGCTAATGCGGCCGCGGACCTACAGTCATAGCCGCAACAGCCGAAAAATTTTACAATTTTTTCCAACTTTTATTATCCCAATACAGTTTTCCCCAAATTTTATTGACGTTTGCCCGAATCTTGATTTTTGTTGTTTTGCAAAACATGTCAAAATTTTTGTCCCAAAATTCTAATGAACATTTAAAAAATAAGTTCTTTGAAATATTTCCTCATTTTCGTCTGAAAGACTAGTGACGACTAAAAAAAGGTTTTCATCTCAGATCTTAACCATGTTTTTAGATTTGAAAACTTCGTCCCGTGCAAGTAGTTTGCTATCGGTGCTCAAAAAAGTTTGTTTTTGCCAAATAATTTCTTGTTGCTGCCAGAAAAATTTTGGTTTTGCCCAACTTATTACCTCCTACCCCCCAGGCTCGTACGGCTATGTGTGTGCTTAAACTAAATATATGATATTTTGGTAAATTCAAATCAAAACCAAAAAAATTACTTATTTTTGTTGCGAAGAGTTAACTAGATTTGTATATCATGAATTGGTAAAAAATACCTTTACACCTTTTCATTACCAATTCATGATACGAATCTGGTTATTGCTGCTTTTTGGATATTTGATTTTTGGGAATCAAATCGTTTAGCAATTAAGATTTTATTATTTCTTTATAATTATAATTAAAGAAAATCTAAGCAAATTTGTTATTTAAAAGACCACGTCTAACTGATAACTCTTCGTATAACCCAGTGGTTTTCAACCTTTTTCATTCCACGACCTAATTTCCAACTCAAAGTAACTTAACAAACTCCTTCGGAGAACAAAATTTAACTTCCGTGGCAAAATTCTGGTGTCTTTAAAAAAAAAAAGAAAAAAGATCCTCACTTTAAATCTGTTCAGGATATCTCGATTTTCGTCCCTAAAAAGCAGTGTTCTCTAAAAAAAGTTTTTCACTCGGGATTCCTCTCTGATTTTCCCTTTTTGGTCGCAAAATTCTGGTTATCTCTAAAATAAAGGTCAAAAATTCTGTTTATCAAACGCTTCCCGGACCTTCAAAGAATAGTCTAACAACCCCCAAAGTAAAAAAAACTCGTACAAGCTCTTGCCCAAAAAGTAGTTCTCACTAAAAAACAATGAAATGATAAAATGATATCAAACTAAACCAAACTAGTTAATAGATTCTCCAAGCACTATTTTGCCATAGTAACTGAAAACACAGTGGTGCAGAAAAAACAAAAATTACTATGGCTGTCATGCCAACTACAAAAAAAATTGCTGTTCCGTAATGCCTCATTTGCATAATTTGTATTTTGGCATATTCAGTTAGTTTCAATAAAATCTTCACACAAAATAGAATTTTTTCACAATATCATTTTTATGATTTACTGTGGGGCAATGACAATATTTGAGGTTTGCAAGGAAGAATACGACATAAACGTTGAAAACTGCTGTTATATAGTATTTTGCTGATTACGTTATAGTTAGTTTACATACCTAAATTAATTTTTGTTTTCCTCAACTTCCTCAAGTATTTTCTTTGAATGCAGTCCAACTTTACAGTTCGCAAACTAGAAAATTTTCTTTGGTTTTTCAATCATTTATTATCGAGACATTAAATAATTATAGCTATGCAAAGGTCACTTTGTGAAACATTTGGCCATTTAAAAATTTTGTAACACCAAAAATTCTTTAAATAAACTTATCGTACTCAATAAAAGAGTATAGCGGCTTCTTTGATCATTTCAGTCGGCAGTTTTAATTTTTGAGGAATTTTGCAAAGTTTTTTTTGATTTTGCTGCAGATTTTTTACAGCATAGTTTCAAATAAATGTGAGGAAAATAAAAAAGCTTACAATCGCAGGTTTAGATGTTCCGCCAAAAAATTTCTAAATTTTGCAACTTGATTTGTAAACCGAAAAAAATTTCACAAAATTTTCTTTAAAAAACAATAAACAGCATACAAAATAAACTTTAGAAAAGCAAAGACAATTGTTTTTGGTTGTAGACTTCCATAAAAATTCTGCAAAAGAATTTAACGAATATTCGATTTAAAGCTTTTATCTTTAAGAAATCATTTTTTTTCGCTTCAGACGCCCAGCTTTTATCCTTTGATCATACCGCTCAGGTTTATCTCTTCTTGAACGCCTTTTCTGTTCAACAATAATCGAGAATCGAAGAATGGCTCCCAGAGCGACTTGCAGGGTTGGTGCAGTTTAGCAGAATGAAGACCACGTGATAACATCCTGCCCCATTTACTATCATCAAAATTAAAAAAAAGAGATCGGATATCTGGCGATGAGAATCTTATATGATTAGCTTGCCACCTGGGTATAAATCATCTTATTGAAAACCTTTTTTACGCGCAAAAGAGTAAAGCAGCTTTATTTTGTGCTTTGTTGATCTTCAGAAGACCAATAACTGTCACAGAAAATAATTTTTTAAATTTTGTTTTAAAAAATCAATACTTAAAAGCTTTTTTTGTTAGTTTTCTTTTGTAGGCCTAGTATTTGTAGTTTTATACTTAAGCTTTAGAATAAATGCGAACAATTAGAGCATTAAAAAAGATTAAAAATTTCACAAAAGCAAAGTAGGCCTAGAAGAAAAACATGTTTTTTAACACTTCTGCATTTAAACGAGCAATTTAAATTACAGCAGAAACCCAAAAATACAGCTATTTTAAGTATCATTGCAGTCGATAGACCTTGATACCCATGATCACTTTTGAACTTTTGAACGTGCGTCGTAATTCTATCAATTAAGGATCGCCAGCCTTTTGAACTTCATGGATAAGTAAATGTATAATTTGTTGTTTGGCGGACAACTGATGTGAATTTAGAAAAAAAGCTGCTGTAAAAACTAAAAATAAAAATAAAAAAAGTCTTTTTAAAGTTTTAATTTTTTCTTATCCGAGGTGCAAAAGTTGTTTAAAAATCAAGGAAAGACTAAAAAAAACGATTCTTGCTTTTAAAATTAACTCGAATATAAAGATTTATGGATATAACCAGTGATGGGATTTAAAATTTTAAGAACAGGTTCTCTTTTCGATCGAACTCGCTAACAACAGTTTCAGTGTTGGGATTTAAAGTTTTAAGAACAGGTTCAAAATTAGGGTGTTCTCCAAAAAAAAAAGGTCTTCATTTCCATTTCAACTCTAATTTCATTATTTTTCTTCCATAACTAGGGTGTTCTCTAAAAAAGAAAAAAGGTCTTCACTTCGATTTCATCTGTAATTTTTCTATTTTTCTCTCAAAATTAGAGTGTTCTCTAAAAAAAAGGTCTTCACTCAGAATCGTTCTTTACACTCTGAATAAACATCTGCAGCGGATTGAAACTATTACATTAAACATAGAGATATTAAAATACATAGATTGCGTAAAGTTAAAAGCGGGTTTGCTAAACGTGCTGAAATTCCAAGAACGGGTTCGTTAAACGTGCGGAAATTCCAAGAACGGGTTCGCGCGAACCCGTGCCAACCCCCTGAATCCCATCACTGGATATAACTCGAACGTTGTTGGGTTCGGTTTGAATCGATTCTTTCAACTGGTACACATGTCACAACTCTGATTTTCTTTTGCGTACCAATTTTTTCATGGACCGCTAGCAGTCCACGGATCCCCGGTCGGCGACCATTGCTATGTATGATCGTCGTCATCGTTTGAAGGGTATCCACTACAGGTCAGACACAAACAGGACTGGGGCCGAGGGTTTACCGTTTTACTACCCCAGACTGCTGCATTGCCTGGATCAGATGCTGGCAGTGATGTTATTAAGCCAGCATCGAGTTTCGTCATCCAAAACTGTCAGACCTCGCCCTCCATGTGGTGCCCGATGTACAGGACACGCTGTTAGAACATGATCTGCTGTTTGCTCAGAGGCGCCACACTCGCAATTCGGTGAAGGAGTGAGACCCCATTTGTGCATGGACGAATGGAATTGCCCAATACCAGTCCGCAGGCGGTTGAGCTTAACCCAAGCTGCTTGGGGTAAGCCTATCCCAACAAGCCTGGCACAGGTCCCGGGCACAAAAACAAGGAGCCTGGAAGCACTTTCACAGTACTCCGTTTTCCATTTTTGATTTGTCCATTCAGAAGCGCGGATGCCAAGTCGGGCAAGGTTGTCCAAAAGATTCCGCGCAGTTGGCACAAACGGGCGTCTAGATCTTAGTCTCACTTGGCGAGTATTTGAGGACCCACTTAAAAGACCATACAAGATATGATCTGGGTCCAGAGATTCACGGTGAGCCAAGGAGAGTGTCGCTCCCATTTGGTGAAGCTCAGCTGGATGGATGCCTGAGAGTACAGGTAGGTGGTCCGTTGGAGTGGGACGCAGGCATTCAGTGACTATGCGCAAGGCGTCGTTTAAGACACTGTCAATGAGGCGAGTGTGAGCACTGCGACACCAGACTGGCGTACAGTACTCAGCTGTTGAGTAGACTAGAGATAAGGTGGCTATGAGTAGTATTTTAGCACCAGCACCCCATCCCGAGCCCACGAGTCGCCTCAGCAGTGTGACGCGCAAGGATAGTTTTTTGCGCAATGCCACTAGATGGTGACAAACGTGAGCGATCTGTCCAGTTTTACCCCAAGATAAGTAGGGGTTGGACAGAACGGTAAAAGTCTACCATTGTTGTAGACTCTTAGCTCACGTTTGGCCTCTCGGTTATTTAAGTGAAAGGCTGCCGTCACCGTCTTAGTGTGACTGAGCTTCAACCTCCAAGTCTGTAGATACGCTGAAAGTGTAGACATGTCTTGGCTTAAAGTCCCCTCCAAGTCCTTCCAGTTTCCAGAAGATTGCAACAATGCTAAATCATTAGCATAAGCAAACTTTCTGGAAATCATGGAAGGGAGATCGTACGTATAGATGTGAAATAGGAGGGGATCCAAGACCGATCCCTGAGGAACGCCGTTTTTAAGACGGCGTAGCCTGCTTTGCTTGCTGTCACCGGTAGTAAGGGTGAAACTTCGATTTCGGACAAGCTCCATGATCATTCTGACCATGTGCTTATCCGGATGAAGTCTCAGCAGCTTGCAGGTAAGGCCACGGTGCCAGACAATGTCATAAGCAGTTGTCAGATCGACAAATACAGCACCCGTCTTCTTCTTAGCCTTGAAAGAATCCTCAATATTCTGGGTTAGCAGAACAACTTGATCTACGGTTGACTTCCCGCGTCGGAACCCAGCCTGCTCTTTAGGGAGCAGTGGATCGATTAATAACTCAACGCGGGCGTAGATAAGCCTCTCCAGAATCTTGTAGGGGACACAGAGCAGAGATATTGGTCGATAACTCTTTGGATCTCCACGGACTTCGTTGGTTTTGAGATCGCGACCACAAGCGCTCTTTTCCAGATCTTGGGAATTTTGAGTCGGCGCAAACAGGAAAAGAGGAAGTCACGTAACCAGGACTTCAAAGCAGCTCCAGTATGGAGTATAAGCTCTGGGAAGATGGAATCAGGTCCCGGAGCTTTACCTGGTTTTAAATGTTGGAGGGAAGCAGCAAATTCTCTCTGTGAAAAATTGTCAGAGATATTTACTGCGTCTAATGTTGTGGCCCTCCAAAGGTCAGACATTTCTTGAAAGACAAGTCGAGAAGACTTGTGGTCAACAGCCTCGTATTTCCCATTTCTAACCAGCTGAGATGCAATAGCTGAAACGGGGCAGTGACGAGAAGAATGTCGTGACCTACCAGTAAGGTTGTTCAAAATACTCCACGCTTTTCGACTAGTGTGAGAAGTCAATACTCCGAACTGCCTCGGACCATCGATCCCTTCGCTTCCTGTCAAGTTTGGCAAGCAGAGCCGTAGCAGCCAAACTTGAGTCGTCTCCCTGAGGAGACTGCAGAAAGGTTTTATACAGGGATTTACACTCTGCATCCCAACACGGAATATAGTTATTTCGATACCCGCGTGGGATAGTCTTTTTGACTGCTTTCTTAATGGTGTTACAAAAGTCCTGGTAAGCCGCATCCACATCAAGTGAATCAGGCGGCAACAAAGTCGTTGCGAATTTATTTGTCAAAGCAATGTAGTGACTCCATTTGGCCTTGCGGAAGTTCCATCGCTTAACAGGCATGCTTGGCACTGCCAGAGCAAACCTTGGTGGTGTAATAAGCAAAGGTCGATGTTGTGACCTGGGGAACTTGTCAAGGATACGTTTATCGGGAAAGCGACTGTTTTGACCTACGCTGGCGAAAGCTAGATCTGGATTGGTGCCAGTGTTCCAGCGGCCGGAATAAAAACTGGAAGCGTCCTTGGCATTATATAGGAGGGCAAGACAATTAATACTTGCCCAGCCTGCCAAGCACTCACCGTCCGGACTGTCGTCATTGTAACCCCAGTCAGCATGACGACAATGAAAATCGCCAGCGTAAATACAGGAGTGAGGAAACACTGGGAGATCCAGGGCTCGCAATCGCGTTGGCGGTGGCTTGTAGACGTTGACTATTTTATAGCCATCAACGTCCACACACAACCACTCGATCTCCGATGTCAGTGGAGATTGGTCCAAAAGCGTGTATCTTAGTCGCTCGTGGACAAACATAGCAAGGCCATGCTTCCTGCTTAAAGAAGACCCAGCTAGTTGGTAGTTTGGAAGTACCAACTTCTCTGCATCAGTGCAGTGGGTCTCCTGCAGTAGGATGACGAGTGCCTCAGACTGCATAGCGAGGTGATGAAGAACGTTCATCTTGCTTGCAGAGAGGCCTTCGATGTTCAGCTGAAGAATAGTGAGTGGGTCCTCGGAACTTGTTGGCAATGTTCCCTGAAAAATGCAGTTTTATACAGGCATTGCCCGTCCTGAAAAGGACGTTTGCCGATTAGCAGACCCACACTGAACATCAGAATGGATGGATACCCTTCCATTTTGGTAGGTTTGGTTTCGGTCTGTGATCTTTAACAACAATGAACAGACTTACTCACGGCCCAGGCTGCGAGAAAGCACCTACCATATGGGCCGCTATGTATGATAAGCGAATTTAAATTGTGTTTGCTCGGTTTTATTTCTTTTTGTTATTTCAGAACTGTGCAACATTCCGAAGCCTAATGACAACAATTTAAATTTTATATATAAAAGTACCGTATCGTTTAACTGGTCTATGGAAGAAGCTAAAACTTCTAAATTTTTTAAAAATCTTATGTTAAACCAGGGTTTCCCAAACCGCGGCCCGCGGGCCATTTACGTCTCTTTTCGCTTATTAATTAGGATCGCCAAAGCATTAAACTTAATTATTACGTTATTAGATACATTGCTTTTAACTGAAACGTGAAGAATTTATTAAAATTAAACGCGTTGTTTGTGCCATTCTGGCCTATCTGACAAAGTTTGTTATCTGATAATCTGACAAAAATTGGCTCGCAGCATTAAAAGTTTGCCTAACTCTGTGTTATAGCGAACAGCAAATTAAAAATGTTACAACAGTAAGTAAAAAGTAGAAAGATCAAAAGAATCTTTGAATACTTTTTAAAATCAATTGGCTCTTTGTTTTTAGTTTAATTTTTATATTTATAGCTTACTAAATTTATTTATTTTAAAACGGGAGATAATCTAGAAAACAAGACAAAAATAACAACATAAAAAAGAATATTGGCATTACAATGATTATGCTCGCTAGGCTAATCCTTCTTGGGTTAACTTAATCAATAAAATAAACAATGTCTTAAAGGGTATGATTCTAATAGTTATTTTTTGGATCATTCTTTATTTTTTTGAACATTAGACTCTTCCTCAAATAATTTAAAAAAAAACAGCATTAGGATAACGATTGTGATTAAGATACTTTGTAGGCTTTTGGCAAGATAGCGCAGTATCTAACACTCTGAATTTCAAGCAGAAGGACGAGAGTTCGATATTCGGTCTACCTTTGCAATTTTTTGTTGTTTCCTTTGATATAAATTCCTCAATGGGGTCACGCTGCTTGTTTATAATGCTGATCCGCTTAGAACAGAAAGCACCATTCAGGCCAATGCGAATGTGAAATAATAAAAGTAATTTTACACCTGAACATACAAAGGAAAAGATCTTTAGGCAAAGCACAAGCCTAATCCTACTCAGGTAAAAACGCAAAAAGTATTTGCGTTTGTCAATTAAGAATAAACCGTTTTTTATTAATTTTCTCATTATTACGATACCAATATTATTTTTAAAAAACTCAAAACAGAAAAACCTAAAAGAAACCGTAAAAATTGTCTCAAAATTTCAAAGCATAGAAACGTGAGTCTAGTTGAAGCTATCACATATCAAAATTGACATATCAATTATAAATTACATATTAATTACATATCAAAATCATTCATTACATAGCTATTACATATCAAAATCATTGACTCTCAAATTTGTTTATTTTTAACATAAAATTTAACTGAAAACTAGTATTTCAAATGTAGTAAATATTTTTCTAAAAAACATTTTTTGAGTTCTTTTGAGTTTTGTCTTAAAAATTTTGACAGAAATCTCTAAAAAGTCGAAAAGCAATAAATTTACCAGCGGCGCCTAACCCTTTTGAGTCAAGAACCATTCTAGCTTACCAAAAAAATTCGCGAGCCAAGTAAATGAAAATCCATGAAAACAATTTTTTATATTTTTAAAAAGTTTTTGCCTCAAACTGAAGTATAATTTTTTTCTTTTTGGTCTTCATTTCACATAAAGAACTTTTTTTGAAACATGATTTCTTTATTTAGTTTACGTCATATCGAAAAACCTCGCAGCCACTCAAAACCTTTACGCGAGCCAAATATGGCTCACGGGCCACGGGTTGGACTCCCTTGAACTATAAATTATAATATGTTTAATTTATTTTGTTGATCTAATGGCTCGGATAAGTTAGTTTTAATTTTAAAATTTTTGGTGAAAAAATTGAAAAATACAACCGAAACATTATATGATTGTGTCTAAAATCAACTTTGTTGACAAATCGTAGCTTTTTTTATTTTGCAATTGACCCTTAGTTTGGTCTTTTTTATTTCTAAAAAACTTCACAGAACTAGACAAAATAGCCTGAAGCAATTTGCAATTTCCCAAAAGCTTAATAGAAGTTTATTTGAAAAACAACCAATATCATTAACGTAAGGTCCAGACTATGGTTTACAGCGTAGAGTACATTAAGTTGTTTACTAAAACCACTTTAAAAGTGCCTCGAGGTATTAAAAACAAAAAAACTTCACTAGCAAGGAACGAAATACCACTTATCAGCAAACACAAAGATTTTTCAAAAAGTTAAAATAATAATTTTCTTTTATAGGCGCACTAATTTTTCTTGGCCGTGATGATGTGTTTAATTTTAAACATTGGTTTTGAGATTATGCTTACATATTATTTTTTTATTATTATTTCTATTTATCTTCCTGAGTGGCAAAAAACGTCGAAGCCTTTATACTTTGGGCTTTAAGCGATAACCTCGATCTGCTTTCAGAGTTGCCAAGATATTACTGTCGGGTTAAAATTTTTTATTTGTTTTTTTAAATATTTAGAGATATGAGTAAAATTTAAAGCTACTTGCTAAGATCGCCCAGCAGAAAAAAGTGCTCTTAAGTGTCGTATCGAGTGATATTAGAGAATGACGCGATTAGTTATTGAACCGCCACTATATTGATCACATTTGCCATCAAATCAGCGCTCTTTACCAATCCGCTGCTCTGCAGTGAACCTGTATTACGAATTAGTAAAACAATTGAGCAAAATATCACGGAGCAAGATTTAAAATCTTAAATTAGATTATCGTTTGAACTTCGAAATCTCAACTAAAATTAACAAACAACTAACAGTTAAAATTATTTGTTGTTCAATACCATTCGGGCCGAAAGGAAGCATTTCTGAAATTTACATTTAAAGTTGCTGCACGCGGATAAGTTTTTGTGTTTTTTCTAAATTTTGTTTGAATAATAAGATTTTTTAAGACTAACAAAATTTTAAAGCACTATTTTGATTTTTGCAGAGATTAAATTGAATTGACTATTTGTTGATTACCAGTGGAAATCAAAGATTACTGCAATAAAAAAGAAAATTCTTATAAATTCGACTGCAAGCAAAGGTCACTTAATCGATGAGTGACATTTTTTTGGCCTCCCAATTTAAATCATAGATTTTTTTGTTTATAGAGCAGGAGAAACACAATTGATAAAAATCATTGTAAAGAAACCAAAAACCAAAAAGTTTAAGAGCTGTTAGTTTTTAAAATACTTATTTTTGCAAAAAATTTGATCAGTGCTGTGATGTTACAATAATATGCGGTTTTTTTTTACATGCAGGTTATTACTGTATTTGCAATTGCCAAATAAATACATCATTGTAACTTTTTTAGATAAAACATTTAAAACAAATTTGTAACTTTAAAATACAATAGCCAGAACTACAAATTTTAATAAGAATTGGTTTCGATTTTTCAATTAATCGTAGTTTGCCTAAAATAATAAGGAAACAGTTTCAATCGTACTTCGAGAGCTTTTTGAAATCTCCAATTCATTTCTTAACCTTCTTTCACGAACAAAAGTTATAAGCACAGCTACCTTTACGATTGGATTGAACGAGTGTGACAGTTCAAAGCAGAGTTTTGAAACTTGTTGGAACGCGTGGACTCCTCCGCTAAATTTGTAAAACTTTATGGTATTTAACCTCTAAACGGAATACCGGTATTCCTCGAAAAAAATTTGTCTATACAATGACGCACGGCCTATTACGTATATATTTTTAAATTGATATTCCTCTGTAATTAGACCTGCATTTCTCGGACTCTTTTACTGCGACCCGAATTGATTAAAAAAACTGTTCGTGTATAGAAGTGGCTGCGACTCATATAAAGCTGGGTGGAACTAATATCAGAAAAAGTTTTTCTTTTCAAACTTTTGGTTGAAAACTACCTTTTAACTATACGCATTGTGTTAAAGTTGACTGAAACATAGCAAAATCTACAATTTAACCACGTCTGTCCCGTATATTTGTTAATTAAAATAAAACTATATTATACTTATAACACTGTAAATCCGACCTTTTTGCAGGGGTGCAGAAAAATTTTTTGATGGATAAAGCAAAATTTAGACCAAGGAAACTTTTTTAGTTGAATGAAAAAATTTGTAGGTGGGAGCTAAATTCAATTTTATTCCTTAGAAAACAAAGTGAAAACAAAAAAGCAAATCATCGCTTTGATTCCTAAAACGAAAAAAGCCTGTTCATTTTCGTAATGACCTTTTTTTCATTTTTTGATTTTCACTTTGCTTTTCAAAAATTTTTTTTATAATACTCAAAATTTGCACTTATTGAAAGTGTATTTTTTAATCAAAATAATAACTTCTTCTAAGTTTTGCGTCCTTGCTAACTTGCTGTAATTTGCTGTGGGGTTCTTTTCGAAAAGAACGTGGTGACCTCTTGTCAACTTTGTTAGATTTAATTTTTGTCAAGGTTTGATTTTTGAGACAAATCCAACAAAATGCTTTAGTCTCGTGCATTTCAAAAGGCACAATCTTACTATCTTTTCCTATGCCCCCCCGCCCCGCTTCCGGCGTCTGCGCTTTTCTGTAAGGCAAAAGTACCAAATAGTTTTTGGTGCACTGCAAAAAAACTACTTTAGTAATTTTTTCTTTGAAAGTGAAGTGAAAACAAAAAAAACCTTCATATTTCTTAAGAAAAAACACGATTTGGTTCTCAATTAAAAATAAATGTATTTTTATGCGAAAATCGGGTGAGTTTTATATTTTTTGCAACCCAATGTAATAATTTAATGAACCAGCTTTCTGTCACGGCCCACTATTTGAGGAATCTTGCAGTAAGGTCTGGGCCACTAAATTCTAGTCGCAACCCATAGTTATAGTATCGCCGATTTGCGTCATAAGCATGCTGCTTTCGATTAAAACTTGGTGATAAAATCTATAAAGCTAATGAGTCCATTTGAAATCGAAACTCATGAGTCTATCGAATTTCGGTGTGCTTGTTACTACAACAGTGAAGGGAAATTCAGTTTAGTTTCGTGTTTTTGATATTTAATCCTTACAGAATAAACTCTGAAAGTAAAAGATGTTTTAAAATTCATTTCGCAATAATTTAAACTTTGTTTTAGCTCAACAACAAGCGGGTTTTCACAAAAGCTTTTAAAAATTAAATTTATTAAAATTATGTTTCTAGCTTTATTTATTCGAAAATGAACAAACAGAAGATGACGTAATAATAAGCAACTTGTTAAAGTGAAGTAGATAAAATTTGGAATAATGATTAAAAGGCAAAGCTTTGCGTTATCGAAGCTTATTTAGTAGCGTGACAAATTATGTAACATAAATGAAAAGGGATCTCGTGCTTCGTATCACAAGTATACAAAATTATTTGGTTAAACACGGATCTAAAATGCCTTATTGGTGAAGGCACCCAATCAATCAATGCCTTCACCAATAAGGCATTTTAGATCCGTGTTTAACCAAATAATTTTGTATACTTGTGATACGAAGCACGAGATCCCTTTTCATTTATGTTACATAATTTGTCACGCTACTAAATAAGCTTCGATAACGCAAAGCTTTGCCTTTTAATCATTATTCCTATTTGATTCGATGCGTTATCAGCTTCAAATTTTACTGCTATAATGAATGGATTCGACGTTTTATCAACTTCAAATTTCTTCAATGGATTCGACGTGTTATCAACTTCAATTTATTCGACGTGTTACCAATTTCTATTTTCAATTTTCAGTAATCTTTTTAAATAACTTCCCAATTCTTAGCACAATTTGGTTATTAATTCGATCTAGGTTACTTAGACAACGTCATTCTGTTATTCCACTATTTCGCTGGCGTCCGAAATTCTTCTTATTAATTTGCCTTTTAATTTTAATAGTTAGAATTCCAAATTTACAAAAGAGTTGCATTGGAATTCTCATAGTTCATTATATTCTCGTTGATTTCTTTGGCTTTTTATCAAATTTTACCGCAATGAACTATTTCGGCTTGTTATCCTTTCCAAATTTACTGCTATTTTTCTAATTGTAATCGTAATTATATATACCTGACGAGATCAAACAAGATCGAAACAGGCGCTTGTCGTATATTATTATTACAATGTTGAATATAATTTGAAATTGTGATTATTATTATGTTTCATTGATTGGGTGCCTTCACCAATAAGGCATTTTAGATCCGTGTTTAACCAAATAATTTTGTAGATAAAATTTAAAATTATTTTTACAAATAAAAACGTTATTCATTAATAAAAATTTTCACTAGTCGAACGACGTCTTAATTGTAAAAATTAAAATACATCAAAGATAGATAAAGAATCAGTTTTAAACCAATAATGACAACTATGTGAACAGAAAAACTATTAATACCAAAACAATATTATCAAACTAAGGTTTAGAACCAGTAGTTGGCATAAAATATGAAATGAAAACGCTGAAAATCAAAAATAATAGTCAACGCTACGAAATGGTTAAAAAAATACTTTAAAATTGAAGCTAGAAATAATTAAAGAGTCCGGTTTCATAGTGCTTTGCTCATAAATAGCGCTCCCGTTCCAACTCCTCTTGCTCAAAACTTTATGGTTCCAGGTCTTAGATAGCTTATTGCCATTGTAACATAAAAAATTACTCAAAAAATTTGTTTAAAGTCATCTTGTTTGTTATTTACGTATAAAGGACAAGGGTAAAACCGGACGAAACTAACGCGCTTTCTGTGTAAAAGAGTTAAATCATTGACTCGTCCAGGTATTGCAGTTACTTATGATTTCATATCATCATTAGAATATCATCATATTAACTGTTTATTCTCCTGGCCTGCAAGAATATTGCGGAAGAGTTTATTAGAGCAACAGTCGAGCGATTACCTTAATTTTTTTGAGGAGAAAACAAAACATTGTTGTCCGGTTACAAAATTTGTTTTTTAGTACTTGCTTGATAAAATAAACAAATAAAAAAATTTTGTCATTTGTTTTCCTCAAAGTCAGCAACTTGTTGGTAGTTAGAAGTTGAACGGAGATTAAATTGATTATAATCGCCTCAAAAGCCACTCTTGGTATGTTTCAGCCTCACTATCAAAAAACATTTCCGGTCTTTATGCTCAATTATCACGCGCTTCTAATTTTTTTAAATTTTTGCCTTAAGCTGAAAATAAGTTTGTAAATTAATGTTTTTCGCCTCGTTGATAACAAAAAATTAAGTCTGAAACATAAAATGTGGTTTAAAAAAAACACTTTTATTTACAAACTTTAACTTATCACCTGTGCGTTATGCAGTTGTGACAATTTTTCTTAATTATCGTTTAATGTGTTTCGTTTCTATTTCCTTACGAATATTTGGTGCCTGTGTTTCTGGATTTTTTTGAATGGTATTTTTGAATTTAATTGCAAAAATAAATGATTTTTATTTTTGTAAACTACTAAAAAATTACCGCAACGCTGATAAAAGTTTTTATTCCCAAAATTTACCTAAAATTACATACACTCAAGTTAAGCATAATTTTTAGACTTTTATATTAGTTAATCACAAAACGAAAACTTTGATTTTTCCGGACTTGAGTTTGACTTTATCCAGTCATTTTGCCGATGTACAAGATGTCTTAAACGTTTAAGATTTTATTTACGATAATCCGGCAGATTTTTCGGCTTAGCAAATTTATTTAGCTTTTTTCGAATTTCCGATACCGAAAATTCACAAATTGAATCACCTTATCCGATAAAAATGATTAAAATAAAATTGCTTGTTTATAGTCGTCAAGTTATCAAATAAATGCACCACCGACAAAATCAAGCAAATATAGCCTGGAGTGGTTTTAGGATAAAAGAAGCCGAAACCGAATCGCATGAAAGAAATTCACGACTTAGTTGAGATAAATTAAAAGCTTTTTGCGGGAACGACGTCATTAAGTGTTCGTCCAATGGAAAGCGAGAATTGCGGTATATAAACCGGTGTTTAAAATTGTCAGAAGAAAATTTGAACTTTTAAAAGCTCACATTCTGTGGATTTCAGTTGTTTTTCGTTGAAGTCTTTTTGATTGTAGGTTAGGCTTGAACTTTTTTATTTGTCTCCGCATCCGTCAAATGAAGCAATCATTAAGAGATTTATGATTTGTTTTCGAGAAAATACAGTTTTTTACTTCTTTTTGAAAATTTGAATAATCGGATAATCAAATGTTTTTTTTTAAGTTTAATTGAATATTTCTTAAAATAAATTTTTTATTCCTTAAAAAGACTACAGAATTTCGGCGATTACCACGAAAATTTGCCCATCACTATAAACTAGGAAAAACTTAAAACTCTAAGCTTTCAAGACAATAAGTTTTGTCAAACGTGTACATTTCAGGTTTAGTGTTGTAAAAATCTTTTTTTTTACTGACAAAAACAAAGTTAATTTTGGGAAGATTAACATGTCGTGTTGTATAGAAAAGACATATCAAACATGAATATGTCTGAAATTTTTTTAAATGGTTTTGAACAGTTTATAGTTCGTTTCTCACAATGTGCAGTCGGATAAGATATTTTTGCTGGGTAATAAAAGGTTTAGAATGAAATTATTTCTTGACTTATGAAAACAAACTATATAACTTTCATGGATGTTTCATTGACTATCAAAAACCACTTAACAGTGAAGACTTAGCTTTTTTGAGACTGTTCAAATTTTGGCTGATAAAAGTTTTGTTTTGTTTCTCATAATGATTTCTAAACATTTTTAATTCTTGATTTAATTGCGCATTTTTTGTTTATTTAAAATGTAATTGCCAAAAAAATTTTTTGGATATGTTTGTCGTTTTCTCTTTATTCACTGATAAATGAAGGTCAAATGATGCGGTAGATTGTTAAAGTTTTCGATTGTAAAAAATGATATCATTTTTTTGAGTTTTTATCAGTCTCTAAAATTTTATTTGGGTTAAAATTGTTGATAAAAGATTTTTAGATTATACATCAAAAATAAAAAGATTTTTTAAAAGATTTTAGGAATTTCTTGAAAGGTGTGATCAATATATTTGATCTACACTGTACATTTTAAGTGTCTAACTCAATGCAGACCGGACATTTTTTCATATACATATATTTCTTTTTTACTAAAAAATTTTTGGAAGCATTGTATTCAAAAGTATGTCTTCATATTAATGTTTTTTAAGGTTTTGGTCGAGACTATAGAGCATAAAAATAAAATCATACATTGCGGGAAAAAGAGACAGAATTTCTAAACGTTTCTCAAAAAATCTATTGAAGCATTCTTTTTAAAAATCGGGCTGTTTCAACAAGCATATTTAAAAAAATTAATTGTTTAAAAAAATATTTTTTTACAGAAATTTGTCTATAAAATGATAGAATATTTAAAAATTGTACTGCTTGCATTATTGCTTGACTCCTCTTTTTCACAAATTTACACAAACGAAGATGGTGAGTTTTTTTTAAACGGCTGAGTAACGAACGACCTCTTTATCACTAACTGTGAAGCCAAATTGCTTTATTGAAGCTTAACTTTTAAAAGTTTCCGCTGAGAGTCATGTTTATCTTTGGCAAGACTAAAATTCACTTTTATGCATGTACTAATTTACAGTTTTTGGGTATATACACGGCTTTCTAAAATAAAACAGCAGAAACCCAGAAATAATTGAAAGCTTCTCATTTAAATTGTTTTTTGGAAAAAATTGAGCAACCAAAACATCTTTCACTCATCTTATCATTACTAATAAAAAAGTTTAAGTTGTTGCTTTGTTTAGTATTAACCTGAGCTGAATGTGTTTTAGAGTGCTTTCAAAAAATTGATCTAATATTTGTGCTCGACGCGTCGAGTTCAGTTGGGAGAAAAGGAGGATGGATCCCAATGAAAAACTGGGTAAAGGACATGGCCGAAGAATTGAACATAGAAAATGGAAATGTACAGATTGGAGTGGTAATTAAAACTTTAAATTTTTTTAAAAAGCCGATTGAAGGAAGAGAACTTTTGGTTCCTAAAAAAATTAAAACATTTTTTAATACTTTTTTCCCAACTCATTTGGAGATTTTTAAAATGAAAGATTAGGAAATAAAAAAGACTTATGGTCGCAAAATTTGTTTTCTCTTTCTTCGATTTTTTCCTTATGATTGTCAAACGAAAAGCATCTAGTAAGGTTTTTGAAAAATTGCCTGAACTTTAAGCATCAGGCAAGAGAGCATTGACGAAAAAATTTTTAATTGATGTGGTCAAGTGGCCACGTGTCCAAGTAAACAACTTTTCGCATAAAATTTACTTTATAGCCACTATAGGCAGCCGCCAAAGTACAGTGTAAAAATTTTGTCAATTTTGTCAATTTTTTTCCGATGTGAAAGTTGAACAGGTAATCAACCCTAACTTTGTCACAATTTTCTTTCCTTTGCTTTCCTTTGATCCTTTTATCTCCATATTTATCCTCCTGACACACTTAAGAGTCAGAGGCGGTATACGTAGGGCAAGCGATTATCCCGACCTGCTTCCGGAGATGCCAAGATATTGCTGTTCGGTGGAAATTTTTTATTTTGGTTTTTTTAGTTTTATTGAGATATGACTGAAATTCAAAGCTGCTTGCCTAGACCGCCAAGCAGGGGAAAGTGTCGTAAAGAAAATTAAAAAAAGCACCCCTCATAATCTTTCCTGGTTAAGAAACGGTAAACTCAACAGCTTGCAAAAATTCCAAGTTAGAGATAATATTGTATACATGCTTACATTTTCGCATTTATTTAAAAAAAAAAAAATTTTATTTTATTTTTTTTTGTAAAACACTTTTCGCGTCTAATCTCAAAATTTCATTGTTTTAGGGACATGCTTCTTAATCCCTGGGTTGCAACCAGGGATGTAGACTCGGAGTTGAAAAATTTCTCCGACTCCGAATCAGGCTATTCAAAAATTTACAACTCTAATTTGGACTCCGACTCCAGCCACTTAAAATTTTACAACTCCAATTTCCACTCCGACTCCCACTATTTGCAATTTTACGACTCCGACTCCACAACTTTGGATACCTAATTTAGTATAAAACGGTGTCTCAAAAAACAACTCCGACTCCACCAAGTCTACAAAATGACTCCAACTCCCGATTCCAACTCCACCAAATCTAAAAAACGCTTCGACCCCAAATCCAATCCTGCCTAAAACGCGCGACTCCAGCGATTCCGACTTTGACTTCACAACCCTTGGTCGCAACCCAAAAGTCGGTCAAAGTTTTAAATGGGATCTGTAGTGATCCAATAAAAATCTACATTTTGGATGCAAAGTTGGCTTAGTCTAAGGCTGTACTTTTATTTTCAAAAACAAACAGATAGATTAGATTTTTCAATTAAGAAGAGCAAATTCTTTTTTTGTATTGTAGCATTAGAAAGAAGGACGCTAAAATTGTCAAGTAAACTAATAATTATAATTAAGTGTCCGGAAAAAAGTTGAGGAGCAATTTTTAAGAGGTGGATCAGTCTTAATTCGTTTGAGAATTAAAATTAATTGTTTTTAAAAAATAGCAATAAAAAAGTTATAAAGTTAACGAGTGGTCGTCGTCGTTTGGAAGGGCATTCACTCCAAGTCAGACACAAACAGGACTTGGGCCGAGGGTTTATCCTTTTACTACCCCAGGCTGCTGTACTGCGATGATGGTATTGAGCTAGCATCGAGTTTTGTCATCCAAAACCGTCAGACCTCGTGCTCCATGTGGTGCCCGATGTATGGAACACGCTATTAGAACGCAGTCTGAGGTTTGTTCAGAGGCGTCGCACTAGCAATTCGGTGAAGGAGCAATACCCCATTTGTGCATGGACGAGTGGAATCGCCCAACACCAGTCCGCAGGCGGCTAAGCTTAACCCAAGCTGTTCGGGACAAGCTCATGTCAACAGGCCTGGCACTGGTCCTGGCTATAAAAACACGGAACCTGGAAGTATTCTCACAGTACAGCGCATTCCATTTATGGTTTGTCCACTCAGAAGCGCGATGCCAAGTTCGGCAAGGTTGTTTAAAAGATTTCGCGCAGCTGGCACAATTGGGCGTGTAGATCTTAATCTCTTGGCGAGCATCTGAGTACCCACTTAATGGACCATACAAGATATGATCAGGGCCCAGAGATTTACGGTAAGTAAAAGAGAGTGTCGCTCTAGTCGGCGAAGCTCAGCTCGATGGATGCCTGAAAGTATGGGTAAGTGGTCCGTTGGAGTGGGACGTTATTAAACCTAAAACTGCCCAAAAAACCTAAAACTTAGACGTCAGACAAAAGTTTCGCTGTGCTTGGATGTCTGAATTTGTCTCTATAAACCAGGAAACAAACTGGGCTTTTTCCTGCGCAGTGCCCATTTTGATGAACTGAACTTTCGCTACTAAATTCAAAAATATTCTGCTTAATCACTAAATAAATTGTAATTTTAAACCTAATTATTTTCACAAGTACCTATTAAGAAAGAAAAAACTTGAAGCATTTTCCTTCACTATAAAACAAACCAAATGAAAATATCTCAAAAAATAAAATTTTGACAAACTTTGAAAATTGTAACAATAATTTATGGACACCCTGTATCTGCCCCAAACTGTCGCGAATTTCTGCAGCACGGTTGGTTGGTTGAGAGCGCCGTGATTGATATCGAACGTGATCGAACGATAGCAGTTTAAACCTACTCGTGCCATTCTGTTGCGTCCTTGGAAAAGACACTTTCCTCTACTTGGTCATCTTAGCAAGCAGCTCTGAAGGTCAGTCATACCTCTCAATAAGAAATAAAAAAACAAAATAAAAATTTTCAACCGGAGAGCAATATCTTGGCATCTCCGACAGCAGGTCGGAGTAATTGCTTGACAGTTGCTCTATGTAAAGCATCTTCGACGTTTTCCTGAGAGTCAAGAGAATGAATACACAGAATAAATAAAGCAATAAAACTCGTTTATTCTAAAGAAAAACTTTGATAATCCCGAAAATGCGCGTTGGTGAGAATAAAAAAGTAAACAAATTGCGTCTTACAAAAACTTGATTAAAACTTTTATACACTTAAAGGCAAAGATTTAGCCTTTTATATTTAACATTTCTTGCATATAAATCAAATAAATCTAGCAAATATTTCATTGGTATAATCATGGGCGCCGGAAGTGGGGTAAGCAGTAAGCAAGGACGACAATCGCCCCTGTCTTTCAATGTTATCAAAACGCGGAGGAACAGGGGTGGAAATTGTACCCTTTGAAATTCGTATTACACAAATATTTTTTAGATCTGCTCTACAATTAACCTATATAATCTTGATCAACATTATATCCAACGATGTTCGTAAAATTACAAAGATAACCGTAAACCATAGCATAGCAATAAAAGTCAAGATAAAAGTTTTGATGTATACAATTCAAAATTATAATTGATATTTCTAGTGACCTAGCCTTATGAAAAACTTTCTATTTTACGTGAATCAGGAAATTTAGCTGAAAACTGACTATTAATCAATAAACGCTGTTTTACAAATACAAATAGCCAGTTACAACAATTATGCCAAGCGTTATTACTACTATCATATGTATTATATCTCTATATTTATTCTCCTGACTCGCAGGAAAGCGATGGAGGCGCTAATACGTTGGGGAAGCAATTACTCGACCTGCTTCTGGAGATGCCTAGATATTACTGTCTGCTTAAAATTTTCTATTTTGTCTTTTACTTTTATATAAATATGACTGAAATGTAGAACTGCTTGCCCATACCACAAAGCAGGAGAAAGTATCTTTCTATTAAGTATCTTTCTCAAGGACACAAAAGAATGGCGCGAGTAGGTTTTAAACCGAGATCATGTCGCTCACAATCATGCCCACAGCACTCTAATCACTCTACCACGCTGCGTTATGAAAGAAGAATAAAACATCAGAAAATTTCTAAATGCTTACAAAGAGCAAACGTTTCTAGTAATAAATATAAAAATTTTGATTAAGAAGCAAAAAATTGTGGCGTTAATCTAATTTTAACACGCAACACAAGCTGTCTGAATTTGGCTACTCAATACTCACTTACAGCTGACATTAAAGTATGAAAATAAAAATACCAAGATCAAACGCATGACATTCTTAAGCCACCGTAAATTTTGTATTCATTGTCATTACAAAATTACCTGCTACAAATTTGTGGCAACGTTTAACCAGGTATAAAACGCCGACTAAGCAAAAGCAGGGAGTCGAAACGAAATTTACGGTACTACGACACTTGATCGAACGGCACTTCATCGAAATGACAGTTGATAAAAAAAAAGATTTACTTTTGAAGGTTTCTGCGATTAATTGCATGTTTCTGCAATCTCTTTGTTGCCGTCACTTAGATCCATAAAAGCAGAGGCCATCAGTAAGAAGACAATTTGTTTTTATTTTTTATAATTTTTTGCCAATGTCAAGATTGAGGTTTCTTAACAAAGTCCCTGGGCAAAGTATTTTTAGGGGGGCAACAAGTAGATCTCTTGTCATGGTTTGTTTCATGCCTATGCTGCCATTTTTTTGCATTCTTTTTACATTGTAGTCAGTAGCGGATTTAGGGAGAAGGCATGGTGCCATGACCCCACTCTCGAAGACCCCTTGGAGAAATAAGAGACAGATTTAAAGGGAAGGCCTTTTTTTAGAGATTACTATGTTTTTGGGACGAAAAATCAACAAACCGGGACAGACTAAAAGCGAGGATTTTTTTAAGAGATCACTATTTTTTTGGGACGAAAAATTGACAAAACCGGGACATATTCAAATTTGTAAATTTTCTCTTTCATTATTCGAGCAAGTGTCGTTTCAATCAATTGTCGTTTTGATCAAATGTCGTTTCAATCAAGTGTCGTTTCGATCAAGTGTCGTTTCGATCAAGTGTCGTTTCGATCAAGTATAGTTCGATCAAGTGTCGTTCCATCAACTGCCCGGTCACGAAAATTCACAGCTATTGCCCACAGATTCTATTTAAATAATGATGATGACCTTTATGGTCGAGATCGATTTTTCGTAATGATTTAGTTGGTTTTAATTTTTAACTTTTATTTTTTATATTAAATATTCGGTTTATTGAAAGTTGACCGATTTTATTAATAAATTTATGCATCGCAATTTGATTAGTTAAATAAAATTGTCAATGTGACTTTACTGGAAAAAGGGTAATAGATTTCTGTTAAAAGACTTATAACATATTGCCAACAGTCAAGAAGAATAAAACGTAAAAGCAAAATTGCTTTGTTAATGCTTTTATTAAGGTTTACTGCTTGAATTTACTTTGTGTGACGCATAGTGAATTAGAAGATGGTGTAACATAAATAATTAACCTACCGTTTTCTAATTCGTACTGAAGTTCTAATTTTGGCTGCCGTTTATTCAATTTTCGTGTAAAAACTTACAAAATGCCCAGAGCAGATCAACAAAAAAATTAAGTCAAAAATAGTTAGCACAAGTAGCAAGCAAACCTAGATAAACAAAAGCAGTTCTTTTTATATGCTTTGATCTCGCCCGCAACAGATTCAGCCTGCCATATCAGTGCCCAAATTAGTTCATCAAAAAGGTTGAATATGACAACAACTTCCGGAAATACATAAATTGCTTCAAATTTACTGCGGCATAGTTTTCGTTTCGGCTTTTGCAGAAAAGGAGTTTTAGTGTTACGAGAAAAACCAAAACATAGTTTAGAACAGTAGTTCCCAAACTTTTTAGACTTTTCAGGCTCTTTTCTAGAGACTCTAACATCTGATAACATTGTCCCAAAATTCTAATGAAAACCCAAAGAAAAGTCGTTACTTTGAAACTGCCTCTAATTTCTTCATTTTTGTCCCAAAGAACATGTGAAGACTAAAAAAAAGACTTCCGCTCGCGGCCTCCTTTGAGAACCCCCTAATTTAAAAGCACTATGACAGATAGTGGTCTCAATAATCGAATGTTCGAAAATATTTGTAATAACTTGTTGGACAATATCAATTTACAACCCGTTGCAGATCACTTTGCTAAAGCAAGCGAAACACCAATAAATTATTTTGGGTTGCACTAATCATACAGCGCTTAATAATTTGACATCATACCATTGACCTGAATAGAGCCACTCATGCTGATGTAATTACGTTTTCTCGTTTTACGCAATTGTTTATGGTTCTTTAAGTTTTTTATTGTTCAATCTATTTAACCCTTTCGTATTCTTGATTACATAAATGTTTCAGCCAGCGTTGTGTTGTGGGTAACTAAAAACTATTCCCTGATTAGCATGTGGAAAACATTTAGTGATCTTTCAAAGCTAAAGGCATTCAATCTGTATCTATCTGCCTTTGGCTGCCGTGCATGGACGTCACTATTGTTGAATGTTTTTGAAACTAGCTTGGTGCTTTTGACAAAAGTTTAGTTGTGTTATGGGTAGTTTTAGGTTTAATAACTAGCTAATTTTGGTAGACTTTCGTTTTTTTAATGTTTAGGTTAATTGAGAAATATCTGTGTAAAATTGGCTATTACTGCGGCTATCGTAGTGACTGGTGCTGGCAGGGCAATATAAACGCTTTTACAAGATGCCGCACACCTTATACACGATTGTTTTAATGCAAAATTAAGGTTTTGAGCTATGGGTTTATTATAAGAGGTTGATATCGGCCGAAAAATTGATCGCGAACCAAAATAACAGATTAGCAAAATAAAGCTTTTCCAAGATATCGGTCTGTCTTGCCAAACTGAAATTCTATCAGTCAACCAAAAATTTAAATTGCAGCATCTCAATAAAATGACCTTTTTTTGAATTTTGCCCCTCCAGCAAAAAAACTTTGGCGCCCCTGATTATAATTATTACATCATTGTTGCTGTCAACTTTTGTTTAAGTCTACCTTTGTATGCGTCTTTAAATTTTTCGCTATATTTTTACTCGTATAGTGTTTGTTTAAATCTTTTACAGGTTCAATATTCTCTATACGAGGAAAGCAAGCCTTGGAATAATCAATCATATATAAAAACCGAAATAAGCCTTGGAAAATTTAAAAATCTCACAAAATTCAACCAAAAAATAAACGAAATGTTGGTAAGATTTTAAAAGTTTGTCATTACAACGCAACAAAAAAATCACGCAAGTATGGGTGCTGAATTTAAGCTTGCTGATGTTCTTGTCGAGGACAGAAAAAAAAGTCGAATGAATTCGACATAATTAACAGTTACGTTCCTATTTTCGATTTTTTGCGCCGTGTCTCGTTGGAAGAAGCGTAAGCAACATAGTCGCGATCTGACCCGAAAAGCTTATCAAGTTTTACCCAATCCTTGCCACACTGTATGAAACGTCAAAAAACTTAAAGTCGATTTTAGAAATTTTGTCGAAACTAAACCTAATTTGTATATTTTAAACATAAACATAAATTAAACTTTTATACAAATGGTGGATTTATTCAGAGTTGAAAATAAAACTAAATCGTTTATCATGAGAAGCTCTCCATGATCTTTTCCTAGGACGTCCAAGGAGGAACAGACACTGCCCACGCCATGGAAATAGTTCTGGAGCACAATTTTGAGGGTTCAAACAACCGTTATCCTGACGCTCAACGTGTGATTATTCTTGTTACCGATGGAAGGGCAGAGGAGTATGTGTGACTAATTAGAACTGATTAGCAAAGATTACTTGTATATCTTTTTATCATCACGTTTGTCCTTCAACGTCGGAGAACAATGCCGGAATCCTTAAGCTTAAAGCAACTGGCAAGCAAGTACCTCGGCCTGCTAGTGAAGATAACGGGATATTGTTGCCCCAGCGAATTTTTGTTTTCGGTTTTTAATTTTTGCAGACTAATGTAATCATAATTTTGAGTTGCTTACTGAGGCTGCGAAACGGAGGAAATTGGCGCAAAGTCCTGCTCCTATTCTTGGCGTTCAATTCCTACTCTTGTCAAAATGTTTTTTGACAAGAGTAGGAGTTGAACCGACGCAACATCGATCTCGACCGCCATCACAGCGATGCTCCTATCTACTCAGCCACGCTATCCGCTATACTCTAACATTTAGAGTTCGTTTCCACTACGAGCGTGGAATGAAGTAGTCTTTGTTTGTTTTATTGATTTTTTTGCTTTGCTTAACTCTCGCTTAGATTTTGAGTGCGGAAAGGTCAATAAAAGAAACAAAGAATGCTTCATTCCACGCTCGTAGTGGAAACAATCTTTTAAGCAGCAGCTTGCGAATGTGGGGATTTTGTATTGTTTTTATGAACGGATTTTGTGTAGGACAGAAATTACTAGAATTAAAACACGTTTTAGCACTCACAAAAAACTTTAGAAATTAAAAGTCGAACCTCCAGAAGAGATAACCTACAAACTGTATTTTCGTCTCAGTGAAAATCTAATTCCACGAGTAATCGAACTGGCGAGAGAAAAAAGTGTTGCGATCTACGCGATTGGAATAGGAGATGTGGACGTTTCCGAACTTGCGTTATTTGCCGGAAACGATTCTTCTCGAATTTATTCGAGGGCAACTCACAACAACTTAAACGAAATCAAAAACGATCTGCTCAATAAAGTGCAAGGAGGTATTAAATTGCTAAGTTTGTCAATTTTTAAAATGTTCAATTTTGTTCAGTTATGTTGTCGTGTTTTTAATACATGAAAAGTAATTAACACAAAAATATCGAATCTAAAACTTTGTTCAAGCAGTGGGACCATTGTTTTAAAAGAAAGATATTGTTTGCGAGCTACCGTCTTATTGTTATTTTGAAGTTCAACACTTTTTCTTATTTTGGACGGAATCTCAAATCAGAAATAATTGCAGTTTGCGACTGTGACCCGGAAGGAAGTGCAAATCTCGAGTGCAACTCGTGCACGAGAAATTGTACGTGTAAGCGAAACGTGGTCGGGAGACGCTGCGACCGTTGCGCTCCTTTTTATTACGGCTTCGGACGTGAACGTGGTTGTCAAAGTGAGTTTTATTGACGTGAACGTGAACTTGGCTATTTGTGTCCGCGTGTAAATGAGCTGTAAAAGGCGTAGTAGAGGGGTTTTGCCAAAATTCAATCGTCTTGTCAATGTTAATTCGTGTTTTTCCTTGCAGGATGCGGCTGTTACCTCACAGGAACCGTAATGTCAACTTGCGACGGAGCGGACTGCAACTGTACTGATCAAGGGGACTGCGAATGCTTGCCGAATGTCAAAGGAAAAAAGTGCGACCAGTGCATCCCGGGGACCTACCAGATGCGAGTCGACAGAGGCTGCATCGATTGCGACTGCTATCCTGTGGGAAGTATCGGAACCGAATGTGATGAGGTTTGCAGTTTTTAGATTCTTTAAAAATACATGAAGAAATACTCCAAGCTTTTTGACTGTTTTAAGCCAATAGTAGACTCAGTCATGAGCGAGTTGAAACTCAAAGGTGGCAAAAATTTTTTGCTTCTTTGCTGTCAGAAGTGAAAGTGCAATCTTAATGGATAACGGCGCTGAAGTGAGCCGATTGCCGCTAAAGTGAATAGTCGAATGACGCGCTTCGTCTTCGGAAAAAAACTCAAAACGAAGAATGTTGTACTACAAAAAAAAAATGACAAGGAAAATGATCCAAACAAAGCGAATAAATAAATAAAACGAACTAAAGATCAAAAACACAATGAAAAAAACGCACAGCTGACTTTACCGAGCAGTTTCTTCGGGAACGGGAACAGGAAACACACAACAGGTAAAATACACAACATTCGATCAGGATTTTAAAAAACAGCACTAAATCTCTCAGACTTCAACCAGCAGCTTCAATTGCTGCTGTGGTGGCTTCACAAATTGTGCAGTGACAAAAAACGCGAAAGGGCCAGCACTAAAATAAACACGCTGTAGAAAAAAACTATACCCAAGGAAGAAATTAACTAATAATTAAAATGTAAAACAAAAGCGCCGCAGCGAATCGAAAATAATGTCTCAAAAAGCAAAAGAATGTAAAACAAACACGTCCGCTGGTAATTTTCTACCGCAATTTTCTATTTTGCATAACAATTTTTGCTTTTAAAAATCGGAATTTATTAGGTTATAAGGTTAACGTCATAATTTAAATAAAATTTAAAAAAAACATAAAAAACGTCAAAAAAAGCTTTTGTTCTAATCACTTATCAGAAAACAAGACGCAAACAAATAGAGGTTAAGTTTTTTAATCGACTTTTGAATTTTTTTTGTTTGAAGTTATTATTATGTTTCCCAAATTTTATTTAATTTTATTTCTGAGCTTAATAGTTTTTATTACAAATATGGAATTTCTTTAATTTGTTTTTCGTGCAGGAAACAGGACAATGTAACTGCAGAATAAATTATGCCGGAAGAAGATGCGATGAATGTGCTACTGGTCATTTTATAATCCCGGGGCAAAGAAGCTGTTTGCGTAAGTATCACTTAACTAATCGTCCGCAAATACGGGTTTAGGACCTTTCACATTCATATTACTTTAATATACCGCAATTTATGTTTGCAACCGTTTGGAATAACCATTTGTGAAAAATAACGCTTTTAGTTTTATTAACGAAAAAAAAAAAAAAACCATACCCATCCACGGTCTACTAAAGAATACGGCCGGACATGTTACATAGAAGCGAAAAAATTATTAGATCGATGCGATAAAATATTTGCGAAATTCTTTTTCGCTTTTTAACCTAAAGGCCCGTTTCCACTACGAGCGTGGAAAAAAGCATTCTTTGTTTGTTCTATTGATTTTTTTTGCGCTCGCTTCAATTTTAACCGCTCGCTTCAATCGAAGATCAATAAAAGAAACAAAAAATGCTCTTTTCCACGCTCGTAGTGGAAACGGGCCTTAAAACTATATTTGACTTCTTAAGGCCCGTTTCCACTACGAGCGTGGAAAAAAGCATTCTTTGTTTGTTTTATTGCTTTTTTTTTTTGCGCTCGCTTCAATTTTAACCGCTCGCTTCAATCGAAAATCAATAAAAGAGAGAAAGAATGCTCTTTTCCACGCTCGTAGTGGAAACGAGCCTTTACTAAAGTATACGGATTACGAATACGCTTTTACTTTGAGTTGTTTTTTCCAAACAATAATGTACTGTGACGTTATAATAAATTTGTTCTGTACAAGTTAAAACTAAGCACGTTTATCAGTTGTAAATCGTTTAAGTGGGAACGCCAGGCGAAAATTTGTTTAAGAATTCATATCAGGCTAAAGTGAATGACCAAGAAAAGCTATAAAATAAAAAAAATATAACTAAATGAGTTGAAGGTCAGACATAGCTCTGACAGTTTAAAATTGAATTATTATGCTTATCAGTACCGGGTAACAATTTAACCAGATAAAATCTACATACTAAAAAACAGTGCTATTTGGCTTAGACTGGTTGTTATAAACAGAACTAAGAAAGCAGCTCAACGTATTAATAGAAAGTTTAAAGTCGTAAAAGCGAGTAAAAGTTGTGATCGTGTCCAGGCGATCAAGATCTTACAAATAAATTTACTCTAACCGGTTTAAATATAAAGAAAAATATTTTTAATTATTTTGGATAAACAAATGTTTTGTCGTGATTCACGACACTAACACATAACCTTAAAATTTTACGTAGTCTATGTAGGCTGTTAGAATAGTTAAAAAACATTCTGAAAGACGAGAAAAAACACTTATTTAATAGTCATTCAATTAAATCTGCTCAGATCTAATTGCACATTGATTGTTTAAAAATTGCTCTGGTTTAATAAATATGTAACCGCATCGGCCTGGTAATTTTTTCGCTTCAATGTAACATGTCCGGTCGTATTCGCTAGTACGCCGTGGCCCATCAATCCTTAAGGATAAGTGAGAAAGAAAATATTTAGGTTTCCCTGTTGCTGTGTGTAAAATCAAACCAATAAGTTATTTCCATTGCTGTTAGCACAGACCCCATATATTGTAAAGAAAAGTACAAATTTGAAACTCATTCAAAAACTCTTTATGTATCACATTTTGTACAACTTCGTTACAAAAAATTGCGGCAATCATCGGTAACCGTAACATTGCTATTCAATTAAAAATCTATTTTGTGAAACTGTGGTAATATAATATTTGGATCGCAAAATTTTAGGGTCAGTGTTTTTGCTGCACCGAAAAGTTTTTGGGACCTATGACATAGCACGCGTCGGCGATGGGATTTCATACACGATTTTTTTATCAGGGGCTGCTAACCCTCCACTTAGTATATTCACAATATTATTGTAACAAAAATTTATTTTGATAGATTAGTTGGTTAAGTAGCAAAAACAATGTAGTTTAATAAAATGTATCGGAAGTGGGAAAGTAGGAGGCAATTGGCCATAGTAATACTAGTAACAAATTTAGCAAAGAAAGCAAAGTTTAAAAAAAAACACTCCTTTGCTTGAAAAACCTTGCGTATAAACAAATGCAATTTGAAGTGAGAAGATTTTTATTTGGTCTTCACCGAGTTTTCTAGTAAAAGTTTCCTCAAATGAGCCGGCGCTAAAAGTTGCGTTTGTTGGAATTGTCTTTTAGACCAAAAAAAGCTCTTTTCAATTTTTTCAATCGTGGGGAAATTTTTGGCGTTTAAGAACGTAATGAAACTGCAGGATTAAGCCTGTTTTTTTGCCAATCCGTGTGAACCAGGGGTTCTCAAAATGGGGTACCTGTACCCCTAAGGGTACATTTCGGCTTCTCAAAGGGTACATTATTATGTGAGAGAATATTCTTATTTAAGTTAAATTTCGTGTCCGGAAGAAATTTTAAAATAGACTCAAATGTCTAAAATTTTCAAATCCAGTAGATTGTAATTATGTTAAACAGGACAATTAAGAGAGAAGATCTTTTTAGAGATCACCGTGATTTTGGGCATAAATTGGAAAAATTTGTGGCTGGTCCTAACTGAAGGTCTTTTTTTTAGAGAAACGTCACCAAATTTTGGGGGTACATGCAAACCTGTTCAAGTGTCGAAAGGGTACCGATGAACTAAAAGTTTGGGAAACCCTCGTGTAAACTGAGTGTTGACTCTTAAAGTGGTAACATGTAAGAACTACCGTTCAGCGAAGAAATTCAAAATTTTAAGAACAGGTTCTCTTTCTTGTAGAAATCATTAGCAACAAGCTCCCTAATTATATAGAGATGCAGAGATTGCGTTGGATTAAGAGCGGATTCGCGCAAACTCGTGCGAACCCTCTGAATCCCATCTCTGCTGCCCTCAAAGTAGCCCTTTTGGAATAATTAGCGATATTTTTTCCGGTTACACTACCTAGAAGTGCGATGCATGTTTATATTGCGAAAAAAATATTCTTTAATTTTTTTTTCGTAATTAGGAACCTAGAGTTACTATATGTGAATAGTGTATATATACTGTATATATATGTGAGTGTGATTTATTCTTATTTTCGCAGCTTGTCAATGCAGTGAATATGGAACTCAACCTAACACAATTTGCACTTCGGTATGATAAAGGAAAAAAAAGTTTTCATTACATTTCTTACATAGAGTTTTTAATAACAAAACATTAAATTTTCTTCATATGAGATATTTCTGCAATTTTAATATTAGGCTGTAGATGTTTTTGCTTTTAATTTTACTTTTTTGAGCTAAAAGGTTAAAGCTTCATAGCACTTTTATTGAAAATTGATTTTTTAAATCTCAAGGGATAAAACAAAACCCTATTTTTGTTTACTTTTTCAAAGTTTAATTAAACTTTCTTTTTAGTTCTATCTGGGTTTTTTCAAAAATCTCTTTATTCTATTTTTTCTCATAAAAAAAAAAAGGCGAAAAACTATTTTTTCACGTTATAATGCGAAATAAACGAAAACTTTCGTTTTCGATCTTCGTTTACTTCACCAAAGTTCTTATAAAGGAACTTTATAGAACCTATTGTGAAAATTTTTTACAACACATTCGGTGGAAGAAAGCGTTGCACAAAGTTATTCCTTTATGCTTTCAAGTTTAACTTTTAAACGTAGAATGAAGCTTGTTTATTGTAAGTTAAAATGTTTGAAAATACGATAAAGTTTTATAAAGCTACTTGCATATGATATTACAAAATATTGCAAAGTTTTATTTCATGTAGCTGTGAAAAAACTTGAAGAAAATTAGTCCCAAATTGATTTGCTTTAATTTATCGCTTTTTTCAATTTAATATTTTAATTGAAACCATTAAAAAACACTTATCTGAAAAATTTTTATGTTTCATTAAGTTTATGAGGAGTAACTTCATTTATTTACTTAATGAATATTCAATGGCTAAGTCATGCATGAAATGAAACAGAAAAACATTTCATTTTTATTGTTTCAAAATTTAGTTGGGAAATTGTTTGTGCAAAGAAGGTTACACTGGAAGGCAATGTACAGACTGTGATACTGGGTATTATCGACGAAGCGGTGATATTCAATGTTCAGGTTAGTAAATACTGGAAATGCATGCACATGTTGGATTGAAAGTGAATTTGAAAAGCTGCTGTGGTCAATCTTAACTTCAAGGCTTCGTAGTTTAGTTTTTGATATCGATCGGATTTTTTTTTATTCTTATGATGTGTGATTGCATTACATTATATTAAAATTTTCTTGCATTTTATTTCGCTTGCGTAGAGTGCAATTGTGATCCATATGGAACACAGCCGGGTTCAATCTGCGGAGGAGTGAGTAAACTTCTTTTCTATTTCTTAAAACAAGCCGCTTAAAAGACGAGAAGCACCAGACTCGAGTTTTGCTCTTGTTAGAGCTCGTCAGTGATGCTTATCTCACTGCGAATCGAACCCAGTACCTGATAATACCTGATATGAGTGAAATAAGCATCTCTGACGAGCTCTAACAAGAGCGAAACTTAGTCTGGTGCTTCCATGGCCTACTAATAGACAATTATTGCCTATTAGAAGGTCATGGTGCTGCTTGTTTTTTAAGCGGCTTATTTTTAAGTAATTCTAAATCCGCGTTATTCTTCAACTATAAAATTCTTTTCTATTTCTTCAAGAACACTTTGCTGTAATTTTTACTAATCCTCTGAATAAAAAACTATAACGAATAAAAAACTCTGAATAAAAAACTTTTTACTAATCCTCTGAATAAACTGAATAAAAATAAATTTTTTAGCGCGCACGTGAATTTTTTTAAACAGAGAAAATGTAATTATGAAGTTCAATGATTGCGCATTTATATGAAATAAGTAGTAACCTAGAAGTTGAGAAGCATATCACCTAAAAGCAAATTTCGTTTCAATTAGTTCTAAGTTGTGTTAAAAATTAAAATAAAGAAATTATTAAGCTTAGAAAAAAAATTTTTTGTAACAAAGTTTTCCCCCAGGCAAATGAACCATGCAGATGCAAAGAAGGTTATGTCGGAGCACAATGCAATGAATGTGCTCTCGGATACGTTAAGAATCGCGGGGAATGTCGAAGTATGAAATTGCTGTGTTTTAATTTAGTTTTTTAGTAATTTTTATTGAAGAAACGATACATCATAACTTAGGCCTACACGTTTCGGAAAAACTAAAAGTTTATTATAATACCTCTTTTAAGAGGTTTATTTTTAGTTTTTTACTACAACTTGTATTAACAGAACAACTAGGGTTCATAAAAAGTTAAATTTTTTACGTTCTATCAAATAGGATAATTGTTTTGCAACTGATTTTAAATCCAAAGTTTAATGTAAAATGTAAATTTATTTTTAAACAGGATGCGGTTGTAATCCGAACGGAGTATTGTCAGGAACTACATGTGATCCGGTAATTAAAAAAGTTTCTAATTTACTGCATTTTTAAATGTTTCAAAACAACCCTTATACAAGAAAAAGAAAAACCATCACAATCGTTCTACACAGTTCACACCGTTTCAGCTGAAAGAGGTTTATTCTTTTAACATCCGGGTTTTTACTTTGTTTTGAATAAAATGCAAACAGTGATGACCTTAAGCAAGATTTAAGTATTGTCATTGAAAACAGCTGGACCTCACTTTCTTTGATACCCACTCTCTTTTTTTCTTTGGTATCGGTTATATGGGAAAGGAAGAAATTACTTTGCGATTTTATTTTCAATTCCGCGAAGAAGTATGGCCAGGAGGAAAAAAGCTAGCAGAAAATAGTATTCAAATATTATTTAATTAAACCAGAATAATGATTGCTTTAGAATATTCGAAAATTTAAGTGAAATTAAAATAGGCTACGGCAGCTTATGCTTGTTTCAGTCTAAGATCTCTCATTGTTACAGGAAACATTGGCGTGCAGCTGTAAAACAGGATTCGTTGGTCCAAAATGCTCGAGATGCGACGACTTATATGTTGCGATACCTGGCGGATGTTTAAGTAAATACTTTTATATATTCTATTAAGTAAATACTTTTATATATACTACTAGATACTTTTATATATCTACTATATACAGCATATATAATTTAGAAAAAATAAATCGACATGGTTTGAAGAGTGCTCAATGGTAATCCAGAACTTATATAAATTTTAAATATTGTCGGCAGCGTGGTCGAGTGGTTAAAGTGCCAGGCTCGTGACCAACACGGTCTCGGTTTAAAAACCCACTCGCGCCATTCTGTTGTGTCCTTGGAAAAGACACTTTACGGCACTTTCCCCTGCTTAATGGTCTTGGCAAGCAGTTCTAAATTACAGTCATATCTCTGTTAAATTACAAGCGGACAGCAATATCTTGGTATTTCCGGAAGTAGGTCGGGGTAATTGCTTACCCTATGTATTAGCGCCTCCGTTGCTTTCCTGCGAGTCAGGAGGATAAATATAGAGATAAAAATATTTTAATAAAACACAGTTTTACGGTCAGTATCATTTTTTATTTTTTTATTAAAACTTTTTCGCTTAATTCTTTTATTTAAATGTCCGGTAAGTGCTTTTATTTTTTACTTCTATTTCTAAAAAATAAACAAAAAATTCTGCCTTTTAGAAAGAATTTAACCATAAGCGTTTAACTATTTGTAAAACAAAATGATTTCGATTGAAAATAGTTTGAGAAAAGAATAAGTTTGAAAGTGTGCGAAGGTGTTCTAAAAAATTATGTGAAGAAATTTTGATATTCAGATAAAAGTATGAATTGTAAGTTAATAAAAAGCTCCCAAATGTTAAAATGGGGCTTAATATACGATTTTTGAACATAAAAATCCGACCCAGTGTAGCCAAAGGATTGGTAGTGTTGCAAGAGCGTTCTCAAGTAATTGTGCTGCTTAGGCGTAATGTTGGAAATTCGAGATTATCGGTCTCATGACACTCTCTTGCGTATAATGTTTGTGCAATGGAAGTTAATGGGTTAAATTAATCAAACATTTGTACAAAAGTGTGATTAAAGTAATAAAAATTAAATTATTTATATTGGTAAAGGTAAAGTTTAAAGTTACTAAAAATGGTAAAGTTTTCTACAAAGCAATAACAAATTTTTCAGAATGTGATTGCAATCGCAACGGAATCGTGCCAGGGAGTACTTGCAACCGGGTAAATTTGTGTTAAAATGGCTTTAATTAACCTCTTTCACTGTAGTTTGTTGTAGATTTTAGTTAAAATGCTAAGAGTTGAGTAATTAAACAAATTTATTGTATTGTTATTAGGGGCGCCGGAAGCGGGGGGCAGGGAAAAAGTTGCCCCCTTGCCCTAAGATATTTTTAAAACCCGGGGACACAGGGGACAGATATAATGATCTTTAAAATTAACGAAACAGAAATATTTGGTTACACTCATCTTTACAATCGTATCAAAATTAAATCCAAAAAAGCTTGTAAAATGTTTATTAAACAAACTTATTTCAAAAGAGTTACGCATCAAAAAGAGACACTTATTACAAAAATTGTTAGAATGAAAAACCGAGCCGAACTAAGTTATACGGTAAAGAAAAAAACTCTTATTGGTCAAGAGTGATTGATCATTGAGAAGAGAGGAAGCTAAAAGAGTTTCTATAGAGTTTCTAAAAGAGGCGATAAACAAAGCTTTTTTGTTTACAAGAACAAAAAATCTAATAAAGTCCTTCTAAAGCATAAAGGTGAAAGGTGAAAGGTAAAACGACCTCGAACGTCAATAAAGAATCTGTTGTCGTTTTAAAAAAGAGCGGAATCCGTGTTATCGAAAAGATGATGGCCAATGACAGACTCGTGAAAAAAGCAATGTTGGGAGCTTATATTAACTCTGCAGGGCGCGGCTTCGAGAGGCGAAAAGATTGTTGTTTAATTGGCTCTTGCAAGCTTTAGGATATGCGACCAACGTAGGCTACCACCTACCAAAACGCACAAAATTGGTAGATAAGATTACAGAGATGAGGGGACGGTGTCGCGTCCTTCTTAGAGTTCGCAAAAACTATCGGATCGTCAAGAGATATCCGGCGGTCACTCCGCCGCGACGATAAAGTAGCAGTGTTTGACTGCCATGGTGATTTGTTTTTCGAATCTCGTCGAAACGGCTCCTATTCATGGAATGTGGATGTAGACTGGACAGTTTTCCTCTTTGTAGACCGGCTTCGCATTTAGTTGTTTAACTTTTCGGATAAAAAGTAGAACTAAATATCTGTTTGATGATTAAAATAAAAACGAATTTTATCCTCCTCCATTAGCAATTTGCTTTTCGAACAGGTCATAAGCGCTCTCTGAACCAAAGTAGGGAAAACTGGGGCAAGTTGTAACATGGGGTAAGTTGTAACATTCGTATTTGTCGAAATCTAACATCAAATAGCAAAATTTTAAATAGCCCCAAATAACAATCATATTAAGACCGATTGCTAGCAAATAACATTGTTTAGTTCCAATGACTAAAAATAGGCTTACTGTTAAAACAAGCTTTTTGAGTAGGCAAAGTAAATTTTTCGAAATTTAATTTTTGTCTTCTGGGGAGATAGCGGGTGCAGTTTTATTGAAATGTTTTATATCAGTCGAAACACAAAACAATAGGCTATTAAATGCCTAACAAGGTTTAGCCACTAAAGCTTAACTCTTTGAGATATTAACAAAAACTTGACGAAGTATGAGATGGGGTAAGTTGTAACATAGGCTGATGGGGTAAATTGTAACACATACTTTTGTGCATAAATTTAGCTAGCTTATATTAAATGTAACTTTGGCAACAACATTTGTGAATAATGTGAGAATTTACAAAAGAAAGACTAACAGGAACACCAGCTCATTATCACAAGACAACTTATGAGCTGCTGCAACAGTTGCTATAATTGAAAAAAGAGATCAATAAGGGGAGTAGCAAAACATTGGTGTTTACCATGTAAAATTCTACAGAGTGCTAAAAACACTTAAAGATAGGCCAAGTTCTTGGTGCAAAACAAGAAAAGGTCTAAAAAATGTGCCATGTTAACAGACACACCAGAAAAGGACAATCTGTTACAGCTCCAAACAAAGAAAAACTAAAAGCAAAAGCAAAAGAGTAGTTTTGCATTACATTTCTTGAGCCCTGTTTTAACAGTCGTCCTGATGAGGAGTGGGTGGTACAATACTATAATTACCTAAACAGGTCACATTTAGCTTGTGCCGAAGATTTGAATACATATTTTGGTCACAAATTTGATTCTGAAATTTATGATTAGGCTAATCCAGCAGTGAAAAAAATTGTTTTAACATTTTTAGACAACGGCCAAATACCTCATTTTTTGTGCTTGATACTCATGTCTATGACGTATGTGTGATTTTGTTGTGTTTACTTTTTCATATTGTTTTTTTCTTCAAGTTACATTTATATTTAAACATTTATTAGTGATTTTTGTTGCTGTTACAACTTACCCCAACTGGTGTTACAACTTACCCCATTGACGGGGCACATTGTAACGCTTTGTTTTAATATTTAAATCGTAATTTTAACCACTAAGCTTTGAAAATTATTAATTTATTTTTTGATATTAGTTAAACAGTGACCTAAATTTTCAAAAAAAAAAAAAATTATTATGGGAGAAATACGTAGCAAAAAGAAAAAAAAGTGTTACTACGTGCCCCAGTCTCCCCTACTAATAAGATTAATTTTGAGTCTTTGGGGGCCTTAATTCTCAATTCTTTTGTGACCCACCTCAATTTTTAATTATTTCATTCCTTACAGTTTACTTATGAAAAAGAAACCAACCACTTCTCTTTTTAGATGTCTTGATAGAAAATCAAAAATTTAAATTTGTGACTTCGGTATACAGAAAACCTAATTTCACTGGCCATACATGCGCCAAAATTATTTTAGACCGCAAAGACTCTCGACCACGAGAGTTCTCTTCTTTTCTCTTTTTTTTATCTTCTTTACTTTACAACTCATTTTGGATAGCTTCTTTTTTATTCTAACGATTTCTCTTGAAAAGTTTCAGACGAAAGGCTTTGGGAAAGATTTTAATTATACTTGCTAATTTTAAATTCTGTACAACAAACTGTCTCTTAAAAAATTTTTTGTCTTTATCAAGTTTTTTAGTAAAAATTTGCTCTGATACCCTAAAATTTTTGTTTGTTAAGAGTGTCTTTTTATTAAAAAAATCCCCTTTTTTTAAATTTTGACCTTTCACTCAAAAAATTTTTCGGCACTCCTGTTATTGTGGTTTTTACAGGTTTTATCATTTGTAATATTCATATTGCCGAGTAAATTGAAACCTTTTTAACAAATCTACTATACCACGTTACCTATTGTTTACCGAATTCTCCTACTAAATTTTTTTCACTAAAAGTTGGTTTGGTTTAATGTAAAATGTATATTGCTAATTTTAATTAATTATTACCTTATAATAAAGATAAAGCTTAAGAAGCTTTGTATCTATTGGCAATGCTGTGGGTGAATGCAATTATTCTGCTCCTAACTAAAATTTAAAAAATTGCAAAATTGTATATAAACCAGAAAGTTATGGTAAACTTACATTCATAGATTTATTATAAGTTTGGAAAAGTTAATCGACATGTTTTTTGTAGACTGCTCAGTAAAAATTCAGAGCATATATAGATTTTATATTTGTTGAGAAATAAAAAAAAACAAAAATGCCCATACACAGTGACGTATCAAGGATTTTTGAAAGGGGTGGGGAGGGCATACAACCACAATCAAATATAATTTGTGGAAAAATTTTTTTAAGTGGTAGCTAAAAAAAGGTCTTTACTTTTAATCAGTCTCAGATTTCTTGACTTATGTAACAACAAAGTTTTCTTTAAAAAAAAGTCTTCACTTTAAATTTCTTTCCTAAAGTATTAATGATCACCAAGTGGGACCATACCTTAAAAATACTGTCCTACACCTATGGTAAGCCTACGTATTAATCATTTCCAAGGGGGACATGGCAAAATGCCCTCCGTACGTTACTTCCCGTATAGCCTGTTTCATCTTGATCTAACAATCATCAGGGGGTGTTATTAAAATTCTTGATCAGAATGAAGCAGTCTGTAGGAGTGTTTTTGTTTTTGTCTCAATAAGTGTAAAGTCTACTTTGGTTTATTGTATATTGAAAGCCAGAAATTTTGATAGAGAATCTGAAATTCCCTAATTAACTTGAAAAAGAAGTTTTTTGCCATTGAAAGTCAAGCGAACACAAAAAAAGATCTTTCCTTCAAAAGTTGTGGCCAAAAAACTCTCGTTTTTGTAATTCCAATAAAGCGTTGAAACGTCATCACTTGAATCCGGGCCCTCTTAAAATTTCCGAGCCCGAGTTCAAAGATAACTTTTCTTTTTAGACAACATTTACTTGCAAATGTAAAACTGGATACGTTGGGCCGCACTGCTCTGCGTGCAGAAAAGGATTTTATTACATTTTGGGCGGATGTCAAGGTGAGAAAAAATAAGTTGAAAAAAAAAAAGACCGAAACAGAATTTCAGTAAAATAAATTTCTGCAAAAACTTTTTGAAAACGCAGAGTAGGACGTAAAAAGTTTTCTCGCGTTTCTGTTTTGCCTTTAAAAGTTTAAGCAGATTGACTAAATGTGAAAGTGACCTTGCCTAAACTTTTCAAGTTTTGTGGATTATTTTTTGTTATCTGCTATTTCTGTATTTTGGTAGATTTAAAGTTTAATGCTCACAGAAATTCGGTTAGATTTTAGCAGCTACCAACATACAATATTATTTTTGTTAAAACTGATTAATGTAGATTAAGTAAATCATAAAAATTATTAAAAAATCATTTGCTTTGTGATACTTTTAGCGTTTTTTAAATAGGCTTATTTCACTTTTGAAAAAACTGTTCACAGCATGTAATTAGAAAATAAATTTGCATTGTAATACTAATAAAGGTTTTTGAGAGCGGGAAAGTTTTGTAACTTAAGTTTTCTTGAAAATAAAATTACGAGGTTTGGTTTATTGGCTATATTTGATTTTTATCACAATAATTCGCATAAATAAAAACGGTTTTCAATTTACAGAATGCCGTTGTAATCTATATGGAATCAACCAAGGTACAAGCTGTGATCAGGTAAAAAGATTAAGTTTAATTTTTTTAGAAAACTGCTCTAATACTTTTGCAAAATTCATATGCGAAATATACGTAAATTTGTAAAACAAAAGTAAAATTTAGTTTTATAATGTTAAAAGTTAAAATTATTTTGAGTTGGAGTCAAAGTTGGAGTCGGGAACCATAAAGCCGGAATAGTTTAGCGTTACACAATCTGGCCCATACCCACAATTATTATTTATTTGGCCATTTATATTAATAGTTTGGAAGCATTGTTTTTGCGTCAAGATGATATTGCTACTTTTTTAAAGGTTGATAGGGAAATTCAATCAGCTAATTTTTCCATATTTAAAGTCAGACAGATACTTTCCAGATTTGCGGGGAGCCGAAGTAGGACGTTTTTAGACCGACTCCCCATAATTGTATTTCGCCTTTTCAGTAAAGTGCTATTTAATCAACCATAAACAAATCTAGTGTACTGTAAAAGTTAAAAATCAAAATTTGATATTGTTTGTTTTTAGGAAACTGGATACTGTAGGTCTAACTGCAAAACAGGGTATATCGGTCCATATTGTACTACATGTGACATAGGATATTTTTCTATCTTGGGAAGATGTCACAGTAAGAAACGAAAAGCTGTTTATCTTTATTAAAACAATTCTTAATGAAATAAATAATTTCATGCTTTTGCATCATTTATGTACAAAGGTTTTGTAATAACTATTAAACTACTTTTAGTAGCCTAATTCTTTTCACTTGAAAATTAGACTACACCACTGCAATTACTTCATGATTATGAAGTATAATTTTTTGGCAAAATTTTTTCTTTTCACTGGTTTTAGCAAAAAAGGGAGTAAAATTTATTCGTTTTAAAGCATAATTAAATTCGGAAAAATTACTTTTAAAAATTACAATTTTCCAAACATTGCGAAGATCAATATTTCCATTGTTCTATTCCAGTCTTCCAACTGTTAAAAGCATTTTTTTAAACGCTCATTTAATTTTCATTTTATCTTTATATTTATCCTCCTGACTTGCAGAAAAGCGACGGAGGTGCTGTACATAGGGCAAGCAATTGCCTCGACCTGCTTCCGGAGATGCCGAGATATTGCTGTCTGGTCGAAGTTTTGGTATTTTAGTTTATAAATCGATATGAATGAAATTTAGGATTGCTTGCTTAGACAGCCAACCAAGGGGAAGTGCCGTCAAATGACTTTCCCAAGGACACAACAGAGTGTTGCGATCAGGTTTTGAACTGAGACCAAGTCGATCACAATCGCGACGCTCTAACCTCTCGACCACATTGTCGAGTGTAACATTGCTGACTGCCCACAAGCTAAAATTTTATTTAGAAAAAAAAGTGTTTTTAAAAATGATGGTTTTACGTTTTTTGTTGAAAATATTTCTAAAATTATTGATTTGAAATGATGGCGCATTGAAATTTACCTTATTGATGCAGCATTTGAATTTAAAAAAATTAAAAAAGCATTTGAATTAAATTTATTGCAGAATTTATGAAAATAACCTACTTTGTGATTGATAACAAATATATTGTTTTTTGTAGTTTTTTATTATAAACTTTTATATTTTATAATTATTTGCAGAATGCCAATGTAATCAAAATGGAATTGAACCAAAATCAATTTGCAACTCGGTAAATATACTGCTGGTTTACAGTAGGCCTACATTCCTTACTTTAACTTCATAATAAAATAACCGATTTAGCTATTTTTAAAACTCGATAGCTTTTTGACTCTATCATTTAACGACGAATAGAGCATTTAAATGTATATTTTTAACTAAAAAAAGTTCCGATTGTTTTAATTTAAAATTTCTTAATTTTAACGTTTTCTTGATAATTTTTAACCAGGCGACTGGAGAATGTAATTGCAAAGTAGGATTCATCGGTCGAGAATGTTCGGAATGTGACGAGGGATTCTTCTCTATCCCAGGCGGATGCAAAAGTATAGTTATAAGATGAAGATTTGTTTTATTTATTGAATTATTTACAGTATATCTATACAAATGAAAGGTTGACTTTCATGTCCAACAAATTAACCTCAAACAAGATCTTGAATGAAACAAGTGGGAAATATTTGCTTTTATAACTTTTTCTTTCTCAAATACTCTTTCCTTACACAAAAAACAAACTATTTCACAAAAAAACGTGGTTTTGAAAACAGTTTTGTTTAAAAAATCTTTTTTGTAATTTAAAAGCGGCATAAAATATCAGATAAAATTTAACCCAATTTAATTAAAGCTTTTAGTATCTTTAGACGCATTGGCGTGTTACGAAAACAAAAGTATGAAACAACATGAAACTTCTTCTATGATAATTCTTTAGTTGTGGGTCTGGAACAAAAAATTGTGCATTTGAAAAACGATTTTAATATTTTTGTTTAGTAATTAATTTTTTATGTTTGAAGGTAGAAATAATTCTAAAAGAATCCTACTCCCAATTTTTATATTTTTTTAAAAGCTAATGAAAAGTATTATTCTGTAAACCCGAGTTATTTTATGTTGAAAGCTTTACTTATCTCAAAAAAATTGTTTAATCATTTATGATTTACATAGGCTTAAACATTAAGTTCTTTTTCGTAACGTTTCTGAATACAATGTTGTTTTAAAGGATGTTGGTGCGATCCTGCCGGAGTCCTTCCGGGATCAACATGTGACTCGGTAAATATAAGTTATCTTCCAACATATTTTTTACAGTTTTTCAGAAAGGCAAAGCAATAGAAAGATTTCAATTCTGTACTTTTTTGCTCATTAGTGCATTTGATATAAATACGAGTAGACACCGATTGCACCAAACGTTGCCTAAATCAAACTACCGTAGTTTAAGCAATTTTCAACGTTTGGAACCAGCTGTAATTAAATAATAAAACTTGTGTAACCAAAATCTTTAGAATACAAATTTGCAGTCTAAGCTTACTGAGAACAATTTGTCAGTTTTTCTAATAAATTTTTGTAATGTTTAAGTTCTATTACTTTTAAATGATTTCGGCTACAGTATTTCATTTTGATAAGCTTATTCGTGTTAGTGTTTCATTAAAAAATTACTTTTAAATCCTGAAAACTTTTTTATAACTCACGATTTACAGAAAAAAATGTTTTTAACCAAACATTTTTTATACGGCTTTTTCCTGGTCTCAAATTTTACGAAACATTTTTTCTATTTTCAGTTATTTTAATCGCAACTGTGCTTGCCAATTTTAAAACCACACTTATGGGATGAGAATTTATCATAAAATTTGAAACTAATTATTCTATTTTGAAAATTTACATCAATAAAAGCTCAATTGCACAAACCAAAAGAAATTTAAAGTCGTATAGCTTTTGGCATCCAGTTGCAATCTTTAAGAAAGCAATCTTATTTAATCATTTAAAAGTAAATATAAAACAAAAAAAGCACAAAAAACAAAAATTTCAATTTCAATTAAAAAAAAATCAGATTTTGATGGGTAAACTTGAATCAAAACTTTAAATAAAAATTTTTTCGAAAGGTTCACAAAAATTTACTCAAAAGAGCTACATACATATTCAATCAGGTTGTCAAAAAGTATTTTCTATTGCACTTTACAACAATAAAAACAAATTGTCTACGTCGTTGCTGTATGCCTTGATTTTATCATGGAGCTTTTTTCATAATGTGTTTTTTTTTTTGAACAATTTATTGTTCAAGTTTTATACATCTTAAAAATAAACAAAAAATTTGTTGGCTTTACTTGCAAGAATACTTTAATCTAGAAAAAATTGGTTAAATTGTAGGAGTTCAAAGTATCAGAAAAAAAACAACTAAGTCCTGAATTCGAGTAACTTTAGCTATTTTTTTTATTATTTTTTGTTCAATGAGAAGTCAAGCAGAAAAGTATAAGTTCTTTTTTGTCATCAAATTGAGAGTGTGGTTCTTTTCAACCAAGTCCAGACTACGTAGTTTCTACGCGCCTTATTATACCTGCATCGAGAATGCTAGGCTGCAATAAAAGATGATGGGATCCGATATTGACCAGCACAAACGCAAACTGCATACGCCTGCAAGTTAAGGACTAAAAAAATCTTCATTATAATCATCAATATTTATTTTTATGACTCACATTACAAGGTTCAAGGCGTTTAACTTAGGGCAGCCAACAATTAGCCTATCTACTTTCTGAGAAGCCAAAATATTGCCTTCTGTTAAAAGCTTTTTATTTGTAAATTTAGAGCAGTTTGTTGAGACCGCCAAGCAAAGCAAAGTGTGTTTTATTTTTAATTCTCGGTGCCAATCTTATTTTGCACCTAATTCAGGGTATATAAATCCGTCGACAGAAAAAAATCAGGCTCGTCCTCAAAATGCGAGGTGTGGAGGAAACATCGGGAAAATTGAAATCAGAGTCAAAATAAAGTAAAGAAAAAAAAAGTTCTTTACAGTCTGAATGAATTTTTCAAACAGAAGCTTTTCTGAGGTCTTCGTTTCCAGTTTTTGTCGGGACATCTCGGTCAAGCAGAATAAATTATAGAAAAATTACTTATATGCCACAAAAAAAAGGAAAAATTGGGCCACCAAGTATCTTTTGTAAGGGGGTTGGCCCTTCCCAGGGACGGACCTAAAAGAAGTAAACTTTTTTATACCAGGAACAAACCCGGCTCGAAACTCATTAAAGCCCAAATCACGTCTAGTTATTAAACTATAAACTACTTTAAAGATTTGCAAAATGCACGGCTATAAGGAACAAATATAAGAGGAATAAATTTTACAATCAAGCAGTTTTTATTTGCAATATTTACCATTTTTATATTCCGATCATGCTACAAGTAGTCACAACTCAGATCCAATTCAAACTTAAATTAAAAAAAAATTGTTCCTGAGCTTGACCCTACTTACAACTTTCCAAAGATTAAGAATCAGTAAAGCTGCGATTAAGAAATTGATTGTTTAATTTGACTTGACTTGGAATCAAATCCAAATACATTGCTTTTTAGTCAGTTAATCTTTTCACTGTAAAGTTATTTCTTAGATGATTAATTACCTTCTGTTTCATAGATAACTGGAAAATGTCGTTGCAAGGAAGGTTTCACCGGTCCAACCTGTCATAGATGTGCAGATGGATATTTTGTTATTGTTGGCGGATGTCAAAGTATGAATTTGAATTGATTACTAAAAATAATTTCTTGGTTGCTGGTTATTACTGGTTATCACTGGTTATCACAAACTTTTTTTTTTATCTTTATATTTATCCTCCTGACTCGCAGGAAAGCGACGGAGGCGCTAATACATAGAGTAGGCAATTACCCCGACCTGCTTCCGGAGATACCAAGATATTGCTGTCCGCTTGTAATTTGATAGAGATATGACTGTAATTTAAAACTGCTTGCCAGGACCAACAAGCAGGAATTTTTATTTGTTATTAAATTTTAGCTTCTTGTTTGTTTTATTAATTAACTGTTGTGACATCTACCCTTGTTTTGACCTTGAGCTGTAAAAAATTGTCATGGGTAATTTCGAAAGCTTATCAAAATCATTTTTTTTATAAGATTAATAAAAATTTTTTAAAAAACTTAATCATTTAGTAGCAGCAATAACTGATGGTATTCTGTTTTTACAAAGAAAATGTAAACACTTTTAATTTTCATTTACATAATTGTTTGAATTTTTTTTCTATATTTTGAACAACCAAGTTTTTTTTATTGAAAAGATGTTTTCAGAATGTTGGTGCAACCCAGCTGGAGTTGAACCAGGAACCACATGTGACCAGGTAAAAATCTGCTTAACTATTTATGCAACCAAGTTTTAGCTGCTCTAATGCTGCATAATTCATAAAAATAAAAAAATTATGCCAAGTGCTGCTCAAAAAGAGACCTAAAAACTCGTCGCATTGACATGGTTTAGAGCAATGGAACAATATCAGTACCAATAATGAGTAATAAGACCAAATACGTCAAATTAACTTTGTCATTGTCTGACGATCTGTCCATGAAAAAGATCTTCATTGCAATGGCTGACAATTAAAATTCATTTTCTTTATTTTAACACGGCTAACCAAGTTGATTTTGGTTTTGCTAATTCAAATGTTCAAACACAAAGCTTTTTCCTTAACTATTGTCTTCTCAAAAACGTTAAATTGCAATTCATCAACTGATATCAGTAATCAAGTTTTTATCATCATTTAATAAAACAACTTCAGCACAAAAAAATTATGTGCAACAATAGAATTGTTTCTTAGTCATGTTTATATTTTGAAAAACAACTTTTTTGTTGATAGGAAACAAGGAAATGTCAATGTAAACAAGGTTTTAGTGGTCGAAGATGTGAGAGGTGCGCGGAAGGATATTATACGATTCTTGGAGGATGTAAAAGTAATAAGATTTTATCATTGTACAATGACACTTGAATGCTATGAAATATTGTATATATTTCAGCCTATAGCTAATTGCGGCAGTAATTAAAAAGTATAACCATCGCAAGCCGTACAGTTTGCAATAACGTGAATTGCAATAAGCCATCTTTTAAAGAAAGTTTAATCAAACAGAAAAGTGCCATAATTTTGTTTAACATTTTTACATTCACTTTATACAAAAATGATAGAAAAACCCATATTATACAACATATGGCAGCAACATTTTGTTGGAAAGAAAAAACTACCAGAATGTGATTAGTCTGCATTGAAAATCTATATGTGACGGAGCGTATGTAGTCCTAGCTTAAGTTTCGCTCAATTTATTAGAGTGAATAAAAAAACTCACCGGTTCCGAATATTTTTCTATGCATTATCTATTTGAAAGGATAACATTAAATAATTTCTAGAAAATTTTGACTAAAATAATAAGAAAATGCTATCTGAAATTTTTCCTTAGTCAGTAAATTTTAGAAAAGAAAAAAAGTTTAACTTTATCTGTAGGTTGTGAATGTAATCCGGACGGGACTGCCCCCGGAAGAACTTGCGACAAGGTAGAATTAATTAGTCTATAACTGTACTATATATAAAACTACAATTTTTGTTGATTATGACTGAGTTTAACAATTAAATACAAACCTGATTTTTTTTACTTATGTCACTCTTCATTCATAATCTTAATCTAACCGTAAAATTAAAAGTTAATTTTCATCTAATCGTATACGTAAATTAAAGTCAAACCGTATAAATTAAAAGTTAATTACCGTAACTTTTAAGCTTTCATTATGACGCGATGTTTTTCATTGTTAAGTAATCATTGTATTACCGGTACAAACCCAACATAATTCAAATTATTTGCAAATTGTTTTTGTGTACAGTATAGTAAATATTTGTTTTATGGTTTTAATTCAGAGAGCATGTCTAGTAGTAGCTTTTTAACATTGTGAACTTTGGACAGTTTTACGCATGATTCTACATCTCTATAGAATAGGTGCCATCACTTATGCTTATACTTTCAACTTAATCATTGATTGACAAAGTAAACTAAACAAAATAGAGAGTTTTTTTTATAAAAAGGGGTTACGATTTTGTACTACAACAACATGATTACCGGTAAATATTGTTTCTCGAGTCGTCGGATAGGTCTACATGCTGCTTTCTGCTTTAGGCGGAGTTACCTTTGCATGCAGGCAACCTAACCCCGTTGAGGAATTTGTCGTGAACTGCTTTTCCTAAGAGCACAAAAAAAAATGACTCGGGTAGATTGAGCATAGAACTTGCGTTCTACTGCTTGCGAGTCAGAGTTTTATCATATTGAGCTCTCTCGCCAGCGTACGAAATAACAAGTAAATAGGACCAAGAAACGTCGGTGATAAAAGGAGTAATTGAAGTATAAAAAAGCAGCTTATCATTGCATCAAATAATTTATAAGTTCAGCTTAACAGAAAAAGCATTAGCCCAAAACAAACACCCCACAATAAGTAGCCTAAGCTATAAATATTTGTATTCACTTTAGAACCTTCTGTCAATTTTTTTCAAATCTTTTTTGACAGTGGATTTGCGTAGAAATAAAAATTTGGTACGACCATAGAAACTAAGAAAATTTGGGAAAAAAATTGTTTTTCTATATAATTTTTTAAATGCCCAAAAGCAATAAACTGATTTTCTAAAACTAAATCATCAGATAAAAAAACCTATGTCCTGGTGAAGCATTTTGAAAAAAGTTTTATATTCCAAAGCCAAGAGAAGAACTTTTTTTAGTGATTGCGCTTATCATTGAGAAGTTTTTACGATCTAGGGAATAATTTTGACTGTAGATTGCAAATTATTATTTTATTGAAACATTTTTTGTACCCTTCGATAGCTCCTTAGAGACCCTTAGAGAATCAAGGTCCTTCTGTTTAGAAATCCTGGACTATGGAATATTTCGTTGGTACCTTCATCAAAATTTTGCAAAACTTTAAACTATTCCCTACTAAATTAATGTCCATGCTTTGTTTTGTTTTATAATTTAGTTTACATGCCTTATTTCTCTTGCACAACAAGTTTTCCCCTCCATGGCACCTGCAATAAACTATTGCAATTTTGCATTATTTGTGTGTATACAGTAGAGATTCGATTTTGAACAAAAAATAGACTGTAGTTTCGAAATGATTGCACGAGAATTAGCAGAAACCAAATCACAATTCGAGTTATTATAATTTTCAAAATTGCTATTTAGCATAATTATTGCTTTTAATAAGCACAGCTTTTCCAACAAAAAATCCAAAAGATTTCATTTTAGTAAAAGGACTACAATTAACGAAACTATTTGTATAAACTGCTGCCATTGATTTATCAAATGTTTTAGAACGGAAAATGTCCGTGCAAGGAGGGTTACGGTGGACGACAATGTTCAAATTGTGATATTGGCTACGTTCAAGTTTACGGAGACCGTTTTAAATGTCGAGGTTAGTTAAAATCGTTTAGATTTTCATATTTTTTAAACGATTTATGTCCTTAAAGTCAACTTTGTTGTCATAATCATTCTTTTCGCCAATGGCTTCCTGGACTTTGTCGATATTCGGGCTCGTGTTTGATGCTGATGCAACAAGTTGCAAATACATCACAACTACACAGTAGATTATTACTGCAGGCTAAAAGATAGTGGCTAGAATTTTGTAAAAATTAAAATATATGGTGGCTAAAACTATAAACTTTTAATCATTTACTTGGGCTTCTCGGTTTGAGCCCGAGAAGCCCGAGTGCTGGAGTCGCTACTGGCTTGCACCTTACATGATAGCGACAAAAGGGCAAAGTCAAAGGTTTTGCTTTCAAAGATACAGTAGGCAAACAAATTTTTGCTGTTAGTTTAATTTTTTTTAAAGATATTACTGTTAATATCATACTAATTTAAAGTTTGTTGAAAAAAAGAAATTTCTATAAAGCGTGCTTATTTGTATTAAAACTCGACAAAAAATTTGAATTCAAATCACGGTTACTATGGTTACAATTCCTCTAATCAATCGGCTTTGCTGCAATTTTTACGTAATATTTGAAAAAAATTTTTATTTCCGATATGTAATTCCTTTTTGTTTATTAATACATTAGGCCTATCTATTTAAAATACAAATAATATAATTTATAAAATACACTTAATCTAATTAAGAATTTATTCTAAGTTAATTTATATATCTATAATGTATTTTAGATTGTCCTCAAAAAATTGATGTCATTTTTTTAATTGACTCATCTGGATCATTGGGATCAGATGGATTCAATTTGATAAAGGATTGGGTAAATGGTTTGGCAAGTGACCTACATTTGGATGATGGTAATATTCAAGTTGGTGTGGTGAGTTTGAGTTGGCGTTGATCACAAAAGTTTTGTTGGATTACATAAAAAATGTTCTAGGTTTTAATGGGTTTTAATGCACAATGTTCTGTTTTTCTCATAAAAAATGAAGTAAAAATTTGTAAGTAATTTGAATAACAACGAGACATTTAAATGTTTTCTTGTTGATCATTACTTAAAAACCAGATGCTGTAAACCACTTTCTTTTTTATACGTAATCCTCTGGATATTTAACTATTGTTTATGTGAAAAAGTTAGGTATTATTACAAGTACAATAGTTCATATATTTACTCTAAGTCTAACCCGGCTGAACAGGAAACAAGATTTTTTTTTCTATTCCAACCGATCCAATACCCGAATCAGATGTTCGCTGCAATAGTCTTGAACTGGCATTGGGTTTCGTCATGCCAAACAATCAAATTTTTAGTGCTCCTGTGTTGGGAAACTGGAACCGGGAGGGGAGCAGAAAGGGCAATTGTCCCCCTGCCCTTCATTATTTTTATAAACCGGGGTTCATGAGAGGAGTGCCTTTTGAAACTTGCAAGACGGAAGCATTTTGTTACACTGTCTCTTCAATTATATAATCTCGACCAAAATTAAATTTAACAAAGTTTGTAAAATATTGAGTTAGACAACACTTTTTCGAAAAAAACAAACATAGCAAATAATAGAAATTTAGCAAGGGGCAAAATTTAGATAAACAGGCATTTTTTGTTGAAAAGACAATCTTAATCTTAGTGAAACTTGGAGAAAACTTAATGAAGACCGAAAAAAAGACTACCATTGAGTTTAAAGGTGAAAATCTTTAGTGCAAAATGAAGACAATAAAAAGAATTTGTATCAAAGCCCTTCAACGTTTTTGAGCTAAAGGCAATTTTGGCTGATCAAAAAATTCGTGCTTCAAGTTAATAAAACACGGCTGCCGAATTTTACAAGTGAAGAACTCTTCTTTTTTTATTGTATTCAGGAATTTTTTCTAGGTTTTAATGGGATTTTCTCTGATGGGCTAAAATTTTTGTTTGTTAAGAGTGCCTTTTTAACCAAAATTGCCCTTTTTAAAATTTTCCCTCTACTGCCAAAGCATTTTTAGGTGCCCTTGCTCCCGTAGTGTATGAGGCTGATATATCGGGATCCGTGATTTAGCCCCGCAATTTTAAGTCATCTTAAATAATCATTCTTTGATTTTTTTATGTTGATTGTAAAAAATAAATTTATTGTTTAACTCAAACTTGAAGTAATCAATAAAAAAACATTGCATTTCTGTTTCGTCTCCAATGAAATGGAAAAACTCAAAAAATACCAAAGAAGAAAGGATAAATCAATACACTTACATCAATTTTTTGGCTTAATTGCGTAAAATTATATTATTTATTTCTTGGTGTGGCAGTAGAATATGATGAATAAATTAAGTTTGAGCCGGTGTTAGATACCCGAAATTTTTAATAAATATGAAAATGTTTTTTATGATCATAATTAACTCTTAAATTATTTGGGTTTTCATACAAGTTTATTACAGTTTTAAACATCAAATTAATTTTATTTTGAATCGTGAAATATGAATGTAAATCAGGGGCGTCTAACCTAGGTCTCGCGTAAAAGTTTGCGGTGGCCCGCGCATTATTTTCTGAACTTATGCAAAATTAAATCGGGGACCGCATTTTCCGAAAAATTTCTGTTATTTAAAGGTATGACAAAAAAGGTTTTACTTGTAAAATTCGAACGCCGTGTTTTATTTACTTTTGTCGCAAACTTTTTTTATCAGCCAAAATGACCCTTGGCTCAAAAAGGTTGGATGCTCTTGCTGTAAAAAAACTTCCCGAACATTGGTGGAATTTCAGTTCAAATTGTTTTTGTGACGTAGGTGAAGTACTCCAGCTACAACGCAAGCCTTCCTCTTAACCAGCAAAAGTACATTCGCACAGAAGTTAAATTGGGAGAGTTTCAAGATTTACAGCGGTTCAAAACGAAAATTAACGAAATGAGGGTAAATCTAGATTGAAAATTTTCTGGCTAAAGACTATTATAATAATTAAAAAATATCCAGTTTTTCTAATAATTTTTTTGCTAATGCGTAGTTTTTTTTTGGTGCGTAGTTTTTTTGACCAAGTAGCCTAAAAGTGTTGTTTGAAAAGTAAATGTGGTCACATTAAACAAGAGTAGTTGAATTTTTTCACCAAGCTTGCGTTTTCAAAACTTTTTGATTTTTTACTTATAGCCAAAAAAAACTATAAAATCATAAGCTTTTAAAACAAGCTGTGAATAACGATTTTTAAGTTTTTTTGAATGCAGTTTTTAATTCGTTTTTAAATTAAACAACAATAATTTGCTTTCAGTCAAATGTTCTACGGTTCTACACGACTTTGTTTAATCTGTTGAAATTATGAGTAGGTTAACGTAGGCGTTGATAGGTAATAAATAAACATATGGAGATCAAAAATTTTCTGTACAAATCTTTAGTAGGCTTACATGCTAGTCTGACTTTTTATTTTGATTTTTAATGTAGAAATTTAAGAGTGTTATGATGTGAAATAACAAGTTGCTTGTTTCATAAGTAATATTTAAAAAATTGTTTGTTTTTAGTATTTTCGAGGAACCACAAACACAGCCCATGCTTTGGATAAAATCTTAACTTACGATTTCGTCGGCCCCAGAAATCGTTATCCAGAAGCAAAGCGAGTTATTGTATTATTAACTGATGGAAAAAGTTCCGATCCTCAGTAAGTTTAATCCTCTGTTGGTTTCATTGAGAACTTTTTTCTTCGGAATAGAAAATCTGATTAACATTTTTTTAAATATTCCAATAATGTTTTTTGTGTTATGTAGATTGAACGCACGAATAAGCTAACGGATTTTTGTTTTGTTATAATATTTTTTTGTTTTAATTTGAACTTTCATTTAGTTTGCATAATGAAATTTTGTTTTAACTTGCCGCATTACCTATTTGTTTCAGCTGCATAGACGCTTAATAAAACGTTTCGTTCTTTGTATAAATGTGACAATTATGACTGGCTTATCAATTTATTAAAAAGATTATTTTCAGTAAAGATACAATCTACTCTTCAAAAAAATATTATTTTGATTATATAATTATATCATTTTCTTTTTCTTTTTTCTGGCGATGTAAAATTTTGCTTTAGCGATTTAAATAATAGGCTACCTGCAGCAGTTGAGTTAGTAATAATCAAAGTTCATTTTGTGTATTTAAAAAGAGACAATTTCCAAAAATTTATCAAAATCGAAACCAAGTAATTTAGAAATCGAAGTATACTTGGGCAAGCATCACCCTACAAAGTGACTTTTGGCAATCGATCCTCAATCAAAAAAAGTTTTCCCTATTTCAAAGAAAAATTTATCAATCTTGGAAAACTTCTGATAAACAAGACACTTTAAGGATCGTCTGTAAATAGAACTTTTTCAATTTAACTTCTGTTGATGATGTCATTCTTGCAAGTCTAAGGCTCTAGGCAAATCCAATCAAAAAATTTTTTATTTGCATGTCGTTGGCCGAGCAACAATTTTAGTGGCGTATTGTCGGCAAGAAAATGGTATTCTATATCTTATCGACAAAAATAATGGGAGAAAACAGCTGGACATTTAAATTATGAAAAAAAGTTTAATCTCGCGACGTAGCTGTTTCATAATTGTGTTTTTAAATAATGTCAAGACGACCATGCCGTTGTGCTTAGTCTGTTATTGTAAACGTCTTTTTATTTTCGCTCTGTTAACTGTACATTAAGCGGTCGTTTTCGTTTGTGCGAAAGATAAAACATGGCACTGCAAAAGTAATTCATGTAAAGCTGAAAGAAGTTTTTCAAAGAAAGAGGTCATAAAAGTATAAGAATTAAAAGATGCCTTTTAAATTCAGAAAAAACAAGTTATTAAATATGAATTGAGCAAAAGTTTTTACATCATGGAAAAAAAAATGGAACGTTTATGTTTGAGTCTAAGGTTAAAAAAAATGTTTATAACCCATTGCAATGTTTTGAGACTGGTCTTTTCCAAGAAACTGGACTTGTAGTCAATAATCTTGGTTTTCCTGAGATTTTTAGGTTTGATTGTGTCGTCGTCGTTTGGAAGAGCATCCACTCCAGGTCAGACATAAACAGGAATGGGACCATGGGTTTATCCTTTTATTACCCCAGGCTGCTAGACTTTCCGGATCAAATGCTGGTAGTGGTGGTGTTAAGCCAGCATTGAATTTTGTCATCCAAAACCATCAGATCTCGTGCTCCATGTGGTGCCCGATGTATGGGGCACGCTATTAGAACGTAGTCTACGGTTTGTGTAATGGCGCTGCACTGGCAATTCGATGAAGGAGCAAGATCCCATTTGTGGGTTGTTTGAGTCCTCCACAGGCTTTTGGGATCGTGACTACTTTGGGCTTTTGGGATCGTGACTACAAGCGCTCTTCTCCAGATCTTGGAAAGTTTGAGTCGGCGCAAGCAGGAAGAAAGCAAGTCACGTAACCAGGACTTCAAAGCGGCTCCAGCATGGATTATAAAGCTCTGGGCAGATGCAATCAGGGCCGAAGTTTTATTTGATTTCAAGTGTTGGAGAGCAGCAGTGAATTTTTTTTTTGAGAAAGTGCCAGAGATATTTACTGAGTCTGGTGTTGTGGTCCTCCAAAGGTCAGACACTTCTTGAGAGGAGTCGATGTGACTTGCGTTCAACAGCCTCGTATTTCTCATTTCTAACTAGCTGAGACGCAATAGCATCAACTGAAATAGGACAGTGACTGGGAGAGTTTCATGACCTACCAGTAAGGTTGTTCATAATACTCCATGCTTTACGATTAGAGTGTGAAAAGTCGATGCTTCGAACTGCTTTGGACCATCGATCAATCTGCTTCCTGTCAAGTTTGGCAAGAAAAACTGTAGCAGCCAAACTCGAGTCGTCTCCCTAAGAAAGGTTGTATAGACGAATTTACACTCCGCATTCCAACACGAATTATAGTTGTTTCGATAACCGCGCGGGATAGTCTTTTTGCCTGCTTTTTTTTGATAATGTTATAAAAATCCTGGTAAGCTACATCCACATCAAGTGAATCAAGAAGCAGTAAAGTTTTTGCGAATTTATTCATCAAAGCAATGTTATAAATCCATTTGGCTTGGCAAAAGTTCCATCGCTTAACAGGCATGCTTGGAACTGACGAAGCAAATCTTGATGGTGTGATAAGCAAAGGTTGATGTTGTGACCTGAGAAACTTTTCAAGTACACGTCTTTCCGGCAAGCGACTGTAAGGAACTACGCAAGCGAAAGCTAGATCTGGATTGGTGCCAGTGTTCCAGCGACCGGAGTAAAATCTGGTGGCATCCTTGGCATTGAAAAAGAGGGCAAGACTATTAATACTTTCCCAGCCAGCCCAAGTACTCACCTTCCGAGCTGTTATCATTGTAAGCCCGATCAACGTGGCGACAGAAATCGCCGGCATAGAGACAGGGGTGATGAAACACTAGTAGATTTAAGGATCGCAGTCGCGTTGTTGGAGGTTTGTAGACCTTGACTATTTTATAAACATCAACATCCACGCACAACCAGTCAATCTCCGATGTTGCTCTATGGAAGATTAGTCTAAAAGCGTATACCTTATCGCTTGTGAACAAACGTAGCAAGGCCATGCTTCCTGCTTAAGGAAGACCCAACTAGTTGTAGCTTGGAAGTACTAGTTTCTCTGCATTAGTGCATTGGGTCTCCTGTAGTAGGATGACGAATGCCTCAAACTGTGGAGCAAGATAACGAAGAACGTTTATCTTGTTTGCAGTGGGGCTTTCGATGTTCCGCTGAACAATAGTGGGTTTTCAAAAGTTGTTGGCAAAGGTTTGTTTGTCTGTTTTTGGGTCTTCGGTTCAGTTTTAGTGTTTTTTGTTAAACATCATCTGCTTTTACTTTCTTCATTTATTAAGCTTTTTGTAAATATTTCATTTCTGATTATGAGTTTGGTAGATGCTATCTGTTTTTATTTATGAATTTCTTTAAGTGGGTTTTTGTTTTACGTTTTTTCAACTTTGATTGCGGGTTTTTTGATAAATGTCATGGCGTTTTGAAAGGATTAAAAGTACAGTCAAAACGAATTTTTTGACAAAAATATTGTACTCACAAGGGTTGATAAAGTTGTATCAACTGAAAATAAATTGCAATTATTGAGACTCTCACATAATAAAAGTTTATTGAAAATAAGACATTTGTTGTTCCAAAATATTGTACTTTTCATTTAAATAAAAAAGAAAAACTGAGGTTAAATTAAAACAAAACACCTAGCATTTGCAACAAATAACCAATTTATGGCCAAGCAAATTTTTAAACGAAACAAAAGAATTTGATTAGGCAATTAATTGAATGCTGTTGGGACATGGTGGATTATTAACATCTATACATACTTGTAACTTCGCTGCATCAAGGTTGGTTGAATATCAACGTTGGAATAATAACACCGACGTGTCTATCAGCGTATTGTTGAGAACATTCTCGGGTGTTTGAAAAACCGGTTGCATTACAGCAAACTAAATATGTTATGTTTACAAGGCAGTGAATTATGCTGTGTCTAAAATATTTGCTCTCAATTCCGCCAAAAATTATCAGCTTTTCTATATCTAAACCATGAGAGTTTTAATTCATACATATTGAATTTACAGATATCTTCCAGAAGTTATCGATAAAGCGCGGAGAATGGGAGTAGTTATTTTTGCAGTTGGTGTTGGGGATTATAACATCACAGAATTGCGACAAATTACAAGCTACCACCAAAACAGAATCACGGAAGTTGAAGATTTGTCACGTTTGGCAAGCGTCGCACACAAGGCTTTGCAAGAATTATCAAGAGGTTAGATACATAATCACTTATCAATTGAAAAAGGACTTGAACAGTATTTACAGTTTGTCGTTTTCTTTTTAGCATGCGATTGCAGTGATTTGGGAAGTGTATATGGCCGGTGCGATCCGTGTACCAGACAGTGCCTATGCAAAGCCAACGTGATTGGAAGAAGATGCGACAAATGTGCTCCGGAATATTATGGAATTGAAAATACGGGCGAATGCAGCAGATGTCAATGTGATCGATATGGAACTGTGCCAAATACCGCATGCGATCAGGTATCATATTTATGCGACAGACCAAAATCTATACTGTTTTTTTCTGTTTCTTGTTTTCGTTCAAAAAGAACAAACGGCAACTACCATTTGACTAAAGCAATTTTTTTCATTTTTCTATTACATAAAACTTTAATAGAAACAGAATAGTTTTTTATTTATATTACAAATACTTTTATTGTATCGTATAAGGCATCATTTTTTACTTGTTTTATTATGTAATGAAAGAGTTGCTTGCCAACTACGCTCTAATGACATTGGCCAAGATACAGCTTGTTTTACTAATAATGTGCGCTGCTAAACATTTATCAGATTTTAATCTTCGTTTGACTTTATGCTTTCTGTTAGATTTCAAAAAAGCTAAAAACTTCCTAGTTTTGGTAGGATATTTGGCTGCAATGGTCAATAGAGCCAGGTTCCTTAAAGTAATACACAACGTGATTACATTATTTGGTCTTGACTTCGTTTAAAAAGTTTTTAATTCCCAACTATTGAGAATCTTAAAAAAGCTGTTTTGCTGTGGCGATTAGTCCAAACAGCCTATTAGGATTTGAAAGATGATTAAGTTTTAGGACAAAACCAAATCCTAGGCTTACTAGCCTAAACCTAATTATTGAGTAAATTTATAGACATCTGGACAATGCGTGTGTAAAGAAGGCTTTAATGGCAGGACCTGCTCCAACTGTGAATCAGGATACAAAGCCATTCCTGGCGGATGTCAAAGTAAGATTTGCGAAAAATTTGAAGTGAATAAATATAGTAAATTATTTTTAAAAAATCCTACAAAAATTCTTCTTTATAAACAATTTTCTAGTTTATTATTGCTGTACTTCTGTTCTTCCCAAAACATTTTTGGCTAAAAATTTTTTAACTACTTTGTATATTTAAGTTGTATTTTATAAAAAAGCAATTTGTTTGGTTTTTGCTGAAGCAAAATGTATAAAAAAATTATATGTCTGTTCAAGAATCTTCTTGAAATTGACGTAAAAATAGCTAAAATAGCAACTAAATAAATGTAAAACTCATTTGATTTTATTTATTCAAATGATTGACAGCAAGCTCAATTTTTTCGGTTTTGATTCTATTTGTAACATTTACGAAATTCAATCTATTGCGTACAAGCAGCTGAATCTTGTGTTTTAACGGGCTGAAAGTTGGTTGGTAGCTTTCAACTGTACTGGAAGAAGGTTTAAAATTTAAATAATGCTCTCTATTTCACTTGAATAATCAGACTCAGTAGTTTTAAAAACTTTTGCAAATTTTAAAGAGTGTGAAAACCCCATCGATTTGATGGTCGCAATTGATGGGTCGGAATCGGTGGGACCGTCCAACTTCAACGAAATCAAAAACTGGCTAAAAAGATTTGCTGCTGCTATGAGAATTGATCTTGGCTATACTTTTATTGGTGTCGTAAGTTTTTTTTTTCGCTGAAACTAAATTTCAGGTTTATCAATTGCTCTTGTCTTTAACGTAAATAGCAAAATATTTTTTTACTGTACTAAAGAAACAATTTTTGCTTTTGACTATTTTAGATTTACAATATAGTCTGAAGCAGTGGTTCCCAACCGGGGGTCTGCCGAATGGCTGTAGGGGGTCCGCAAGCAGCTCGTGCCAATGTAAAAAAGACACTCTTGGCTGTGAAGGCACAAAGCACAATTTCATCGAAAATGTTAGCGCTGCCTTTCCGAAAATTGATCGGTAATTTCGAGTTGAAGACAAAAAAGTTATGCAACAAGCATTTTTGTTCTCAAAATATCTACAAATCAAATTAAATACTTTTTTTTCTTTGGTCTTCAACTCTAATTGCCGACTAGTTTCTGGAAGACTGCGGACAAAAAAAAGATCTTTCTTTGATTTGTAGATATATACGCGTATTTTGAGGATGAGAATACTTGTTGCATGACTTTTTTGTCTTCAACTCGAATGGCCGACAGATTTCCGGAAAAGCAGCGCTAAATTTTACGTTGAATTTAAAATAAAGACCAAAAAAAGGTTATTACATTAATGAACAAGTATTCAGCAAAATCATTAATCTGGGTAAATTGTGCAAAATAAAAGGTCCGTATCTTGTACAGTACAATCTTTGGAAAGGGGTCCGCGATTGAAAAAGAGTTGCGAGCCACTGGTCTATAGAAAACTCATATTTACAGGCAAAAGACTTAAAATTAAGTTGCACAAGTGCTAATGCTAGAAATTTAATTTTTCCGAGTTATTTTTGCAGTTGGATTAATAAAAATTTTTGATGTTTAATACAGAACTTTACCATTCAAGTTTCACTTCTATCGAAATTTTTAAATTTCAGGTTCATTATTCCCAATACTTAAGTTCTGAACCTCTAAATAACCAAAGTTGGATAAAAACCATTGTTGAGTTAGGTAGAGATCGAGATCTAGCCTCTTTCAATCGTTCAGTAAACAAGATGGAGGTATAATTATGTATACGTTAATAATGATTTTACTTCCTGGTTTAATAATTCTACATTTTTAATACGTGATTTTATTTAATTAAAAAAATACTTTTTCATACTTTTGTGGTCTATATGTTTAAAAAAAAAATTATGAGAAAAAGCCATGTAAATTTAAAAATTAAATCGTGTTTATTTAAATAATTTTCTTTTTTTTTTCTTAAATATTTTACCTGTATCTCATTTTTTTATGTATTTTTTCTTTTATCTTCACATACACTTACAAAAACAAATGTTCGCATTTATATAAAACTTCTAATTTTTTTGCAGTTTCATGCGGGGCAAACATTTACAGCTCACGCCTTGAAGAAAATTCTAGATTATGATTTTGTCGGTGGAAACAACCGATTTCCAGCCGCCAAAAGAGCAATTTTACTAGTTACTGATGGCAGCAGTACAGATGCCAGGTAAGCGTTAAGCAAGATGATAGGATGTCCCCTGCAAGATATTGAATAAATGTAATTATGCAATTGAATACATATTGACGGTGGTACAATCAGCAACAAAAATTTAGGGACACTTGCTAAAACAAGAAACATGTAGCTTTAAATGCTCATATCTCGATGAGAAATCGGTATTATTGTGCCATAATGCATAAATATGTTTTTGTGTTAATATATAACCTCTTTATAACACTGTTTTTTATTTCCTGCTCAGTAAATTGTTTGCAAGATCGCGTTTTAGTCAAAATCAGTTAAATTTATTGCTTGAAAAAATGGACAAAAAGCAGTCTCTCAGCACGGAAGAACGGAGTCAAATCGTAACTTTTAGAAATTTAAAGTTTTTTGTACGTCAAATCGCGAAAAAGATGAAGGTTAGCAAAACAGCTGTGCACAATTCAATCATGAAATACCAAAATGAGGGTGTCTTTATAGACAAAAAAGGTCTGGCCGACCAAGGGTTACCACCAGCAGAAAAGACCGCCTTATGCGTAAGGCGTTACTCACTCTTCAATGAGTACCTCCAAAACAATCCAGGCTAAGCTAATGGAAACTGGGACAGCAGTCAGAACAAACACAATTCAACGCAATTTGTCTCTGGAATTTGGCCTCAAATCATGCAAGCCAGCCCGAAAACCGCGTATGACACAGACAATGAAGAAACGTTTGGATTTCGCCAAGAGATATGCTAGAGGGACATAAAGATGTAAAAAAGTTACTTTTTTCGGACAAGTCTTCTGTACAGCAGTTTTCTGTTCAAAGATATAAGGTTTGGAGGCCTGTTGAAGCACGCTACGAGAAAAAGTACATAACCCCAACTATGAAACACCCGCCTAGCCAAGTGATTTGGAGAGCAATGTCTTTTATGGAGCCTGCTGGACTTCATTTTTGCCGCCGGGAACCACCATGAATGGTGAAAAATATGTGGACTTGTCAAATAGCAAGCTTGAGTCCCTTATAAGAACCCACAGCTGTGAGATTTTTATGCATAATAATGCTCCATGTCATCGACGGAAGGTTGTGAAGAATTTCTTGGAACAAAAAGGTATCCAAATGTTGGAGTGGCCAGGAAACAGTCTGGAGTTGAATCCGATAGAGAACTCATGGAGCCTAATGAAGAAAAAAAATTTAAAAAAGCATCCTTCAAGCCTTCATGCACTTTAAGCAGCATTTACAGAAGTTTGGCAAGAGAAATCTCTGCAAATTATAGCTGTAAATTGCTTGTCACCATTCCATGCAAGAAGTCATCAGAAACAGGGCTGTTTCCCAAAACATTAATTATAAACTCTGTTTCAATTCCGTACAAGTTTGTTACGTTTTCAGTTATGCTAAGTATCTAATAAATCATCAAAATTGTGTGAAAGTAGTGGTCGAAACAAAAGTTATGGCGGTTTGCACATACAATTACCGAAAAACGCAAAGTGTCCTTAAACTTTTGTCGCCAGCTGTAATAGAGAAGTCAATTGTAACAAGATAGTCATGGTCGTGATTAGTTTCGAAGAAACAAAAAAAAAACTTATGCTTATATCTATTTACAACTCACCAATATCATACAATCCAATCAGCTTGTAGTCAAAAATAACTGGATAACTGTAATTGATTTGTTGGTTTGGGTATATCAGAAAACAATTAATACTTTGTAGTTAATGAGAAAACATGTTTAGCTTTATTTATTAGCATATTATCGAGCTCGCTGGATTTTGCCAAATAAGCAAGTTTAAAGTTTTTGGCTTTATGACTATAAAATTAACACTTAATCAATAATATTGCAAACGCACATCCTGGTTATTTATCAAAAATTGCTGTTTTTCAGCTTCTTACCGCAGGTTCTTATTCAAGCTAAAGAAATGTCGGCAAACATTTTTGTCGTTGGAATTAATTCAAGCAACAGCTTGGACATGAAAGAGATAGAACAAATTGCGGATTATCAACAAGACAGAATCTTCATAAAAAAAAAATTCAATCAATTACAAAATGTTGTTGATGCGATACAAGGAAACATTTCTGCGGGTGATTTATGGGTTTAAATTTTTCTTTAAAAATGTTGTCATACTTATTTTTAAGTAAAGCGATTTGATTTTAAAAAACTTTTTGAAACAAAATGCTTCTTAAGCAATTTTATCATAAATTAATTACTTATTTTCATATTGCTTAATTATATTTTTTATAGAAAACTATGACCAATAACTCTAAAAAAGCGGCAAATTTTAGTTGTCATGTAAACGATGCAGGACTGAAAGATTTTTTGGTATTGGTTAAGTATGCAGTCTACCTAACCCTAACACCTAACCCTAACTGAAACCCTAACCTACTGAATCAAACAGTAGACCGCATAAGAATTGTAGACTGCATACTCAACCAGTACCGATTTTTTTTATCTATCACAACTTTAATCTTTCATTTAAATTCAGTTTATTCAAAGAACTTAGTGAGTCAATGGCAAGCATTTTTTTCATCTGTAGACAATTTTTTTCATCTGTAGACCCGATAATTATCTTTCTGACTCACAGGAAAATGCCATAGGCGTATGATGCTTTCCAGTTGGAAATTTTTATTTTGTTTTTTTAGTTTTTATTGAGAGATATAAGTTAAATTTAGAACTGCTGACTAAGATTGTCAAGAAGAGAAAAGTACCGCAAAGTGCCTTTTCCAAGGAAGCAATAGAATGACGAGAGTAGGTTTTGAACTGCAACCGTTTTACCGACCGCTTCAGTCGAACTGTCGTCATCAACCGCTTGGTCACGCTACGGACAATTTTTATGATCGTGACGTCGGATCTCAACTAAATTCAACCAATAAAATATCCAAATTTACTTAAAAAATATTTCGGTTAATGAAGTGATGTTCTTTATTTCATTCAACGCAAAATAAATTTGGAAAAACAAGTGTAAAAACCAGCAATGCTATTTCATACATTTTATTACGTAATTATAATTTACTTTTAAAGTTTGTGATTGCGATCCTGAGGGAAGTGCCCAGCCAATCTCGTGTGATTCTTGCACTGGAAAATGCGTTTGCAAGCCGTTCGTGGTCGGTCGCAGGTGCAACGAATGTGCCAGGAATCATTACGGATTCGGGAGGAGAGACGGATGCAAAGGCAAGTCGAATACAATGCCAAAGTAGGACAGAACACTCTGAAATGAATGATAAAAAGTTAGATGTGCTCAAAGTAGGCAATAGATTTTTTTGGTTTATAACATAATACGTTTTTATGGTTTAGAAAGCTTAGTCTCTCTCTTGATTAGCGTTCTTGCTTCATCGAGGAAAGTCTCTGTTCAATCACAGGGAAACAAATTTGAGACGGTGTTATCAAACGACTCGTAATCGTTGTGATCCATAAATGACTGTGTTACCCAGACACAATGTTGCCGAGATTGGCACCGCCAATTCACGACATAGCAATTCAGTAAAATAAAGAGTTTAGTAAATTCCAAATCAAAGTCATGTTGCTTTGATTTCATCCTCAATTTATGATTATTCTAAAATATTTTAAATTTACTCGCTTAGTCTAAAGTGCTGAGTTATCGAAATGTTCAAATTATCATGACAGCATTTTTTCCACAGAATGTGATTGCGATCCGAAAGGAGTCCTTCCAGGATCGATCTGTGATCCGGTGAAAATAATATTATTTTTACTTTTATGAAAAAGTTTGTTTATAAACATTTTTTATGCCATTATAAACAAAAATCGAACTGACGTATTTTAAAAAGATCAAACAAAGAAAATTGTGTAAAATCTTACGTAATGATACTTGTTTTCTTTTTGTCTTGATCATATCAACCTTCAAAGATATATGAAGTGTAAACGAATCGTTATTAAAAGTTTCCAAAGTATGATTCACGCTGTTTGTCCGCATAAAAGTAAGAGAGATGAATTGGTGTGAAACAAGCGGGATGTAAATTTTCCTAAATCATTGCCACAATTTTGCTAATTAAAGTTGTTTTTGCAATTAAACCTTCTCGAATGTTCAAAATTCTAATATACAAAATTAATTACTGTATCATTTTCCTCCTCGGACTAGAACTGTGAAGTATCAACCAATAATGAATGAACGAGAGAAAATTTTAAAAGAACATACCAGTCGTTCTGAACCATTAGTAAAAATAACCAACCAGAAAATTAATAAACAACTATTTTAAAACAAGTTATTTTTTAGCTGACTGGAAGCTGCGTTTGCAAAGAAGGATACGATGGCAGAAAATGTTCAAATTGTACTCTTGGCTACATTCCGATGCTTGGCGTGTGTCGAAGTAAGCACTTAAATATTGACAGCTCGTTAAGATTATTTTTCAAATCACTGCAAAGCTGCAACGAGAACATTTTAATTTTAGCAAAGCATTGATAATAATTCAAAAGTCGTTTCAATAGGCAGTAATTTTGTATTTTTTGCTAGATAAGTGAATTTTAACCTTTTAGACAACATTTTTTCTTTCTCATTTTGAAACTTTTAATTTCTTCCTGTATATCACAAACAGTTAAGTATATCGTTTAAAGGATAAATGTGATTAAGATTACTAATTTTTTTCAAAGTTCAATTCAATCAAATGTGCTTGATTCTTGGAATCATAAAATCTGTTGGAAAAAAAATTCTCTCGGATTTGTTAAAACTGGGCAAGATAATTTTGAAATTCAATAAGCCTATCGTATTTGATGACCAATTTTGTAACCCATAAGATAGTTGAATCACTTTTTAATGACATCAACCACTTAGTTAAGAATCTAAGAAGTGTTTATTTCTCTGTAAATATTTAGTTTTTATCATTTGAATTTTGTTGTAACTTATTTAATTCTACAACATTACCACTAATCCACAAAAACCTTTTCAAATCATGCAGCTTATTCCCCCTACAATACATTATTTATTTAGAATTTAATTTTTGACGTTAAAGAACCACCTGGTGAAAACCAATCTTTCCACCATCAAAAATAAATTAATGCTGCACAATTATATTTGTTAACAACAATAAAAATTTAAGTTTTTTTTTTCCGGCAAACAACTATATCCTGCATAGCTATGCAAAGCAATGAGCCCTTTTTAGCGAATTTTTAAAAATAAGCAAACTATATTACAATGCGCTAAATATGCCTGCTTATCTTTATACATATATCCATATATGTATTTAAATTAAAAACACTACAACAAAAAGGTTAAAACCACGACAGTCTGTCCGTCTTATAGAATCGTTAGGTGGTTACTTATTCAAATAGAATAATTTTGAGTTAAGTTATTTATTCAAACATCAATGAAACAGACTGTCGTGGTTTTAACCTTTTTGTTGTAGTGTTTTTAATTTAAATAAACTGCTCAAACAAACTGTTTTTTGTTTGTTATCTTTTGTAATTACAGCATCGTCTTGTTACGACCAAACAATCTAAAAAGATGCTATGTATTAGGGAGTTTCATAATTTCATCATTATTGAAATTTAAAATGCCTGGGGTCTCAAGTGGTGGGATTTTGGGTAACAACTTGACTTCCAAAATTTTTGCTCATTATGACGTCATAAAGATATAACGCGCGACGTTTGAAATTCCAACTTTAACGTTTTTAGCGTATTTCGCATATCTCAAAAATAACTTGTCGTAAAGCGATGAAATTGGTATCAAAATGTTCGAAAGGATCGATTTTCCATGATAGCTCTATATGCAACAAAAAAAGTTATTTAGAAAAAAACAGGTGTTTCTCAAATTTTCGATTATATTGTTCAGACTGTTTGAGTTATCCGAAAATTTTTCTATTTTTCATTTTCTTAAAATATCTGATGCAACAATATTTATTGTTATTTTCATCTAAAGCTTAGTTTTGACCCACAACTTCCCCCGCAGGATTATTTGAGACCACGGAAAAGTTTTAATGCAATGTTTCCCAGACCTAATATTTGTAGATCTATGCACCATCTACGAACCAATATCTTTCCCTAAAATCTTAATTCAGGGATGGCCAACCCGCGGATCTTTGCCTGGTTATATGCGGATTTTACGTTCACATTTTGTTTGTGTTTTTTAGTGTATATTAGCATTAGTTTATTTGACTAAATAATTTGCGTCGAGACCGTCCTCAAAATTACAGGAAAAATCCAAGCAAACGAAAATATGACGTTGAACACAGGATGTTTTTAACAGAATGGGAGAGTTTTGCTTTTTTTGTTGTTGAACGTAATGGCAGAATATTCTGCTTTATATGGCAAGCATCATCAGCGCATTTCAAAACTTCTAATCTTGAGCGCCTTTTCAAGTCACTCCATGCTGACAACAACTGGAAATTTCAAAAGAGAATGGACATCGCTAGCAAAAGTTGATCATTTTAAAAAGTCATGCAAAAAACAAAGTTTTTTAATTTTTTCCCAAAAAACCCAATTGCAAATTATTTTATTTTTGTTTGTTAATTTGATTGAATTCAGAGTTTATCTGTAAGAACATTGCACACAATGTTCATTGTTCAATGTAAATTAATCTGTTGTGTTTGACATTTATTATAAATCTGGCGAAACAAAGGTATGTGTGAATGTTGTTCATCTGTATGGCTCATGTGTCCACCATATATAGTAAATAATGTGGCTCTTTGCGGTAAGACAGTACGAAAAGTGGCTCTTGGTCCTTGACTGGTTGGCCATACCTGTTCCTATGCAATTAATCACTACTTTTACTAAAAAACTAAAAACTGACTGACACAAACTGCAACTTTTGAAAAAGCTCCCGGTTTTTGGTATTTGAAGAAAGGGTTTTATAATGAGAACGTTATCGCTTTGGCGGAGAAAAGTGGTCTCCACATTGTGAATAAACAAAAAGTGGGGACTAAGCTCAAAGGTCTGATCGGGACTTGCAATTTAGCAAAAAATCAGTATTGAGACAATAAGGCAGTGAAATTGTGGAAGAGTAAAGTGTCTGTTAATTTAGTATGGATCAAGATCATCAGAAATTGAGACTTTTTTTAGAGATCACTACTTTGAAGGGACGAATGACATTTCATAATGACCCATAATTATTAACAATTACTAATGTCAGCTGACGTGCGGCCCGCGAATCATTCAAATCGCCAATGCGGCCCGAGGTTGAAAATTATTGCACATCCCTGGTCTAAACTAAGCTTTGGATGAAAATAACAATAGATATTATTGCATTAGATATTCTACGAGAATAAAAACCAAAAAATTTTTAAATAACTCGAACAGTCTGTTGCAATATAATCGAAAATTTGAAAAACACCTGTTTTTCTAAATTACTTTGTTCTGTTGTAGATAAGCTATTCGCAGGAAGTCGACCCTTTCGCACATTTTGATACCGATTTCATCGTCTTACGACCAGTAATTTTTGAAAATGTTGATACACTGAAAACGTTAGAATTGAAACTTCAACCCTCGCGTGCCATCTCTATGACGTCATAATGATCGAAATTTTTGAGAGTCGAGTCTTTACCCAAAAACTCACCATGTAAAGCCCCAAGCATTTTAAATTTCAAAAAGAATGAAAATATGAAACACCTTAGTATAATTACGAGTATATGTATTTTTTAATGAAAACGTAGCATTTGCTAGTGAATAGGTAGGTCGCAAAACACTTGATGCAGATTTTTTTCAACACATCTCTCAATATGTTTTACAGAATGTAATTGCAATCCCAACGGAATTGTTCCAGGCACTACTTGCAATTCGGTAAATTAATACTTTAATTAACTTCTTTCATTGCATTTCTGTTTCAGTTTAACGTAAAAACGCTTTTTAGATGTTGATTAAAAGAACAATTTTGTTGACAAGTAGAATGAAGTATTCTAGTCCCTAATTGACTAATTTTAGCTTGCTACCAACAACTGTATGTCAAATTTCGCTTTTAAACAAAAGCTAATCTTACTACTGTATTTCTGTATGAATCTTTTTAGTAGGGTTACTCAGAAAGTTTCTTACCATTTTTTTAGAAATTCAATTTAAGATACACTTAAAAAATACCATAGGCTAAGTAAGCAAAAGTTTAAACATAATTGCGATGCTTAGTAAGTTAGTTTAAAGATTTGTGTCTCGATTATAAAGTAAATTAAAGCAAGCGTTTGCATTATTTATATTTTATTGCTATAAAACCTTTATTTTTGCCTTCAGAGAACACTTACTTGTGAATGCAAAACTGGATATGTTGGACCCGACTGCTTTGCGTGTGATGGAGGATTTTATTACGATCCCAACGGATGTCGAAGTAAGAAAAACTATCATCGAAGGATTGGAAGGAATAAAATTGGGGGAGCCGTGTCAACTTTTCAAATCAAATGAGAGAAACAAAAAATTGTGCACTAAAGTTAACTATTTTTATTAGGGCACAAGCTTTCATGGGCTACTGCTCACTTCATCAGGTGCAATGGAATAAAAATGCAATCAAAACAAAATTTACACAACGGCATTAAACGTAATGAAGAGACATATGTAACGTAATGAAATATAAAAATATCAGATGGAAAAGACTAAGTTTGAGAGAATATGGCAATACGGTAAATTACAGCAATTCAAACAAAAAACAAATGCGAGAAAATGGCATGCAAGTATAGAACGATGCGAAATGGAGAAAAAGTGAAAAACATAAATGACCCTCACGTTTGCAAAAATAAATATTACACGTAGCTAAACATATCATACGTCACATATGTCTCTTTAGTACTTTAACGCTGTTGTGTAAATTTTGTTTTGATTGCATTTTTATTCCATTGCACCTGATGAAGTGAGCAGTAGCCCACGAAAGCTTGTGCCCTAATAAAAAATAATCACTTTAATGCACAATTTTTTATTCTCGCATAAGAAAAACTAGAAATTGTTTTAAAGTAGATCAGTCATTACTACACAACCTCAAAAAATCTTTTTGTTGAGTGACACTTGTTATCGTTAAATATTTATGCTTTTAAAAAATCTGTATTATTATAAAAACAAAAACGCTTAGTCGCTATTTAGAATTTGAACTTTTTATCAACTTGAAATAGGTGCTGCCATATGCTTTTTCTGTGTTTTAATAATTCATAAATTTATGGTCATGCAAATTTTGCTTAGATTTTTTAGGATAATTTTAGATTTCTCTAATGTAAATTTTACTTAGATTTTTTTAGGATAATTACTAATCTTAAAAATTCTTCTTCGTTTAGAAAAAATGTTAAAATTTTTAAAAGTTGAAAAAAAAATTAAGGAATAGTGCTAAGGACTTTTTAGGAATAAAAAAATTTCATGTTCGTCATAGGAAATTCTGTCAATTAAATATTCTCAAAAGTTAAAAAACTTGGTGAAACAATTTGGTTCTTGTATTAAATTGTTTTTATTTTACTTGAAAATGGTTTTTAATTCACAGAATGCCGTTGTAATCCCAATGGAGTTATCCCAAATACAGCTTGTGACCAGGTAAAACTAATTAAAACCTTTTTTTTCTAGATGACTATTGTTATACTTTGAAAAAAATAAATGTAAAATAAAATTATTGAACAAAGATAAAATTTACTTTTATCTTTAAAAATTAGAGCAAATAGAGTTTTTATAATTATCCAATCAATTACAAAGATGCTTTATCTCAAAAAGTTAAAAATGAAATCTTTAATCTAGCTTGTTTTCAGGAAACTGGAGAATGCACCTGCAAAAAAGAGTATATCGGTCGATATTGTGGTACATGTGACAACGGGTATTTTTCCATTTTGGGGAGATGTCAAAGTACGAAAGAAAAAATTATTTTCTCCCCGACAATTGTTGTGATTTTAAATATAATAATCTTTAAAAGTTTGCTAAAACGATGTTGATAATTAAGCCATCAATTTAGAACTGCGACTGAGATGTTGTAAACATTGCTGGGTAAAACTTTATTTAAAAACCACTATGTACAGCAGGTCAGTGATGAATTTAATAAAGATTATATTCATACCAAAGTATCCTCAGTCACAGTTATTAATAAGTATTTTATACCATGATCTACGAGGTATGTTGTTTTAAATTTTACCATAGGGATCCTGACCCTTAGTGTAATAGTTTTGATTTAAAACCTGCATTGACTTAGAAATAAAAAGCAAAAGTTTATTGCAGTTTTTCTTGTTATAATCACCTAGCAAGTGTGTTCTTTTTAAAATTCTACAGTATTTGTTACATTTTTTGGCTTTTTTATTATTAATTTTTTTTTATTTTTAAAAGCAATATATCTATTAAAGTTAAATATAGATAACAGAGTAATGATGCTTTTCCAGTATTCTTAACTCCACTGGGTTAGTTAAAAAAGGCAGGAGGTCGAACCGAACCCAAACCGGATCCGAAACCCTTATAGACCATGGTTATTTCTTGAACCTTTTTAATCAGGCTGAATCTTTAAAAGCAAAATTTGGTGAACCTAAATCGGAACTAAACCCATAAAAATAAAAATGGCTAAATCTCAACAGGAACAATATTTTTAACGGTTTGACCATCTGAAAAAAAGGAAAAAAAGTTTTCCGTTATGAAAAAGACGTTGAAAGCAACTTTGAAATTAAACCAAGAGTCTGCAAATCTAAACTTTTTTATTTATTTGTTACGGTATATTTTCCAGAATGTCGGTGCAATGAAAATGGAGTTGAACCATATTCGGTTTGCAATCGGGTAAATATATCGAAGCATTGGTTGTAATTTCTTTTACAAGAGTTTTAAAAGAAATAAAATGATAAAAACTTGCATTAGAATGAAATATAATTGTGTTTTATAATTATAATTTTAAAATTTTCAACTACTAGCTTTCTGACTTTGTCATCAAGCATAAAAAAAAAAACTAAAAAATTAAATTTAACACTTAAAAATAAAATGTTTAACCAGGCGACTGGAGAATGTAATTGCAAAGTAGGATTCATCGGTCGAGAATGTTCGGAATGTGACGAGGGATTCTTCTCTATCCCAGGCGGATGCAAAAGTATAATTATAAGCTGAAGATTTGTTTTACAGTAGTAATTAACCATTTCTACATAAAAAAAAAAGTTATTTTATAATCTGATTTTTTTTAAATACTTAAAAGTAAGTCTTATATATGTTGTGATAATTTTCAAATTGATTTGAGAAAGTAATTTTCAAAACTAGTTTCTAAATACAAATATTAGCCTCTGTTTCAAAAACGTTTATTTAAAAATTTTTTGCACGTTATTAATTGTACCCGTGACAAAGTTATTGAAAACTTTAAATGGGACAATTATTCGGTTTTTATATAAGCTTTATATGACCCAAAATAAAATAAACAATTAATCAAATAAAAAAGCAAAAAAGAAATTTGATTTAAATAACAATACGCCCTGTAGTAGATCAAACATTGAACTCGCGTCCTTCTACTCAAAAGACAAAGTGCTATTACACAGGGCTTTGGTCACCTTGTGTCAAACATAAACAAAGACCCCAAATTACAGCAGATACTTTAGTTTGAAACTAAGCAATATCCTTTAAAATTTGAAATACTGATTAGTCGCTAAATTTTGTTCAATATAAGCGTTTTCTGGCTCTAATTTTTAACTTTTAAAATAATTACAGGGTTATGAGTCTGGGTTGTTTCAAGCAATTATAACTTTTGGGTTAATAACTATTTTTTTGCTTAGTAAAAAATTCTTCAGTTTAAATATATTCATGTAAAATTTTAAACTTTTTTTCCAGTTAAAAAAATATAGAGTCTAAACTCAAAATTCATTAATTAAAGAAGTTTTTTTGTTTAAAATTTATGGTTTGATAGATAGGGTTCACAATAGCTTATATTTTTTTCCTATTAAAATTCTTTTTCCCAACATTTCTAAGCACAGTATTGTTGTTCAGGATGTTGGTGCAATCCTGCCGGAACTCTGCTCAGATCAACGTGCAACTCCGTAAATACAAATTATATTCTTTGGTATTTAAAAAAAAAAAATCTTATGAGCTTTTAATGCAAAGCCACGAAAAATAAATATTCAATGCGTAAAATTGGAATATAGCTTTTAATGTTACACAGTAAATAGTTTATTTCTATTCACTGCATTCTTTCCCGAGGTATCGTGATCTAACGGTTAATCGAAACTACTTAATGGAGTCATTTGGGATCATAGCTTCTTACAACTGTGCTCTGATTGTAATAAGATTAATTTCAAATAACAAAAAACAGTTTATTAATAAAAACTTGCAGAATTAAATCAAACGTTGTTTGTTAAACTTTCGTTTCCATAAACTATCGTAATACCACCTGGTATACAATCGCATATATCAGTCGCTTTAAATGTAGTCTAAATTAGACTAATTTATAAAAAAAAAAACAACCACATTAATGCCGATAACCAAAGATAATTAAATCATTTAATTTTTAACAAATTTTTTTCTTTGCCTAAATTTTGAGAGAATAGAGAAATTTACCAATTTTCTTATCAGAAGCAATAATCTGTCGTTAATGTACTAAAATTTTCAAACAATGGAGCTCCTATTGTTTTTAATAAAAATTGAAAAAAAAAATGCACTTAATAATCACTTGATCTGAATGTAACAGAATAAATATTCCGTTACATCTGACGAATTGAGCAGCAGCTCATGAAAACTTGTGTGATTAAAAACTAAGTCAACTTAAGCGCTTTTTTTCGTTCACTCTTAATCAAATTCAATAATCGTCATAGTTTTTCCCTTTTTAGGCATTTGATGATTTTTAAATAAGTCATGCTGTTTTGAAAAAATTGTTCCAGTGTTATTACATGTATATTGCTTTTAAGAACCACTTCAAATTCTGGAAACTTTTTTAAAGCACTCAATCCATATAAAAAAACAAACTTGTATTAGATTTTTCTACAAAAAACATTCATTTTCACCGTGTAACAATTTTTGATTGTCGGTCAATTTTATTTTATATATAAAATCTTAAATATAAACACAGTAATCAAATTCTGAACTGCTTTACTTGATTTAAAAGCAGTTTCTGTTATTAGATTAGGGAAGAACTTAATTTCCAACAATTTGATACAATTAAACGTTTATATAAAAATAAAAAAAGTTTTTCATGTTAAAGTACATTACGCAATGTATGCATTAACTTATTAATATCTTTGATTGTACAAATTTTTTTAATCCTTCAAGACATCAATGTAAAATTTGAGAGGGAGTATCTTTGTAAATTCCACGTAACTTTTGAATTTTTTCCATATTGAATTTTGCCCATTCTACGTAACTTTTTGATTTTTCCCATACATGTACCGAAAAGAAAACGTTTGTTTGATGACGGTAAATAACAACTCAGTGGTGACAGCATCTTTTCCAAAATGGACAGCAACTTGTGGTAATAAAATAATAAATTCTTGGCCTCATTTCTGTCCTGCACTAGATTCAGGTGAGTATTTTCAATTGAACAAAGAATAAGAATCAGTATAAAGGTGCGATTAAGAAATTTTGATTGTTTAATTTGACTTGACTCGGAATCAAACCCAAATACATTGCTTTTTAGTCAGTCGATCTTTTCACTGTAAAGTTATTTCTTAGATGATTAATTACCTTCTGTTTCATAGATAACTGGAGAATGTCGTTGCAAGGAAGGTTTCACCGGTCCAACTTGTCATAGATGTGCAGATGGATATTTTGTTATTGTTGGCGGATGTCAAAGTATGAATTTAAATCGGTTACTAAAAGAAGTATAAAAGTTGTTTATAATTGATGATTTTTCCAATTTCAAAACTCATGCAGGCCACACGCAGAAACCGCTAAAAATTGATGTACTACTTCTGTCATCAAATTGTAATTCGAAAAAATAGATTTCAAAAATGCTAAAGTTCACGTTTTTTTAAACAATTTTTTTAGGATGTTGGTGCAACCCAGCTGGTGTCGAACCTGGAACTACATGTGACCAGGTAAAAATCTGTCAAAATTTTTTATTATCGCTTCTATGTAAATATGTTTTTTCCAATCTTACAGTTATATCTTTGTAAACGGTCTAAATTTATGTAAAATATAAAAAAATTATTCAATAAAACACCAACAACAGTCTAAACTTGCCATTTCGACTACTCTACATAAAATATTCAATCAGAAAATTTTTTTATTTAATTTTTATTACATTTTTATTTAATAAATTTTATTCAATGTATACATATCACCCGATTTGATTATATATTTTTTAAAAAACTTTTATAGTATATCTGATAACAAATATATATTAGCTTACACTTAATGTTGAAATGTGTTTCAAAATTACAAGAGAACTATATACAAAATAAATATTGTTAATCCACAATTTTGAAATAGGAGAACGCATGAAAATTTTTATTATATCTCTGTATTTATCCTCCTGACTCACAGAACAGCGACGGAGGCGCTAATACATAGAGCAACTGCAAGCAATTACCCCAACCTGCTTCCGGAGATGCCAAGATATTGCTGTCTGCTTGTAATTTTTTATTTTGGTTTTTTAGTTCTATAGAGATATGACTGAAATTTAGAACTGCTTGCTTAGACCATTAAGCAGAGGAAAGTGTCGTAAAGTGTCTTTTCTGAGGACACAACGGAATGGCGCTGAGGTTTTGAACCGATACCATGTTGATCACAATCACAGCGCTCTTAACCACTCGACCACGTTGCCTAATATAAAGTAATATGACATTTCAATGAAACACTTCCTATTGTAACAGCCTACTATAGGTGTGTTGTTGATCTGCAGTGTTACTGGCTTATATTGGTGTTGGGCAAACTACGGCCCGCCAAGTATTCAATGTTATGTGTAGAAAATGCAACTACATTTTTACTTTCTTTGGTCTTTAGCTCCCAGAGTGGTGTCACAAATCAAAGTGAAGACCTTTTTTTGTCTTCGCGTAAATTTGAGGCTCAACTTCACGATATTAGGCTACTAACTGTGCGGCCCTCGAACAAAATCAACTTCAGAGTGCAGCGCTCGACCTAAAAAGTTTGCCCACCCCTGGCTTATGTGGATTTTTAAATTTCAATATTGTTTGCTTGAGTCGTTTTGGTTTGGCAACCATACTTTTTTCTAATCTGGTGCTCGTTGAAAAAGTATTGCAATGCATCAAACAATATTAATAACTAAACTTTTTAACGATTTGAAGATGATAATCTAATAAAAATCTGTGCCAAATTGTCTTTTTGATAATCATGCTTGCATTAGGATAAACGAACATTTTTTTGTTGATAGGAAACAAGGCAATGTCATTGTAAACAAGGTTTTAGTGGTCAAAGATGTAAGAAGTGCGCGGAAGAATATTACGCGATTCTTGGAGGATGTAAAAGTAATAAGATTTTATCATTGTATAGTACAATGACACTTAAATTCTATCAAATATTGTTTGTGTTTTAATCTAATCACACAAAAAATTGTTCGCAATGTTTTCAATGCAATAATGTTTTATTGTTACAAAGCGCAATCTAGTTGCTGCATGTATGATGAGTTTGATTTGGAGCACGAGCAACTTAGTTAAATCCCTTGGTTTTTTGGCATTATTTTCAGTTCATTTTATGTTGTGTTTGGAACAAGCTCGTTGTTGTTTTTGTTTGTTTATCTAATTTTTCTTTGCTAAGTATTTGTCATATATTTGTTATTTTGAGTCATTTTATTCGAGATTTTTAACTAAATAAAAACAACAGGTTTGATTTTTCTTTTGCAGGCTTTACAGCAATTAATTTAAAGTTTATCCAAATAAAATAAGATTTTTTTTTGTAATGTTTATTTCGTAAATGGCCTTGCGATTTTTGGTTTTTGAACAAATACTCTAAAATTGTTTGTAAGTAAATGTGCATTAAACTTGTTTGGTGTTTATAAAATTAAGTTAAATTAGATTGACAACACACATCAGCATATCCATAATTTCCTAAACTCTGGTCGAACTAAACTGATCATTGTGGAATAGCTTAATGGAAATATCTGATTATAAATCTAACTATCATTAAGCTACTCATATTTTGATTAGTTGTAAAATTATTAACTTTTAAACAACACCGTAAAAAATTTGGATTTGTAAATATTTGTATCTTTGTAAATTTGCACAATTTCACGATTTTACTTTCATTCTTGACTGTTGACTGCTTAGATTGAGCTAATTTATTATTTGTCAAATGTTACATTTCCAAAACAGTAGTTTGTTTTTTGGATAGTAGTCTTGAATTATTCCGAGCTCAAAAAAATCTATAAAGAAAAGCAGTAACTAAGATATGTTATGTGAATAAAACGGAAGCTTTTGAACGCTTTGTTTGGAGATCTAAAATTGTTTCTGGAGATTCTGTTATCTTTACTAATAAACTTCACAAAAAATTTTAAAGATTTTCAAAATTAGACTTTGTTACTAAACACAACGTTAAGCTGTACTTTCAGTCGTAAAAAGCAAAATATGCTTAAAGTTTGTTTTTTTTTAGAATGTGCATGCAATTCGGGCGGAACTATTCCTGGAAGAACTTGCGATGAGGTAAGATCAAATAATCTACAGTATAATAACTCATGTTTCAATTATTAAATTTTTAATTAACTTTGTTTACAAAACATGCAGAAGACTTGAAAGAGGGAAAATGATTGCAATAGAGAAATTCTTTTGATAAACTGCTGTGCATTAATTTTTCAAGTCTTTTAGAACGGAAAATGTCCGTGCAAGGAAGGTTACGGAGGACAAGAATGTTCAAATTGTGATGTTGGCTACGTTCAAGTTTTCGGAAGCCGTTTTGAATGTCGAGGTTAGTTGAAATCGTTTCAAGTTATATATACAGTACGTTCAAAAATCAACTTTATAAAATCATTATCTTCAATGATTTGCAAAACAATAGTGATGGCTTTGAGTCAAAAAACATCAAATAGTTAGAACTTTCGCACACTGATTCCGGATATACCAAGGTATTGCTCTCCAGTTTATTTATTTTTTTCTATTTTCAACAAGAAAATTTTGCCTTGCATTTTAAATTGCTTATTAATTTAGCTAAGCGGAGAAAATTATTGTAAGTGCCTCTCTCAAGATAACAGCATGTACTTAGATTAAGTTGATCAGGTTTGTCTAGGCAAAGCAGTCTGTTGGGACAATCTTAACAAAATATCATTTAAAAAAAGCGAAAAGCTTGTTTGCTATTAATTATTATAAGCCTAATTAAAAACTAGCATAAAATACTTTTTTACCTACTTTTTTTTCTATAGAATGCCCTCAAAAAATTGATGTTATTCTTTTACTTGATTCCTCTGGATCAGTTAAAGACTATGGGTTTAATTTAATCAAGGATTGGGTGAAAGGTTTAGCAAGTGACTTACATTTGGATCGTGGTCACATTCGAGTCGGCGTGGTGAGTCTTTGCTTTTTTTTTATAAATAACTCAAATTTTGTCGAGCAACATAAAATAAACATTCTTAATGGCCAGTAAATCTGCATTTCAAAAGTATAATTACAGTACATACTATTATAACATTTTTTATGTAATGCTGTTACCTTTTGTGAAAATGTGTCTTGGGTGCTCTAAACATGATATAACATCAGAAATGAACAAAAAAATACACTGTAGTTGACTGAGTTTTTTAAATTACTCTTACTTTCGTAAACTATCGCTCACTTCGTTAGGTGCGATAGAATAAATTTTATTTAATTCACAAAAGCTTTAACGTTATTAAAAAAAAACAAAAAAACACAGTCAACTTTAATTTATTTTTTCGTTTATTTCTGATTAATTTTAATTGTTGATACGTGTTTTCTATCTTTAATCTTTTAATGATATATGTAAAACCTCATAAAATTGCAAAAGTGAAAAACACAATAACTTGAAAAGTTGATTAGCGGTACAAAACTTTAAAATGGCTTTGAAAAGCGTGTTCATTCCTCGAAGACTTTTCATCTGACACTCATCGGGAGGAATCGTTAGAATGAACTGAGAGCAATTCAATCGTGGTTACATAGGCAAAGAAAATGAGTCTGATCGGTTAAAAAAGGCAGCCAATCAGGAATAGAAAAGAAAAGAAAAGGAAAGATCTTTCCCTTTCTTTTCTTTTGAAGACCTTTCTTTCTTTTTTTTTGAAGACTTTTGAAGACTTTTTCCTAAAGGAAAGGCCTTTTTTTTTCTTTTCTATTCCTGATTGGCTGCCTTTTTTAACCAATTAGACTCATTTTCTTTGCTTATACAGTATAAGCACGATCGGATTGCTCTCAGTTCATTCTGACAATTCCTCTCGATAAGTGTCAGATGAAAAGTCTTCGAGGAATGAACACGCTTTTCAAAGCTATTTTAAACACAATAACCAATAGGCCTAATTATTATTATTATTTGGTGTTTACATAATCACAATTTTTGATAGATAGCAATATTTTTAACAATAATGTTGTAGTACTCCAGCAGCACAAGTAAATTCATAAAAACAATTTAATTTTTAATCTCTTTCGGATTTTCAAATTTAAGATTTAAGCTTAAAAAATTGTAATAACACAATGCAAACAACAAAGAAAAAGAATTATGGTATATCCATAAATGATTTTCATATTGTGATGATTAATCAAAGAAAATCAATGTTGTAAAGCAATTTTTCAGTTTCGTAAAACTGAAAGAAATGTACAAGTTTTAATAAATAAAAAGTAAATTTGAATTAAAAAATATTACAATCAATAAAAATAGAATAAAAAACGCATAATAGAAAAGAGACAGGAATCTGGTGTAAACCCTTGCAAGCCGTTTCTAAGCATGCAATCGTATTGATTTTACGAACTATTGTGCGAAGTTTTATCTTATTGTATCGTGTGTTTGGTGTTGGAATTACAACAACTATCGATATTTCCCCAACCCTAGTTTTTATATTTTTCATTTTCACTGTTCTTCCTATGATACCCCTAAAACACTTGCTGGCTGATTGTAAAATTAAAATCATCATCGTCTTTATTGATAAGCTTATCGGCCGCCGTGTTACATAAAAATTGCCTCATCACACGACCCGATATCGCTTGAGTTTTTTTACGAAAGAAATAAATGTCGCAAACGAAAATAAGATTTAATTTACTAGTTGTATTTTGTAAACTGAATGGTGACAGATTCAGTAAAGCAGACAGAAACTGAGAGATATAGGGCAGACTGGAGAACGAAACTCTAACCTGGTCAATCATAAGTCATTGGCAATTATTTAATTTTTATATAGTTCTGTATCAAAGTTGTGAGTCTTTTTAATGAGAAATTCTAACCGAAACTCTATGCTAAATGGTATTTTTAAATGGAATTTAATTTTTAACTCGTTTGCCAACGAACTTACCATAAACCATTTGTAAAATGTTGCCCATTTAAATCAGAACTAAACTTTTTAATCCCACCATTGGGATCAAACGTTTGGTTTAATGAAGAGTTCCATAAATTTGAGTTTTTTGACAAAAAGGTTCATTTGAGTGGTCGAAGTTTTAAAATAAACTTTAAGCTTAATATTTGGGTCATCGGATAAAAAGTTGAGAAGCTTTGGATTAGATATATTGGGCGCTTTATACATGTTCTAGAACAGGGGTGGGGAACCTTTTTGCACTCGCAGGCCACTTTCAAAAATTAAAAGTTGGTAAAGGCCGCTCAAAAGTTTTGTTTCACCCCAAAAAGATAGTGATCTCTAAAAAGCCATCTCTTTTCTTCCCAAAATCATAGTGTTTTTTTAAAAAAAAAAGATCGTCAGTTCGGATCATGCAAAGGGCGCACTTTTTGGCTTCAAAGGCCACATGTGGCCTTTAGGTCGCAGGTTCCCCACCCCTGTTCTAGAATGATCCATTCTATCTTTCAGAAAAGATTTGAGGTAAAGAGAAACGAAATGATTTAAAAATTGAGAAAAAAAGGCGATATTTTTTGAAATCACTTTTTTACACCCAGAGACATTGTTTTGGCAAAATCTAAAACTGCTTTTCAAGTCCTGATTAGTAACATATTGTCTTAAAATATATTAATTTTATTTTTTGATTTTAAGTTTAGTTTTGCTGTAAATCAGGAAATAAGACTGTAAACGAATTTTGCTATAACATTGGTAGAATTTCAATTCAAATCGTTTTGTGACGTAGGTAAAGTACTCTAGCTACAACGCAAGTCTTCCTCTTAACCAGCAACAATACATTCGCACAGAAGTTGAATTGGGAGAGTTTCAAGATTTACAGCAGTTTGATGAGAAAATTAACGAAATGAAGGTAAAACTACATTTGACTTAGTTTTAGCCTAAAAACTGAGTGATGACAATAATTTTTAAACTTTTGATTTTTTTATACGTAGTTTGCTCTGATGAATGAATAATTGAATATGTTTTGATGAAATAGCTTATAATAACGGATTATGAGAAACAATTGACCCTTTTGCATACAAATTTTTTTATAAAACTTCTATTTTAAAAGTTTTTAGAAATCTTTAATTTTTGTTTAGCGGTATATTACTATGGTATATTATAAGAAGTATTTTTGTAACCATTTGTATCTACGACAAAAACATCTTTGGTTTAAAGTGCCTAAAAAAAACAACTTCATATTATTGTTGGCCAAACCGTATGTTGTTTATTGACAAATAAAAAGTTAACTTTCGAAATAGACAACTAAATAATCTTTTCGAAAATGTTTAGAATAAAATCGTTTAATTGGTTAAGTACGGCAGAAACAGCGCAATAAAGCAAAAGCCATATAATGTCTTCTAAGCTAACCATGAAACGTACTTTAGAAAAAAATATCTTGTACCGGAGAAAACCTGTTCAGATTTTATAGAAGTGAATGAATTAATTATTAGTAAAGATGATTTGCTAATTACCATAATTTTTCGGGTTCTGCTCTTTTTATTTATCTCATATTATCTTTGTTTTTTTATTAAGTCAACATAAGTGGCATAGAAAGCTTTACTTTTTGTGACCCGACAGTTCATCAAACGACTGTTTATCGAAACTGCATAATAGGGACATACGGTACCACAGCTTTTCACAGCTGTTTTCTGATGTTAGTTTATTTTGTTTAAAATGATATGAAAGATGGTTTAATCCTGTAGGAACTTCTGTTGTTTGATAAAGTGTTGTGTTACTCAGTAGATAGCAATTCAAAACTTATTGTTTATTCCGAAGTCACAGAGCGTTATGATATAAATAACAAACTGTATCTTGAGATATATGTAAAAAAACTTGTTTGTTTGTAGTACTTTCGAGGAACCACAAACACAGCCCATGCTTTGGATAAAATCTTAACTTACGATTTCGTCGGCCCCGGAAATCGTTATCCAGAAGCAAAGCGAGTTATTGTGTTATTAACTGATGGAAAAAGTTCCGATCCTCAGTAAGTTTAATCCTCTGTGGGTTTCATTGAGAACTTTTTTTTTGAGAATGTTTGACTAAAAAGATTCATTAAACTTTTTTAAAGAATCTATTGTTAACCAATTCAGTTCATAGATCACTTTAAACTATTTCGTCATTAACGTGCAGGGCTATATTTATTTTAGAATTTTAGGGCAATTTTTGACATAGCGTTTGCTTTTGCCTGGCTTAGAAACGAACTCAGACCTTTTAGTTCTCGATTCAGTCTTTTTCTTCTTCTTTTGGCCTTTCCTTTTAATCAGGGGTTGCCACAGCGTATGATGTTCTTCCACAACGTCCTGTTTTCAATGTCTTTCTCCCTCGCATCAACTTCCCCCATATCCTCCTTTATTACATCCAGAAATCCTCTTTTCGGCCTCCCTCTTTTCCTCTTTCCTGTTAACTCCATTTCCATCATCCTTCTTCCTACATACTTTTGGTATCTCCTCATGATATGTCCATACCACCTCAGCCTGCGCTCCCTCATCTTCATTTCTAACCGTTCTACCTTAACTGTACCCCTGATGTACTCGTTTCTAATCTTATCTTTTCTTGTCACTCCTATAGCAAACCTCAACATTTTCATCTCTGCAACTTTCAGCTCTTCTACTTGTTTCTTTGTAATCGCCACCGCCTTAAGTCCATACACCGGTCTCACCACTGAACCGTACACTTTTCTATTTACTCTATCTGGTAACCTCCTGTTACAGATTACTCCCAATACTTTTCTCCATCCGTTTCTTCCTGCCTGCATTTTCCTCTTTACCCCCTTCTCACAACTACCAGTTTCTTGCACCTTTGATGTTAAATACTTAAATTCCTTTACTCTTGGCACTTTTTTGTTCTCCATCGTCACTGTGTTTTTGTCATTTCCTCCATGTACGCACAGATGTTTGGTCTTTGACCTACTTACTTTCATCCCTCTTCTTTCCAACGCATACCTCCAGCATTCTAGTCTCCGCTCCACTTCTTCACTGGTGTCTTTGCATATCACGATATCATCAGCAAACAGCATAGTACTAGGTGGTTCTCTCCTTACTTCGTTTGTTAACCTATCCATAATGATAGCAAACAGAAACGGAACTAATCTAGGCCAGTGTTCCGGAACCTTTTTTCCACTCGCGGAGCACTTAAAAATTTTCAAAATTCTGCGGCACATCTCGACCAAAATGTAAAAATTCTCTTCAATTCAAATACAAATACACTTTCTTGCTCATCTTATTTAAGTAAACGAAGAAGTTTCATAAAAACTTGATTTCTTTTTAACGTCACATAAATAGTTTTTTCATTTTCATCTCTTTTTATCTTCCTGACTTAAAAAAACGTCGGAGGCTTTATATAAACGTCAAGCGATCACCACGACCTGCTTGCGGAGATCCAGAGATGATTGGTTTCCTATTGAAATTTTTATTTAGAGGTATAAATAAGACTTAGACCTGCTGCTTAAGACCGCCAAGCAAAGAAAAATTGTTAAAAGCATTTCCCAAGGACACAACCAAATGACGCGAGTAGGTTTTAAACCACAACCGTGTAGATTCCGTACGCCAGCGTTTTTACCGCTCGGCCATGCTACCAAGAAACTAACGTAAAAAACAATCATCAATGCGCATTGAGAGTTCGACTCAAGCTTGATTCACCAAAATTCTCGCAGTTAAAAAGTTTAAATTTCAAAAAAAAGTTTTCTTTTTAAAAAAGTATGTTTGGATGACAATTATCTCGTGGCATACTTTGCATTGTCTTGCGGCACACCGATTGCGGAGCACTAAACTAGACTAACCAGGCGGTCTTACACAATAAGCAATTGCTATTGGCTCGCCACTCCGCGACAGTGTTATGTGATTGGTTCCGTTATTTGTGAACTCGTGAAACGCATGAGTCTGTAAACAAGTACTATGAAAAGTTTGATTTTAGTTCAGTTAGTTTGTTGACTTCGCAGCGCTGTTCTTAATTCTGATTTTTGCCACATGAAGATTTGAAATGCAAGTTTCCGTTAAAAAAAAAATTCCGTTAAAAAATTCCGTTATAAAATTTCATTTTTTTCATTTTCCTTATAATTTTAAATAATTGTATAGACGGTTGACAGATCACAAAATACAAAATTATGGTTGGTTTCAATTGCAAAGCACTTTTTAATGAATGCAAAATTAGTCGTTCAATTCTATTTTGGTCAAATATACAGTACTGTGATAAACTTTAGATATTTTGCCAAAATTGCCTTTTGTTTCAAAATTTAATTTTACAAATCATTGTTAGGCCGTCTGCAAATTTTAATATCAATAAGACTTATGGACAAATTCGAAAAGAAAAATCGAAAAGTTTTAAATTTGCACAATGTTGTAAAATCCTTTGCCATACAAAGCTTTTAGTATTGATCGAAATCTCGTTAGTAATAGTTTAATCTTAAAAAGAAGAAATAAGGTAATTATAATTTTTCAATCTTGGAGTCTTTAATATAGTTTGATTTAAACTATTTGCTTAGTCGAAATTTAGTTTTTTATTGTTCTTGGTTATTTTTTTTTAAAGCAATTATCCGTGTTGCTTTAAATTAGCCTCTAGTGTTAGTTATTCACCAAAATTTTTTAACTAGTAACTGTACCTGTTTCTTTCTTGAATACAAATTTCAAAATATAGTACTGTAATTAGTTTTTGTCGTTGACTGAGGTGAAAAACAGATGATAACTCTTATGAAATGAAAATTTGATTTTATCGGTGCCTTTTGAATAACATTGCTTATATTTTCGATGGCAAAATGTCTATTCGATGTTGAACCTAGAGTAGTTTTGCTTGAAATTCAAATTTTAATAAAAAATTCTCGGAGGAATTTTGTCTCACCCTGTCTGGTTAATGTTTGATGACCGCGCTTTAATAGTCAAAGCAACGATTAGTGTTATTCTTACAAAAAAATTTTGCGATTGATTTCTTAAACTTTTCCATTAAGGCGCGTTTACAGCCGTTTACAGTACTTTTTTCTTTCAGTGCGATCTTGGTTTGTTTTATTGACGCTCAAATCCACTCATTTTTTCTCGAAAACATGAGTGGATTTGAGCGTCAATAAAACAAACCAAGATCGCGCTGAAAGAAAAAAGTACTGTAAACGGCTGTAAACGCGCCTTTAGCTGTTACTTGTGCCGCTTAAAAAAAGTCTTAGTGCGTCAATTATGTCGTTACTTTGTAGAAACAAAGCCATACATTCTCTAGATGTTTAACAGACTAACTTGCAATTGTGACTCAATTTGCCTGTTTGGCCTATCTGTCTTATAATGAAATTTTAGATTTGGTTCTGTTTTTTCGTAAGTTTTTGTTGATGGCAAAAACAAAAAAATCGCTTGGGTAATGTTGTTTTTATTGTAATTTTTAAGTGGTCAATTTTATCTGAAATTTGGAAAAAATATTAAGGTTATTGAATGATTATTATCGATTTTACAGATATCTTCCAGAAGTTATCGATAAAGCGCGGAGAATGGGAGTAGTTATTTTTGCCGTTGGTGTTGGGGATTATAACATCACAGAATTGCGACAAATTACAAGCTACCACCAAAACAGAATCACGGAAGTTGAAGATTTGTCACGTTTGGCAAGCGTCGCACACAAGGCTTTGCAAGAATTATCAAGAGGTTAGATACATAATCACTTATCAATTGAAAAAGGACTTGAACAGTATTAACAGTTTGTCGTTTTCTTTTTAGCATGCGATTGCAGTGATTCGGGAAGTGTACATGATCAGTGTGACCCGTGTACGGGACGGTGCTTATGCAAAGCCAACGTGATTGGAAGAAGATGCGACAAATGTGCTCCAGATCATTATGGAATTGAAAATAAAGACGGATGCAAAGGATGTCAATGTGATCGATATGGAACTGTGCCAAATACCACATGCGATCAGGTATCAACTTGTGCAACAATACTGCTTGTTTCTGTTTTTTGATTTTTTTACAAAAAGGACGACCAACATGTATTAAACGAAATTTTTATTTGCCTTTTACTTGTATCCTTAATGAATCAAATTATTGTGGAAATTTTTAGAACTCCGGACAGTGCGTGTGCAAGGAAGGTTTTACCGGCCGGAACTGTTCCGAGTGTGAATCAGGATACCAAACTATTCCTGGCGGATGTCAAAGTAAGACTCGATAAAAAGTGCGTAGTGAATAAATGTTGTTAATCACTGAAACACGTTTTACAAAAAAAATGAGTGAAATCCAATTAAGTTGTTTAAAACTGTCAGATAAAGGTAAGAAAGAAATTAACAATTGAACCGAAACACGGTGTTTTTTAAAATTAGTTTAACTTGATTTTTTAAATGATCTGAATATTTGCTATAGTCGTGTTTGCTTAATAAGTTGAATTTAAGTTTTTTGGAATCAAACCCACTATTTGCCAAAATATAATGTTCAGTCTGTAATAATCAGATTCAGATTTACATTTGTTTATTTGTCACTACACATTTGTTGATCATGAGCATAACCGGTGATGACCTTACAAACAAACGGGGCCTTACAATATAAAAAATTGTAGTTTCTTTAAATATGAAAAAGTAAGCAGTGACTCATGAAATTCTGTTATTACTAAACAGAGTCAACTGATAAAATCCATTTTTTTTTTGGTTGATTTAAAAAATTGACTGGGTTTTTACCTGTTTACTTATGTTGATGAAAATCTGAAGCTGTGTTTTATTTTATTGTTCTAACAATTATTTTACAAACTTTAATTTTAAAGAGTGCGAAAACCCCATCGACTTGATAATCCTTGTAGACGGGTCGGGATCGGTAGGATCGACTAACTTCTTAGAAATCAAAAACTGGCTAAAAAGATTTGCATCAACAATGAGAATCGATCTTGGTTACACTTATATTGGTGTCGTAAGTATTTTCTTAAATCTAAGTTTTAAGTTAATCCATTGCTTTCGTCTTCGGTTAAATATACCTCACAGTATGCTATTTATTATTTCTGTTATAAAAAAACAATTTTCGTTTCCGAAGAATTTAGATTTGCTGTATGGCTTCAAAACACTTACTTTCTAATTGTAAATGCAAAGTTAAACTTTGCGTTTTCTTGGTCTATTGATTAAATTTTAATTTGCACTTGAGCTTTAAGTCTTTTTGATAAAGTATTTTTAACCTTTTACAGTACACTAGGCAACATTTGCAAGTGCGTGCTTTTGAATAAAACTTAAATTTTTCTGCGAAGAATTTTAGAATTAAATCGCATTAAATAGGCTACTCATATGTTTAACGATATCAGTATTTCTGCGGAAGCTAACGTAAGTTTAAAAAAATTGTGTTTTGGTACTTACTGAACCTTATCTAAATGCAGGTTAATTATTCCTACTACAAACCTACGGAATCTCTAAATAACCAAAGTTATATAAAAACCATTGTAAAGTTGGGACAAGATCAAGATCTAGACTCTTTTAATCGTTCAATAGATAAGATGAAGGTATGATTATGTATTTGACGATAATGCTTTGATGTTTTGCAGAATTATTTCAAATAAAAAAAAAGAAGAAAGTTATCTAATATTATCGTAGGTGGTTTCAATTTAGTTAATAAAAATATTTTCGAATAATTGCTGTCGCTGTGTCTTGATGAAAAACTTTTATTAGACAACATTTCAGCTTGTTTTATAAGGAAAAATAAAATTAAAAAATTATAGTAGATATTAAAAAAATTAAAATTAAAATGCTTAATTTCTTTCTTATATAAGTTTGATGCATTTATATTTTTTTCAGTATACTCCAAGCGGGCAAACATTTACAGCCCATGCATTGAAGAAAGTCTTAAAAGTAGATTTTGTTGGTGGAAATAATCGATATCCAGCTGCCAAAAGAGCAATTTTACTAATAACTGATGGCAACAGTACAGATTCCGGGTGAGTGCACAGTAAGCCGATATAATGTGATTTACGTGTAGAGTAAAATATTGAACAAAGACTGGAGATAAACACTCAAAATTAAGAGGAATGCTGATGCTGGTAAAAAAGTAACCAATTTTAGCAAGAGTCCTGGCGTCATTGTCTTTAAAAAAATAAAGAATGAGTTGGGCCAATATTTTTATCACCTTGATACTGGTCGAAACGACAAGAAAACATCCAGCTTGTTTTTTGATCTATGTCAACTATTTCTCTAAGCGATCAGCAAAAAATAACTTTTTTGATTTTCTTTTTTATTCTCGTTTCTTTCTGAAACTTTCCGAGTTAGGCAATGATAAAGTTTTTGAATTTATATTTATAGGGTTAACATAAAATCGATATCATTGCAGATAATTATTCTGATTACTAAAAATTGCTATTTTTCAGCATCTTACCGCAGACTCTTGCTCTAGCTAAAAATATGTCGGTAAAAATTTTTGTCGTTGGAATAAATTCAAGCAACAGCTTAAACATGAATGAGATAGAACAAATTGCGGATTATCAACAAAACAGAATCTTCATCAAAGAAAACTTTAATCAATCTAAAGACGTTGACATCGAAATACAAAGGAGCATTTCAGCTGGTGATCGATATGTTTGAATCTTTCTATAAAAAGTTGTCATCTTTATTTTAAGCAATTTAATTATTTTGCAAAAAAATTTAAAGAAAAACATTTTTCTAAAGTTTTATTAAAGAAATCACCTAAAATTGAATTGCCTAATAAGATTTTAAAGACCTACACGACTAATCAAAAAAAAACTTTTTCATTTCTGACACATCACAATCGATCATCCAATGCGTCCAAACAAGTCAGTCGGTTGTTTTGGCCTCACTGTCACAACTTTACTTGGGAATCTTAAAGGACCAGTTAAACTTAATAACCCAAATAAACTGTGCTGTGAAATAATATAAGCGCTGAAGCAAGCTGTGTTGTTATCATTCTTTTTTTTTTTATACCGGCTCAAGAAATAGTTTGCCGCGAGACTGAAGTTCTTTATACAGTTAGTTTTGGCTAAGCACAAATAAATTCTCTTGAAAACTTTTCTTAACAAATAGCAAGAAACCACGTTTCTAATTATAAAAAATATATTATTCACAAAATCAACAAACTCGTCTAGCTCTTGTTAAAACTTAACTATCAAGCTTCACAAACTTCAAGGTAATTTACAGCGACATTAACTGCAAATAAATACTCAACAATTTCGCTGACTAACTTTAAGTATAATTAGCACTCCGATGGCTAATAATACAAACTTAATAGTTTGTCCAAACAATTTTATATCACAATAGAATCAACTTCCAATGCGTCAATCTGACTTTAAACAACTAAACACTGTCTAACACCAAACGGTTTTAACCCTTGAAGCAGATACAAGGGATAGCATGCTAGACTCAGTTCAGTTAGAATGAATAAAACACAAACTGCGTGGTCGAGTGGTTAGAGCGCCGTAATTGTGATCGATATGGTCTTGTTTCAAAACCTAATCGCGCCATCCTGCTGTGTCCTTGGGAAAAACACTTAACGGCACTTTCCCTTCCTGGGTGTTCTTGGCAAGCTGTTCTAAATTTCAGTCGTATCTCTATAAAACTAAAAAATAAAATAGAAAATTTCAAACGAACAACGATATCTTGGTATCTCCGGAAGCAAGTTGGGGTAATTTTTGCCTTACGTATTAGCGCTTTTCTGCCAGTCAGAAGGATAAATATAGAGATAAAACGATAAATAAATAACTGCAAGCTATATATCCATGTAAACAGCAAAAATTACGAGATAACCAGCGAACGTACCTGAACGAACGAGAATTCTTAGATTAATTATTATGCTAAATGGCTAATGATATGGCTAATGGTTAAAAGACTTAAAGCTCAAACAAGAGCGAAACTCGAGTCTGGTGCTTCTCATTTTCAAAGCAGCTCGATTTATTATGCTAAAGTTAGCAATCGGACAAAACAGTGTATGACCTCACAAACACCATCCTATTATCAAGTATGCGTTACGTAACCATAAAATGGAACTTAAATGCATTACATAACCATAAAATGGAACTAGCTTAACATTAATCAAATTTACTAATCATCTTTCGAACACACCAGAAAAACTACATAATATCGCAAAACGTCACGATACTTGACTTTAATTAATCAATGTGCTTTGAATAAAATCCGATTCTATTCCTAACTAATTACTTTTACAAACATCTTGCACACAAAATGAATTAAGTAGGAGGATGGCGTACCGATTACGCAATTACTACGTACAATGGGAAAGATGATGTCATAATTGAAAGATTGAAAATTACTGCAAAAGGTTAAAAATAAATAATAAATTTATAAAGTTTAAAATTATGATTAGGAATGAAGTGTGATACTCACGATGGCTGTAATACAATTTAAATATTCCTTTTCAATCATTTAAACAAATTCTGTTGATACTCGTAAATGATGACTGAAAAGTGTGCAGAGAAAATGATTTAAAACTATTATCGTTAGGAGTTACGATCCATCTTTGGGATGAATTTTTTTTCATTATCACCTATGTTTGAAGATTGTGATTGCGACCCCGAGGGGAGTGCCCAGCCAATCTCGTGTGATTCTTGCACTGGAAAATGCGTTTGCAAGCCGTTTGTGGTCGGTCGTCAGTGCAACGAATGTGCCAGGAATCATTACGGATTCGGGAGGAGAGACGGATGCAAAAGTAAGTCGAAGAGATTAGGACAGGAGCACTCTTGCAACAAACAGTAAGCAAGTTTGATGCATTCAAAGTGGATAATTTTTTTCAAAAAAGCTAAATCAATTTAATACTGTAATTGGATAAAAACAAGGTTTGTGCAAAAATTTTTTATAGTCGCAACATTTTCAAGGACAATCTGTGTTCAGAATGCAGATGCGACTTGAGAGGAACCAACCAAACCACGTGCGTTGGGGTGAATTGCAATTGTTCTAACTCGGGCCAGTGCGACTGTTTGCCCAACGTGGAAGGAAAAAGATGTGATAACTGCTCTGACAACTTTTACCAAATGAGAAGGGGCCGGGGATGTAAACCTTGTAATTGTGACGAAGTCGGTACACGTCACAACTCGACCTGTAACAAGGTGAACTTTTGCTATTTTTAGTTCAGAAATTTTGAGTTTTCTTATTATTTCCTAGAAACCGGCGAAAATATAGAATAGATTAAAATATTTGATTTAAAAGGAAAACTTAAACTTTTTTTTACAGAATTAAATTAATAAGTTGAGATTAAGTATTTTTTCACGCGATCAAATTTAAAGTTTTGACATTTCCTATTTCTTCAAAAAAATTATAAGAAAATTGTAAAACTTACTTCTTTTTAGCATAAAAACTGCAGTTAGTAGTCTGAAATTATTCCAAAATTCTATTATTGCGTTTTTTTCGGATTGAATAAAAACTAAAGTTTTGCATCTTAAAAACAATAGGCATACTTTTTTTTAACGTTTTGCAAAATTAGGATATTCCGAGCTGATTTCATTAGTAAACTTTTAAATAGCTAGTAGATAAACTAAATCGAAAAATAAACAAAAAAGCATAAATTTTATTGAACGTTGCAAAATTTTTAACTCGTTTCTTTTAAAGGTATGTAAATTTTTAGAAGTTTGAGTACGGTATTTCGGCTACGCTGCCGAACTGTCCCAAAGAAGTTTAATCAAGACAACAATGACATGAACTAGGCTTGAATCTTGCTTTAGTATTATTTTTGCTCTTCGGAAAAGCTCATGACAATGTTTTCTACTTGGCTGTCTTTCAAGTAGCTTTAAATTTTAGTCATACTATTTTACAAATAAAATAAACAAAGCAAAACCAAAAAAAGAAAAAATGCACCTACCGTAGAACAACAGTTTAGCATCTCGGATAGCAGGTTGAAATAATCTTAAGTTAAGAGGATAAATTCTAATCTGATGTAATAAATGAGCTGACTATTTCCAAATTTTGTTCGCAAGCTCGTAATATAAAAACTATCTAAACCAATGGTAACAGGGCAATGGCCTACATAAATATTGAAGTTGGCCATGTAACAAGTTTATTATTGTAATTGTTCTTCATCAGGTCACCGGTAATTGTCCGTGCAAGACAGGATACATGGGTCGCAGATGCTCAATGTGCAAGGAAGGTTTCATGCTCATCAATGGAAGATGTTTGAGTAAGTTTTAAGATTAAAAAAATTAAAAAAAGATATAAGTTTAACCAAACTCAAAAAAATGCTTTATAAAAATTTTACAAAGAATTACTGCACGGCATTGCTATTTTTTTCAAAAAAAAAAAAGAAAAAAACTATCTACTGAAACAAAGGTTATTTCATTTTTCCATTTTATTATCTAACTTGATTATAAATAATTGACAAGCTTTTTTCTCTTTGATAAGTTTTCAATGTAGCTTAAAAATGATGTTTTTTTCAGAAAAACCAAAAACTTCCACGACGCCGGCAACCACAACACCTTCGTCAACACCTTGCATCCCTACCAGCTGGTTTCCCTGCTGGGACTGTTTCCCGTGGCCTGCTTATTGCCGCAGTTGGATATGCCGACGAAGGTGGCCTTATCAGCCACAACAACCTTCTTCACGTAGATGTCATCCTTGTAAGCATTTAGAATTGGCAGTTCGCTGCTTTATAAATCCAAAAAGATTTAAAGTCCTGATAGCGTTAATCGAAAACCCTGGTTTTGCTTTGAAAATCTTTTTGCAGAACAGAAAAATGAGCAAAGCGATGAAAAGTTAAAAATCATTATATTTTTATAGACGATTGGGGATGTCGAATGTCGATAGAGTACTTTCGCGATCACAACCCAAATTTCAATTATCGCTGGTCGAGAAACCGAATGTCCACACCAGAAAGACGAGAGGCTGCTTCTGACGACCACCAGTCCTGGTTACCTCGCTACTACCATCATCGTCGACAATCCAGACGTCAGTGAGGAACTTGGAAAAGAATAACAAATGCGCTTGAAATCGAAATTCATCTAAAATGATCAAAACACTTAAATACACCTTTTAGTGTGATTGTCGTCGAAATAACTTTTTGTCATGCAAAAAATTTCTTGTAAATAAAGAATGGCTATTTCTCAACAATGTTGCTTTCGGAAGTAAACTTTATGGGATTTTTATAGAATTTATTAAAAAACTTTTAATTCGGAAGAACATTACACCTTTCATTGTCAACCAGTGGTGAAATAGATATTATTTTTTTTACAGGACCATCCCAATAATTAGAATGCGAAGATAAAAACTTTATGAATTCTCTTATGTTGATGTTAGTTCTGTCATCGGGAGTTATCTTCATGTTAAAGAAAAAATTGTGTCAACTTATAAATGGGCAAAAAAAACTTTTTAGCGTCCATTTACTTATTACTAAAATGACTAGAAGCAAAAAATGTGATCTTATAGGTTTTGCGCCATTATAACACTTCAGGCCGATACTTAAACTGACCAATAACTGGGTTTCTGAGCAGTAAAACTATAAATCATGTCCTAACAATAAAGTAACTTGGAATAACAATCACGAAAAAAAAAGATTTATGATAAAACTTTGCATACAGTAAAAACTGCATCATTTACTAATTAGACAATGATGTTTTAAGAATGTTTTAATGCATCTTGTAGTTAGTTACAAAAGACTTTTTTTAAACGAGTCAATCAGCTTAACTGTTATAATGGCCCAGTTTAACCAACGACTGAAATAAACTTTATTTTTTGATAATAAAGCGAAATTTCGACTTGAATCACATTAAATGGTCTTCAGCTCCAAATTTCTCTAACTGCAATTAAAAATCATTACTATATCAAATATCATATTTGGCAATCAACATTTAAAAAGAGTCTGTATGTCTAGCTATCTTTTGTTTTAGTCTGGGCCATGATAGTTATCCCTCGTTATGTTCTTACAAAGAGATCAAAAACGCCCTCTCACATTATAATTTGAGATGTTAAGATCAGTTGAACTAGACTCATATTAAAGTTGGTTAAATTTAAAATCGCTTGGTTGATGATATTTAGGTTGGTAACGATTCTTGGCAATGCTGCTTAGTGGGAAGGAGCAACGATGGTAAACACGATTCATATAGTCTGTGTTTAACTCCTACATTTTGCGATGCTTTTGTGCTTAAAAAAAGTTTTACGGCACTTCTCTCTGCTTAAAAATCTCTATAAAAGGTTTTAAATTACAGTCATACGACTATATAAACATGTAAAGAATTAATATAAAATTTCACCACACAGCCATATCTCTTCTTTTCAAAAGCAGGTTAGGATATAATTGTCAGACAGTCCTGAGGTTGTCTTGAGAGTCTTAAAGATAAAATAATGATTCGAGAATCATGATAATGAGTTATTCAAAATAAACAAATAAAAGTTTAAATGAGGATTTCTAAAATCGTTGGGACAAGTAAACTTTAAGGCTAAATCTGTGAAACTTTGTAAATTAAAAAACTTTTTGACACAAGCTTTAAATCTTGTGGTGAATTCGTTGGCACTCGAGTCAAAAATTAATTTCGTTTATTACAAATAGTCTCGATTAATATTCATCATCACAAAGAAACAAAACTTTAATACACAGCTATGCAAAACTTCTCGAATGTTGACAAACAACTTACGATTGAGCAGGTTTGTTTGCAGTTTAAATCTCAAGTCCCGACTGACTAACTAGCCAACTGGGCGTGTCACCATTCGGCTTACGAATATATCGAGTGGATTTACTTTTTTTTCGTAATGACGTTTGTTTGTCTTTTTCCTAAACAAAAATAACGCAATGGCAGGTCACGTGACAACGATTCCTGGTAACATGCGAGAGAATCAGCTACAACATATAAACAATAATGATCTCGATTTCACGATCAACTACGGTTATTTTGGGAGGAGCAAAGGAAGGACAGTAAAAATACAAATACCAAAAATTAAGCTTGAAAAAATAACGATTGTGAACTGACCGGCAAAGGTACTGTGAGCGAGCGGATAAGCTCTGCAGAATATTTTACAAAATCATTACGAATGCAGCGTGCGCTTATAAACTTTGCACTACAATTTATAAAACCAACACAATTGCATGCACTAAAAACGGTTTTCAAAAGATGAATTCGCTACAATCTCATTTAAAGTGCAAAATTTCTTGTCTGAAAGTCCAGTGATGACAAAAAAAAACATCTTTACTTTAAGTTTAACGGAAAACTATACCCAAACTTTAATTGATGTCCCTTTTTTGGTCTTCATTTGACTTTCGCGGAAAATTTTATGCTTCAGCGTCAAGTTAAAAAATTTTTTTGGATAAATTACTTCTGGATAAATGACATGCTATGACAAATGATATGACAAATAACTTGGATAAATGACATGTTTTTATACAATCTTTGGAATTCTTAAATAACAGCAAATTACTATTTTATAGAAAAAATCCTGTAAATCCTCTCAGTAATTCGCTATGGACCCCAGTTGTTGGCACCCCATTTTCAACTATCTTGTCCAAATTTTTTACAATAAAAAACAGCTACTGTACATAAACAAACTTCAAAAAGGGTATTCTAAATTTTGCTGAATGTATAAAGGCCATACAAATTATTATTATTATTATTTTTGAAATTAACTTTCAGTTTTAGAAATTCTATTTGCAAATTTATTGTTTGATCAAACTTTATGGCTTCCGGTTGGTTTGACGTTGACAATTACCGGTTGATTAAACAGAAGTTTAATTTTCTCATAAGCAGGTACTTGATTTTTTAAGAAGGCCTTACAGGAAGTGATAAGTTAATGATTTGTAGAGTTTTAACTTGTTTTTTTAAAAAAATTGTTTTAACAGGCAATATTATGTTACTTTAGTTACAGTAGAGCAGTGATTTTCAATCAGGGTTAACATTCACTGGCGGACGTAGATCGGAGTCGTTTAAAACACTCGCAAAATTTCTTAATCTGAGAAAAAAAGTTTGCAGAACCTTTTATTGACAGAAAACTAGTTGAAAAGCAAAAAAGTCATCACGCGCAACCACAGCTAAAATATAAAGGAAAGTTGGTAAAGACATTTTTTGCTCTTCTATTATTTTTCTGTCGATTAAAAGGTTCTGCAAAAGTATCTTGAGTGTTCAACCATATCAAAAAGATCGAATTTAAAATACAGTACAGTAATAGAGAGAATTTATATGTTGTTTTATACTTGGACGTCGAGTACATTAAATTTTACTTTTTTGTTAGCTGCTTCAACAGACAAAATTTAAAAAAGCTTTAATTCAGAAAGATTTAAAATTAATTACAAACTTTTTGCTTTTTTAAAAAAAAAAACTTCTAAGCATTTAATTAAAACGCTACTTTTATTGCTATTACTCATGATTTTCAAATTGTATGGTTTTAAAGTCATATCATTTTAAAAGTAATTTACTTTCACAAAATAATGTTCCAATTTTGTCATTAAGCTACAAAATTTTCTTTTAATTTCATTTTATAGTTTTAGCCCAAGAACTTGAAATTACCACAATTGAGTCAGCAAACACCTTTTATAATTTGAAGTCGCGACTGAAAGAAAAAAAGTGACTTGAAAGTCAAGAAAAAATTTCTTTAGACAATAATTGGTTTCAGAAAAGAAAAAACGGCATTTATCGAAAGAACTTGAAAAGCTTGGGCGTGCTTGATCCAATAGTTGCTTCAATTAGATTTTTAAATCTTTGATAGATTGTTGCGAAAAATGAAGAACAAATCGTTCGAAACAATTTAAGAGTTTTGAAATTTTGTTCTGGGGTAAAAATATTGATGCTTATCTTTTGAAGGTGTTTTATAATTTTTTTAGTTGACCCAAATCTGCAGCTAGTATGGGAAAGTATATTGTGTCAATATTGTTGGTATTAGGACTGTTGGTTAAAAATTCGGTGAAATCACAGAACCTCACAACAAACAAGGATGGTAAGATGATTGAATATTATAATAGATTGAATTTAACAAAAACTTAAACACATTGACTTTTGCTCATGATGATGATGATGATAATAATGATGATGATGATATTGAATTCAAGTTTTCTATGTAGATCTATCGTATATAAATTTGAGCTGAAGCCAACAGCGGCATTTTTTTTCAGTATTTCGGGCCTCCTCGATGTTGTAACCGCTAGTATAAATGTAAATACGCAAACCAGAGCTCAATGAATAGATGGCGCAGTCGATTTTCAAGTGTTGTCTGAAATCGTTAAACAATCAAATAAATTATCTTGTAAAATCAGAAATTACTCTTTGAGATTGCTTTAATTATTTATTCATTTAAATCTTTTAAAAAGTGCGGATTGTCGCAGCCCCAAAAAATAAAGTAATTTATGTGTCAAAGTAGCAACTACTGAATCAAGTGTTGCTTCACTATTTTTTGTAAATTGGAACTGTTTTCTAAAAAAATATTTGTTTAAAAAAGTTTATTTATACTTTTTCTGCTAAAAATTATAAAATGCTGAATATACGGCCGGTGGTATGCATTTATGCGGCCCCCAGGGCGCTTTCTAAAATCAAAACTTTCGAATTTCGAATGTAGCAGGGTTCCCAGCGATAAATTTCGTAAAAGCCCAGGTTGCATAAGAGAAAAACTCAGATGTTATATTTTTCCCAAAAAATATTACAGATTTAAAACGAGTGTGTTCACTATTGCAACTTGCAATATTTTAGAAAATTATGTAAAATATTTTTCGAAAAGTAGAAAAAAACTAGGGAAACGTTACAAACAATCCATATGTTTTGAGCGCGTTGCCATTTTTTGTCCTAAAAATCAAGGGTGCTTTTTTGCTAACAAAACTATTAAATATTTATTTACGAGTACATTAGAATTGTGAAAAACCTTTTTTAAAAGACATTGATGCTACGCAAAAAGAAACTCTTTTCGTATTCTTTTTACACAGATGCGCCGAGTTGAAGGGGTTAATAATAAATAATTTTTTTCACAAAAAAAACAGACTTAAAAGGATTTTCAAAAATAAAACCTAGAGACCCAGATGGGACAAGAAAAACCTAGGACTGCATGCATGGATAATTCATATAACGTTATATCTGAAGTCATAAATGTACAAAGTACAACACAAAATGCAAGAATTTCATTATTAATGTACATTTGTCTAGTCACTTTCGTCAAACATGACATTGACAAGAGAAGATTTCAGATATCTCACCAAAAACTTAATGTTTTCTATAAATTGGTTGTAAATCCTTTCGTACTTATAAAACTTGCTTTCACGTGTCATTAAAATGCTTGGGCTTCAGCGTTATTAAAATTGTACCCTATGTTCCGTTGCGATAAATCGCTGCAACCCCCTAATTTAAGCTAATTATAGGTCATATAGTAAAAAATTTAAAATCAAACTTTTTCCAAAATTTCTAAATTGCCAAATTCAATTATTGAATTTGAAATATAAAATATATTTTCTAATTGGGTAGTTACGGCCTTAATTTATTTAATTTGATATTATTTGCTTTTCTTTATTATCAGGTGGCATTAGATAAATTTGAGAAAAAAATATTTTAATGGTGGGAAATACTAAACCCCCGAAAAAATTGATTCTGAAAGTTTATTGTTGTTTTACTCCTTCAGTAAATATTACTTTCGTTCAATTATACATTTTTAAAAATAAACCAAAAATTACTAGTACAGACCGATTGAGTAATATCTTTGAAAAACAAAATCGCACTGTTATCGTTTTGAAACAAGTTTTGATGAATTCATTTCAAACCTTTTATAATGATGTCTGCTCATTATTGTTTAATAATTCATATGCTTAAGAGAGGAGATAGTTTTCTTTTTTGTTTAATTCGCAGTTGTTAGGAGCCAATCAGCTCTCATCAAAACACGAATTATTGGTGACATTAAAGAATTGAAAAGGCGTGAAAATTGAATTTTTTTTTCAATTTTCAAAACAGAATTCATCGCCAAACCAAGCTAGCTGAAACAAAGTCTATTTGGTTCAATTGGCTCTTTCTCATTTTTTCATTATTTTCAATACCAATTGGTTTCCTTTAGACAAAAACCAAGTGATAATTTACACTTTTGTTTTACGCCAACGTTTGCGACGTCAATGTTTTGTAAGCGTACTTAGAGAAGCAGAAAATAGCTTTTATAATACTTTGACAAATAAACTGATCCAAAAATTGGTTTTTAACAATTCAAATGGAAGAAAACATTTTTTGAATTTGGGTATAATATCAAAATATTTTTTATATCTGGTCTTTGATCAACCTCAAAAAACTCCTACAGTTGTTAAAAAGGTTTCGTGGGAATCGGTAAGCAATAAAAAGTTATTGTTGCGCTTTTATCTAGTTCACAGAATTCCGACCAATTTACAGACAAAAATAAACTTGCTTTATGCCAAAATATTTTTAAATATTTCGCTTTTTTGTTATAAATTAACAATAAAGAAAAACAAAAAACAAACTTAAAACTGAAACAAGGAAAAACGTAACGAAGTTGCGACACGAGGTGTTAAAAGAATAAAACAACCTAAATCAATTAATCTTTACAGTAAAGCTTTAATGAAATCACGTGACTCTTACACAAAGAGCTTTTCATGACCATCTTCATCCATGTGAAAAGACCCATAATTTGTTTCGTCAACCTTGACCGTGGCTTGACGGAACAATCGGCTTTGCAATAATCATCTTTTCAAAGTTTGAACGAGGTTTCAGTTTGCGGAACGTGACGCCGACTCAACGAAATTCGATGATCGCTACGGGTGATTAAAACTAGTTTCCTAAGAATTTAAGATAAAACTTGGATTCCGCTTTTACCGAAGCTAGGCTCCGACGAGAAATTGTCACAAAGACTATTTTATTTTGATGTAAACAACCGAGTAGCGACCGTTTAAAAATTCACCTGGCCTTGAAATACCAGGGTGGTATACCGGATCAAATGTCCGACCTAGGTTTTATTGTCATTCCTTTTTGATCAACACATTCTTGCATTTCGAAAGAATATTATTAGAATTTTTCTGAATAAGGGCTCGTTTCCACTACGAGCGTGGAATGGAGCATTCTTTGTTTGTTGTATTGATTTTTTTTCCTTCTTTCCGCGCTTAAACGCTATGCTAATAAAAAAAAAATCGATAAAAGAAAGAAAGAATATTTTATTCCACGATCGTAGTGGAAACGAACCTTTAAGTGTTCCAAACTTGTTTACTTGAAAAGCCAAAATTTCGCTTTTTAGTTGCTAAAACTTGAAGAGAGACAGAAAAAAAAATATTTTGAAGAAAAACAGATAGCAGTGGGTTCAACACATTATCTGGGTATATTTGATTTTAGGTGGCCGTGTTTGAATTCGAACAAGAAACATAACGCTTGTTTAACAGAATGGAGCAACTTATTTTCTTTGAAGTAAAGTTTAATAGTCACGTTTACCAGAAAATAATTTTATTAAAAAAAGAGGTTTCCGCAAAAAAATATTATTTTAAATTTACGTTTTTAAATGGAAAGCATATAAAATTTATTTACAAAGAATATTATCAGGTCAAAATGAGACAAACACTTTTAATTCAATTCTAATCATAGAGAGAGATTGTAATTGAGGGAGAGTGAAATAACGTGAAATGCATTAAAGCAGCAAAGCAAAGTAGTCTAAATTGTTTTTTCTTTAAGTATAGATTATGCCAAGTTAATGAAGTAAACAAGTTCTTCGTTTTTGCCAACTGATGAACTGAAATTCTTTAGTTCAATACTTTAGAAATTTGTTTTCCTGGTATCCAATAAAACTTTTCTTTAAGTAATAATTAAGAAACCAACTATAAATAGCCCAAACTGCTTTGATATTCACAGATGTTGTTCTTTTCTTTCTAGTTTTAGTTCTAGATTATTTAAAAAAAAGCTGATATAAAGAATTTTTTAAATGGTGTTTGGCTGTAACTGAACAGTGAGATTGATGCCACCTTTTCGAAATTGGTCTTTTTTAATATCTACAGTTGCTTGTAGCTAATTTACCGTAGATACTCAACTATAAGTCGAGGTTTTTTTCAGAAAAATTTGACAGATAAAATGAATTCGACTTATAGACGGGTCAATAAAAAAAAATAAAAAAAACAAGTTTTCTTCAAAATCTAGTAAATTTTCTACCTCGACTTATACTCCAGGTCGACTTATAGTCGAGTATCTACGGTACTGCTAAATGAATGGCGTAAATTTATTTTGAATACTGTTGATCGATAAAAGCAATAATAATCCTATCGTAATTAAAATAATATATAGGTAGGCTTATACGTAGAAATTAAAATCTAACAATAAAATATCACTCCATTTGAATTTGATCGTTCCGTTTTTTTTACGGTAGATTGTGTGCAAAAAATTGATCTTATTCTTGTTCTGGATGGATCCTTTTCCGTAACATCCCAAAATTTTGAACTGGTAAAAGATTGGGTGAAGAATTTGGTAGATGAAATGCATCTAGAGCGGGGTTATATCCAAGTCGGTGTGGTAAGAACTAAGTCGGATTTTGTAGTTTTTTCCTTTTAATTGCGGAAAAAATAAAAAGCAGCAAATCAACTTTTTTAAGTAACTTTTATATTTTCATAGATATTAAAAACAAGCACAAGTTCATTTAATAATTTTTGTTTTGTTGGTTTTCCAGCCGCAAAAACTGTATTGGAACGGTCTTTTTTTTAAATTAGTCTATCAATAAAACTTTTATGGTCGATTAATTTTGTTTTCTGTGATGTTTTCCAAATTGTTGAATATATTAAAATTTTGTTTTTCTTACATTGAAAAGTTATAAGATTGCCGTAATTTACAATTATTTACTCTATTACGTGTTAATTTAAGTAATGTCACAAAATTAATGTTAAGCTTAAACAAAAATTTACTTTTCTCTATTGTTTTTTTGCGGTATGTTTTTAAACTGAGAGTACCGTTGTAATAACATCGACGAAAAACAATCAAGACAATAGAAATAAATTTTTGAAATTCTGAATAAAAGTTATAACTTCAATAATGCATATTACAGCAATTAAAAAACAGAAGTTTATATGGAATTTATCAATAAAAAATCTAAAAAAGTTGAATTTAAAGACATAAAGAAGGGGTGCACAACTTTTAGTGCTACCGTGCCCAATGTGTATTACAAAATTAAACTGCCGGCCGGACTTGCAATATTCACAGACAACTCATTTGTTACTACAAAAGCAGAATATGTTTTTCGAAACATGAAAAAATCTTTTTGCATTCGCTTTAATGAGAGGTTTATTTTGCCAATCACTTTCTATTTAGGTTCAAAAAGTAGAGATGTCAAGCCATTTAACAATTTGACAATGAGCTGAGCGGTGAGGGCCATCGCTTTATTACAGAACAACAGCTTTCCGGGAGCCACATCATAGGCGTGCCAGTCAAAAAAACGTTGGAGGGCAATACAGTTTTGCCCAAATTTAGCGTTTACCGAATCATAATCTTCTGGTACTTTAAAGATATGAGAAAAAACTTTGACTCAAATTTTGGGTGAAGAAAAAAAAAGTTCATTACTTTGGATTTGTCTCCAATTTTTTGTTATTTTTTTGATTTTTGTCTCAAAAAAATTGTTATCTCTAAAAAGGTCTCCACCTCAACCCTTAATTGTTTTTCTGAATTTGGAAACTTTGTCCTGCAGAAGTAGTTTTAATTTTTTTGTCGCTGCCCTAAAATTTCTGATTTTGGCCAAGTATTTCCTGTCGCTGCCTAAAAAAGATTCTGATTTTGCCCAAATTTTTGAGACTTGGAGGCAATTACCCTCTGCCTCCCCGGGCTGGTACGGCTATGAGCCAAATAATTTTTCTTTGCAGGCCGCAGGTTGCACACTCCTGACATAAAGTATAAAAAGTATTCAATAATAACATGTAATGTATTTAACTCCAACCACGGAAATGATTTTAATATAACCATAAAAACCTTCTACAACTATCCAGGTTCAATATTCCTACTACAACAAGTTCAGACCTATGAACCGACAAAGGTATATCAAAACAGAAATTAAACTCGGCCAGTACAACAACAGTCCAGCTTTCAATCGCGCCGTTGATAGAATCACGGTAAACAAATGAAATTACTTTTTAAAAAAGTTTTGATTCGAGTCAAACCTTGATTTTCTGCAGTACCAAGGATACCAAACTTACACAGCGCATGCTCTCAACAAGACCCTGAACGAAGATTTCGTGAGCGCTCGTAATCGCTACCCAGAAGCAAAGAGAGTTCTCATTCTACTAACAGACGGCAAAGCCACCGACTCGCAGTGAGTAGAACACTTATATTGAGATTTCGTTTTGAGAACCGGCATGAAATTTCGAAAACTCGAAACTTCTTTTAGCAACATTTGCAGAAATAACCTAAATGTCGCAAAAATATATAATTTGAGAGTTTACTGAAGAAATTTAAAAGATCCTTTCGGACAATCAAAACAGCTTTAAAAATATGGCTCGTACTAATCACTAAAAATTGTCTCTCTGTTTTTCCCTCCAGTGTTGGTCGACAGCACTGTGTACTGATGCAATGAGTAGAAAAATTTGGGGTTACCACCTAGTCAAAAGGTGTGGTTGCACTCATCAGGCGCGAATTGATTCCTTTTATGTTGCTAAAGTGTACCAGGCGTAAACAAAAATCAGTTCAGATTTAATGTTTTCATTTCTGCCTTTTATACTATAATCATTTTTAGTTAGTGCGAGAGAAAAAATAAAATAGTAAAACTTCGTATAGTTTGATAAACAAAATCCATTTTTCTTTCAATATAATGCAAAAAGGTTGATGTTATTTAATGTACCTGATCACACTCAATTATTGCGCTTAAGTTTCAACAAACACTAACTTGCTAAAACATACATTATATTTTAGAAAGTTGAAAAAAGCTGTTTTAGTTTTTAAAAACAACCTCTAAAAAACTAATCAAGCATTCTTATTTCTCCCTTTATTGGCAGAGCAAACCTTCAAGGCTGCATATCTTGCTAAATAGCTGGTAATCAAACGAATCTTTTTCAAATAAAAAAAGTCAATGATACTTTTTTGTTTGCTTTTCAGATCTGTATAACCGAGAATTGTCATTACGTTTAAGTAGCTAGCTTTGATTGTCAAATGGACTTTGGAAAATCTACATGTATTAAAAGGTTTTTAAACGCAACAATTCATTAAAATCCACTCCAAATCATTAAATATCTGATGTTTAAAATGCTTCAGTAATTACCGTTCGTTTCAAATTTTCAATAATCACTAACAATCATCATACGTATCATGACATAAAAATAGCTCAAAAGGATAGTAAAGCAATTAGAATTTTAATGCTAAATGAGCAGTTATGTTTTATGTAACCAATGCTTGAAGCAAAAAAGAGTCTAGACAGCATTGTTTAATCTAACGCAGCAGTTTTTCAGCAAACTGGTTTAAGGCACTAAGATTTTAAGCAAATCTTCTCTCTTTGCAGAGATCAAATTGCCCCCTTGGCTCAGTCTAAAAAATTGTTGTAAATACGCCGCCCTGACCGTATTGATGAAATTTTTTTCTTCGAAGTAAGAATTTTAACATTGGTTTAATGAAATGAAACACCGTTTAGATGATACAAACCACTTAATTCAGAAAACCAACTTAAAATAATGAAATAGCACGGAAGAAAATATCCGGAAACTAAGCACTAACGAGCACTAACAAGGCCGAAATTCGAGTCTTGTGCTTCTCGTTTTATGTGGCTTAGTTTCTTGCTATAATCTAAATCCTCATATTATTATTATTGTAGAAGAAAATCTATGTTTTTGTCAACGCAAAATAATACTGTAGTAATTTTAAATCTTAAACAAGGGATGAGCATTACCGAAGATTTTAAACCAAACAGCAGCTAGTAGGCCGATACGTAAAAACTCGAAGTTAAAAGTTATGAGTCAAGCATTTTAAAAGTTGTACCACTTCCTCTTACTTTCATAAAAAGCTATAGATGAAATTGATATATCTAATTGGGGTGTTATGATTAAGAATAATCTTGAAATGCAAATTATTTGATTACGTGTGTCACAAATGCCTCGAGTCTTAAATTGTCTTTTGTACAGATTGCAATTTGCTCCAAAAACATTTCTTGGTCAAAACTTGACATTTCAAAACATTGTTTTAATTCAGAGAACTCCTTCCAGTTATAAAACGAGCAATCAATGAAATGGGCGTGGTCATTTATGCAGTAGGCGTTGGGCGATTTGACGAGCGCGAATTGCTACTTATAACCGGAAATCACAGCGACAGAGTCTTTCAGCAAAGAAGCTTTGACGATTTGTCAACTATCGAAGCGGATCTTCAAGTTCAATTAAAAAAAAGTAAACTTTGTAATTATGCAATATTTTAGTCTTTTTTATTTTACGATATCAGTAAAATCTTTATTTAAGGCAAATATCTGCAAATATCACAAAGAGGAGAAAAGGCAAAATAATTTGTTTTGATGTAAAGAAATTTTCAAAACATTTCAAAGCTTTCTAACAAATTGCTTCGCACAATGGCGAGAAAATAACTAACTTTAAAGTTTTTCAACAAATAACAAATAGTTAAAAAGAAATAATTTTGCACCAAAAAGAATTTTTGCTAACATGCAAAACTCTGATTTCAAATTAAATTTTCGATTTTATAAAATTTAATTTACCGTTGTTCAATGGCGCCTGCTAGCAGACGTTAAGTTGATTGAAAACTTGATTGCTTTTGAATACCTTATCATAAAACGCTTCAAATTTTAACCTGTTTTACATTACTGTAATGAAAATGACTTAGTGAAAAATTCTTGATATTGAAACTATAAGCTTACTTTTTTTCGAAACAAAAGGTTGCGATTGCAACCCCTTGGGGAGTGAGACAAGAGAATGTGATGCTTGCACCAAGCAATGCTCTTGCAAGCCGCACGTGGAGGGGCGGCGATGTGACCGTTGCACCCCTAATAATTACGGATTTGGAGGCGAAGAAGGTTGCATACGTAAGTTGATTTTTAAGTAAAATAAGATTTTGATTGTAAATACAAGAGGAGAAAAGGCTTAATAGATTTTATATTGCTATTCTTTAGTACAGCTGCATTCACGCATAAATGTGGTTAATCCCACAATTAATACTCAGCTGTAGTAATCGTTTTTCTGTGAATTATACAAAAAAACGAACAAATGTATAAGAAGCAACAGCAAATTATTATAGTGTTTCCTCGATTATCCGTACCTCGTTTATCCGGCATTCAATTATCCGGCCGCTATGTTTTGTACAATGTATTTTGTTACATCACAGAAGTGGTGCATACTACAGTACATTATTTCAATATTACAAAAGCTACTGAGAAAACGTAAATCTACTCGTAAACAATTTAAGATTAATTTATTTTTTAGTGCAGTGTAGATCTAAACAATAAACATATACGATACTGTACACTTTTCTTGGTTTGGCTATAAGAATTCAATTAACCGTTTTTTTGCTTATCAGTTCATATTTTTGAAAGTAACAACCCAACTAGACCGGATAATCAAAGAAGCACTGTACCATCTACTATATCAACGGTGGCCAAACCGTGGCTCGAGAGCCGCTTGCGACTCGCTTATCTCTCGTTTGCGGCTTATATCAACAATGAAGATGTCCATTTGTATAGGCTTACCATAACCGATGGGTAAAGGCCCGTTTCCACTACAAGCGTGAAAAAGAACATTCTTTCTCTCTTTTATTGATCTTCGATTGAAGCGAGCGGTTAAAATTGAAGCGAGCGCAAAAAAAAAGCAATAAAACAAACAAAGAATGCTTTTTTCCACGCTCGTAGTGGAAACGGGCCTTAACACCTTTTTTTAAAAGATTACCGCGTTTTTTTGATGAAAATCGAGAAATCAGGGGCAGATTCAAAGTGAAGACTTTTTTTAGAGATTAATATGTTTTGGGAACGAAAATTTGAAAATCAGAGAAGAAATCAAAGAAACTAAAACCAAGTGTTCGGTAAGCTGAAATGATAAGGCTAGGTGTTCCGTAAACAAAAAAATTAAAGAAACTGTGGATTGAATAAACTTGTTTATTTTAATTTTTACATAATTACAATTAAAAAAAATTTTGCTGCTTGCTAACATCATTAGTTTGAATACGCCTCATCTTTGAAAACCTCTGGCCACCCTGAACTATATTATAGTTTTTTTCTTTGCAAAATCTACTTTTTCTTGATCGTTAGTTTGGCATTGACTGATAAGTTGGTATAGAATAAGATTTGGTAAAAAGACTTTTGTATTTAAGTTTACAGTCACTGTTAGGAGTAGAAGTTGAAACTCGTTTAAAACTTTCAAAGCAAAAGCATATCTAATGAAATGCAGCTGCCAAATGAAATTTACTTTACCATTTGAATTCAGTGTCTATTCCGGTTCCACATGCAACCGAGAAACAAGATGCAGAGTTTGCAAAAGCATGCAAGACCGGATTGCGACATTTGTGAAAAAAAACTGCGCCTAACGCTTAATCTTCAAAAAAGCTTTGTGTGACTTATTTTTCCATTATTTTTTTTAACATGATCAATATTCATACGTTATTATTGTATTATTACTAATATCGTTTGATTGTTGTACACAGTGATGACTTTGGTAGGGAGCGGACAAAGCGGCCGCACCGGATCCCTAAAAAACATTGAAAAGTGACCTCCTTTAAGCAAAATATTGCTCCAATTCTTCACAGCAGCACCATGATAATGCTCCCCCTGTTTAGTATAAAAAGGTTGGGAAGATGTGGTCGATTGAAAGCGATGATTATTTTTTAGAGATCTCTACTTTTTTAGGACGAAAAGGCTGATTTCGGATACTAAATGGAAGAGATTGCATTTTTTTTAGGGACACTACTTTTGGGGACGTAAAAAAGTTTCGCTTTGTTATAAACTGAAAAGTGGCCCCACATTTTTTCTTGCACCGGTCCCCCCCTTTTGTGAGGCCATCACTGGTTGTGCACCGCTAAAAATTAAAAATGTTATAAGAATTTGCCGAAAACCGGGTTTTTGCTTTTTAGTTAATAAGATAGCGCATTTTAATTTAAATAGTTATGTCTACCAAATCACTAAGAGCAACAACTATAAAACTTTTTCAAAACAAAAACATTAGTTCAGCAACGCTTTCACTTTTCACAGCATGTCGATGTGATTTACGTGGTGCTACAAACAAAACGTGTCGTGTTCGTGATGGACAATGTTACTGCAAGCGTGGTTTTGGCGGATTGAATTGTGGTAGTTGCAAAAAAGGCTTTTACGGTTTTCCCGATTGCCGTCAGTGTGAATGCAACGGGTTTTCAGACGATTGCGATCAAGAAACCGGTGTTTGTTTTGATTGCTTTTATGGTAGAAGCGGAAATCATTGCGAAAAGTAAGAACAAGCGCCTCAATATACTGCTTTTCTAGAAGATAACTCTTATGCGACTTTTTTATTTTATTATAGTTAGTTTCTGAAAATCGTGAATGATGTCTATTTTTTGAAGCATCGTTTAATGTAAAAATTTGATACATTCTTTGTATTTAGCATTATTTCATTTAGCAATGATATAGATTTATTGAATTTGCATAGAATTATTTTCATTTTCATAAATCTCGATTTAACAAAAATGTAAAAAACAATTAAGTGTAGAACTTTTTTTTATTCTTTTTAAAATTCATGCTAGTTATTCATTTTTTCAAGTTCTATATGCATCACACGACATAATATTTAGCAAAAGCAGTAGTCCAAACTTTGGTTGTAAGTTATATTATCTCACTACTCTTTAGTAAAAAGGCGTTTATTTCAAAACATCAAAAGTTAAGAAAATTTAAATGAAGCAGCAAAAATCGTAATTAATGTGTTCCTGCAAAACACTTTTCAGCTTATTTGTGTCATTCGATATCAAATGCTTTTATACCTAAATATTCTGCACATGTTTTTTAGTCTTTTCCAATAAAATTTTTGTTCTTTTGCTTTCGTTAAAAAATGAAAACGAAATACAATAGGATGTTTTTAGATGTCCAGCTGGTCAATTCGTGAGTATCGACTCGATTGGAGGGTGCAAGCCGTGCCCCTGCAATGGCAACATTGATGCTGACAATCCTGATGCATGTGATCCTTTAACAGGAAGATGTTTAAGATGTTTGCATAACTCAGCTGGAAATAATTGTGAAAAATGCAAGGACTATTTCTACGGAAACGCTTTAAGAAAATCCTGTCAGCGTATGTATGACGTATGATATTAAGTCGTTCTTCAAATTCTTTACATGATAAGCGGAGTGGAAAGTTTAAATCAGGTTGACTTATTCTCTGACCTTATAGTACTTAAAAATAAGTAATGATTTGTAACCCAGTACTATTAATACAAACTATGTACTATATGTTATAAATGCTAAGATCTTTACCATATAAATATTGAATACACATTAAGTTGATGCAAAATTATAATCTCAAAATATAATCTAATCCTGTGTTTCACCACCGTTTTAAGGCTTTTAAAAAAATTAAGCAGAACCCATGCTTAAAAAGTAATTTTTTTGTGAAAATTGTTAACCCTTTACTTCTTCGTTGTTTATTCACCAACCAAGAATTGGACTGTCTATTCCAAAGGATTTCTTGCTGGTCTCAATACAAACATTTTACTGTGACTACTACGCAGTTGAAAAACGACTCGGGAAGAGAGAATTCGAGCAACGTTGTTGGTTGTTTGCAAAAGAACGTCAAGTCTTAGTCGTTTTACTTTTACTTGCTTTACTAAATAGCAGTGGCGTGCGGTGACCTCTGAGACTAGTCATGCAATTAACATGCCAACATCGGGTCATGCAATCGGGTATTTTATGGGTAGTCAATGAGTAAGACCTGCAATATTTTACTGGTAGGAAAAAAATTTTGTGTGAGATTTTAATTTTTGATCCTAATATCATGGTGTTCAAGACCGATTTTTGTCATAGATTCAAGGTGACCTCCAAAAAAAAAGGTTATTACTTGAAATCGTTCCCAAGTAATGCACTTTTTGTCCTAAAAATGCAGTGATCTCTACAAAAAAAAGAAGGTTATCACTTAAAATCCTTCCCAAGCAATGTACTTTTTGTCCTAAATATGCAATGATTTTTAAAAAAAATAAAACAAAAAAAAGTCATCACTTCAAATTGTTTACAAGAAATGCACTTTTTGTCCTAAATATGCAGTGATGTCCAAAAAAAAAAAGTCGTCGTATCGGATCGGCCTCAGATTTCATCCCGAACAAGTAATATTTTTTCATTGAATTCAACAATCTCCACTTTATCGCACAAAAGTTCGTCCTGCAATCCCTAAAAATTTGGTTATGCAACGCATGACTTGCATGCCCTGACCGCGCGCCACTGCTAAACAGTGTGTCAATAAATTTTAAGATAATTTTACTAAAACCTATGGTTTTTGGAGAGAAATTGCTTTATCATATTATAAAATTACTTTAAAAGTAGCCATGGTTTTGGATATGAATTTGACCTCTTTTGAATTTATCTGATTTCCTTACTTTATAAAAAAAAATTGAACAAGAAAAGCAAATGTTTCCAGCTGTTTCAAACCCTCATCGGGTTTTTATAAAATAGTCTTCATCGAGGTTAGTTTAAATAAGTCTTAATGCAGATTGAAAAATATTTATTGACACCGTCAGATCAGAACAAATTAAACTTCTGTGTTAGAGTTATGACGAACCTAATTTTCTTCGCACTTGAAATCAAAATCACTGTCGTCATAATTATAACATTGAAGTACAAATTGTTCTGATTTGTCATGGCTTGTTAAATTCTGTAGAGTTTGTATTAATTGCCTATTTAAATTAAGGTCAATGGAGAGTATTATGCAAAAATTTTACATAAAGTGATTAGTGATGCGCTGTATGCAAAAAGCACGTGATTAAAGATTTCCATTTTTCAGAATGCAAGTGCAATTTGACAGGAACGGACCCTAAAAGTTGCAATGAGTCAAAATGCAAATGCAGTGACAGTGGTTATTGTTCTTGTCTTCCAAATGTAAACGGAAAACACTGTAACAAGTGTATTCAAGGTACTTGGAATATTGAAAGCGGAATTGGCTGTGTCAGATGTGAATGCGATGCTGTTGGCTCCTTTAAAAACATCACATGTGACCAGGTGATTTTTTGAAAACACCTTTCTTTTGAGTGTAAAATTACTTTCGGATTTATGTATTATATTATTTCAATTTAACTAGTATTTAACTTTTATTAAAGCTTTAAAAGCCTATTTTATTGGCATCTAAAAATATAACATATTATATATATAAAATATTACAACACACAAAATTATACCTAGTATTTGTAAAAACTGAAAACGTTTTTCTGAAAACCTATTCTAACGACAATCACGACAACCATTAATGTGAATTGAAGTGCACGCTTAAGCGAATAGGTGGAATTGATCTGAACGATTGTCGAGTTCGAAACTCTTGATACGTAGCAACTCATACACCATTCCTTTTGAGTGTAAAATTACTTTAGAATTTAGCTTTTCACTAAAAAAAATATTTGGTTAATTAAATGTAGCTTTGACCACATTTAGCAAAAGCTACACTAAAAAAGTTTAAAAGATGTCCAATATTAAATCAATTATTTCGTAAGACCTATTAAAATCCCAATTTTTAAACCCTACTTTTAAATTTTGATCACATCTTGAAATTTCACCCAACGAATTTTTTTAAAATCAATCAATCAATCAATCAATCTTTGTTTATTCATTGTAGATTGCCATTTAAATACAAAACAAAAACAAAAAAACTATGGTAAAAAAACACTTCAGTATGTTGGAATACAAATATGGTCTGAAGTTCCTCAAGAAATTAAATCTCGGACTTATGTTTCGTTTAAAAAAGAATTCAAAAAACTATTAATGAAGTCTTATGATATATGATGAGATTAATAAATGTTTACTTATTTGTTAACCCATAAAAAAAATTTTTTTTTATACTTTTTTATGTGTTGATATAGATTGTAAAATATATAGAATTTGGATTGCTTTTTTTTATTTTTATTTTTATTTATTTATTATTATTATTATTTGCTTAGGCCTATGCTTTTTTTTTCGTTATTCTTTTTTTCTTTTGTGTAATTGTTTATTCATTAGTTTAAATATAAAATTTGGGTTGTGGCTGACTAGGTGACCTTTGATGGTCTTTCGCTGCAACCCTGTTGTAGTATTGCTCAATATTTCTATTATTTTGTGTTTTTTTGTTTTTGTTTTGTATTTAAATGGCAATCTACAATGAATAAACAAAGATTGATTGATTAAAATGATCTTATATTTAAAAAACTAGCAATAGGAGCAATTCAGCCACAAAGTCAACATTTTTTTCTTTTTTTTCTTATTACATATATTTATTATCTTACATGTTCAAAAACCAGTTCGTGCTTCTCATAGTGTAATTTTGAAATCATGAAATCAATTTAACGGGAAGTCATAAATTTTAATTTTAATGTAGAGCTCTCAACTATGTTATCATTTTTCCGCACTATCACCAGACAAAAGTCGTCAAAATTACTTTTTTGGTTTTTTTAGTTATCACATTAAAATCATTCGGTTAGTATAAAAAACGTTCATTATGTTTCTTTTGTTTTTTTGTTTTTTTTTTTTGTTATATTTTGTTAGTAATTTTATGTTAGGATGAATGTATTTATGCTGTTATATGTGGTCGTGGTATGGATAAAGAAAACATTACAATCTCTCCCTAAATAGTATAAAAATTTTTTTCACAACTTAAAACTACACTTTTATTTGGTCTTCATGTTAATTAATCGTCAATAGGTCAAGAAAACTCTTATTAAAAATTAGTGTTGCCAAAAATTTATATTCCAAAAATGGATCGCAAGACAAAATTGTCGAGAAGTCTTGATTTAAGATATGTTTGGGAAAAACGCGACAGCTAGACAGACAGGTTTTAATTTTATCTGTATTTCATTAAGAAGCTAAATAACTTCGTTCTTTAATCGCTTCTAATGTTAAATTAAAGAACAGAAAGCTTAACTGCTGCTGTTCTATAGAAAAAAAATGCAAGTTTTTAACTTTATAGCTAGCTGGCATACAGGACAGCATAGCATTCAATCCTTTTTCAACAAAAGCCCTTTGTTTGTCATAGATTACCGGCCAGTGTTCTTGCAAAAATGGATATTCTGGGAGGTCGTGTTCGGAATGTGCAACTGGTTTCACCAAACTTCCAAAAAGTGAAGCTTGTGTAGACGGTAAATTTAATAATACGAAAAAGATATTTAGCATCAGATATAACGAAGAGTCTTTAGTTCGGCGTAGGTAGTGTGTTCAATCTCATGAAAAATTAAAATAAAGTTTCCCGCTGATTTCAAAGAGCGATAGTTAATAGATTTCTGTTGCAAATGTGTTTTGAATTTCCGTCAAGTTTTGATAAATAGACTGTACCGTTCTCTTATTTAAATAATAAAAAATTCATAAGTACTATATAGTTGTACCTACACCTTTGAAAGTGTAAATCTCTTGGCTGCATTGTCAAGAAGATAAAAAAAACTATTTTAAATTAAATCAATTCGCATGATCCGAGTTCACTCCTGCTCTCGTTACGTTATTGCGCTTTTGCGAAATAGTCGGGATAAAAATCCTCTGCTCGACTGTTTCAAACAGCAGTTCTAAAAATATTATATCCTTTTATATTATAAGTAGGGCCATTTTTTTATGACCTAAAAAATCGAAAAATATGACTTTATGTTTTGAAACATATGACAATATATGACTTTATTTTTAGAGCATCATATTTTGCTAATCTCATAATTAGCAAGTCGAATGCAAGTGTATTGGGTATATTTTAAAGAAAAACACGGTCGATCAATGATGTATTAACACGTCTATTTCACCTGAAAATCATCAACTCCTCAGTGTCACTCAAGTTCAAATGTCTTATGCATTTAATCAATAGGCTAAGCATTGAAATATAGTTTCATGTAGTGTTCAATGGTAGCATCTGCAAAATTTCTGTTTGGACGAAGGAATGATTTCAAAAGGGAAAACGACCGCTCCACAGATGCTGAAGTAGGCTGACATTGCAACAATTTTGCATACAATGCTGGTGGAATATCTGTCATTTTTTTCCAAGCGCTTCTTTATGTACTTTTTCAGCTGCAGAGGGTCACTTCCAAAACCAAGAGAGTTGATATCTTCATAGGCTTTTTGTATTGTGTATGTAGAATTTTCCATTTTAAGAATTAGGTTTGAGAGCCCATTGTAGCATTGACTAATTTCAGTCAACTGACTGGTCAGCTTTTGCTCATTCACTTTACTTTTGGCCTTTTGCACAATCACTCCTTCACCATTCCATGAATTAACAATTTCCCGAACTTGTGGTAGTTTCTCAACATAGTAGTTAGCAGCATCCAACCAACTCCCCCAACGAGTAACAACTGGCTGCGGAGGTCTTCCACAAACAGCAAAATCAGCAGCTCTGGTTTTATTCTTCACAACGCTTGCTTTTACAGCAGCAATCAAGTCGTCTACTTCCTTGTAAAAACTTTTTATCTTCAAAGCACAGTTATGCATTAAGTGTGCCAGACAGGTAACATGCAGGAGGTTTGGATATATTTCTTTTAAAACGTTGCCTGCACGGCAGATGTAGGATGCAGCATCAGATATCAACAAATTGACGTCTTCCCTCCTTACCTTAAATTTCTTTATGACATCATCCAGTTCATGGATTATCTTTTGGCTATTAGCCGAACCATCAATCACAGAGCATCTAACCAAAAAGCAGCAGTCCGGTTTATCCAGCGTACCACAAAGTATGTGCAAAAAGTTTTTACCTCTTAATTCAGTTTCATTTATAACAAAAAACAACGGCTTCTCACTCAAGTCTTTTGCCAGCTTCTGATCATATGCTTCATCTAGTAACTTTCAGACGACAAAGAGTTTCAGATGGTACGCTTTGCCCCAAATCTCGAAAAAGCTGTCGAATAGCTGGATGATTTACTTTTGCCATCGTTATATCAACTGATGCAAAAGCTTAAACAAGTTTTGTTGCAAAATCTTGGTGTTCACCAGAACTGATAAATGTTTGACGTGTATCGGAAGTTCCAGCACTCTTTGCCTTTTCAACGCCTTTTCTGTGCTTGAGAGTAGCAACATGTTGCTCCACAAAGAATCGCTTCTCATGCTTAACTATGCAGCAGCATAGCGGGCAGTAAAGTTAATCTTTTGGAGTGACTGTGAACTCTTTGAAATCTTTTATAATCGATCGGACCTTTTTCCCATCAGAAACTTTTATTTTTGGCATGCTCACTTCACAATATATAGCCTAGTACTTTCACTAAACAAAAAATAGCCGATTGTGGCTACACGTGTTATTGCTCCGTTAAAAACCTACATTCTTGTGACGTCATAAACGCCTGCTGTGCTCGTTTCTCGTATCGACTTTACCAGGACTCATTCTAATATAGTAGTTTCTGATTACGGCTGGTTTTTGTGTAGCTGTTGCAACTCGCCATTTAGGCCCACTTCACGATAGTACTTTCACTAAAAATGAAAGATCATATTTTATGACCAAATGCAGAAAATATGACTTTTTATGACTTTATAACTTCTTCAATACACCCCGTAACAAAGTAGTTTTTGTATTATTATAGGTTTCATAGCTTTTTGTACCACCAAAAAAAATATGACTTTAATGACTTTTACTCGCCCTAATTATAAGCTACATAGGAAATTTTATCTGGGTAGCTATACTCGTGCTAAACATAAAAACCACTTCGCCGTTGCAAATCCATACGATTACAGGGCTTTTATAAAGAAAAATCCCTTATAAAAAAAGAGCTATTTAAATGAAGAAATTAATATAAATTAATTGAAATGCTAAAATGCTTATAAAGATAAACCTTATAAAGATAAGTACTATACAGATTTAAGCTTATTACTATTTCTTTAACTGCTGTTAGATAATAATGTCAGAATTACACCACTGTAGCTAGAGTTCTTAAAATTAGATTTATTTTTTTCAAGGGTACTAAGATAATTTTTTTCTTTTAAATCTTAAAAAATGCAATCAGGAGGGTCCAAATTATGGCCCGAGGGTTGCATGCTACCCATTACGTTATTTTCCGCAAAACGTTGAACAATTAAAAAAACTTACCCGGTCCAATTGAAACTTTTAATCATCACAAATCTATGGAATAGTTTCAGACAGCCTAAGCCCACTCAAGTAATACTCTTTTTTAGTCACAGGTTAACACATGCAATCAAAAAGTACGTTTGATGTGAAAACCTAATTTATAGTCATCACTGTATTTACGAACGTAGACAGTTCCAGATTACCTGCATCTCACAAGTTCTTCTAGTTTTAATAAAAGTTCTGCAGGACTAAAGATCATTTTCAAAGAAATTATAAAAGTCATTTCTCAGAAACATCCTAAACTAGGCAAATAGATTAGGTCATTTAGTTTAAAAAAGAAACAAGATATACATTGTAGGACTATTAAGAAGGAAAACAAGTTGTTTTTTACATTTGAAAGCAGCTGAGTGTATGGCTTAAGTCTTTGCTTTTGTAAAAATCTTTGTGAAGCAACCCGGACTAATTCTTATTGGTCATAACTGAATAAAATAACTTGCAAAATATATTTGTTTAATTGTTACTTGTTAGAAAATACATTAACAACCACACAAGCCGCAGCAACAACAACTACTACAACTATAACCACAACAACAGCTTCGACAACAGCTATTCGCCGAAAACCGATTCCGGTAAACCCAGGTTGGACACCTTGCGTTTCATGTGGAAGCCGACGCTGGCCATCGTACTGTCGAGGCTGGTTTTGCCGTAGACGCTGGCCTTATTACCAGCAGCACCCCTCACCTCGGAGATGTTATTCTTGTAAGTGAACAGCTCATTTAACAAACGCTAACGTGTAACCAGTGGTGGATATTGGGTGAGGCGAGTGAGGCAGTTGCCTCGGGCCCCCCCTTTTTTAAAACACCGCATATAGTTTCATTGTGCTGTATATTTTTTTTAAAGATCACTATGAAGTTGGAACGAAAAGTGCAAAATATGAGATCGATTCAAAGTGAAGACGTTTTTTTTAGAGATCACAATGATTTTGGGAGAAAAATAGGGAAATACGAGATCAAAGACCTTTTTTTTTAGAGAACAATAATTTTTGGGAATCCTGCCTCGGGCCCCTAACTTTGAATATTCGTCACTGCATGTAACTGTTGTTGTATAAAGTAAATCTCCTGAGCAACATGATTTGAACCATTGAAATCTCATAGAATTCTCAGTTTTGCAACCACGTTGGCAAAAACATAGACTTTGGCTCCGCTTCAGACAGCATGCAAATTTTCGAATTACGTTAAAAGGGTTATTTGACTGCTTTTACATAAATATCGATATAATACAACATTTTTACTTGATGATATGGATTACACTACTTGTCACTTTGATTAATTTCTGATGCAGGGCAATGGACCTGTCGAGCCTCTATCGAGTATCAATGGAATAGACATCAACAGAACTACAATGACGTTCAATCTTACTCTTCGTGGAACAGACCATTGTACTATCGGGGATACTATAGTCACCGCCGCTTCTATCGCTATCAGAACAGCAGACCTTTAGTTCGCTACAACCTTTACAAAAGTTAAAAGTCAAAATGCTACTTTTTGAAAATAAAAAAGTACAAGCACTTAGTTATCAATGTTTCAGATTGCTGGTACTCATAATATTTTTAATGACCTGTTTTTTCGCCATGAGCTTCTATGCTAATCCATTTCTTACGTTTTACTTTTGCTTTTTGTATTTTCCTGTTATTCTACTCTATTATTTGTTTTTACGATAAATTAGTGACGTTAAGCGAAGTAGTAACAATACTCGAGTTTGTGGGTAACATTTAGTCAAACTCACAATCATCTAACGTCCAATTATTGTGCATGCGCTTGGTGAAAACAGATGTCGACTCCTCAGCCTGTAGCGTATTTAAAAGGAGGCCCATTGTGCCATGCTCTCCTTTGGAGATTACTAATAGGTAGACAAATCAAGTCCCTTTTTTACCCACGTAGGAAAATTTATGGACTTGTTCATGTAGGTAGACAAGCAGAACGTGAGATCTGTGGGGGAAAAAAGAATTTTAAGATACAATCGGGAAAAAAAGGGACAAGATCAGGTAGATTTACTATATGTTGGACAGTAATTTTAGTGTCATGGGCCGCTTTGGAGATCTTTTGGCCAGAAAATTTGCTAGAAAACAAAGACAGATGCCATATGCAGATCCCTTTTTTTGTTTATAAGAAATCACTAGACTTCAAAGACTTCTTTTTTGGGACGAAAATTCGGGACCCATTCTAAGTAAAGACCTTTTTCTAGTTTAAAAACAATTCTTTTTTGGGACAAAAATCCGGGACTGATTCAAACTGATAACCTTTTTTTCTATAGCTTGAATAAATTTCTCTACTAACCACATTTAGTTATGGTGGTATGGCACCTCCTTTCAAATCGGTACGTCACTGCCCTCAGCTGTACCTTTGGGGTCAATAATAAGACCGATATACTCTTGGTGAATGTTTTTTCCAAAACGCCTATTATTTTACATTAATATTAAGAATTTTTTTGACCTAGATGCACGAATTTTTGTTAGATGATTGTGCAACGTGGCCGGGATCGTGATCGATACGGTTTTGGTTCAAAACCTACTCGCGCCATTCTGTTGTCCTTGGAAAAAACACTTTACGGCACTTTCCCCTGCTTGGTGGTCTTGGCAAGCAGATCTAAATTGAAGTCATATCTCTATTAAAATTTCAAGCGGACAGCAATATCTTGGCATCTCCGGAAGCAGGTCGGGGTAATTGCTTGCCCTATGTATGCGCCTCCGGAGCTTTCCTGCGAGTCAGGAGGATAAACGTAGAGATAAAAAAAACTCCAAATTTTTGGTACGGTTATATTTTTATCTAATTTTAGTTTTTTCTTTGTTTATTTTGAAATAAAATTATTAACCTCTTTAATTGTTGTTATTCATAGGCAAAAATTATTACCAAGGCAAACCAATTGATTAACACTTTACCCAAATAAGGGTCACGCGGTTTTTCTGATTAACCCATGTGACCCACATTAGGGTCCCAGCTAAATATTGCATAAAACCATGTGACCTTCGTACATTTCATGCTATTGCGTTTTTAGCATTTAGAACAGTTAATCTGGATTCTAGGCATGATTTTCTGATGCGTAATGTGGATTTTTAGGATAAAATTAGACAATAGTTATTTGCTATATATTTTATCGAAATTGGCGATATTCTAATATATGTAAGTTGGAAAATGAAGATATTACTAGAGTAAATAATGCGACAATAAGATCATCGTCTTTATGCAACTAAATACATGTTGATTATTCTACATAGAAATTTAGTGTTTACCGGCACAAAATGAAATTAAATATGACAGAAATTTAAATTCCACAACAAATCATACAGGCGTACATATATGTCTGCAACAAACGTTTATGTATTGGAATAGGAATAAAAAAACCTTTCTTTTTACAATTAAATAAATACCATAAAAAAAGTAACTATTCTACTACGACAAAATGAATAAAATAAAATATGCTTGAAATTTGACTTTATGAAAAAAAATTAGCTTTTCATCCAAACAATTAACTTTAAGTTATGATTTTAGTTGAGACTTTTTTTATCAATTTTAATTTTGGTGATGCTTCTAAAGCATTCTAAGCAGAAAAAGGGTTTCTCTGGGCACTGCTTCAAAAAGTATTCACCTTCTTAGTTTTTTAGCTGCAATGTCCAGTGGTGGATACTCAAATTTAGGGGCTCGAGGCAAGAATTTTCAAAAATTGATGTTGTCTAAAAAAAAAGAGCTTTGATCTTTGATCACTTTTTTCTCCAAAACTCATGGTGTCCTCTAAAAAAAAAAAAAGTCTTCACTTCGGTTTCATCTCTGATTTCCCTATTTTTCTCCCGAATCAAGGTGTTCTCCAAAAAAAAAGGTCTTCACCTAGAATTGTTCTTTACATTTCCCACTTTTCGTCCCGACTTGATCATAACCTCTAAACAAGCATCTGCAGCGGATTGAAACTGTTCTGCTATTTTCGAGAAGGCCCCCTAAAATCGAGGGGGTATCCCCAAAAAAAGGGGGCCTGAGGCGACTGCCTCATTCACCTCACCCAATATCCCCTACTGGCAATCTCTCTTCTTTCTTGTTTGGCAAGTTTTGAATAACACTCAATACATCTTCTTGATTTTGAGGTTTTATTTTGGACTTTTGTAAAAAAGTGTTGTTTCAATCCTTGTGTTTTGGGGCAGTGTTTTTCAACCTTTTTTCGGCTGCGGTACATTTTTTACTTTAGAAAAATGTCACGGCACACTATACTAACAAAAAGTTAAACCAACAACAACTTACAAAATAAAAAGTTAATTTTAAATTTATGTTTCAACATAATTCAATTAGTGTGAACATTGGGCTTGCTTGGATAAACACAAATTGTATATTTTGGCAGGAATAGAGAAAAGGCACACGCAGAGCTCTTGTTCGACATCTGTCAATTTTTCTCTGTACTTTGTTTTTGTAGCAATCAGGTTTTGAGGAAGCTAAGCTCACACAAACATGTTGTTGAAAACGGGAGCAACATTGAAACAGCTTTGTTTGACAGAACTGGAAATTCCTTCGAGGCAGTTATCCAAAAACTGTCCAAAGGTACTTCTGCGAAACATAGTTTCAAACTACGATCTTACCTCAGTTCAGTTAATTCCTCTTGCTCTTGCAATGTCATGTCAAGTTCAACAACTGCGGATGAACTGTATGGGTCCCTCACCCAGTCAAAACCTTCCGTGCACGCTGACGAAAATTAAAACGACAGTTTGTCCCTTTGTTTGACAGAGTTTTCAAGTGTTTGCTTATTGTCTCACAAAGGGCAGCATTACTGATTTGGCATTTTGCTGTTTTGGGGTGAGTGGAAATATTTCAAGATTGCCAATTTCCACGCGGTGTTGCCAGAGGTGCAACTTTGACAGAAACCCGTCAATTTTATCGGTACTTGTAAGCAGATTTTCATTTCGGCCTTGCATTCGTGTATTTAATTCATTTAGATGGTAAAATATATCTGCTAAATATGCCAACTTTTGCACACCATTCATCACTTGCAAGCAGCTGTGCGTAATCTGACCTTTCGTTGGTTAAAAACTTCTTCCCGCAACTCATACACACGGGCCAGCACTTTGCCCCGCGACAACCAGCTCACCTCTGTATGGAGCAGTAATGTTGCATGCTCCGTTCCCATTTCATCACACAACAGAGCAAACAAGCAACTTTTTACAGATCTCATATTTACAAAGTTTACCATACTCACCACATCATTTAAGACAAGAACTAGATCTGCTGGTAAAGTTTTGAAAACAAGTTGTCTCGCGGTGCAAAAAGCAGTGTGTAAAGATAACAGTTTGATTTCTTTCCTTCACTCTATTGACCAAACCTTTATTTCGTCCGACCATAGCTACGGCCCCGTCAGTACAGATACCTATAAAGTTTTCTCACCGAAGATTTCCATTTTCAAGATATTTTGTTGTAATACAAAAAATTTTTTCTCTAGTTGTTTTGTAAAATAAGAAGTTTTCCTTGATGGTATCTCCATCCACAAAACGCACGTTGGCCAATAATTGAACATTTTTACTTATATCTGTGTACTTGTCCAATTGCAGAGAAAAATGTTTGCTAATGCGAATCTTTTCCAAAACAATAGTTTCGATATCTACAGACATGTCATCAATACGTCTGCTGATTGTGTTGTCTGAGAGAGGGACTTTAGTTACTTCTTGAACCGAGTCAGGACCGAGCATTTCTTTTACAATGGCTTTGCAGGCAGGTAATATTAATGACTCTGCCATAGTGTGCGGATTTTTTTTATTTGACTACAAGCTTAGCTACTTGAAAGCTAGCTTTGAGAGCTTTCTCATTTATTTTTGCGGCTTTATTCATAAAGCTGACCTGTTTCTCTGTGTGTTTGATTAAGCGAAGAAAATAGTCTTCCGGCTTGTTTTCGAGCGACAAATGTTTCAATTGCAGATGGCGTTTAAGTTTGCTTGGCACCATAGCACTGCTGGATAGCTTTTCGCCACATACTACGGACAACGGAGTAGGTTTTGTGGCCTTCGCAGTGAAAATAAACCCAAAGAAAAGATAACTTTTGTTGTATTTTCTTCACATCACCGTTTTTGCTTTTTTTTTGGCCACTGCTTGTACTAGAAATTTCTTCCGGGAAAGCATTATTTTGGTTAGGTTCAAATTCGGCTTCTCGACTTCTATTCTAAAATTTATCCATTACTTTTACTACCGTACTACTTGTCTTAACACAGTTCTGCCTAAAATTTTAGCCAAAATATTTTAGACTCCAAAAATTTTAAATTAGACTGCCTAAAATTTTAGCCAAAATAACAAAAATTTTTTTTGTTAAAATTAATTCCTCTTTAATTCCTTACTTTATCTAAGCTCGACAATTTAATCGAACACTTGTTAATTCTTTAAGAAATTTTAAGGCTGTCTTCAAAAGGGAAATTTTTTTCGATGGGGAGTCGGGTATAAATTCGATAATAAAATTAGCAGGTGCAATAATTCTCAGATAAAGATCCTTTGATTTTTTGAATTCCCACACCTTTTTAACTAACTACTTAAGCATTTTGTGGCGATACTCAGCAGCACAATTAAATTCATAAAAGTTTTATTTTTCTGTTTGAGGGCTGTTTGAAAAGTAACGGGACTGTGTAAATAATTATTTTATTTGAAATGCCACGTAAAAATTACAACTTGTCCCCTTCAAAGTAATCTCCTTGAGCTCGAATGCACTTTTCTAATCTCTGCTGCCATGCTTCTATGCACTTCTGGAAAGATTCCATTGGGATCGCTCGTAGTTCCTTCGTTACGGCTGTTGTTATGGCTTTTGAGTCTTGAAAACGGGTTCTTTTAATGACTCCCTTGAGCTTAGGAAACAAGAAAAAATCACAGGGAGCCAGATCTGGCGAGTAGGGTGGTTGCTCCAGCACGGCAATGTTATTTTCTGCAAGAAATTGTCGTATGCTTAAGGCATTGTGAGCAGGAGCATTGTCATGATGAAGCAGCCATGACTTTGTCTCCCACAATTCTCTTCTTTTCTCCCTTACCGAACGCATCAAACGTCGCAAGATGTCTTTGTAAACATTCTGATGAACAATTCCATGAACTAGATGGCAAGAAATTCTAGATGAACAATTCCATGAACATCAAAGAAAACAATCAGCATTACCTTAATTTTGGACTTGAACAGCCTTGCTTTCTTGGGTCTTGGTGAGGATGCACTCTTTCATTCAAGGCTCTGCCGTTTGGTGAGTGGATCGTACTCGAAGATCCACGACTCATCACCGGTAACAACTCTACTCAGCAGATCTGGTGTAATTTCAAGTTGTTTCAGGATGTCTTGACACACTTGCACACGATTTTCCTTTTGCCCATCATTCAGCAACCTTGGTACCATTTTCGCACAAACCTTCCTCATCCCCAGATCTTCTGTAATGATCCTCCACACCCTCTCACTATTCATGCTCAACTCATCTGCTACCATTTTAACAGTAAGGCGGCGGTCACTGCGCACTTTTTCTCTCACACGCTCAACATTTTCGTTTGTTCTGCTTGTTGTTGGCCTTCCACTCTTAGGATCATCTTCCACATCCTCTCTTCCCTCTCTGAACCTCTTGTGCCACTCAAAAATCCGAGTTCTTGACATCGTAGGATCTCCGTAAACTTCTTGGAGCAAATTGAATGTTTCAGTTGGAGTTTTTCCAAGTCGAACGAGAAACTTCAAGTTGATTCTTTGTTCAATGCTCATTATTTGTTAACAAAAGAAAAAAAAAGAAAAAAATATTTACTAAATAAATTATCCCAAAACGAACTACAGTAAAGCGCCTTTCAAGAAAAGCCTGTAAAAAAGCATATGGTTGTCACAGAATGCTGAAACTACATTTTTACAACCACAAGACATTGCGCCATCTTAAAAAACAAAGCTTTTATCACTGTTGCAAGTGTTGTTTGTGCAAAGCATACAGTCCCGATACTTTTCAAACACACCTCGTATTTTCAGTTGAAGTCCACAACTCCTGTGGGTCTTTGCTCAAATGTCATTTATGAATTTACATGTTCGTGTGACGCGAACTTGACATACATCGGTATGTCAACCCGACATTTGAGCACTAGAGCTAAGGAGTATTTGGACTTCAACTCTCAAGTATCAAGTGCAATAAAAAATCATATAATGTGTTGTAATGTTTGTTCCTCTGTCAAATTAAATTTAAACTCCTTTAAAATAATTAAAAAGTGTAAATCGGAATTTCATACAAAAATACACGAAGCATTATTTATTAAAAAGCGTAATCCTGGTTTAAATCGACAACTTTATGCAAATGGTTCTTCATTTTTATTAAATGTTTTTTAATTTTTATTTTAAATTTTTTTTTTTTATTTCTTTTCTTATAAATTTTAAATTTACTTTCATTTTTAAATAATTTAATGAAACTAAAAAATTGGCTTTATAATTCTATTTGCTTTAACTTATTCGTCACAATGTAAATCATTCATGCATAAATAATTAATTTTCTTTGTTTTGACGCATTATTGTTAATTTCATTTAAGTTTAAGTTTTTCTTGAAAAGGGCTTAAGAAGCCGAAAACGTTTGAAAAATAAAAGTTTTATGAATTTAATTGTGCTGCTGAGTATCGCCACAATATGGTTAAAGAAAATTTATTCCTTGCCAAAATTATGCTTAAGCATTAAAAGCGAAAGTGCAAATGACGTAATAGTCCAACAAAATACTTCTCAGGGAGAAAAAGAGATGACGAATTGAGCGAATTGGCAATTTAGACCATGGCGAATTAGACGAACTAAAATGTACGCAAAAGATAGAAATTCTGCCAGGACTGACAAAAAAGTGACGACTTGAGCGAATTGACAAATTAAACGATGACCAATTAGACAAGTTCTACTGTAGATGAAACTTGACAATTTTTTGCGGAACACCTGGCACGCCACACTAGTGTGCCACGGCACAGCGGTTGAAAAACACAGGTCTGGGGTGTTGTTCAGGTTTAGGTAAATTTATCATTTTTTCAACGAGCTTTTCCTTGAACTGTAGCAGACCAATTTTTCTTGGCGACATTGATCTAAATACAAGGTAAGAATTTACGAGTGCCATGCCCAACAAAATCTCAAATGCAAGTTTGCGATACCATTTTATTCCTTTGCGGAGAGATGTTGCCAGTGCTGTATACTGATCAGACAAGTCAATTCCACTCTTTCCTTGATTATAGTCAACAGCAGCAACAGTTTTTTTTGTTTTTGGTCTTTGGTCTCCACTGGATGATGTAGCAACCATAGGTCGACGCGTTTTTTTCTGGACACCGACCATATCAAGCCCATACTTAGTTGTTTGCAAGCACACTTCACGCGTATCCTGCCACTTCATAACTACAATACCTGTTAAGGTGAGAAATACTCTCGCCACGTAGATTATGCCACGTGTGCTTGTGTTCGTTGCCTTTTTTCTTTCCTTTTGCTGCTTTGGTTCTGTCTGGTCGCTTTTCTTTGTTCGGCTGTCACGTGCAGTTATTCAGGACAGTTTTACCGTTGGTCGTGCATTCTAAATTCTCGTGGTTAGTAGTTGGTTAATTTATATTATCTGAAATTTTGTAATGTGCTGTTTATTCTGTTTGAATAAGTAATATTCTATTTTACAGGCAGGTCTAAAACAGTTTTCAATTTCTCTTTATTCGCATAAATTCTTAATACGTTCGTTAGTTTGTCTGTGGTTATTTAAATACACTCTCCTCGGCTAACGTCGTGTTGAGAACGCGTGTGACGATTGGAAGACTAGGCCTTCCAGCCAAAAATTCTTAGAATCATCCAAATCGAAGTGTTCACCGTAACATAAGCTTGAAAACTGTTTAAAGAAGCTTGAAAACTGCTTAAAGAAGCTTAAAGACTGCTTAGAGAATAAGCTAAATAAGCTTGAAAATTGCTTAAAGAAATTTAGCTAAAGTTGTTTAATTGGTGTTTGTGTGGTGGCTGAAGCATGGTTGATAAGTCGAATTCGAGTAGAAGCGTACCAGTGGTGTCCGCCAGAGACTTTTCAGTGCCAGCCAAGTCTAAAGCTCGTGCCGAGCAACAGTCGGAAGATGGGACTCAAAGGGTTAGAACAGCCGTGACTTCGGCGTCACTCTCGTCTAAGGCAAAGCGACGCCTAGAGGTCAAGTTGGCAGAGGCTCGCCTTCAACGTGTACGCCAGGAAGAGGAATTGTGTCTGAAACAGCTACAGGCCGAAGAGGAATTGCGTCTGAAACAGTTACAGGCCGAAGAAGAATTGCGTCTGAAACAGCTACAGGCCGAAGAGGAATCGCGACTGAAACAGTTACAGCTCGAGTCGGAACGGGCTCTTCTTCAAGCCGAAGCTGATGTTACCGAAGCTAACCTCATTGCGGATGCTTCCTCAACATGCAGTGACTTGTCAGTTCCAGAAAGTGTTGCCCCCCGTCTATCTGCTCATGACAAGGTGATGGAGTACTTGCATAATATTCCAACGAACGAGCGTCAAGGTCAATCAAGAAAGGAGAACGATCTACAGCGTGAATCTCCGGCTGTAACCTATGCGCTGAGGGAAGATAAAGCGGAAATTCGTGGTCGGCGATTTTCGGAGCTGTCCCTGGGACCAATGCCACATCAGTTGTATCCTCCACCGGTTGTTCGAAATTCCGGCCGGTTTCAGGGGCCGGCTGTTCGCGTTGTTGGTCCTGCCAAGACATCTGAAGTTGCTGCAGACAACCCTTCTGGCAACGGAGCTTCCAGATCATCGGGTGAGTTGAATTGTAACGTAAATGACTTGGCTAAAATGTTGGTTCGCTGTAGGGGATCAGAGACTACTTTAGACTCTGATAGGTTTGATGGTAACCCATTAGATTACTATCAGTTTTTACGGCAAGTTGAGGATCGCATTTTAAATGTGTATGGGCAAAGCGATCCAGGGCATGCGCTACACTTGCTCTTGGATGCCACCAAGGGGCGAGCTCATAAATTAATTTCTAGCTGCGTCATGTTGTCTCCGGATATAGCTCTAAATGAAGCCCTTCGACTTTTACATAAAGCATTTGGTTCACCCCAAGTCGCTGTTCGAGCGTTTATTGATTCGGTCTGTGAGGGTGGTGTGATAAGCCACACAGAGGTCGGGCTTGAAGATTTTTATTCCGGTTTAATAAACTGTAAGATTGTGCTAGAAGCTGCAGGGGCCGGCAATTTGTTAAATGCTGCTTCCACAGCTGAACGAATTTTTATGCGTCTCCCACATAATCTGCAGAAAGGTTTTGCTAAGTTAGCTCTTGACCGTGGTTTTGATATGGACGTTGTTCCCTTTGAACTCTTCATTGAGTATATTGATCAGGAACATAGATTATTGTGTTCTCGTTTTGGTAGATTATTGAAATCATCCAGGTCTAAGATTACTACCAAGGGATGTAAAGCGAGAGCAAACGTGGTCCAAAGCTCTAAAGATAATGACCATAGGATTGTAACTAAGAGGCCGAGTAATGTAGAAACCTTGCCCAGGTGTAACTATTGTAACACATTAGGTCATCAGGTGGGAAGATGCGAAGTCTTCCAGAAGCTGTCTTTTGCGAATCGCAAAGAGTTTGTGCAACATAAACGTCTATGTTTTAATTGTTTGGGTAAGGGTCATGGCGTAAAATATTGCTCGAGTAAGATTAGGTGCCGTAAATGCGACGGGAAGCACCACACGTTGATGCATCGCTATGATGAAGAAGGTACGTCCGAATCCTCCGATTCTGCGGCATCCGCGAAGGATACCTCATCACCTCCTGTAGATGCAACAGCTTCGTCGGCACAGGACATCTCACAAGCAAAGAGGATGAGAACTCGGTTGCAGGTAATACCCGTTTGTGTCATTAATCAAATTACTGGGGCCTGTAAGGATACACTGGCGCTACTGGATAGCGGAGCAGACTGCCACCTAATGGCTAAAGATCTATGTACTAGCCTCGGGCTGTCTGGTACATCAACGGTTTCAGAGATTCAATTGGCTAATGGGGTCGTCGAGAAATATGACAGCTCTTTAGTGGAATGTGCTATACGTGGAATATCCGAGGAGGAGACATTTCGTCTGGAAGAGGTACGTGTTGTGCCACAGATGCCAGATTTGAGTGGAAGCATTCCTTCACAACAGGATATTATGAGTAACCCGCACCTCACCGGTCTTGAGATTCCCAGTGTAGCCAATAATAAGACTGTACAATTGATTATAGGAATTAACTCTCCCGCTCTGCATGTATTTTCAGAAATCCGACAAGATGGCGATTCTAGTCTATGGGCAGGCAAGACTCCGCTGGGTTGGGTCTTGCATGGTCGAAATTCGGCCGGGCATAACAATTCTTGTTGCAGAGTAAATCTTTTAGTGGACGCCAGGGCTGAATCTGCACTGAATTCTTTCTGTCCTTGTCACTTCGACTATGGTGATCAATGCGGAGATCCGGATGAGCTGCTTCCATCACTGGATGATGAGGAAGCTGAAAGGCAAATGAAGGACTCTTGCGAGTTGGTGGAGGGCCGCTTTCAAGTACGAATCCCATGGAAGAAGGGGTGCCCCTGCCTTCCTAACAACTACCAGATGGCTCTTTCCCGTTTGAGATCATTAGGACGGAGATTGGTAAGAGATAAAGAGTTGTTCGTTAAATACAGAGATAAAATTCATGAATTGATTGCTCTCGGCCACGCTATTGAACTCCCTGAATGGGCCGATTGCGACCGTAATGCGTGGTTCATTCCACATCATTGCACTAAGGGAAAATTTCGTATTGTGTTTGATTGTGCTGCACGATTTAAAGACACATCTCTAAATGAACAAATTTTGCAAGGACCTGATAATGCTAATAACTTAGTGGGCGTTTTGACACGTTTCCGTAGATACCCAATCGCTTTGGTCGGCGATATTCGGGCAATGTTTCATTCGGTTAAAGTCGATCCCCGAGACCAATCTGCATTGCGTTTCCTATGGTGGGAAGATGACGACATTTCAAAACCACCCAAAGTTTATCAGCTTACTGTACACTGTTTTGGTTTAACTAGTTCGCCTTCGGTGGCTGGGTTTGCACTTCGTCGCACTGCCGATGAGAATCTTGCCGGTTCGACCCCAGACGCGGTCCAAGCGGTGAAGCGTAACATTTATGTTGACGACTTGTTGAAGTCGGTTCCTAATAGCCAGTCCGCCGTTGCTCTTGCTCACGATGTTATATCCCTTTTAGAGGGAGGGGGGTTTGAGCTTACCAAGTTTTCTAGTAATTGCTCTGCTGTACTTAAGTCGTTACCACCAGACCGCTTGGCACCACACTTGAAAGAATTCGATTTTTTTAATGATACGTTGCCAGGCCACAAGACCCTTGGGCTCGTCTGGCATCCCCAAACTGATACATTTGCGGTCAAAGTTAAGGAGTTTTCTGGTCCACTTACGCGTAGAGGGCTGTTGTCTCTTGTCATGAGCGTATTTGACCCATTAGGTATGGTAGCGCCGTTCATGCTTCCCTTAAAATCACTTATTCAAAGGCTCACAAAAGTAGGCCTGACTTGGGATGCCGAGATCACGGGGCAAGAAAGAATCTTTTGCGTTAAGTTTGTCAAGGCTTTAACGAGCTTAAACAACGTTACAATTCCTCGTTGTTTCGCGTCATGTAATGAATTTCGAAGTGTCCAGTTGCATGCTTTTGCGGACGCGTCAGTTGCGGGCATGGGCGCAGTTTGTTTCTTGCGTGTGTACATTGATGATCGTTACGTTGTGTCGTTCATTATGGGCAAATCGCGCGTTGCCCCCGTCAAGGTAATGTCCGTTCCCCGACTCGAATTGTGCGCTGCGTTGCTTGCTGCCCGCCTGGCCAAGTTCATCCACCGCGAGATCGATTTGTACATTGAAAAAACTGTTCTGTGGTCGGACTCGACGGTTGTACTGAGCTACTTAAGAGACACTTCGAAGCGTCGTCCGATCTTTGAATCCAATCGAATTAAGCAAATTCGGGAAATATTTCCAGTTGACCAATGGCGTTGGGTGGATACAGAACAAAATCCGGCGGATGTATTTTCCCGCGGAGTTTCACCCACGCAACCTTCCAAAGCAAATATATGGCTCAAAGGCCCAGCGTTTTTGCTCGAAGATGAAGAGAAGTGGCCATGCAGAAAACCGGTGCCGAATGACGACGTTCTAGATGACACAACTTCAGTGGTTAATACCAACGCCTGCTTTAATAGGACTGAGGATAGAGGAGCACCGACTTTCTCGGGATTGAAAGAAGGTGCACTAGGCAAGGTCATCAACCGCTTTAGTGATCTGCCGCGTTCAGTGCGTGCGGCCGGCTGGCTCCTCAGATTGAAGAATCGTCTTCGTGATCGAGTGGCCGGAAACACATCTCAGCAAGAAGATTTTATTACCGCCCAAGAGTATGATTCCGCTCTTCTTGCTCTTATTTCTCTGGCTCAACGTCAAGAATATCCGGGCTTGGTAGAGGCGCTCCAGCTTTATCCATATTCTGAAGTTGCTTCTGGGCGTTTGGGCAAAGCACTGAAGGAAGAATTGCGATCTCTGATCAAGTTTTGTCCTTTCGTGGAAAATGGCGTGATGCGAATCGGAGGGCGCCTTCAGAGATCCGATGAATCATATAATTTTAAGCATCCCATATTGCTTCCTAAGGACAGTCATTTAACGGCGCTCATAATTGATCATTTTCATCGGAAGAGCGGGCACAATGGAATGCCATACGTAATAAAGGAGCTGCGCGAAAGGTTCTTCGTCATGGGACAAGAGAGAACCGTAAAGCACGCAATTAAAACACGATGCATGGCATGTCGTAATCGACGGGCCGGCCCTGGGGTCCAAATTATGAGCCCACTGCCTTTGGTGAGAGTGCAGTCAGGCAAGCGTTTGTTCTCGGCGGTCGGTGTAGACTTTATGGGACCAATTGTGTCGGCGGGCAGTATTGCGAACAAGTGATGGAAAAGAACTCACGCGCGATATTCGTAAACTATGTGTTTTGGAATGTGATGTTTAAAGTTTTCCTATGCCCGCGAATTCATGTTTTTTTTTTGTATATGTATAGTGCCGTCCATTGGTGTGCTTACATAATGTTATAGCTATTGTCCCTATGCACGTCATATTGCCTTCAATGTTTGTCTAGTGGAGCGTAAATCGGCTTATGTTCAGGTTAATTTTCAAGTGCAGCGTTTGTAGTTTTCTCCCCTTTCGTGTTTTGAAAATTGCTCTACCTTCGTAACCATTGGTGCCGCAATTTTGGGCCGGCGATGTTAAGGTGAGAAATACTCTCGCCACGTAGATTATGCCACGTGTGCTTGTGTTCGTTGCCTTTTTTCTTTCCTTTTGCTGCTTTGGTTCTGTCTGGTCGCTTTTCTTTGTTCGGCTGTCACGTGCAGTTATTCAGGACAGTTTTACCGTTGGTCGTGCATTCTAAATTCTCGTGGTTAGTAGTTGGTTAATTTATATTATCTGAAATTTTGTAATGTGCTGTTTATTCTGTTTGAATAAGTAATATTCTATTTTACAGGCAGGTCTAAAACAGTTTTCAATTTCTCTTTATTCGCATAAATTCTTAATACGTTCGTTAGTTTGTCTGTGGTTATTTAAATACACTCTCCTCGGCTAACGTCGTGTTGAGAACGCGTGTGACGATTGGAAGACTAGGCCTTCCAGCCAAAAATTCTTAGAATCATCCAAATCGAAGTGTTCACCGTAACAATACCATTGGAGTCCTCTCTGCCAATGATTTCACCTTTTTTTACTTTTGTTTTCATTACTTCTTTTGGAAAACCAACTCGACTTGCACGAAGTGTCCCAACTACATGAGTTTTTTGATGAAAAAAAGATTTTAGCTAATGGATAACTCGTATAAAATTGTCTATGTATAAAGTTGGTTTCCATCTTTGATCTCCAGAACTTTTCCTACGATTGAATGCTTCATTTTGTAAAGCATATCTGTTCGTTTCATTTACTATAAGGGTAAGTACTTCTAAATCAACAAGTTTTGCAAATATAGTCTTTGGACTAACATCTGAACTTCCGTCTATTTTTAATCCTCCTTGACCTGTGTAAGGAAATCTTTGTTGTTTTTTGGTCTAAATACCCCAGGATTGTGTTTCAACACTTTCTCCTACTAAGTCCCCCTGATGTTCTTGTTCTTTATCAAGAGTTAACTGATAAAGTACTTGAAGGTTTTCATCATCTTCATCTGGTACATCTTCATTTAGGCTAAAGTTTGGATCATTATTCAAACCATTAATGTCAGATTCGTCGAAATTTTCATCTAATTCTCGAGAGACTTAAATGTCAATTTCCCTAAATTATAAAAAATATTTATACAATTCTGTACAGATTTAATTATACTGTATATAAGCAAATATGTGTTTGAAATGAATAAAAAGTATTGGTTAGTAGTAAAATAATTGGGAATACCAAAAAATAGACGTGATCCTCGTATAGGTCAGATGGGCTCCAATGGAAAAATTTTACCCTATCTCGTGTCCAGGGTCTGGGTTCAGTCTTCAATACCGGCTTTCTTATACTTCAATCCACGGCGCGCCCGCACTGAACTCTCTAAAATACATCAAAAAGTGGCCCCCTACACAAGAAATTGCTCTATTTTTGCATAGTAGCACCAGGACGTCGATGGTATTTCAAAAAAAAAGAAAAAATTTTGAAAAAAAAAAGGAACGGCTTCCTGGGCAGCTGATGTTTTTTTTGAGATCACAATGTCTTGGGGCAGTATAAAGTACCTTTCAATGCTTTAGATCACCTAATAGTAACCCCTTCCTAAATTGAAGACCATTTTTTTATAGATCACTATGCTTTGATATACTAAAAATGGCTTCAGCTAACATTTTTTAATACACTAAATAGGGCCCCCTTTAAGTTTTTTTTACCGGGACCTCCTTTTTGTAAGGCCATCACTGCTAGTTTGCACTCCATCCAAAAAAACCCAAAAAGCCAAGCTAAGTTTTTGATGCAATCACACTAAAAAAAAGCCAATCTGGCAACCCTGAGTCAAAGCGGTGTGCATTAATTCTCTCAAATCTTTATTTGTTAGAATTGCACGATATTATTATTTTACAAATTTCATTACAGAGAAGCGAATCTCAGAGAAACAAGCACTACTTTTGTTTCTTTTTTTCTGATTTTACCAGCATGTCTCGGTGGGCGAGAAATAAATAAAAGAAAGATAGCGCTCGCTTTGCTCAAATTTTTGCTGTGGTATAAATGGTCCTCAACAACAAACTAAGAATTGCTTGTATTTCCACGTTATAAATCGACTTAGCACCTAATTAAAAATCTTCGTTTGCAGTGAGTAGCAATTGTACAATTTTCGATTTCGTTATTATTGTTTAGCTAGAAGAGCCGCAAACAAAAGGTTGGCGAGCCACATGCGGCTCGCGAGCCGTAATTTGCCCACCGTTGTTATAGCATAACATAATAAAAGAAAAACTCAATTTACATGTTAAAGTAATTTATAGGCTAAACTGTTCTTGGGTTTATGGGCAAATTAAGAAAATCAGTCAGGTAGTGAAGGTGTTAAACAGTGAAAATCTAAAAATCGAAAAAAAAGAAAAGAAGAATTATTTGTAAATCTTAACCCTAAAATGCATGCACAAAAAAAACTACGCTAATTTACTTTTTAAATAAATTTTTAAAAATCATTAAATAATTTGAGCAAACCTTTTATCTCATGAGGTAGTGCAACAATTTGCTGACAAAGTCAAGAAACGCTGTGAGGAAATTCACAAAACGCTTCAAGCAATCAACATGAGTAGCATTGTTCGGGTCAATTTGACCCATGTTATGCATTTTAGGATTAAAAGTTAGTTTTTGTTTAGGCCTGAATAACACAATCACAAAAAGCTTTAAAAATTAAATCAAATTTAGTTTTGATAGAAAATTGTTTGAGTTTTTTAGCGATATTGATCAAAAAATAACTTTAGTTTTCCTTACATTAATATACCGATTGCTGGCAATTGATATTGTTTGGCAATCTAACCCAAACACGATATATATATGTAATAACTGAGCGGGTTATCATTATTGTATTAATACTATAATTTTAAAAGTCAAATAGAATCAATTTAACAAACTAATCACATTAATTAATCATAATTTATGAAGGACACGTCATTAATTATTGATAAATTTATCATGGAAGAATGGCACACTCATGTGACGGTGCAGAACTTTTTATCGCCTCACAAAGTGATTTTTTGGTTTGTTGGTTTAGTTTAGATCAGGGATTCTCATAGGGGGGCCACGCGCTTTTACCGGGGGCCACGAGAAGAATTCTCATTTTGGACTTCAATTTACTTTTGGGACAAATTTACGAAATCGACTAAATCAGAGATGGTTTCAAAGTGATGACCTTTTTATTTTTATTTTTTTGGTCTTAACTCGAATTTCGGGAGAAATTTTTAAAAAATCAGAGGAAGTGCCAAAGTGACGATCTTTTTTTTGGTTTTTACTTGACCTTTGAAACAATATTATAACCAGGGGGCCACGGGTGTTTGAGAGTCTCTGAAAAAGGGCCGCGGATCACCAAAATTTGAGAACCACTGGTTTAGACGGTAATTTTGTAGTAAAAGATGACACAATGTGATTGCAGCAGTTGCACTGTAGGGCATGAAAAGGTATCTTCGGAAATTCTTCTTAGTTTTAAATTTAATACTTGGGCAATCAAATATGACATAAATTTGCCAAGTTCTTGTTTTGTCTCGTTGTGCCATACCAGATAAGTAACAGCATTGCAAAATTGGTCGCGATGACTTGCGACACGAAGTAAAAGCGATAGTTTACGTTGTCAAGTGTATAATCTGTTTCTATAGAAAGAAAGCCAAAAAAAGTTAAATACAAATTTGCATTTTTGATCTATTGCCAAATAGATTGTTTTACTAATATTTTTGCACAGTAAAAATATTTTAGTTATAACAGATTCTTTGTTATAATATTCAAAAGATTTCCAGCAACCTACATTGGCTCGCTACAAAGCTTGATGGCTTACAAATTCTTATGTTCTTTTTATTATTTCAAATTCATTCAATGAATAAATGAATGAATGAATAAATGAATGAATTCTGCAGTAAAGCGCCTAAAAAGTTTTTTTTTACAAGCGTTTTGGTTTTGCAAAATGTAAACCTAATTGGTTTTGCCTTTCTTCGACAAACTTTTATGTATCGTGCTTTTAGTGGTTAGAAATCAGAAAATTATGATCTGTATGGGAACGCGTCGAATAGTTTTTACAGCCCAAGTTATGCATTTACGTTTATTGCAAACTTACTATGGAAAAATCTACTATTCCACGTGAGTAGAGTCACAGCATTTTTCAAAAGTTAAAGATGCAAGTTAGCTAAATTAGCTCAATAATGACGTCAACCGAGGTAAGCTCCTCGGGCGTCGCATTGTTAATAAAATTATTAATAATTAATTCAATTGTGCCGTAAAAACTCTCTATTTGTTAGGATTTAATTCGACCATGACAAACCATAATTCCAAAATTTGGGCCAAAGCCATGTGGGCTAGATTAGTTTTGTCCGAAAAAAAGGCAAAAGCTGCAGAAAACCAAACGCAAACCATTTACTCAGATAAAATTAGTGAACTCAATCGTAATTGACAAACAATGAAACCCAGTTCTCTGAAGCGCGACCAAAATCAAGATTTAAAAGCTGCTGTTGTTAATTCAGTCAAGGCAGTGCGTGAGGAACATGTGCGAGCAACTATAAGTTTGTAAGTCAATAAGAAAAGCGTTTTTATTGTACGAAAGCTAGGAAATTGTGAATAAATTCGCCTCGTTAAATATTTTGTTTGACAAAAACGAGTGGCTAACAAATCGAAAGTAACTCAGTTACTCAGCTTCAAAAAACAAAGCTAGAATTTGATAAAAGACCGGTTATGCAAGCGAACAGCAAGAAGACCGACTATTCCCGGCAAGCGGTGGTTTTAGCTGACGATCATTCAAGGTCAAGTTTTTTTCGACGTTTACCGTTTAGAAATTCAAAGCGGAAACTAAATGGGAGCTCTATAAAAGAAGTCAAAAAATGCAATGAAGAAGTTCAAAACAAAGTAAGTTAAAATTGATTTTTTAAAACTTGTTTCTATAAGTGCGTTTTATAGAAGATGTTAGTATTTTAAAACAGTTACAAAAATAAAGTTTGCGCTCATAAACAAAATAGGCTTATAGTAAGATTAATCTTTACTTCTATACATTCGCGGTTGTTTTTTAGAGAGTATGTGAAAATAATGCTTTTGTTTCTCGTGAAGACGTGGAACGTCAATTAATCGAAAAGAATTGCTTTTATAAAAAGAAAATCGAAAAATTACAAACAGCTTTTGAACGGCAGGTACTCTGTTCAAAATATCGATACTTTTCTCGTTTGCAAAAATTCTGTTAGAGTTACTGTATAACAAAAATAACTGGCTAGAATAAGTCAATAAGCCTACATCGAAATCCTTTTATCTTACTAGTCTTGGGAAAAAATGGATTCAAGGGAGATCCCATAAGGCCTGTCCCCCACCCAATAACTTTTTTAAGCAGTTTATAAATTGATCTACTATATCATTATTTTTACTGTATTATTATCATCTCTATTTATACTACAGAAACGTAAAAAAACTTTGTAGTTCATTTGGTTTCTGTGCCAAGACGGCTTTTGTTTTATTAGTTTTCTGTTGAAAAATGTAACAAAAATTTAGAGATACTTGCAGGATTGCCTGATAATGTTTTGACGGGAGGGGCAAAATAACACAAAGGCACCTTTTTTAAACAGAAAAATTGTAGTCAAGGTTTCAAAACTAAATGGAATGGTCTGAAATGGAAAGTTAAGTGTTCGAAATATAGTTGAAGACATACTGTAGTTGTACCAACCCATACAATTTTGGGGGCATTTTTGCACATTTTGCCCGATACATTTTTGCTCAAATTTTATAAACGGTTGCTTGAAGCATGACTTGTGGCATCACATGAAGACGCCAAAAAGTCACACCGATATAACGTGAAAACTTTTTCTTGTTTCTTTATTTTTTGTCTTCATTAGGGTTTTTGGACAAAAATAGAATAGTGTTTTACGAAATTCAAGTAAAGACCTTTTTTTATCTTCACCAGTTTTTTTAAAGGAAAAAAGGTTTTCACTTTCATTTGGCGACACATTTTTCTATTTTCGTTCTAAACATCTAGCGAAGGCAAAAAAGGTCTGCTCTTCAACTTGGTGCCACATTTCCGTTTTTGTTAAAATAAAAAGTGAAAATCAAAAATAGAAATAAAGTCTCCAATTTAATTTTATACCAAATTTCTCCATTTTTGTCGAATGAACTTGATTCAAACACCCTTGCTTTTGCTTGGTGACTATTTTTTTACATTTATGGTGAGTGCTTATGCACCAAAAAAATATGGCTTTTTTTCTCGATTTTGCGCCCGTGCTTACTTACTCTTGCGGTTGTCAAATCACTATATTTTAAACTTTATTAAATTTGATTTTGATCGAATTTATTTGATTGTTGAGACAAATCTAATCTAATGCCTCTGTACTGCGAATTTCAAAGGGCACTATCTGCCCCTGTGCCCCCCGTTTTGAAAATGTTGTAAGGCAGGGGGCAATTGCCCCAGCCTTACAGAGCCCCTGGCTACTTGCTAAGACCGGTAAGCAGAAGAAGTGCTGTAAAGTGTCCTCCCCCAGGACACAATAAACGATGAGAGTAGGTTTTGAATCGCTACCGTGTCAATCGTGTTCTCCATCAGTATATGGCGCTTCTTCCTACTCCGCCAGCTACCGACAGAATTGTAGATCTTTGAGCTGTTGGTCTTTGTAGATCTTGAGAACTTTTAGCTTTAGGCTATTACTGCGCAGTTGATCTAACCAACTTGACCAGCTATTAAATCAAATTATGCTTCAATAACGAGTTCGCTGTTGCATCATTCTTTCAAGGCCTGTCAAATTATAAAGAAAGTTACTACACTACACTAGGGTTTCTCAAACTTTTTTCGTTGTAGAACCCCTTAGGAACACTAAGTCAAAATATTTCTTATTGACAAATTTGTCAAGAATACAAATAGACGTCAAATATGCATATCGAAAAACTAAAATTGCGTAATTTACACTCAAAACAGAACGTAACATAAGAATTAAAAACGTAAAATTGTTAAAAATTATATAAAGATGAGTTATATGAGCTCATTATGACGTGCTTGCAAACCGTAATATTCACTATTCAGCGGAACACTTTAAATAACTCGTGTGGAGCACAAGTTTTCCGCGGAACACAGTATGAGAAACGCCGCCTAACACGATGATTACAACGACACGATCCTAAAATCGTGTTCGTAGAAATGTGTAACAACTTTACTTGGGAATCTTAAAAGACCAGTTGAACTTGGTAGCTCAAACACCAGCACTGAAGCAAGGCTATGTTTATTATTATTATTTTTTATACCGGCTCAAAAAATAGTTTGCCGCCAGACTTAGTTTTTAACACAGTTAGTTCTGGCTAAGCACGAATGAATTTTCTCAAACTTTTTTCAACAGGTAGCAAAAAACCACAATTTCTAACTATAAAGGATATAATATTTACAAAATCAATAAACTCGATCAACTCTCGTTAAAACTGGATTCTCAAGCTTTACAAATTTCAAGGCAATTCACAGCGACAATAACTGCATAAAATACTCAACAATTTCGCTGACTAAGTTTAAGTATAATTAGTGCCTAGATGGTTAATAATACAAACTTAGTAGTTCTTCCAAATAATTCTATCAATCTGGCTCTTAAAAAATAAACACTGTTACAGTAACACCAAACGATTTTAATCCTTTAAACTAGGGGTTTTCAACCTAGCCAGCCATCGGTGGCACATTTCTGTGTCATTTGATGCCGGTGCCAAGCCCGGATAAATGGGGAGGGTTGCGGCAGGAAGGGGATCCGGCATAAAACCTTTTTTCCAGATTTATACAAATGCGTAATCATTGTCAATCCATACCGGATCGGTGGCGGCCCGGGTTACCAACGACCGCCTCAGGTGTCGCACAGCAGGGCACCTGCGAAAATTATACTACTGCTAAACAAAGTGAAAATAAGAGCAGAAAGAGAGGAGGAAGGAGAGTAAAGAAGCAGCGAGAATCATGGAAAGGAAGATGCTCACTCATAAGGGTGGGTACCTTAAATATTGTAACGATGACTGGAAGGGGAAGAGAGCTGGCAGATATGATGGAGCGAAGAAATGTAGACATATTGTGCCTACAAGAAACTAAGTGGAAAGGGAGTAAAGCAAGGAACATTGGGAGTGGATGTAAAATATTTTACAACGGAGCTGATGGAAAAAAAAAACGGGATAGGGATAGTGGTGAGGGAGGAGCTGGCTGAAAGTGTTCTGGAGTTGAAGAGGGTGTCGGACAGACTGATGGCCATGAAGCTGGAGGTAAATGGTAATCGCCTAAATATAGTAAACGCATATGCTCCACAGGTTAACAACAGCATGGAGGAGAAAAATGATTTTTGGGAAGACCTGGATGGGTTGATAGAAAGTATATCAACAGAAGAGAGCATAGTTCTTGGTGCAGACCTTAATGGACATGTGGGCGAAGGAAACATAGGGGATGAGGAAATAATGGAAAGGTATGGTGCTGGAACAAGAAATAAGGAAGGATCAATGGTTGTGGATTTTGGAAAAAGAATGGATTTGGCGATTGTCAATACTTATTTTAAGAAGAAAGACGAACACAGGGTGACATATAAGAGTGGAGGAAAAAGTACCCAAGTAGATTATGTGATGTGCAGTAGGAGGAACCTGAAGGAAATGTGCGATTGTAAGGTAATATTGAATGAGTGTGTCGCAAAGCAGCACCGTATGGTGGTGTGCAAAATGGTTCTTATGGTGAAAAAGAAAAAAGCAGAGAAAGTAAAGCCAAAGATACGATGGTGGAAACTGAAAGAGACAAGCTATCAAGAAGCGTTTAGACAAGAAGTGACCAGGATTTTGAGAGGCAGGGATGGGTTACCTGATGAGTGGGACAAAACGGCAGAAATGGTAAGAAAAACAGCTGAAACTGTACTGGGAGTGACATTTGGGAAACGAAAAGGAGACATGGTGGTGGAATGAGGAAGTTCAAAAGAGCATAAAAGAAAAGAAAGAGGCAAAGAAAACATGGGACAAATTAAGAAATGAAAATACTAAAAAGATATACATAGAAAAGAAGAGTAAGGCAAAGAAGGCAGTTGCGATGGCAAGGGGACGTGCGTATGATGATTTGTATGCTAGATTATAAACAAAAGAAGGTGAAAAAGAGTTGTACAGATTAGCCAATCTGAGAAACAGAGCAGGGAAAGATGTACAGCACGTGAGGGTTATAAAGGATGAAAATGGTAATGTTATGGTAAATTCAGAGACAGTGTTAAAGAGATGGAAGTAGTACTTTGAGAAACTGATGAACGAGGAAAATAACAGAGAACTTAGGACAGAGGAACCAGAAGTGGTTAATGAATAGGTAAATTGTGTCAGTAGAGAAGAAGTAAAGAACGCAGTAAGAAGGATGAAAAAAGGTGAAGCGATTGGGCCAGATGAGTTACCAGTAGAAGTTTGGAAGTGCATGGGGGAGATGGGGATAAAGTTTTTGACCAGACTGTTCAACAGACTATTAATGAGTGAACGGATGCCAGAAGAATGGAGAAGGAGTGTGCTTATCCCAATCTATAAAAACAAAGGGGACGCACAGTGCTGTGGAAACTACAGAGAAATAAAGCTAATGAGCCACACAATGAAAGTATGGAAAAGAATTATTGAAACCAGGTTAAGAGATAGAGTGGAGATCACCAAACAGCAATATGGATTTATGCCAGGAAAGGGAACCACCGATGCCATGTTTGCTCTAAGAATGTTGATGGAAAAATACAGGGTAGGTCAAAGAAAGCTACATTGTGTATTCGTGGACCTAGAGAAGGCTTACGACAGGGTTCCACGGGAAGAGCTGTGGTACTGTATGAGAAAATCTGGAATAGTGGAAAAGTATGTGCGACTAGTACAGGATATGTATGAGGGAAGCGAAACAGTGGTGAGGTGTGCAGTAGGAACTACAGAAAGTTTCAAGGTTAAGGTTGGACTTCACCAGGGATCAGCGTTAAGTCCATTCCTGTTTGCAGTGATAATGGACAGGCTAACGGATGACGTAAGGAAAGAACCACCATGGACGACGCTGTTTGCTGATGATATTGTGATTTGCAAAGAGACCAGGAAAGAAGTGGAGCAGAGATTAGAATCCTGGAAGTATGCATTGGAAAGAAGAGGGATGAAAGTAAGTAGGTCAAAGACCGAATATCTGTGCATAAATGGAGGAAATGACGATGAAACAGTAAAGATGGAGGATGCAAAAGTGCCAAGAGCAAAGGAATTTAAGTATTTGGGATCAACGGTGCAAGAAAGTGGTGGCTGTGAGAGGGAAGTAAAGAAGAGAGTACAGGCAGGATGGAACGGATGGAGAAGAGTATCAGGAGTAATCTGCGACAAGAGGTTACCAGCTAGAGTAAAAGGAAAAGTGTACAGTTCAGTGGTAAGACCAGCAATGGTGTATGGACTCGAGACAGTAGCAGTCACAAAGAAACAAGTGGAAGAGATGGAAGTCGCAGAGATGAAAATGCTGAGGTTTACTATGGGAGTGACGAGAAAAGACAAGATTAGAAACGAGCACATCAGGAGTACTGTTAAGGTGGAACGGTTAGGAATGAAGATGAGGGATGGCAGGCTGAGGTGGTATGGACATGTCATGAGGAGAGACCAAGAGTATGTAGGAAGAAAGATGATGGAAATGGAGTTACCAGGAAAGAGAAGAGGGAGACCAAAGAGAAGATTTTTAGATGTGGTAAAAGAAGATATGGAGGAAGTTGGTGTGAAGGAGACAGAAATTGAAGATAGAAAGATGTGGAGAATGATGATACGCTGTGGCCACCCCTGACTAATGGGAAAGGCCGAAAGGAGAAGAAGAAGAAACCAGGGGTTTTCAACCTGTGGGCCACAGTAGTTTTTTCAGTGGGCCACAGAGCATAAATCAAAATCAAAGCAATATGTATAATTAGGCTTACCATCCGTCCCGTTTTTTAGGCATTTTCCCAGCGTCCTGTCCGGTCAAGCATGTGAATACCTTTTTTTTTAGAGAACACTATGATTTTGGGACAAAAATAGGCAAATTTGAGAGCGATTCCAAGTGAAGACCTTTTTTTTTGGGAGACGGGAATTAAATTTTGTTGACCGAAGTGTGTCGTTAAGTTATCTTGGGTTGAAAATGGGCCACGGTACGAAAAAGGTTGAAAACCACTGTTTTAAACAGATACAAACACTAAGCTAGAATAAATGAATAACGAACCGCAAGCTATATATATCAATCAGCAAAAGTTCTCGAGATAGAAATCGAATATACTTGAACGAATTTGAATTCTTATTTACTTATTATGTAGGGTAACGCCGTTTATGACGTCATATGAAAAGCAGAAAATTGCTTACTAACTTACAAAATGGAATATGCTTCAAACTAATGCAGGAATTCTTAAATATTTTAAGACGCACCCACCCTTTCATCATACAAGCGAACTTGCTCCCCCTTGATGACCAGCAAAACTCAAGTTCTATCTTATTAAAAAAATCTAACTGCATTAAACAGAACACAATAATTAAATTTTGTTAATAAGAAGGGTGTAACTGGTTTTTGGAAACCAAAAGTTTATTTCGTGACTTTGTAGTAGATAACGCATCTCAGATTGACTTCCGTCGTAATAATGCCATAAACGTCACCATGCTTATTCAGTCAATCAATGCGCTTTGAATAAAATAATAGAGCTACTTTTTGTAATTACTTTTTCAAAAAAACTTGCGGACAAAATAAACTAAGCAGGAGGTGGCGTACCAATTATCCAATCACTAAGTAACAATAGAGAATTTGATGTCATAATCAAAAGCTAAAAATTACTGCAAACGACTAAAAATAAATTATAAATTTGTAAATTTAAAATTGTGATTAAGAATGAAGTGTGACATCCTTTTATACAAAGTGAACACCAAAAAAAGGTCTTCACTTGTAAAATTCGCCTGTGTGCTATATTTACTTAGTTCGCAATAATTTTCGATAAATCAAAATGGTTGGCTCAATACGCTTCTGGCCCCAATGAAAATAGACGCCCCTGGCCTAAATGATGGGCTTTTTGTAATCTTTCACTGAAGTTAAAATAAAAATCACTACTGCTTTGTACATTTTTACAGCAATAGCGAACCGAGTCAATTGAATTGCTGACGACAACAAAATTGTTGTGCAAGATTTGATATCCAATGTAAGAAATTTTTGAAACTTGTAGCATAATTTTGTCACACTTCAATCTTAATTCTAGTTTTAACTTTATAAACCTACAGTTAATTTCTAGCCTCTTGCAGTAATTTTTAAGTTTTTTATTATGACATTATCTTCTCCATTGTTACTTAGTGATTGCGTTATCGGTACGCCACCCCCCTACTTAATTTATTTGTCTTCAAGTTGTTCTTAAAAGTAATTATAAAAAGTCGTTTAACTGTTTGATTCAAAGCGCATTGATTGATTGGAGTTTTTAAGTCATTTGCAAAGAACAACGCGGCAGTGATGACCTGTTCGAGCATGATGTACCAGTTCAGGAGTTCTTAACCCGTGGAGCGCCCCCTTGTGGGGCGTGAAAGGTTCGGAAGAGAGGCGCGAGCAACTGACTACAAACTAAATAGATAACTGCATTGAAAGAATTTTGCAAAATTCTACAAACATAAACAGCGCCGTCTGCAATGATCAAAGTGTGATTCACAGCATCTTTTTACAGTGATCCGATTTAGGATAGGGAGTTAGTAGCACGTTTGGAATAGCTGAAACAATGATACAGTAGTCTTTCATGTAGTCCACATCAAAGCGACTTCAAATTTTTCCGCTGTATGTCACTTATTGCGGTCAAGCTGCAAAGCTATTTTTCTTTATAATTTTACAGCCCTAGGTTAGCAGCAGCAGTGCGAAATCGCCTGATCGTTAGTGCATGATAAGCAGATAGAGATTGGAAATTTTCAATGCTATTTTAATTTTCATTGGCATCTTAAAAAACTTTTTTTAATTGCAAGTTGCAATTGTTATTTTAATTTTTTTGCAGAGAGCTAAAAGCTATATAAATTATATTTAGTCCAAATTCAAAATAAATATTATGATGGGTAAAAAAATGATGATGATGAAGAAGCGAGTCTTCACCAATGAATAGTTTGTTAAGTATTTTGTTGTTTAACAAAGTAAAAAGGCCGTTTGCCTGATTTGCCATTTCACGTTTTGGATGCACCTATTGCTACGAGCAATTTTTTTCAAAAATGAAACATTGCAAGGAAACCAAAGATGCCATTTATCAGACGAACATTTTGAAAAGTCACTTTACCTTGTACGTAGAATGTGCTTAATTGATTTTACTTTGCTTTCATTGACTAATTCAGTTTTTTTATTGAATTGTATTACACATTTGTGACGTGAATTGCATCAAATCTGTTTTTTGACTACAAAATTGGCTACCGTCATAAAATTATGATCCTAAATTAGCTTTGAAAAAATGATTCAACCCGCAGCAAAATTTAATATTTCACAGTTGGGTCGCCAGTAAAAAAGATTGCACATGCAGTCATGCATACGTTAAATGATTAAAAATTGATTCTGATTCTGTAGGGCAAGAATATCACCTGTATCATTGACTAGTGACTACGATGCCATTAACGCTTTCATGGCAAAACTGGGGCTGGTCATCGTCGAATTCAAAAAGGAAATGCAGCTCTCTTTCCAAAACTAGATATTACTCTAGAGAAAAACCAAATTAAACTTAAGGGTGAGCTAAAAGTCGAGGTAGAGGGTCACCTGCGACTTGTAAAGCGAGAATTTGAACGCTACCTCCCAGAATTTAGCCACACTGAACTTCCAGAATGGTTTATAAAGCATATTCCATTTTGTTAGTAAGTTAGTAAGCAATTTTCTGCTTTTCATATGATTTTGCATGTGACGTCATTAACGGTTTTACCCTACATAATAAGTAAATAAGAATTCAAATTCGTTCAAGTATATTCGATTTCTATCTCGAGAACTTTTGCTGATTGATATATATAGCTTGCAGTTCGTTATTGATTTATTCTACCTGAATTAAGTCTTGCTTGTGGTTCCTCTTCGGCATGTAAACGAAGCTCGTACTCTTAAAAAAACCCACGTATTTTTACTTCAGTAATCCTTGTTTCAATTTTTTTTCTGTTGCTGTTTGTTTTCTGCTTTTGCAGTTTTTTCAATCGTTCCTTGTTATCGTTTAAAAATGCATATTGCAAGCGCAAAATTTTTTGTATTGTACATTTTTGGCCTAAGCTTAAAAGAAATATTTGCACATATGTACACTACCATGTAATAAGCTAAAAAAATGAACAAAAAAGTGTACTTGTTACACCTCCTACTTATGTTTTTATTCTTATTCAATCAATATTAAATTTTGCCCCCGTCCTAAACAAGCTTATAAAAGCGTTTTATTCTTTGTGCAAATTAGCCAACGCCACCCAGACAACAAGGCTTTGTACGCTCACCCGACTTAATCCGCTACGTCACCAAAGTAGACCTATACGTATTTGTCTTCGCGCTTGCTGTCTCGCACACTGCAGCTGGCACAGCGCTTTGCTGAATAACGCAAGTTACCGTACTTTACTTCGAACTATTAATGTAGAAATTAAATTAACAATTGACTTTTCGTTTTTGATCAACATAAACTTGGATATTATCTAACAATAATAACTTCAATCGCAGTTTTTCTTTTTTTTATAAAACAAGTTGAAACATGATTTCGCTTTATATCACATGTGAAATTGCACAACAGTAGCAAAAGCAAGGCATAAAAAAATTATACCTACGTTTTAAATTTTCTTCTTTTAACCATTTTGTCGTTAAGTATAGAATCATTCATTTTGTCGTTAAGTATAGAATCATTTCTTTTAAAGTAATAATTATTTGATAAAGTGTGTGTGCATGACCAGACGATCATTTTGGTCAGCTTTACTCTTTTATGGCCGTTTAAACATTGTTCTTCGTATAGAAACAAGAAATTTTTCGTCTTCCAAAGAGGAAAAAATACACTACATGGCATAATCTCTGTGGCAAGTAAAATCTTTAAACTCATCCATATTACAAATTTTATTGATTACTATACAACTTATTTGAACAATATGTTCAACATCTGTGGCCGAATACAGCAATCCATCTCGAGATGTTTGTTTTAATAAGTTCGTTTTGAAGGTTGTCAACATTGCCCTCCGTGTTTACAACTCTTTCTGTGCATTATAAACAACTCAGGTTTTTCGTAATAGTATAGCAACAACATGCTATATGTAATCACAGGTATGTAATATGGAGCAGCAGACAAGTCATTTGTTGTTAAAGTCACGGATACAGTATTTATATTGTGATGATCATCATGAAATTGACACCAATCGGTGTCAAAGGTTGAAATGTCCACTTCTTTATGGTGTAGTTGGAGCCTTAGCACTGATAATAACCGTAGCTTTTTTCACATTCGTATACTTGGCGCAACGACACATCATATTTTGCACCGGAAAGTTGACGATATCTTCCAAGCCAGAATTCCAAGGCATCCGTATGAAATTTTCCCAATAAAACTATGAAGCTTCAAGCTCAATTAAACAGTAGTCGGATATTTTCAACAAAGTATGAATAGTATGAGGCAGGGCTGTAAAAGTTACCTCCGGGCGGTGATTTTCCATTTGTCAAGCCATTGAAGAAAATAGATTAGAAACTTCTTGGCATCTGAAGTCGTTGCAGTTATGAGTTGCTGATACACATTCCTGAGCCGTTGACGTTTCAATGGTGTTTTTGCGTTACCAAACTGCCAATATGTCGAAAATATTTTATAAACATACTTGTGTAGTAATATTCAAAAATGTTGGACTTTTCACCCAGATGCAGCAAGGCTTCTGCTATACCATTATTGAATACCTGCAATGCCAATTTCACATTTTGACGTTCAATACTTGTTGAATATTTTAAAGAAAATATGTATGCAAACTTGACAAGTGAGCCATCTTCAACAGCATGCAATTGTTTTAAAGAATTGAAAGACGCAACATTATCAGAAAATCCTTTCGTTTGATATCATCAAACTCAAAAAATGATAAACTGTTGACTTGTCATTTGACTTTTAATTTAACCAATTATTTCTGACACACTTTAAAATACCACAGAATCAAACATAAAAAATAAAAGCTTATCTATGTCACAAGGGTCCGAGTACACAAATGACGGTGGATTTGAAAAAAACGACATAGCTGTACCATTAATGGAACTGTTGTCAGTGACAACACAAATTACACGAAAGCCAACATTTTCAAGAGCTTTTACAGTTTTTTGATTAAAGGCCCGTTTCCACTACGAGCGTGGAAAAGAGCATTCTTTGTTACTTTTATTGATCTTTCCTCGCTTAAAATTAAGGCGAGCGCTAAGCAAAGCAAAAAATATTAATAAAAAAAATAATAATAATTTTTTCCACGCTCGTTGTGGAAATGGGCCTCAAGGCGTGCAAATCGGCGGCAGACATTTTGTGCACAGTTACCACATGTACATCTGTATAATCGGATAATATGCTTTGAATCATAAAGACAAATGCAAAAGTTGCTGGTTGTTGACTGTTGTACCAACAACCAACTATACTTCCGCCTTTAAAATCAAAGTACGGTTTTATATGAATTTCGTCTACTAAAGAATGGTGGTTTTGCTAGATAATGAAAGCTCTTTAAACTTATGTTTAATGTATTGCAAAAAACAGCTATCCGTTTGTTCATTAAAGTGGCTCATACAAGTTGTTAAAGTTAATATCACCTTATGAATGGTAGAGTAAAAAGGAAAAGCAAAATTTCCATATTGTCGGAGAAATCTATAACTGATTGGTGAGATATTGTAGAAAATAGAGCAAAAAATTAAAAACCATAAGAATAGGATAGCGTTTTTAAAGTCATTAACGGAAATTGTTCATAAACAAATATTATTACAGAATGAAATTGAAAGGAATCCGCTAGTAAGAAAATAAGCAGCGATAAAATCAAGTAAGAATTAACATGTGCTTCGAATTATCCGACGTGTTTGTTGACAAATTTGAAGTGTCACGTACTTGTTCAATCAAATGAATAGAATTTACTTTCATTGAAAAGGTAAACTGACTTACTTTGTTCAGTTTGACCAAGTTTACAAATGCATTCAGCATTAAATTTTTGTCAATGCATGTAGCATATTTAATTCGGGGTCCTGTATCATTTGCATGTTGGATATTACATACTGTCACAAAATTTGAATAATGCAGGATTTTCCATGGCTGGGAAGCATCAAGTTTCTTTTTAATATCTGCTAAAGAAGAGCAGCTGCTGCTTCTCTAATACTTCAAGCTGACTGTCTTGTAGTGCTTTTGCCACATTTTTCGATTCCCTTAGTGCCAGCTTTTCACTTCTGATCTGCCTTGATGAAGTCGATGGAGCAGACATATGCGATGGGCAGTTTGGAAACTGAGATGGTACTCAACCTTCTTTAGTCTTGGTTTTTTCATACTATACGATAGAACCTTTCCTGCTTTTACATAAAAAAAATTGATATCTTGGATTTTATCAGCTTTGAAGTGTAGCTCACAGACCTAACCAAACAAAACTTTGTGTAATAAATAATTGAATAGCAATGTTAAAGAATAAGATTTGATTAATTAAGCACATTTGAACGTTATTGTTTGAAAATGACAATTTTAAAATATTAAAAATTTTTATAATTATATCCTTAATGATAACAAAAGATACTTAGATATTTTATTAGTGATTTCACAGGCACACTACTTGATCACAAAACATATTAGTTATAGGAATCCTGGTTGCATCTAGACGTTGTGTCATGTTATACACTGTAAACACTACTAAAATATGTAACACGACACATATTACTACATTTTGTGTAAGTTTGGAACCAAGTAACTTGTACAATTTTTAAAAGTCGAATAACAAATGACAAAAACTATGCTAAGCATTGAGTATAACAGAAACTTAGGGTAAACATTTGAGCAATGGCTGCTCAAGACTACTAATCAATGCCAATAAAAAAAAATATATCATTTTATTTATATTTTATTTCTATATTTATCCTCCTGACTCACAGGAAAGCGACGGAGGTGCTATTACGTAGGGCAAGCAATTACCCCAACCTGCATTTGGAAAGGACAAGATATTGCTGTCGATTGAACTTTGTATCTTTTTTATTTTTATTCTTTTCTAGAGATACGACTGAAATGTAAGATTGCTGCTAAGACCACCATGCAGGCGAAAGTGCCATAAAGTGTCTTTGTCAATGGTGTGAGTAGGTATTGAACCGAGACTATGTTGATCACAATCCTGGTGCTCTAACCACTCGACAGTGCTGCCGACTTAAATCAAATATCAAATAATATCAAATACACAAACTTGAAATATATGCAATAAACAAACACTAGAAATAGCAATTTAGCAATCTATGTGCAAACAATTTAAAAAATATAATAAAAAAACTTAACATCACAATTTTAGCCAAAAAAAAACTATAACGAAGTTATCTGTAATGTTGGCTGCTTTTTTTTAGATTAAATAAATTCTTTGTCATACAAAATTTTAGATAATTCATGATATTTACAGACTAGAAAAACAATTTATGACTGAAATCTTTTCTGTAGTAAAATTTCGAATAACATCAGATTCATATTAAAAGGTATTCATAAATGTACCTTAGCTTATGTATTTACAATTATCAATAAAATTCTTCTTTGTTAAACTTAGCTAACAATAAACAACTTTCAAATAGCTACTGCTTCTTTCTAACTGCTGCACGCACGTGCACGATTAAATGATTTACATTTGATGACGTCACGCAACCGCTGAAAGGTCCTTGTTGTCTAGGTGGCGTTGAATTAGCACAAGTTTCCTAAACTCGTTGGAGTACGTAACTATTTGGCTTAATTTAGTAAAATTTTGTCTACCCCAAAACTGACAAAACGTTTGTACAAGACTGAATGTAAAATTTGTTCTGAAAGTAAAGTGAAAAACAAAAAAAGTTTTTTTTCGTCGACTTTTTTTTGGTTTTCACTTTATTTTAGGTTTCACTTTTTGACCAGTTCTTGCGATCTAAAAATAGTTTTAGATAAAGTAAAATATAGATCGAAAATTATTATTAAAAAAAATTCCTGTGTACCTTCTCTATAGGTCAACATAGATTCCCAGTTGAGAAACCTTGATTTTTTGATTTTAGTAGCTTGTGTTAACAAGTATTTGGGTTGGTAGAATTGTGTAGGCTTATTAGTTTTGCTTTTTATCTTGACTTTTACATTTGAACGGTAATATGTTTACAACCATAAGAAATTTTCCTCATTCTCTTCCAAGATCTAAAGCTTGGCAAAATTTTTAATTCTTTTTAAATTAGAACGTAAAAAGGTTAAGAACCGATGATATGATAATCATAACAAAGTTTTTTTTCCGTCAGAATAGCAATTGTTTTGAATCCAAGTAAAAGGTAATTAACAAAAATTTTACTACGTAATATTTATGCCAAATGAGATAGCAAAATAAGTTTTGGGTAATTTTGAAAGGTTGTTGACTAATAATTAACGTTTATTTATCAGCAAAGTAATTTGGCAAAAATTATGATGATTTGTCTTGAAGACGAAATCGAGATAGAAGAAAAGAAATCTCAAATTCTAAAGCTGGAAATGGAAATTATTTCCTTAAAAAGCAACTTTGCGATAGAGCGGTAAGAAACTGAAGTATCCGCCATGCATACAAATTACAAAATGCACATGCCGTTCGATTTCGTTACAAATAAACATAACATGATAGTATTATTAAAATATATTTCATTTTGTTTATTTTGTGATATTATTAAGAACTTAACTAGTAATTTTATTAACAATAATTGGTGCTTAGGATCTGAAAAATGGTTAAATACAATATAAAAGTGGTTAGGTTTATTTGCTTTCCTAAATCTGTAATAAATTAAGAGATAATTGAAATTAAAAGAAAAAATTAAAGAGAATATATAATAAATTAAGAGAAGCTGGAAAAATTTAAATATTAAATTAAAAAAGTAGAAGTCGCACTCCCAATATTTGTCTTCGATTTTAGGATTTTCGAACCAAAAATTTGATTTTTTTCCGGAAAATCCGGGATAATAAGTCATGAAAATCGTAAAGCTTAGTAAGTATCAAAGTTTACTGTATATAGGTGACTTTGCAAGATTGGTGATTAGTTGGCTCTGAGCTGTGCTAGTTTTGTATGCATATGACATGATAATATTTGTTCTGATAAATGAATGTCATAGAGCAGGGGTTCTCAACTTTTATTTTTTCATTTACCTCCTGGCAAATTTCAAAAGTAAAATTTACCCCCCAACTTTTTTATATTTTCACTTCTACAAATGCCTATAATGAGTCAAGAGGCTAAAAGAATCTTAAATCATGCAAACAATGCTAATTTTTTTATTAGTAAGTAACAAACAATTTCAACCAATCGGTGAGACTTTTGTACTTGTTTATTACGTATAAGTAATGAAAACCTTGGAACGGTTGCTGAAAGGGCTATTCGGATGTCGTCTTTGGCAACTAAACGAGATCATTGTTTTGTTTTCATGGTCATCAATAAGAAAAACCCAGCCTCACACCGATAAGTTGTTGGGGAAAGGCACAATAACTTCCAACGCGCGCTTAGTCAGCATAGGAAACCCTTCTACAAAATTTTGAAAAATGACCATTGCACGATATGAATGTGAGATAAAGCGCTGTTGAAGATTGGAAATTAATCAATTTCTCTTTGCACATATCATTGTCAGCAATACTTTCCAACTTGCCTTTAAAGGGATGGGTTATCCAAGGAACATTATTGTTAAAAAATGGCATCATCAAAGTAAGCGTCAAAGTTGGTTTTCAAAACGATTAGGTACTGACATACAGATATCTCAATTTTGAGGTCAAAAATCTTGTTGCTACTTTTATTGACTTTCCAGTCATCAAATATTGGAAAATTGGCGCATATTCGTTTTTGAATTCTCCAAGTCCACAGATCTAGTTTTGTCTGAAAGACCCGAATTTTATCACGTGCATCAATAATGGTAATGGTCTTTCCCTGCATTTGCACATTAGCTGATTTAAAGTGGAAAAAATATATAAATAAGCTAATGCACCAATACATTTGTCGTTGCTAAAGTGGTTGCTCAACAAGGATTTGTGTGCCCGCAGAAATATTTTGATTTTAACCCGCAGTTCAAAACCTCGAGACAAAACGTGACTCCTAGAGAGCCACCGGACTTCGGCATGATAAAGGAGAACAGTATGCTTTGATCCCATCTTATGGCCAAACTCTTTGAAAACGCAACGATTAAGAGCACGTGCCCTGATAAAATTCACACATTCAATTACTTCAAAACTGTTTTCAGGTATTCAAGAAGGGTTTTACTTGCCAGTGCATGACGATGAAGGACACAGTGAGTACGTTTTTTTTTGTCAGCGTTGTAAAACCTGACTTAGCACTGAGCATAGAAGGGACACCGTACAAGGATCCCAAATGATTCCATGTGAGATCATTTCGTTGAAAGAAATTATCCATTTTTTTAACAATATCAACCGCTTTTGTTGTGGTCTCTAAGCCTTTGTATTTCAAAAACTTTTCCTTCAATTCACCAGCATGCACACATATCGACAATAAACCAACAAATACGTTCAGTTTGACAAGTCAGATGACTCATCTAGTTGAAGGCTGATTCTTGGCTCACTAACTCGAATTTCCTCTGCTACCTGATCTAAAATATCTTGGGACATGTCACTTATACGATGACGTACTGCATCGTTTGACAAAGAAATTTTTTTAATTTTCTTTTGTCCTTTTCCACAAACAAATTCAACCATGTCCATAGCGCACGGCTTGATGAAGTCGTTCTCCAATTGTATGAGGCTTCTTCTCTTTTGCTACATCCAAGCAACACGATAGAATGTTTCCAACAATAATTTGTCTTTGGAAACAAATCCTAGACTTGGCAGTGTTCCTGCAGCACGAAATGAAGTACGTTTGGCCAACAAAGACCTATGGTCTTTGTTCAAACCTATGTTCAATCCGTGTTAGCTAACTCAATGTGGTTAGCATATCGGAACCGCCGCCAGTATGCCCTTGCGGCTTAGCGGTGTCTTTTGCAGTTGCGCTGGTGGAACATTGTTTTCATTGTACTACCTACCCAGCGTTCAGGTCCACAACTGGATGTTTGAGGTGTAAAAACCACAAACAGAAAGTTGTGCCAGCTGTTTAAGTTTTCAACTTTTTCAGCTGGGGTCAACAACAAGCTGTAGTGTCCTGACAAGTCCGAATTTTTAGTTTTGTCATTTTAGAGCTGGTTTCCACTACAAGCGTGGAAGGGATTATTTTTTGTTTGTTTTGTTGATTTTTTTGCTTTGCTCAGCGCTCGCTTCAATTTAAAGCGCCGCGGAAAGATCAATGAAAGAAGCAGGGAATGCTCTTTTTCACGCTCATAGTGGAAACTGGCCTTTAGCAGGATTCTGCCACAATGATTGTGGTCTAAATTAGTTTGTTTTGGTCAATGTAACACTGGTATCCAGACTTGGACAACTAAAATTTTAAAATTAAATTACAATTGAAATTACTGAAATTAGGGAAAGTAAAGAAGTTATAGTAAACTTCCAACTAAAATTACAACTTTATATTAACTGTAACGTACTTTTAAATCAAGCTGAGCCCATATCAACCAGCAATTTATTTGCATAAACATAGGCAAGTGAATTTCAAAAATGCAAAGAAATCTTCTATAAAGTTTGTCACTTTTTTAAATAGTTTTTTCGGCTAACTGCAATTTTCCTGCATGGCTATAAACTTATTGAAATGGAGCTGATGTTTCTGTCAGACTAAAACTTTTTCAAACGACGATGAGGCAAAAAATGGCCATTCTTTTTTCAGTAATTTAAAATGACGCGCACTATCAAGTATTTTATACATTATTGCCTACTACTTCCTTTCTAGCAGTAATGTTTTAACAGGTATGCGGACTCGTCAAAATTTTGAAGCGAGTTTGAGTTCCGAGTCCGGGCAAAAATTACGAGTCCGAGTCCTGTGTCCAACTGAGATTGCTTTGCAAAATAAATTCGATAAATTGTTTAAACCTATAAATTGGCAATACCTTTGTAAAAAAGAAGAAAAAAAAAAAAAAAAAAAAATAAGGACGAAACAGGTCTGTCGGCACTTGCTTGTTGATTGACTTGACCATTCTTACTATATGTTTGTAATGGGAACTGCAGGGTTTTGCTTGTCTTAACCCGTATCCGTGTTAGCTAGCTCGATGTGGTTAGCATATCGGAACCGCCGCCAGTATGCCCTTGCGGCTTAGCGGTGTCTTTTGGAGTTGCGCTGGTGGAACATTGTTTTCATTGAAAGACTTATGGTCGTCATGCACATATGTGGAATGGCATGAAGTAAAATGAGCTCTTATAATTGACGATTTCGTAGAACCATTTTTAAGCACTTTAGAGCAAAAGATACACAGATTATTAAACATCATCTTTTATTATGAAATCAAACCCGAACTCTTACATATGATTCTGGATAAGTTCTCTTCTTCGACATTATAATTGCAGAATAATTTATCTTTATTTATTTAATAGATAAATAATTTTATTAACTATTATAAATATTATTAAGTTAATAAATTTTATTAAATGCATATTAACATTTACTATATTACACAACAGAATACATTGCAATCCCAACAATGTTGCCTTCTGCTTTGTGGTCAACATCCACATTTACTAATGTACAGGATTAACACAGATTATCCACGCTGCTGAAATGAAATTGGTAGCTTATTTGTATAGTAAGTAAAAGAATGAATTTTTTGCAAACAAAATTTACCCCCAAGGCAGGTCAAATTTACCTCCAAGGGGTAAATTTACCCCCCGGTTGAGAACCCCTGGCATAGAGTGCGGTTATCGTAACTTTGTATTTTTTTTCCGGAACTGATGTATTGTGAAATGATGGTAGTGTGAATGTGCTTGAGGTTTTCTTTACATTCCTCGGGTGTTATGTCTAGTTCTGGGATGATGATGTTAGTGTGCTCATTGTTATGAAATATTGTGGCTTTTATGTTTCTGAGTGGATATAAATGTGCATTAAAGTCATGTAAAGGGTGCGTTTATGTTTAAGTTGAGTAGTATGGAGCTTGAGATTGGTGCCAATGCGAAAGACACTGCTTTTCTCATGTTGGTGTAAAATGTTTGTTTCGTGTCGAGACAGCAGCAATGCGCAAAGCTGTGTTCTCAATGGTTTACAGTTTTTATTTGTTGGTATTTGATGTGATAGGGTTTCATGTAGTGTTTGCATGTTCCAATATAAGGCGATTGATAGCTTAAATGTAGAGACGTTTAGTTCCTTACCTTGTTTGGTAGAAGTAAGTGCTTTCAAAATGTTAAACGTTTGTTTTGCTTTAGTAATGGTGACATTGATGTGTTGTAAAAATCTCAGTTTTGGGTTTAGATTGATTACAAGAATTTTTGGGTGTTTTGTTGTGAGTAGCGTTTGATTGTTTAATTTAAGTGATAGAGTTGTACCATATTCAACTGTTTCTAGTGTAAAAAGTGTGGTGGTAGTTTTGTATGTGTTTATATGAAGGTTATTGGTGGTGGGTCATTCACAGATTTTGCAAAGATAAAGTTGAGTGAGTAGTTGAGCCTTACGATGATTGGTGTGAGACGCTGTGATGCATACGTTATGATTGGTACGTCTTTCCAATGAACTACTATCCTACCGTGGGAAAGTTTCCGTGTCTCAGTGACCTGTAAAGCTGTATTGACCGGAGATTTTATCTCTCTTGTTAGGAATACCATGCCAAAGAGGAATACTATGCCGAAGAGGTTTGCAGATAGAGACCAGACAAAATGTAGTTTACAAGTTGGTTTACAAGTTGGTTTACTGGACAGACTCTCCTCAAAAGCTGTTTGCAAGTAAACAGTCCAGAAGAAAACATCTCTTATAAAAATTACACTGCAAATCATCACATGTTGCCTGAAACGTCTTTTCATGCTGCTTTGGGCGTCAAGCAGATTAAAAAGGTCCGTGTTCAGGTACTTGACAAAGGTGTCTGTTTAAAAAGTACCTTTTCTAAAGTCGTCAGCCTCGTCAAGGTTAGTACGCGGGTGGTTGATTTTCAACCATTGCAAATTGGCTCATTTCTGCCTCCTGTTTGATCTCTACTGGGTGGAGCTCTTGTTTTATGTGGTGAGAAAAGATCATATCTGCTGCAATTTATCTTAAAACAAACAAAATCAAAAGGTAGCAACCAATTTGCATTCACTGAAATTTTTATGATCTTTGCGATAGCGATAATATTTGAGCTTTTCACAAAAGATGCACAAAAGATGCTATCATAAAAGATGCTCACAAAAGGTACTTTTTACAAAAGATACAAAAGATACTAACTGTATGTCGGCAGCGTGGTCGAGTGGTTAAAGCACCGGACTGATGATCAAAACCCACTTGCGCCATTCTGTTGTGTACTTGGGAAAGACACTTTACGGCACTTTCCCCTGCTTGGTGGTCGTGGCAAGCAGTTCTAAATTACACTCATATCTCTACAAAATTACTAGCAAACAGCAATATCTTGGTATCTCCGGAAGCAGGTCGGGGTAATTGTTTACCCTATGTATAGCGCCTCCGTCGCTTTCCTGCGAGTCAGGAGGATAAATATAGAGATAAAAATTAAAAAAAAAGTATTGTTTTTCAGCTACAGTATATTTTGCATTTGCAGAAAAATTCATTAAATCCCCTAGTTGCCGGTTTTCTTTTTAAAGTGGAGGCACCACTTTAGATAAACAGCGTCACCATATTTAGGCCGAAGAATATGTAAAATACCTTTTTTTAAGGGCACTACAAAATCACTTGGGTAGACTAAGCATTGAGCTCGTGTTCTTTTGCTTGCAAGTTAGGAGTAGATTATTTTCGCACTGAGTTATTCCGCCGACGCAAAAAACTGTGTCTTCTTGAAGCGTTTTTCAGTCGCGATTCTGCTAATTACAGTGAAATTTGAAACATGCTTTGGGTCCTCCACGGCATTTGCAAGAGAAACCGGAGTTCCTCAAATTTCTAATTCTTGTGCTAAGTATAATAGGCATAATTTTAATATGTGGCAGCATGGTCGAGTGGTTAATTTGTCGGCGGCGTGGTCGAGTGGATAAAGGGCTGGAATTGTAATCGACATGGTCCTAGTTAAAACCTACTCAAGCCACTCTGTTGTGTCGTTGGGAAAGACACTTTACAGCACTTTCCCCTGCTTGGTGGTCTTGGCAAGAAGTTCTAAATTACAGTCATATCTCTTTAATTACAAGCGGACAGCAATATCTTGGGGTCTCCGGAAGCAGGTTGGGGTAATTGCTTGCCCTATGTATTAGCGCCTCCGTCGCTTTCCTGCGAGTCAGGAGGATAAATATAGAAATAAAATAAATAAATGTAAACTAACTTTGGCTAGATTTAAAAAATAAAGATATCATTCTTCAAATAAATAAAAATTTCTAGTAAGTTTATACCGACGCAGTCGCCTATAAGCCAATACTTTGAATTTTTTTAGAGAATCTTGGTTGAAAACCAACCATTTTTGTCCAAATAGAAATAAAAACGAATCGAGTACGTCATCATCTGAATTTGATTTGTCAACTTCAATTGCTGGACAACAGAACGATCCGATCCGAGACTATATACTGAAACATGTTTTTTAATATATTTTCCGTCATTGTAAATAGTATTATTTAGATTATAATTTAAATAAACTTTTTTGATTTGTATGGTGAGACTTAGCAGGCATAAATAAGATTTAAAAATTCCTCTCGCGTCGTAATCTTAAGATACAAAGAAACTGGCATGAGATTTTGTTTCTTAAACCTATCGGTTAATTAATTACCTCTTGAATCATGATTGGATTTTTTTTCTACGAAAAGTCAAAAGTTAAATATTGCGCTTGGACAAAAACCATACCAGATGTTCTAAAAAGCTGCTTCTTTTAGAGAATGTAGTTTTGGCTTTTTATAGGGATATTTTAACGTGGCTAACTAAACTTAGTTTGATCAAGGCAGAGATTTTTGTTTGTAATGGGACGATTTCCGTTTAAGCAGTAGGCTACCGGGTTGCCAATACAGAAAATTATGCTTCTGACAAGCTGAAATACAATAGAACTGTTTTCGATTGTTCCACTTGACGTGTACGGTATTGTTTGCGCTTCTGCATAGAGACTGGATGTTTGCATGACTAGATGACTCTCGAATGCAGCTTATATTCTTCTCGGGGCAACTCTGATCCATGTAACTGTAAAACTATATGTTAAGAATATATCAAAATTAAATTTTGATTTTATAAAACGTTTCCGAGCACTAAACTAAGCTTTACTAATAGACATCATTTGAACAAAAGAACGTGCCGTGAAGTTTCTTTCCCAAGGATTCAACAAAACGAATAAAGTAGAAATTGAACACAAACCGTGTTAATCACATTTGCGCTTAAATATACTGCACTTAACTGTACTCATCTGGCCCAATGACGGCTTTAGTATGGATCAAACGGAGCAGCCGCAGCAGTCCCCGCTTAAAAACATGGCTCACCTTCCAGATATTGTCAACTTTCTTCACTAGAGTACTATAACAGCTTTAAAAAGTTGTTAAAATAAATACAAGGCCCCTAAAATTTGAAACAGTGGTAGATTATATATAATCTATTAATTTTATAAATATTGCCCAGTTGTGCAACGTGAATTATTCTTAGCAGTTGTCAAATTGTTATAAAATTTATTTAACATTGATTAAAATTTAGTAGCAACAACTCTACAATTAAAAATATAGCTACTTATCGAAAAAAGTCTGTTTTAAATTCAAAAATTTTAATTGATAAAAACACTCTTTGTCATTACTAATAGTTAGATGTAAGTAACACATTAACCATTTTGTGTAATTGCAACAAAATAATGACATAAAAAAAACTAAAAAAAAATACATTTACCGTAAAACCTCTAATTTAGCGCCACCCTGTCTCTTCAAGAAGTCGCCGTAAGCGATTTCTTTTTGCGGTGAAACTAACCTGAAATCCCTCTTTCAGCATCAGCATTAGCATGGAATAAAAAAAAAACCAAGAGAAAATGGATCTCTGAAGAAGCGATAGTAACTGCAGGGGAATCCGGGTTAGTTGCACAAACAAAAATCGCTTACGGTGATTTTTGAAAAAACAGTGTGCGCTCAATTAGAGATTTTACGGTATTCGTTTTACCAGCAAATGTTTTATATATTAAAGACCATCAGAACACTAAATCCGGTCTACATGTTTTAGCATAAACCAAATTTAATATGCAATTTCAGTTTTTCTACATCTATAGATTGAAGTAATTGCAATTTTTGAATCTGCTTGGTTTATAAGACTGTCAAATGCAGTTTTTTTCCCGTAGGTTTAGCAGTTTTTAAAATGGTCACTTCAACAACCGGTTTGTGGGTGAGCTGGTGCAATGTCTTAAAACGCGTCCAGTGATACGTGAGACATACACTAGGGTGAGAAAACGCGCAGCAAAATTCTTCTAACAAATTTTTTATTGTCAAACGGTCCAACGCTGCGGTTTTCTGACAGAGTTGAAAAAGAAAATATAAATGAAATAAAATAGCAATAACAAACACTTATCGAATTAATAAAATATAAAATAGCCACGTCTTACTTATACGATAAACCAACTGATGCTCAACATTAAGCACATTTACAAAATAGAACAACATGGTGAAAGCTACAGTTTGAATTTGCAATTTAATTTTAAAGCTAAAGTTTCAAGTGATATGTGTATATTCACTTTAAAGCAATTAATATCATCTTATCATAAACAAAGTAGCCCAGTGTATTGTGCTTTTTTAGATGCTTCAAAGGCTTTTGATCGGGTTAACCATTATATATTATTTAAAAAACTAATAGAGAGAAATATGCCTACTTGTTTTGTTAGAATTTTATACTATTGATATAGTAAACAAAATATGAAAGTAAAATGGGGTAACTGTTTATCTAGTCCTTTTTCTGTATCAAATGGTGTTAGACAGGGTGGTGTGCTTAGTCCATACCTGTTTGCTTTATATATTGATGACTTATCAGTTAAATTAAATTGTGTAAAAGCTGGTTGCTTTCTTGGAAACTCGCGACGTAATCATATTATTTGTGCTGATGATTTATGTTGCTTTTCTCCTAGTTTAGATGGTCTACAAGATTTACTTAATGTGTGTAGTAACTACGCCGTTGAACATGATATTACATTTAATTGTAGTAAATCAGTTGGTGTATTATTTTTGCCTAAATATCTTTCAATTTCAAATGTTCCAAAAGTCTTTCTTTGCAACAATGTAGTAAAATTTAAAAATAACGTAAAGTATCTGGGTGTTTTTCTTGATAATAATCTTAAAGATGATGATGATATTTGTCGGCAAGTTCGTTATTTATATGGAAAATCATATCAACTAAAAGCAACTTTTTCAAAATGTTCCCGTACTATAAAAAATATACTATTTAATTATCACTGTACTGGTCGTCATGCTGACTGGGGTTATGATGACAACAGTCCGGACGGTGAGCGCTTGGCTGGTTGGGCAAGTATTAATTGTCTTGCCCTGCTATATAATGCCAAGGACGCTGCCAGTTTTTATTCCGGCCACTGGAACACTGGCACCAATCCAGACCTAGCTTTCGCTAGCGTAGGTCCAAACAGTCGCTTACCGGATAGACGTATCCTTGACAAGTTTCCCAGGTCACAACATCGACCCTCGCTTATTACACCACCAAGGTTTGCTCTGGCAGTGCCAAGCATGCCTGTTAAACGATGGAACTTCCGCAAGGCCAAATGGAGTCACTACATTGCTTTGACGAATAAATTCGTAAAGACTTTGTTGCCGCCTGATTCACTTGATGTGGATGCGGCTTACCAGGACTTCTGTAACACCATTAAGAAAGCAGCCAAAAAGACTATCCCACGCGGGTATCGAAATAACTATATTCCGTGTTGGGATGCAGAGTGTGAATCCCTCTATAAAACCTTTCTGCAGTCTCCTCATGGAGACGACTCAAGTTTGGCTGCTACAGCTCTGCTTTCCAAGCTTGACAGAAAGCGGAGGGATCGATGGTCCGAAGCAGTTCGGAGCATTGACTTCTCACACTCTAGTCGTAAAGCGTGGAGTATTTTGAACAACCTTACTGGTAGGTCACGACACTCTCCTCGTCACTGTCCCGTTTCAGCCGATGCTATTGCATCTCAGCTGGTTAGAAATGGGAAATACGAGGCTGTTGATCGCAAGTCTTCTCGACTTGTCTTTCAAGAATTGTCTGACCTTTGGAGGGCCACAACACCAGACGCAGTAAATATCTCTGACAGTTTTTCACAGAGAGAATTTGCTGCTGCCCTTCAGCACTTAAAACCAGGTAAAGCTCCGAGACCTGATTCCATCTGCCCCGAGCTTATACTCCATGCTGGAGCTGCTTTGAAGTCCTGGTTACGTGACTTCCTTTCTTCCTGTTTGCGCCGACTCAAAATTCCCAAGATTTGGAGAAGAGCGCTTGTGGTCGCGATCCCAAAACCAGGAAAGCCCGTGGGGGACCCAAAGAGTTATCAACCGATATCTCTGCTCTGTGTCCCCTACAAGATCCTCGAGAGGCTTATCTACGCCCGCCTTGAACCATTAATCGATCCACTGCTCCCTAAAGAGCAGGCTGGGTTTCGACGCGGGAAGTCAACCGTAGATCAAGTTGTTCTGCTAACCCAGAACATCGAGGATTCTTTCGAGGCTAAAAAGAAGGCCGGTACCGTATTTATCAATATGACAGCTGCTTATGACACTGTCTGGCACCGTGGCCTTACCTGCAAGCTGCTGAGACTACTTCCGGATAAGCACATGGTCAAAAGGATCATGGAGCTTGTCCGAAATCGAAGTTTCACCCTTACCACCGGTGACAGCAAGCAAAGCAGGCTACGCCGTCTTAAAAACGGCGTTCCTCAGGGATCGGTCTTGGATCCCCTCCTATTTAACATCTATACGTACGATCTTCCTTCCATGATTTCCAGAAAGTTTGTTTATGCTGATGATTTAGCATTGTTGCACTCTTCTGGAAACTGGAAGGACTTGGAGGGGACTTTAAGCCAAGACATGTCCACACTGTCAGCGTATCTCCAGACTTGGAGGTTGAAGCTCAGTCACACTAAGACGGTGACGGCAGCCTTTCACTTAAACAACCGAGAGGCCAAACGTGAGCTAAAGGTCTACAACAATAGTAGACTTTTACCGTTCTGTCCAACCCCTACATACCTTGGGGTAAAACTGGACAGATCGCTCACGTTTCGTCACCATTTAGTGACATTGCGCAAAAAACTATCATCGCGCGTCACACTGTTGAGGCGACTCGTGGGCTCGGGATGGGGTGCTGGTGCTAAAACACTACGCATAGCCACCTTGTCTCTAGTCTACTCAACAGCTGAGTACTGTGCGCCAGTCTGGTGTCGCAGTGCTCACACTCGCCTCATTGACAGTGTCTTGAATGACGCCTTGCGCATAGTTACTGGATGCCTGCGTCCCACTCCAACGAACCACCTACCTGTACTTTCAGGCATCCAGCCAGCTGAGCTTCGCCGACTGGGAGCGACACTCTCCTTGGCTTACCGTGGATCTCTGGACCCCGATCATATTTTGCATGGTCTTTTAAGTGGGTCCTCAGATACTGGCCAAGTGAGACTAAAATCCAGACACCCGTTTGTGCCAGGTGCGCGGAATCTTTTGGACAATCTTGCCAGACTTGGCATCCGCGCCTCTGAATGGACAAATCACAAATGGAACGCGGAGTACTGTGAAAGTGCTTCCAGGCTCCGTGCTTTTGTGCCCGGGACCAGTGTCAGGCCTGTTGGGATGGGCTTACCCCGAGCAGCTTGGGTTGAGCTCAACCGCCTGCGGACTGGTGTTGGGCGATTCCATTCGTCCATGCACAAATGGGGTCTCGCTCCTTCACCGAATTGCGAGTGTGGCGCCTCAGAGCAAACCGCAGACCATGTACTGACAATGTGCCCCATACATCGGGCACCACATGGAGCACGCGGTCTGACGGTTTTGGATGACGAAACTCGATGCTGGCTTAATAACATCACTGCCAGCATCTGATCCAGGCAGTGCAGCAGTCTGGGGTAGTAAAAGGATAAACCCTCGGCCCCAGTTCTGTTTGTGTCTGGCCTGGAGTGGATGCCCTTCAAACGACGACGACGACGACGATCACTGTACTTCGTTTTATGCTAGTCATTTATGGTCTAAATATCTATGCTCTTCATTAAATCACTTACGAGTTGCATACAATGATTCCTTTCGGTTAATTCATGGGCTCAAGCGTAATGTTAGTGCAAGAGAACTACAAGTAAAAGCAAATATTCCCACTTTCGATGCACTACAGAAAAAACTTATTTATCGATTTATAGAACGGTGCTGCCTTTCGAGTAATGTATATGTTAACTATACGGTGTATAGCAATTTCTTCTACCAGAGTGACTATTATAAACATTGTCTTCAATTGTTGATGTAATTCAAATGTTCTATTTTTCTTTCCGGCTTGTTTTCTCTTTTCTATGGACCTTGTGTCTGACTCAAATAAATAAATAAAAAAAAAAAAAAATTGGAGTTGTTGTGATTTTTAAATTATTATTGTTGGTAGTTGATTATTTTGCAATAAAGATTGATGTAAGGAATTGGATGGTGGTAAAGGTGTAAAAGAGACTTGAGAACTAGTGATGGGACGATAGCAAAATTTTTAACGGTTCCGATACGATTCCAATTTAGGGATCTTCTAACTCCGGGATTGCTAACTCCGGTTTGGAACAATATATCTTATGCACTGAAAAAGACAACTGTAATTTTGGCAGAAAAAATCCTATTTCTTAAAAAAAGAAAAAATGCCGCGGCAACACATGACGCTTTTGACGCATGAGACAAAAGAACCATCTGAAGCAGCGTGATCCAACTGCGGGCCCGCGGGCCGCATGCGGTCCGCGGAACAATTTTGCACAAGTCTTGTCGATTTCAAGCAGCGGCAACCGTTTTTTTTTGAAGAACGCTATGATTTTGGGACGAAAATAGGAACTTGTAGATCGATTCCAATTGAAGACCTTTTTTTTTTTTTTAGAGAACACCCTGATTTTGGGACGAAAATAAGCGTTTTTAGCCGGTTGAGGCCCGCAAACTCAAATAATTTTGAAAAGTGGCCCGCAAGAGTGGAGAAGTTGGACCACCCTGACCTAGATTTTATCTTTGCGGCCCGCGAAGCTTTTTCAAACCTTAATGCGGCCCTTCATGCTCTTAGCCTTGGACCACACTGATCTAAAGCATACAGCGAAAATCTTCAACTGAATTTTAAAAAGCTGTTTAACGCAGTTTGGTTTCATCGACAGCAAAATAATTCTTTTAAATTTCTTGAAGAATTTAAATTCGTTTTCAAAAATAAATTAAAATAACAAGTTTATGATTAAATCACGATAAACTTTTTCCACAAGCAGAAACATATAAAAATGCTAAATAAAATCAATATCCTCAGAAAAAACCTTAAATTAAACAAACTTCCGGATCGATATTCATGCAATGTCAAATATCATTTTGAAGCTAATTTCATACTCATCATAAATCCATTGTCATTATATGGCAACACCATAATAGATTAACGACAAAATCGTCTTCAATGACACCTGGTCAAGATCCGAAATCAACAGCGATTTTCCAAAACTAAAAATAGCGCCCGACTTTTACTTCTTCGAATTCAAGCTTAAATTAAACAAACTTCCGGATCGATATTCATGCAATGTCAGATATCATTGTGAAGCTAATTTCATACTCATCATAAATCCGTCGTCATTATATGGCAACACCATAATAGATTAACGACAAAATCGTCTTCAATGTCACCTGGTCAAGATCCGAAATCAACAGCGATTTTCAAAACCTAAAAATAGCGCCCGACTTTTACTTCTTCGAATTCAAGTTTAAATTAAACAAACTTCCGGATCGATATTCATGCAATGTTAGTTGTCATTGTGAAGCTAATTTCATACTCATCATAAATCCGTCGTCATTATATGGCAACACCATAATAGATTAACCAGAAAATTATCTTCAATGTCACCTGATCAAGAACCAAAATAACAGCGATTTTCCAAAACTAAAAATAGCGCCCGACTTTTACTTGTTCAAATTCAAGCTTAAATTAAACAAACTTCCGGATCGATATTCATGCAATGTCAGATATCATTGTGAAGCTAATTTCATACTCATCATAAATCCGTCGTCATTATATGGCAACACCATAATAGATTAACGAGAAAATCGTCTTCAATGTCACCTGGTCAAGACTCGAAATCAATGGCGATTTTCCAAAACTAAAAATAGCGCCCGACTTTTACTTGTTCGAATTCAAGCTTAAATAAAACAAACTTCCAGATCGATATTCATGCAATGTTAGTTTGTCATTTTGAAGCAAATTTCATATTCATCATAAATCCGTCGTCATTATATGGCAACACCATAATAGATTTAACAGAAAATTATCTTCAATGTCACCTTTTAGATATATATAATTTTGTAAGTGTGACTAATTTTAGATAAATACTTAAAATTTACTCAGCTGCACTAAAAAATTTTGAACAGGATTATTAAAACAAAAAATTAGAATTTTAAATGACAAAGTGCTAATTGTGACATAGCAACGCACCTTTGGCGGTGATGCATCAGTAGCATAAAAGAAGTCAAAAAAAAAAATTTAAAAACACTTAAGACGATTTCTTCATCTCTATTGAGTGTTTTCAAAAGTCGGCCGCTATTTTAAATTTTTAAAAATCGTTGTTGATTTTGGGTCTTAACCAGGTGACATTGAAGACAATTTTCTCGTTAATCTATTATGGTGTTGCCATATAATGACGACGGATTTATGATGAGTATGAAATTAGCTTCAAAATGATAACTGACATTGCATGAATATCGATCCGGAAGTTTGTTTAATTTAAGCTTGAATTCGAACAATTAAAAGTCGGCCGCTATTTTTAATTTTTGATAATCGTTGTTGATTTCGGATCTTGACCAGGTGACATTGAAGACGATTTTGTTGTTAATCTATTATGGTGTTGCCATATAATGACGACGGATTTATGATGAGTATGAAATTAGCTTCACAATGATATCTGACATTGCATGAATATCGATCCGGAAGTTTGTTTAATTTAAGCTTGAATTCGAACAAGTAAAAGCCGGGCACTATTTTAAATTTTTGATTATCGCTGTTGATTTCGGGTCTTGATCAGGTAACATTCAAGACGATTTTCTCGTTAATCTATTATGGTGTTGCCATATAATGACGACGGATTTATGATGAGTATGAAATTAGCTTCAAAATGATATTTGACATTGCATGAATATCGATCCGGACGTTTGTTTAATTTAAACTTGAATTCGAACAAGTAAAAGTCGGGCGCTATTTTTAGTTTTGGAAAATCGCTGTTGATTTCGGATCTTGACAAGGTGACATTGAAGACGATTTTCTCGTTAATCTATTATGGTGTTGCCATATAATGACGACGGATTTATGATGAGTATGAAATTAGCTTCACAATGATATCTGACATTGCATGAATATCGATCCGGACGTTTGTTTAATTTAAGCTTGAATTCGAAGAAGTAAAAGTCGGGCGCTATTTTTAGTTTTGGAAAATCGCTGTTGATTTCGGATCTTGACCAGGTGACATTGAAGAGGATTCTTTGGTTAATCTATTATGGTGTTGCCATATAATGACGACGGATTTATGATGAGTATGAAATTAGCTTCAAAATGATATCTGACATTGCATGAATATCGATCCGGACGTTTGTTTAATTTAAACTTGAATTCGAAGAAGTAAAAGTCGGGCGCTATTTTTAGTTTTGGAAAATCGCTGTTGATTTCGGATCTTGACCAGGTAACATTGAAGACGAGTTTCTCGTTAATCTATTATGGTGTTGCCATATAATGACGACGGATTTATGATGAGTATGAAATTAGCTTTACAATGACAACTAACATTGCATGAATATCGATCCGGAAGTTTGTTTAATTTAAGCTTGAATTCGAAGAAGTAAAAGTCGGCCGCTATTTTTAGTTTTGGAAAATCGCTGTTGATTTCGGATCTTGACTAGGTGACATTGAAGACGATTTACTCGTTAATCTATTATGGTGTTGCCATATAATGACGACGGATTTATGATGAGTATGAAATTAGCTTCAAAATGATAACTGACATTGCATGAATATCGATCCGGAAGTTTGTTTAATTTAAGCTTGAATTCGAAGAAGTAAAAGTCGGCCGCTATTTTTAGTTTTGGAAAATCGCTGTTGATTTCGGATCTTGACCAGGTGACATTGAAGACGATTTTCTCGTTAATCTATTATGGTGTTGCCATATAATGACAATGGATTTATGATGAGTATGAAATTAGCTTCAAAATGATATTTGACATTGCATGAATATCGATCCGGACGTTTGTTTAATTTAAACTTGAATTCGGGCAATTAAAAGTCGGGCGCTATTTTTAGTTTTGGAAAATCGCTGTTGATTTCGGATCTTGACCAGGTGACATTGAAGACAATTTTGTTGTTAATCTATTATGGTGTTGCCATATAATGACGACGCATTTATGATGAGTATGAAATTAGCTTCACAATGATATCTGACATTGCATGAATATCGATCCGGAAGTTTGTTTAATTTAAGCTTGAATTTGAACAAGTAAAAGTCGGCCGCTATTTTTAGTTTTGGAAAATCGCTGTTGATTTCGGATCTTGACTAGGTGACATTGAAGACGATTTTCTCGTTAATCTATTATGGTGTTGCCATATAATGACGACGGATTTATGATGAGTATGAAATTAGCTTCACAACGACAACTAAAAGTCGGCCGCTATTTTTAGTTTTGGAAAATCGCTGTTGATTTCGGATCTTGACCAGGTGACATTAAAGACAATTTTGTCGTTAATCTATTATGGTGTTGCCATATAATGACGACGGATTTATGATGAGTATGAAATTAGCTTCAAAATGATAACTGACATTGCATGAATATCGATCCGGAAGTTTGTTTAATTTAAGCTTGAATTCGAAGAAGTAAAAGTCGGCCGCTATTTTTAGTTTTGGAAAATCGCTGTTGATTTCGGATCTTGACCAGGTGACATTGAAGACGATTTTCTCGTTAATCTATTATGGTGTTGCCATATAATGACAATGGATTTATGATGAGTATGAAATTAGCTTCAAAATGATATTTGACATTGCATGAATATCGATCCGGACGTTTGTTTAATTTAAACTTGAATTCGGGCAATTAAAAGTCGGGCGCTATTTTTAGTTTTGGAAAATCGCTGTTGATTTCGGATCTTGACTAGGTGACATTGAAGACAATTTTCTCGTTAATCTATTATGGTGTTGCCATATAATGACAACGGATTTATGATGAGTATGAAATTAGCTTTACAATGACAACTAACATTGCATGAATATCGATCTGGAAGTTTGTTTAATTTAAGCTTGAATTCGAAGAAGTAAAAGTCGGGCGCTATTTTTAGTTTTGGAAAATCGCTGTTGATTTCGGATCTTGACCAGGTGACATTGAAGACAATTTTCTGTTAAATCTATTATGGTGTTGCTATATAATGACGACGGATTTATGATGAGTATGAAATTAGCATCAAAATGATATCTGACATTGCATGAATATCGATCCGGAAGTTTGTTTAATTTAAGCTTGAATTCGAAGAAGTAAAAGTCGGGCGCTATTTTTAGTTTTGGAAAATCGCTGTTGATTTCGGATCTTGACCAGATGACATTGAAGACGATTTTCTCGTTAATCTATTATGGTGTTGCCATATAATGACGACGGATTTATGATGAGTATGAAATTAGCTTGAAAATGATATTTGACATTGCATGAATATCGATCTGGAAGTTTGTTTAATTTAAACTTGAATTCGAAGAAGTAAAAGTCGGCCGCTATTTTTAGTTTTGGAAAATCGCTGTTGATTTCGGATCTTGACCAGGTGACATTGAAGACGATTTTCTCGTTAATCTATTATGGTGTTGCCATATAATGACAATGGATTTATAATGAGTATGAAATTAGCTTCAAAATGATATTTGACATTGCATGAATATCGATCCGGAAGTTTGTTTAATTTAAGCTTGAATTTGAACAAGTAAAAGTCGGGCGCTATTTTTAGTTTTGGAAAATCGCTGTTGATTTCGGATCTTGACCAGGTGACATTGAAGACAATTTTCTGGTTAATCTATTATGGTGTTGCCATATAATGACGACGGATTTATGATGAGTATGAAATTAGCTTCAAAATGATATTTGACATTGCATGAATATCGATCCGGAAGTTTGTTTAATTTAAGCTTGAATTCGAAGAAGTAAAAGTCGGCCGCTATTTTTAGTTTTGGAAAATCGCTGTTGATTTCGGATCTTGACCAGGTGACATTGAAGACAATTTTCTCGTTAATCTATTATGGTGTTGCCATATAATGACAACCGATTTATGATGAGTATGAAATTAGCTTCACAATGATATTTGACATTGCATGAATATCGATCCGGACGTTTGTTTAATTTAAGCTTGAATTCGAAGAAGTAAAAGTCGGGCGCTATTTTTAGTTTTGGAAAATCGCTGTTGATTTCGGATCTTGACCAGGTGACATTGAAGACAATTTTGTCGTTAATCTATTATGGTGTTGCCATATAATGACGACGCATTTATGATGAGTATGAAATTAGCTTCACAATGATATTTGACATTGCATGAATATCGATCCGGAAGTTTGTTTAATTTAAGCTTGAATTTGAACAAGTAAAAGTCGGCCGCTATTTTTAGTTTTGGAAAATCGCTGTTGATTTCGGATCTTGACCAGGTAACATTGAAGACGAGTTTCTCGTTAATCTATTATGGTGTTGCCATATAATGACGACGGATTTATGATGAGTATGAAATTAGCTTCACAATGATATTTGACATTGCATGAATATCGATCTGGAAGTTTGTTTAATTTAAACTTGAATTCGAAGAAGTAAAAGTCGGGCGCTATTTTTAGTTTTGGAAAATCGCTGTTGATTTCCGATCTTGATCAGGCGACATTGTAGATAATTTTGTCGTTAATCTATTATGGTGTTGCCATATAATGACGACGGATTTATGATGAGTATGAAATTAGCTTCAAAATGATAACTGACATTGCATGAATATCGATCCGGAAGTTTGTTTAATTTAAGCTTGAATTCGAAGAAGTAAAAGTCGGCCGCTATTTTTAGTTTTGGAAAATCGCTGTTGATTTCGGATCTTGACCAGGTAACATTGAAGACAATTTTGTTGTTAATCTATTATGGTGTTGCCATATAATGACGACGGATTTATGATGAGTATGAAATTAGCTTCAAAATGATATTTGACATTGCATAAATATCGATCCGGAAGTTTGTTTAATTTAAGCTTGAATTCGAAGAAGTAAAAGTCGGGCGCTATTTTTAGTTTTGGAAAATCGCTGTTGATTTCGGATCTTGACCAGGTGACATTGAAGACGATTTTCTCGTTAATCTATTATGGTGTTGCCATATAATGACAATGGATTTATGATGAGTATGAAATTAGCTTCACAATGATATTTGACATTGCATGAATATCGATCCGGAAGTTTGTTTAATTTAAACTTGAATTCGAACAAGTAAAAGTCGGCCGCTATTTTTAGTTTTGGAAAATCGCTGTTATTTTGGTTCTTGATCAGGTGACATTGAAGACGATTTTCTCGTTAATCTATTATGGTGTTGCTATATAATGACGACGGATTTATGATGAGTATGAAATTAGCTTCAAAATGATATTTGACATTGCATGAATATCGATCCGGAAGTTTGTTTAATTTAAGCTTGAATTCGAAGAAGTAAAAGTCGGGCGCTATTTTTAGTTTTGGAAAATCGCTGTTGATTTCGGATCTTGACCAGGTGACATTGAAGACGATTTTCTCGTTAATCTATTATGGTGTTGCCATATAATGACGACGGATTTATGATGAGTATGAAATTAGCTTCAAAATGATATTTGACATTGCATGAATATCGATCCGGACGTTTGTTTAATTTAAACTTGAATTCGAAGAAGTAAAAGTCGGCCGCTATTTTTAGTTTTGGAAAATCGCTGTTATTTTGGTTCTTGATCAGGTGACATTGAAGACGATTTTCTCGTTAATCTATTATGGTGTTGCTATATAATGACGACGGATTTATGATGAGTATGAAATTAGCTTCAAAATGATATTTGACATTGCATGAATATCGATCCGGAAGTTTGTTTAATTTAAGCTTGAATTCGAAGAAGTAAAAGTCGGGCGCTATTTTTAGTTTTGGAAAATCGCTGTTGATTTCCGATCTTGACCAGGTGACATTGAAGACAATTTTCTCGTTAATCTATTATGGTGTTGCCATATAATGACGACGGATTTATGATGAGTATGAAATTAGCTTCAAAATGATATTTGACATTGCATGAATATCGATCCGGAAGTTTGTTTAATTTAAGCTTGAATTCGAAGAAGTAAAAGTCGGGCGCTATTTTTAGTTTTGGAAAATCGCTGTTGATTTCGGATCTTGACCAGGTGACATTGAAGACGATTTTCTCGTTAATCTATTATGGTGTTGCCATATAATGACAATGGATTTATGATGAGTATGAAATTAGCTTCAAAATGATATTTGACATTGCATGAATATCGATCTGGAAGTTTGTTTAATTTAAGCTTGAATTCGAAGAAGTAAAAGTCGGGCGCTATTTTTAATTTTGGAAAATCGCTGTTGATTTCGGATCTTGACCAGGTGACATTGAAGACAATTTTCTCGTTAATCTACTATGGTGTTGCCATATAATGACGACGGATTTATGATGAATATGAAATTAGCTTCAAAATGATATTTGACATTGCATGAATATCGATCCGGAAGTTTGTTTAAGTTAAGCTTGAATTCGAAGAAGTAAAAGTCGGGCGCTATTTTTAGTTTTGGAAAATCGCTGTTGATTTCGGATCTTGACCAGGTGACATTAAAGACAATTTTCTGGTTAATCTATTATGGTGTTGCCATATAATGACAACGGATTTATGATGAATATGAAATTAGCTTCAAAATGATATTTGACATTGCATGAATATCGATCTGGAAGTTTGTTTAATTTAAGCTTGAATTTGAACAAGTAAAAGTCGGGCGCTATTTTTAGTTTTGGAAAATCGCTGTTGATTTCGGATCTTGACCAGGTGACATTGAAGACAATTTTCTCGTTAATCTATTATGGTGTTGCCATATAATGACGACGGATTTATGATGAGTATGAAATTAGCTTCACAATGATATTTGACATTGCATGAATATCGATCCGGACGTTTGTTTAATTTAAGCTTGAATTCGAAGAAGTAAAAGTCGGCCGCTATTTTTAGTTTTGGAAAATCGCTGTTGATTTCGGATCTTGACCAGGTGACATTGAAGACGATTTTCTCGTTAATCTATTATGGTGTTGCCATATAATGACAATGGATTTATGATGAGTATGAAATTAGCTTCAAAATGATATTTGACATTGCATGAATATCGATCTGGAAGTTTGTTTAATTTAAGCTTGAATTCGAAGAAGTAAAAGTCGGGCGCTATTTTTAGTTTTGGAAAATCGCTGTTGATTTCGGATCTTGACCAGGTGACATTGAAGACAATTTTGTTGTTAATCTATTATGGTGTTGCCATATAATGACAACGGATTTATGATGAGTATGAAATTAGCTTCACAATGATATTTGACATTGCATGAATATCGATCCGGAAGTTTGTTTAATTTAAGCTTGAATTCGAAGAAGTAAAAGTCGGCCGCTATTTTTAGTTTTGGAAAATCGCTGTTGATTTCGGATCTTGACCAGGTGACATTAAAGACAATTTTCTGGTTAATCTATTATGGTGTTGCCATATAATGACAACGGATTTATGATGAATATGAAATTAGCTTCAAAATGATATCTGACATTGCATAAATATCGATCCGGAAGTTTGTTTAATTTAAGCTTGAATTTGAACAAGTAAAAGTCGGCCGCTATTTTTAGTTTTGGAAAATCGCTGTTGATTTCGGATCTTGACCAGGTGACATTGAAGACGAGTTTCTCGTTAATCTATTATGGTGTTGCCATATAATGACGACGGATTTATGATGAGTATGAAATTAGCTTCACAATGATATCTGACATTGCATGAATATCGATCCGGAAGTTTGTTTAATTTAAGCTTGAATTCGAAGAAGTAAAAGTCGGGCGCTATTTTTAGTTTTGGAAAATCTCCATTGATTTCGGATCTTGACCAGGTGACATTGAAGACGATTTTGTTGTTAATCTATTATGGTGTTGCCATATAATGACAATGGATTTATGATGAGTATGAAATTAGCTTCAAAATGATATTTGACATTGCATGAATATCGATCCGGAAGTTTGTTTAATTTAAGGTTTTTTTCTGAGGATATTGATTTTATTTAGCATTTTTATATGTTTCTGCTTGTGGAAAAAGTTTATCGTGATTTAATCATAAACTTGTTATTTTAATTTATTTTTGAAAACGAATTTAAATTCTTCAAGAAATTTAAAAGAATTATTTTGCTGTCGATGAAACCAAACTACGTTAAACAGCTTTTTAAAATTCAGTTGAATATTTTCGCTGTACTCGTATGCTTTAGATCAGGGCTGTCCAAACTTTTTTCCAGGAGGGCCAAATTGATAATGTGAAAGTGACCGAGGTCCAAGAACGATCTCTAAAAAAAAAGGTCTTTACTTCGATTTGATTTCAAATTTCGCTATATTTCTCCCACAATCGTTGTGATCTCTAAAAAAAAAAAAAAAAAGTTCTTCACTTCGATTTGATTTCAAATTTCGCTATATTTCTCCCACAATAGTTGTGATCTCTAAAAAAAAGAAAGGTCTTCACTTAGATTATAGTATATGCTGTAGAAATGTAGCGCCTCTGCAAGCAGTAGCTGGTCACAACACACTTACTGGACAGAACACGGTTTGCTTCAGTGATCGTAGTGAAAAAAGAGCCTTTTTAAAAAGTTGTCAAATGTTAGTGGTGGGCCGGATGCGGCCCGCGGGCCGTAGTTTGGCCACCCCGTAGTTTCGCCACACCGCTTTAGATGGTTCTTTTGTGTCGTGCGTCAAAAGCGTCATGTGTTGCCGCGGCATTTTTTCTTTTTTTAAGAAATAGGATTTTTTTCTGCCAAAAAATTACAGTGGTTTATTGAGAACTACTTGTTGTAGGTAGAACAGAACGCGAACTAACTGAAATTATATCAGCATTTTGTGTTTGTAAATGGGTTTGTGTTGAAGAAGAAATGTTTTCAGATAAAGTAATAAGATTATTATTCATATTAGATTTTACACTGCATAAAAACTATTAATGTGAACACATAAAATAATAATAACCATACAGACAACAATAATGATTTTAAGCAATAGTAAAATTTTTGCAGTGCTATTCTGTTTTGAGGGGCATGAAAATTTTTAAGAAATTTATGAAATTAAAAACCTGACATATTAAAAAAAACAATTAAAACATTTCATGAAAACATCACAGATCTCAACTTAAAACAACCACGTTTTACTTAAGCAATAAACTACAGTCCTAATTCTAACCTAGACACTTACTATTACATCACAATTTCATTAAAACATCACAGTTTTCTAATAAATAACAAAACAAAACACAAATTGCACATACTTTATAATTTATTAATCTGTCAGGTTAAAATAATTTTAATGCCCCTCAAAATTTTTGATGCCCCTTAAAACAGAATGTTGCCAGTTTTGCTGATATAAAGTTATAATAATAATGTCCATACAAGCAATTATTTATTAGTCAGTAAAATGTTTGTAAATCTTAGATAATATTCTCTATGTAGATTGAATACAATACTTGAAGTAATAAAGTCTTCAAAATAATTTATATTGGTTAAACAACTGGCATTGCTGGTACGGCTGATAATTAATATGATCCAAGTCATGTTTGTTGAAGATGATCAGATTACGAAGTGTAGCAGTTTGTTAGTTGCCAGGGTCACCAATTGTAGAAGTCTTATTTTACAAAAATCAAGCACTTCTTTTGATTGTTTCTTCTGGTTCAACAGAAATTTAAAAACACAGAAGAATAGCCAAAATAATATAATACATTATTACAGTTGTTTATTTATTGCCCTCATCACAACTAGTTCCTTGCCTTGTTGTTCGTGAAGTAAGGTGTTGCCATTCTATTAATTATTATTTATAAAGGAACTTGTAATGATCTATCCAAGATTACTACATACATTTCCACAAGCACAAGTGACAGCAACTTAAGCAGAATCTTAAAAAATTTTTTTGACATGCCATCGACATCTTGGTGCTACTATAAAGAAATAAAGCAGTTTTTTGTATAAGGGGACCACTTTTTGATGTATCTTAGGCCTGGTGTAGTCACTCCATTTGCACCCTATTAAAGCCATCACTGTCTAGAATAGTGGTCGGCAACCTTTTTTTACGATGGCCCAAATTTTGTTAATATCATTTGAAATTATGGGGTAGGTCGTTTTACCGAAACTCACCGAAACTCACCGGAACCAACATTAATTTAACAATTAAAACAAAAACTTTTGTTTTTAAAATTTAGCAGGACCTATGCAAAATTAATTCATGCAAAAAAATATCTTTTAAATAATGCCGACTTTTAAAAATAAGTGAGTTTCGGTAAAACGACTCTTCATAAAGTCGTTTTACCGAAACTCACCTGTATCTTTTCAACAGAGACTAAAATTTAATTTATTATTGTTTGTATATAATCTCTGCAATCTGTTGTTTGTTTGAAATAAAATTGAAATTGTATTTATGTGAAACAAGCTGCATTTTAGTGAGTTTCGGTAAAACGACTATATATCAGCAACTATATATTTTACCAAAACTCACTTATAACTTTTAAAATAAAAACATTGAAACAAATCTTTTGCTTTTAAAATTTAGCAGGATCTATGCAAAATTAATTCATGCAAAAAAATATCTTTTAAATAATGCCGACTTTTAAAAATAGGTGAGTTTCGGTAAAACAACTCTTCATAAAGTCGTTTTACCGAAACTCACCTGTATCTTTCCAACAAAGACTAAAATTCAACTTATTATTGTTTGTATATAATCTCTGCAATCTGTTGTTTGTTTGAAATAAAATTGAAGTTGTATTTGAGTGAAACAAATTGTTTTTTAGTGAGTTTCGGTAAAACGACTATATATCAGCAACTATATATTTTACCAGAACTCACTGCTGCATCGGGCCCCCTCTGAAATACATACAAAAGTGGGCCCCCTACACAAGAAATTGCTCTATTTCTTCATAGTAGCACCAGGACATACGTAGCATGTCTACAATAAAATTTTTTTTTTAGAGATTGTTATTTTTTGACACACTAAAAAGTCGGCCACCTAAAACAATTACTTTTTTTAATGATCACACTGATTGGGAACACCTCCCTAAAATGAAGACCTTTATTACGCACCGGACCCCTGTACAGTACATCAAAAAGTGGACTTCCTAAGCAAAGTATTGCTGTATTTCCGCATAGTAGCATTATGATGGTGGCTCCCCCTGTCTGCATCTTAACTTTACCATGAATCAGCATAATACAGTCAGTTGAAAGTGATGACTTCTTTAGAGATCACCATAACATTTTGATTCCATACCATTTCTTGATTTTGAAATCAGGCTCAATGAAACAGGCATCGATACTTTGGTAGCCTATATAGAAAATTTACAAACACCAATTTGAATGTGCATTTTAACGGGTTGTGTCCCACTAAGAAAGAAAGAAAGAAAATGCATTTTTGAGCCTTAGCCACAAAGCAAATGAAAACAAACAAGCACAAAAAATTTACATACGCATAAATGAATTAAATTCGGACTACAGTAGGTCAGGGAACATCAAAGAACAGAATGTTTTCGAGTCGAGACGCTCCCCGGCAAGTATCACAAAATAGGGTGCGCAGAAAGTCTTACAGTTGTACAATAAGCGTTCAAATAATTTACAAAGATAAATAAGGTACCGAGAAATTAATTTCTTCGGAACATGTTTACCGAAATTTTGAAAGCATCTATCAATCAATTCAAAACCGAGCTAAAAGATTTTCCATTGACAACTTAAAAGCAGAGATAATCACAATACTTCAAGCGTAGCCTTACGCCGAGGGTGGCTGTCTTCGGGAAGACTTAAAGGCCAATACGCAGTTTTCAGCGGTTACACATCATTACGTACATTACAACATTTTTTGCGAACAAAATGTGTTGATTCATTGGTTGGATACAAAAATAAATAAATACAAAATTAACTGAATGCTCATTTCTAATAAAATGTGATGTTGCAGTTATAGTTGACACAAAGTTATCGTAAAATACTTTGGAGCAAAAATTACCGAATTTTTAATGATCTTTAAGAAGGAAGTTTTTATATAATTTTTAAATGATTTCCAAGATAAAGTTTTAAATTTTGACGGATTGATATGGCAACGAGAAATAAGTGAGATCATTTGCGAGAAGCAAGAAAGAATTTCTTATAAAATTAAACTTGTAGACTCAGTAAATATTTTCTATAATTTTTTTTGAATGAAACCCACTGCATGCCCTTAAATTCAGCATCTATTTGACCCCATACTATAGAACCTCTATAGGAAAGTACATTTTTACTGAAATTTTTATTAATACGAGGTATAAAATATGTAAGAAGTTTTGTATTTTTAGTATTGTGATTATGAATTTCAGTTAATTCACTCAAAGAAGCATAAAATTTTTGAGGTAATTTACGATGATACAGTTGATACATAAATTTAGCTAATTCTAACAACTATATGTCTTCCAGTTGTAAAAAATTGAGTGTTTAAAGAATGTACAATCTTCCATAGTTTATTGCTATTGTTTTTATTGTCTGGTACTAGATTATTATAATAATTACGTTTGGCCTTTTCAATCATCCGGTGTACAACATTCAACCTGCTTCAAACAACTGCCCCGAAGTTCAGGATCAGGGTTCCGATTTTTGACTGTTGATGAACTTTTGTCTGCATTACGGCACCCCAACCAAATACTAAGTGAAGTACCTAGAGGGTTCAAGGAGAACTGTTACTTTATTGTAAACAATGAGGAAAATATAAAAAGACGTTGCACTATTGGTCGAAGCATCTATTGAGATGATTGCGGAAGCTGGCGTTCAGACCGTTGTACTAATACAGCTTACTATTTTAAATCAGGAGATTGGAAATTGAAAAAAGTTATATTAAAATCTGGAAAATTTTGTATCGAACGACAATTGAACAAAAAAAAAATTTATATTCCTCTACAGCCGCAGCCTAAAATAAACGAGTTATTGACAGTTCATAGATATTATGTTAAACATACAGAAGAATGTTATCAAAAACACGTTTCGTGGATCGACTCCAAAAACACTGATGATGATATCCTTGCATGCTGTGAGTACCAAGGTTTTACCTTGAAAGTCGTTCGCCTCATGGAAAATCAAAGCAAAATACCGACGCTTACATACGACTGAAGCCTCAAGTTATGCAAAGAATTAAAGAATGCATAACCAAAAAATCCGTTACTGAAATATATGATGAAGAAGATTTATTGGATGGACCTTGAAATTTGCAACAAGTAAGCGTAAAATACTCTATAGTTGTGTACATTTACTGATAAAAAAAGACTATTAGATGGACCTAGAAGTTTAAAACAACTAAACGTAGGCTACGTATTTGTGTTGAACATGACGGCAAATTTTGTGTTTAATATGTTAATCAGAATCTATGTTGATGTTTGGTGGTATCAGATAAGTTTTTAACACCTTTATTTTTATCCGTATTTGAAAAAAAGTTATAGCATCAATTTTGTTAAAATTGGCCTATTAAGTCTTTATAATAATAATAATAATAATAATAACGATGTATTTATATACCGCTCTATACTTAAAATGGGTCGTATATTCTCAGAGCGGTTGCGTTGTATAATCACATTTTACATCATTATTTCAAGTACAGAAGTGGCGTGTCCTCTGATGACCTTTGAGGCTGGCCCTGCAATTAAAATGTAATGCTTTACAAATAGGACAAAAAAATTATCTGAGATTCTAGGACGAAAACCAATTTTTGTCCCAAAATCATGCTGTTCTCAAAAAAAATAAAAAAATAAAAAACTCTACGCTTCTAGACAGTATTAGATATCTTTTTGTCCAAAATTCAGGGTGTTCTCTTTTCTTGGGATCAGTCTCAGATTTCTCTTCTTTCATCCTAAAGCCGTGGTGTTCTTTATAAAGTAAAAAAAAGATCATCACGCAAAAGTTCGTTGGTCATGCAAAGCATGAGTTACATACCCTGACCGCATGCCACTAATGTGCAGTATATCCAACAAAAAATAGCTCAATAATTTAATAGATGTGAAAACTTATTTGGGTATTACGTCGTACATTAAAAAATTTTGAAAAGAAAGCATTTTTCGAAGTAGTTTGCCACCACAACAACAAATAAAAAAGTGATATCCAGGCCTACCGAAGTTGCATTATTTGTAAGCTCTATTTTATGAACACTTGGCTTTACTAAACTCTCTGATTTGTAGATAAAAGATGCAAAATATCGTCTCAAAAGAAAGGAACATCCAACGAGTATAAAAAACACCCAATTTTTTTGATCAATTGGTTGAAATGGAAAATTTGCAGAATGCTGAATATTCAGATTTTATACAATTGATTTTACGACGAAAAGGAAAAGTTCCATCAATCATTTTATATCACCAGGACCAACTGTTGAATATCATACGGTTTTGTTGCGGAGGACCCAGCACAATGTCCACAGTGATCGGGGTGGACAAGACCTTCAATCTGAGCCAGCTATACGTTACTATAACTGCTTTTAAAAACCTATCGGTTTATGAAAAGGTGCCGGGAGAGCATCCAATTATGTTGGAACCAATCTTTTTACATGGAAATTCAGATTTTGATACTTTCCTTCTGTTTTTCAGTCATTTATATGGCGCTTTGTTGCCGGAGCTAAGCAACAATTCATATTTGGAAGCGATGACTAAAAAGGTTTGCGAAAGGCTTTAATTAAAGCTTTTCCAAATGCCATGAGAGTAAATTGTACAAGATATCTTCAAAAAATGTCGTTTCATATTTAAGAGACAAAATGGGGATTAAGTTTAAACAAAGAAAATTTATCATCGAGGCCATGTTCGGCGAGCAAGGCATGGCACACGCAAAGGATTCAACTGAATTTACTAGCAAACAAAAAAAAGTAAAAAAAGATACTAACGGCAGAAATGAAACTGTAATGTTCAATATGCGAGCCCTTGGTTATACAGCACACATCAAAACGGTAGTCCGTTTCTTGGCAAACTTGAACAAGCATATCGGGATCAATTTTTCTGTATGGTACGTCAGTCTGCTTTCAAAATTCTTTCCGAGATTTACGTTGAGCATATGTCCCCAAAAGTTGTTTTTATCAAATTCCAAAACCCAAAACGCTTTCTCCTTTCTACTAAAAAACATTTTAAGCAAATAAGAGGCAAATTGATGGAAATGATATTTTAGACAAAAAGCTAAAATTTTGATTGTGACATAACTATGATCTTGCAAAACAAAAAAATTGGAGATTTTACCTATTCAACGAAACCAATTTTATCCTGCTACTTTCCAGTTATCGATATATAAGATTTTTTAAAGTGACAAATTAAGATGAAACACCTTGTATATTGTGTAGGGAAGGCCACTTTTGTATGCATTTTAGAGGGGACCCGATGCATCCGCACCGTTTGCACACTAAAAAAGCAACTTGTTTCACTCAAATACAATTTCAATTTTATTCCAAACAAACAACAGATTGCAGAGATTATATTGAAACAAAAATAAATTGAATTTCAGTCTTTGTTGGAAAGATACAGGTGAGTTTTGGTAAAACGACTCTTCATAAAGTAACTCACTTATTTTTAAAAGTCGGCATTATTTAAAAGATATTTTTTTGCATGAATTGATTATGCATAGATCCTGCTAAATTTTAAAACCAAAAGTTTTGCTTCAATGTTTTTATTTTAAAAGTTATAAGTGAGTTCTGGTAAAATATATATAGTTGCTGACATAAAGTCGTTTTACCTAAACTCACTAAAAAAACAGCATGATTCACTTAAATAAAATTTCAATTTTATTTCAAACAAACAATAGATTGCAGAGATTATATACAAACAAAACTAAGTTGAATTTCAGTCTTTGTTGGAAAGATACAGGTGAGTTTCGGTAAAACGACTTTATGAAGAGTCGTTTTACCGAAACTCACTAAAAAAACAGCATGATTCACTCAAATACAATTTCAATTTTATTCCAAACAAACAACAGATTGCAGAGATTATATACAAACAATAATAAGTTGAATTTCAGTCTTTGTTGGAAAGATACAGGTGAGTTTCGGTAAAACGACTTTATGAAGAGTCGTTTTACCGAAACTCACTTATTTTTAAAAGTCGGCATTATTTAAAAGATATTTTTTTGCATGAATTAATTTTGCATAGATCCTGCTAAATTTTAAAAACAAAAATTTTTATTTTAATTATTAAATTAATGTTGGTTCCGGTGAGTTTCGGTGAGTTTTGGTGAGTTCCGGTGAGTTTCGGTGAGTTTCGGTAAAACGACCTACCGGAAATTATGGAAGGCTCAGCAGCACACTTGAAACCAGTGGTAGATATTCAAATTCAGAGGCCCGAGGCAAGAATTTCCAAAAATTGATGTTCTCTGGAAAAAAAGGACTTTGATTTCGTCTTTCACTTTTTTCTCCCAAAATCATGGTGATCTCTAAAAAAAAAAAAGGTTTTCACTCTGATTTTATTTCTGGTTTGCTATTTTTCTCCCGAAATCATGGTGATCTCTAAAAAAGAAAAAGAAAAGGTTTTCACTCTGATTTTATCTCCGAATTTTCTATTTTTCTCCCAAAATCACAGTCAGAATGAATTAAGCGAACAAAGCCTCGGAAGCAAAAGAGTTAAAATGATAGACACCCTACTAAAAGAATGATACTAAAAAAAATGACAGACGCAGCCCAATACATTTTGCTAAAAGGCCCACAATTGAGCTGCGGCCCACAGGTTGCTGACCACTAGTCTAGAACTTTACAAATGTAAAAAAAAATGTGTCTGAAATTTAGGACCAAAAAAAGGTTTTCACTTAAATTTATAAACTTTTTACAATAAGTAATGTTAATTTTCAATGCACAAAAAATCTTTTGCCCAAACAATTTTTTGTCACAGCTTTAAAGTTCCTGGTTTTGCCCAAATATTTCCTTGTCACTGTCAAAAAAATTTTGATTTTGCCCAAATTTTTGAAACTTGGGGGGTGCAATTGCCCACTTGCCCCCTGGCTGTACCTATGCATAATTTGTATAGATGGCATCATAATAGCAGGCCTATTTAATAATTTGGTATGGAAAATAAAATAATTAATCAATGTTGATATTCTTGCTAATGGATAACAGAAGAATAATAAATAAACCCTTAAAGAATGTAAAGTTATTTGTTTTCAAACATTTTCCATTAATTTAGTATATTTGTTGTTTATTGGCAAAAGTGAATAAGTTTATCAATTTATGCCTTTGTGCATTTATGTCTTGCAGTCATTGTAAAGTTTGGTTTCTTCAATAAGCAACCATGATCATTTTTGTTGGTGAAACTAGCCCGGAATCCCCCTGTGGTTACTATCATTTCTTGAGAGTTTGTTTTTCTTTTGTTTTTTTTTTTTATTGTTTCCTAGTGCTGTAGTGGAGATTCTGGGTTAGTTTTACTGACAAACAATAATTATGGTCTCTTCTTGAAGAGACCAGCAAATTCTTTTCAAAACAAAAAAATGTTTAATTTATTTTCTACATAGCACAATTGCAGTCTTGACTACCAATTTCAAATATAGATATAAATTTATCAAAATATAACTTAAACAATAATAATTCACTTAAATAAAATAATTATCAAGTTATATTAATATAAACAAAATTTATTAAAATATATTTTTAACTAACAAACAATGTTTAATTTAGAGTTTCAAAAATTCATAAAAATTTTTTAAAACTTTGAAAAAAACTTTACAGGTCTTTTCAAGAAGAGACCCTAACTGTTATTTGTTAGTGAAAATAACTTGTAATCCCCCCTACAGCATGAGGAGGCAATACAAAAGTGACAAAGAGAAAAAAAGTAACCTCAAGAAATGATAGTTACCACAGGGAAATTCCAAATTACTTTCACTAACAAAAATCACTCACAGTCACTTATTAAAGAGACCCAGCAATTTTTGGGTTTCTTCAAGAAGTCACTGTAAGCGACTTTTGTTTGTAAAACTCTAACCAAGAAGCCACTGTAAACAATTTTTTTGATAAAACTAAGTCAGACTCCCCCTTTTAGCACAAGGATAGAATAAAGAAGAAACCAAGAGAAAAAGGATCTTTGTAGAAGAAATAATAACCGCAAGAGGATCAGGGTTAGTTTCATGAATAAAAATCACTTACTGTGAATTTTTGAAGAGACCTCTTCTTGGTTTCTTTTTATTTCATCCTAGTGCTGTAAGAAGGATTCTAGATTAGTTTTGCATAGAAAAGATTACTTATGGTGATTTCTAGCCTGAACCCTGACATTAAATTTCAAATCTTAAATCTATTTTAAAGACCAAAAACAGTCAGGTTAGATTGTTATTAAGAACTGTAAAAAAAGTGGTGTTACAGAAATGAAATATGCTTAGTAAGGCATTCTTTTATTGTTATTGTGTGTCAATTACATATATATATATTAGATTATTTCATTTCAGTTATGTTTTTCTTGCAAACAATAGGTTTTAGATTAAATATATTTTAAGTCCTAGAAATTAAAAAAAAATGGTCTTTGCTGATGCACGACTTGATATTTTTAGAAGTGAAGCAAAGCGACGTTTGTAAGTATTACTTGGTATTTACATAGCTTTATCAAGTCATTAACTGAAATTTAGTCAAGAAAATTGCGTCAGTAATTATAATGCAATTTTTTGTAAACTTTTTAATTTTTTAAGAAGTAGTTGGAAACGGTATCAATATATTTTTGAAAATTAATGGTCTGGTAATGACTCTTTGATTTGATTGTCATATTATTATTTTTATGTGGTGTCTTGTTGATTAGTGTGGTGCAACAGGAAGGCAACAAGTTTTCAAACAATTTTAACAAGTATTATGTATGCTTATCTACACTTATGTCAATGCAAATTAGCCTAAATCATTTTTACAAATGCTTAGCCTTAACCATGTCTTAGTTTGATAGCCCAAGTTATTTTGGGTCTCTTCAAGAAGTCACTGTAAACGATTTTTTTTGGTGAAACTGACCTGGAATCCCTCCTACATCAGCAGGATGGAAATAAAAAGAAAACAAGAGAAAAAGGATCTTTTCAAAAAGCAATAGTAGCCACAGGGGGATCCAGATTAGTTTCATGAACAAAAATTGCTTACACAACTTCTTGAATAGACCCATTATTTTTATCCAACTTACCACATTTTAATTTCTAGTTCTAACCTTAATTTTGATTAAGATTTGGTTAAAGCTAAGTTAGAGTAAAAATGACCTTAGACTAATTTGAGTTTGTTTAAGTTAAATTAATGTACATGACTGTTAAAATTTATTCAAAACTTAATGTGAGTCTAATATAATTTACCCTTAAGACAATGCAATTTAAGCTGAATTCAGCTTGAAGTTTTTTAACTGATTTTTTGAAGTTTAGAAATGCAGTTGTGCAGTTGTATTGTGCGTGTGTGTGCAACTGTTAAGTTTACAACTGTGCAGGGTTGTAATATTAATAGTAGTTGGTTTATCTTTTAAACTTCATACTCCCAGAATAATAATAAAACACTGAAGTCAGAAAATTTTTGGAAATAATAACTTTAACAGAACATATTATTAACATCATCATCATTTTCAGGGAAAACATTGAATTAGTTCAGTGTATTTCCCTTTGCCTGCTTATCCTTCTGGGGTTGTGGGGCCAGCAGCTCAAGTTGGAATCTCCAAGTATCTCAATGTCCTGCAACTAGTGGCAATTTTACTGGTAAAATTCCAAGACATGACCAGGTCAGGTCTTCAACATAATTTTGCCAGCGAGTTCTGGGTTGTCCTCTAGGCCTTTTGCCACTCACAAGAGTATCCATTAGTTGCTTTACTGTTTACTTGTGGAATATTTGTGTCACATGGCCATACCAGCACAGTTGGCCATCATTCTATGCTTCATAATTGGGTAAACATAATCGATATAACATTATATCTGAAATATGAAATAAAAACATAAGATTTCAGCTTTTAAATGACATATGAAATGGAAAAATTGAATAAGTATCAACAAAGTTACAAGCAAGAAAAAATATAGTTACTTATGGCAGACCCTATATATTTTTTACATTTGAAAGTCACGTAATTAATTTGTGGATTTAAATGTGCATTAAGGTAATGTAAAGGGTGTGTTTGTGTTTGAGTCATTTGTTTGAGATGAGTAGCATGGAGTTTGAGGTGGGTGCCCATTGGTAGGACACCAGTTTTGTATTGCAGGCCTTGAATGTTTGTGTCTCATGTGCAGACAGTAGCAATTAACAAAGCTGTGTTCTGAATGGTTTGCAGTTTCTTGATGTTGGTGTTTGATATGATAGGGCTCCATATGGTGTTTGCATATTACAATATGGGCGAAAGATATTAGTTTGAGTTTTTGGGTGCTTTGCTGTTGGTGGTGTTTGATTGTTTAAATTAAGTGATAAAGTTGAGCTATATTTAGCTGGGTCTAGTGTAAAAAGTGTAATACTTTGTAAAAATATTGTTGAATGTGTTGTTGAGCTTTAATTGGTGATTGGTGTGAGATGCTGTGATTGTTATGTCATTGGCTTATGTTGAGATTTGTACATCTTTTGGGAGGAGGGTAATCTCAGAGATGTAAATTTTAAATAATATTGGAGACCAAATTCCACCTTGTGGTACTCCGGATGTTGATTTATTTGAATTTTGAGAGTGTGCCATTGTATTGAGTGCATGCTTGTCCCTTAAATGTAGTTGGCTATGAACTTAATGATAATGTTTAAAATGTTTGTTAGTATAAGTTTGTTTTTTCTCTGTATCAAATGCCTTGCTGTTGTTACAGTGTGATGTTGCCTTGGATTGTTGAAGTGTTTTGTGATTTGCTGGCAGATGTTATGCAAAGAGTGTATGTTGAGTGTTTTTATTTGAATCCATATTGATGAGAAATAACTGAAATATTTTCTGTTTTATGGTAATTACGTGAAGTAAGATTTTTCTTCCCAAAGCTTTTCATCTGACACTCTTCAGGAGAAATCATCAGAATGAAGCAAAATTAAAACCGAACTGAGTTATAAAGGGGAAAGCAGAGTTCTCATTGGCTGAAAGAAGTTAGCCAATTTGCTCTTCACTACAGCAACGAAAAATTTTATATTCTTGCTTGAAGTCGCTCTTTTCACCTTTCTGCTCTTGAAGCAACTTTCATTAAATCTCTCAATCTCCTTCTGTGTAAGCAAAAAGAATTCGTCTACTCTTTGAAAATTTCTTAATCTTTTCTCTTATTGGCTAACTTCTTTCAGCCAACAAGAACTCTGCTTTACCCGTTATAACTCAATTCGGTTGCAATTCTGGGTCATTCTGATGATTTCCCTTGAAGAGTGTCAGATGAAAAGCTTTGGGAAGAAAAATCTTTTACTTCATGCAATCTTCAAATTCTGTACCACCAAACATCTATTTTATGGTAATAGTGCTTTCTCTAGTGCTTTGGCAATGGATGATAAAAGTGGTATGGATTGGTAGCTTGTGCCAATGTTGTGGTTCTTGTTTGGTTTTAAAAATGGAAATGGTTAGGGCACCTTTCCCAAGATGTAATATTGTGTTAGTGTTGAAGGCAGTGTTGTACATATTTGTGAGGTATTTGATAGAAAGTGACACTAGGTGTCTCAGGGGCAACCAGTAAATTCTACCACAATAAATTCCACCATAGGTAAATTTTACCATGGTTGTTTTTGAGTGTTTATGTTGTGTTCATGTATTTGTTTGTTTATGTGATTGTTAAAGCAATGATTTGGGGTGATATGTTTCGTTTGCAATTGTTGAATGAGCTTGTGGATATGCCTTGGCAAGTGAGTGCAGTTTGTACTGTTTTGATTTTCTTTAAGGATGAAGAGTCTGTCGGCATTGATTATTGCCTCAACAAAATGTTTGTTTGCCTCATGGACACTTTATGGACATTTGTGAAATGGGATCTGTAAAAGATAGATCTTCAACATGTTGTTTAAATGATGTCTAATTGGATTTTTGGTAATTTGTTATTGTTTCAGTGAAGTGAGATGGAGTTGCTTTGGCCTTGTGATGTATACTGAGGGCAGAGAGTAACAATAAATGATCTGATGTGAGGGAGGGGATGGTCTTCCAGCTAGTGCAATCACTCAAGTCTGCTGAAGCAGTGATGTCTGGTGAAGTAGGCTGTTGTGCTTGATTGGGTGGTCAACATTTTGAGTGGTTGTGTTTAATATAATGTGATTTAAATTATTCAATCAGTTTTCCTCTATGGCTTTTGGTCAGTGCATACCATAATTGCTAGTAAACAGTGACATCTGTGGTGATGATTGTGTTCGGATGATATGTTTTGTATGTAAAGTGCTGGATATATTGAGTCTTCTTTTGTTTAAGGTATATAATTGATAGGACCCTTGGATAATATACAGGGTAGACCATAATGATGGAACACATTTTTAATGCTTTTTTCTCAGATTATATAAATGACACAAAGTACTAAATTTATTTATTACATAACTTATACACAGGATTTTAACATATTATCTAAGATCTAAATACTACATTCCTGAGATGCTTACCATCATGACTAAAATATTTAACAGCTTGTTTTTTCATATCACGTAAAGTGTGGTTTAGCACATTAACTGGAAGAGCGGTAATCTCTCTATGGATGCTTTGTTTTAGTTCCTCAGTTGTGTGGGACCTGCCTACGTATACCTGATCTTTCAGGTAACCCCACAGAAAAAAATCCACTGGAGTGACCTGAATGGCCAATAAATATTTTCAACTACATATGCAATTTTTTTTTAGTCCATGATGCTATGAGGGTCACCAAAATCAGTACCTGAAAGTAATAAAACTTGATGTAATATTCAGATCTTAGGTAATATGTTAAACTCCTGTGCATAAGTTATTTGATAAATACATTTAAATACTCTTTGTCATTAATATAATCTGAGAAAAAAGCATTTAAAATGTATCCCATCATTATGGTCCACCCTGAACTCTACCCATTAAATTCTTGGGTAATATTAAGCCCTTGGATTGTACAAGTTAGTAAATTTTTAATATACAATATATAGTCTAGTTATCCCTTATTGGCCAATATATATATATATATATATATATGTATTATCAAGTTGGAGCTGGAACTGGAGCCAGGCCAAAGTTTAAAATTAATTGGCTTTGCAGCCAGAGCCTAACCTAAATTAGGCTGGCTTCCCAGCCCTGCCATCACCTCTAGAATATTTAATTACCTTCCTTAACTCTGAAATAAAACAACTATATTTTATTGTAGTTAAGCAAAAACTTGTGCCTTTATAACAGTGGTTCTCAAGCTGGGGTCCATAGTCCTCTCATTTTGAACTTTTTAATGGATCTGTGCAAAATCTTGAAATTTTAAAGTTATAGACTAATTTGTTGTTTTGCTCCCTATTTATTGACTTACAAATGTGCAAAGTTTTAACTGGGCCTACATCAAAGCTTTAACAGTAGTTTATCATTAGTGTTTGTTTATTTAAGCTTTGTTGCTTATTATTTAAATTTTTTTACTTTATAAAATGTTCGAGTTTTGCAATTATTTCAAGAAATCAAAAGGAATCTACCTGCTAAAAGTTTGAGAACTAAACAGTATTGATTTATAGTAATTTAAAATAACTTGCTTTTGATTCCTATTATGGTAAAATGCTTTTAATTAACATTTTGCAGGGCTGATCTTCTCAGTCAAACGGGTACTACACTTATTCAAAATGTGGATGAAGTAGAAACAAAGATTTTTCAGCAAGCAAATTCTCGAGTAAGTATGGTTTTTTTTGTTATGAGTAGAAATCGGACATTAAGACACTTAAAAAAAGACTAAAATAAGGATTTATGACATTAAAAGAACCATTAATTACTTAACATTAAAAGACAAGACATATATTTTAACCAATTAAATATGCATAATGTGTATAGAAAATAAACTTAGTGGCTTGACAGTGTTTGCTGGTGGGACTTAAACATACATAAACAAAAGTTTACACCTATGTATTTTTCAATGTTTAGAACATAGAAAAAGCATATAATAATTTAAAACTAAATAGATTTATTGAACCACCCACTGGATTTTAATATCTAAACAACAAAAAAACATTAATATTATAGGCATTACTGCAAGATACGACTTTTAATTTTTTTACCATTTTCGTAATTCAGGTTCTACCTCCTAACTGAAAGTAGATATTTTAGCTGAAAAAGATTTTTCAACTTTGACTGATGTCACAGGTGCATATTTAAAAGATTATACATCTTTTGGCAAGAGTTTGCTAACATGTTGTTGATTATCCCCTTTAACCCTTTCGGCACGTCATGACTTAGAAATCAGTTTCTGAACGCGATGTAAAAGGCACGATCTGACCGATTTCTCAGTTTCTGTAGTATCTCTTGAGTGCTACAAGACATAAATCTAAGTCCAGCGCATGCTGTTTGACTGCTTTTTTCTTGGAAGATAGTTGATTCTAAATGCTTATAGTTGTCATACTTGACTGAATTTATACATGCAGAAAAGACATAAAAAGGTTGTGAAGAAAGGAGCTTATACTGCATTAGTTTGCTACTGTTTCGGCAAGTGGTGAAGAAACATTGAATGAATAAAACTAAGCAATTTAGCTAAATAAACAAGCCTATGAAATACAGCATAAAGGCTTACATATTGGATCCAATAGATTGACTTTGTGGTGGTTTCAAATTTCACTGTCTTGAGACATATGAACATTCCGGTTCAACAAAATATTCTCAGAAATGCTGCAGGGTTTGCAATAGGGAGGAAAATTGACGGCAAACAAGATACTTTTGCATAAAATGCAAAGTTCCTTTATGGGTAGTCGGCTGCTTCTTCTATTACCATTTGAAAAAAATTTTTGGTGATCCATTGAACTTGTAAATAAAAGAGTGATACTTGCTTTTTCAAATTGTCGTGTTTATTTGTTATTGCATAGCAATCCAGAACAATTAGCCAGGCATTTGCGCGTAAACCACAACTTACACGTTTGCACTAGACAGTCAGCTTGCAGGAAGCACACTGCACTGCATTGTATTTTTTGTAACACAGAACGACGTACCGAATGGGTTAACAATGTTTGCTATTTCATAAATCTAGTGTAAACCAGTATTGGAATCAATCACTTTTTGACACTGTGCTATATGTCTACTCCTCTCTTCAGCAGTGGTCTTTATGTTTTCAATTGCATTGCCAAATAAAGATAGAGCTTCTACTATAGTTTGGTTTTATTTCTCTGAAACTAGAATAGTCTCTGGAAGAGTTTGAAAATGGGCAACAATGAAAGGTTGCTGTGAACACTAGAGTTGCAAATTAAATCTTTTTCAATGCGTATTGAAGAAGCATCTTTACTGCTTAATCCATAAAAAATTTTCCTTAGCATATTAAAATTTGAGGAATAATAGATAGCAGCTAATATCCATGTCTCCCATCTGGTAAGAACAGATTGTGGAGGTAATTTCATTGTTGGTGCATCTTCATAAAAAAAGTCACACCAAGATGGATGCTATAGAAATACTTCTTTACCATTTGCAATAACCAGTCAATGTCTGGAAATAGATAGTGTACTTCTAAGGCAATTCTATGCAGTCTGTGTATTATGCATGTTACATGGTAGCTGCCTTCTTCATGTAAGGTGCAGCATCTGTCACAAATAGTAATACATGGTCAAGCATCAGGCCATAGTATTGTCAGAAAAGTAGTGAATAATTGAGCAATAGTAGTACTATTAGTTGTAGAAAAAGATTTGGTGGTTAATAAATAATGCTGTGACTATCAGTTGTTTCTAAAGTGCCTATTATGACATTAGAAAGGTGCCAACCTAACGAATAAGTAGTTTCATCAATTTAAATTGAAATTTTTTATCTTTGACAGCGTCCCTAATCTTGTTCATAGTTTCATCATCATATATATCAATATAGTATTTTCTAAGAGTCGACTTGTTTGGAATACAATTTTAGAGTATTTCTCCAAAAATGATTTCAAGCTTCTATTGCTCAATTTGCATAATGGCATTATGAAATTGGTTTCATAAAAAAAGTCCTCAGACAAGGCAAGAATTTGGTGTCATTGTATTAGCTGTTACAGAAATAGTTTCCCAAAAGATGCTGTCCAATAGTAGAATTATGGGCATTAAAATTTGAAGGTGCTATTTGTCTTGAAGCCATATATATATTTCCTCATCAACTTGGGAACATGTTGTGAAATGCTTTCTTGCAACCTTTGGGATGTATGTCCAGTCCTACGTACCAACTGTAGCAGTGGCACACAAATTGATATATGACATTGTTGTGGTGATGGGTAGGTAATACATCCTTCTTGGTTTTGGGTAGAAGAGGCCTAGTTGTAAAAACAACCCAAGTTTCAACAGCAAAATAGCAACGCTTAATGGCTATTAATAATTTGTAATTATTTATTAAACAGCAATACCTTTTACAATTACTTAAGCAGGGTATCTATTACATCTTGTTACTTTTTGTTGAGTGATAAATTTTAAATTTTTGGTGTACTGCCCATGACTTTTAAGGAATAGATATTGTTAAAATTTTTCGGTTTTTAAAAGTTTGACAAAAAGATTTTATGCCCAGGTTTTGGTGCATACCAAGTTTAGCAATGTACAGATTTCAGCACATGAGAGTTCAACTCTTGATCTTTATTTATTTACTCATTAAATGTGAGTGTTTTATTTTCTAAAAACAGACAAACAAAGTTAGTTCAATAATAACATTTTAGTTTGTCAGTTTGTAATACTCTACCAACTCTAAATAATTAATATGTGAAGTTCCTATGTATGAACGCTCACAGCTTTTGGCACAATTTTTTGTGATTACAGAAAATTTTGTTTGATTTAGCAATTTTTTCATGTTTAACACTTTTTGAAGATTTTTGTTAACTTATGCTAAAAAGATGCATTTTATATCCAGTTGTAAAAAATTGTTGGCTACTGGCTAAATCTCTTGAATGAACCAAAGCAGATGAAAACAGTTTTACTTGCTGCTAGAGTTGAAACAATTTGAGTTTAACTTGGGACTTTTTGAGAATTTGAACTCATAACTGTGTATATATATACAGGGTGTCAAGAAAGTTCCCGATCGATTTTTAAATTTAATGTAATTCAAAAACTTCAATGAATTATGAGAAGTTCTGTACTTCATTTTTCCACTTAATCCTCCTTTTCAATGTTTCAGATACACTTTTTAAATTTTTTTGGCTAAAATAATAATAAAATGAGTAAAAGAGCTGCAATCATTCAACTTCATCGTGTGGGACATTCAAATTCTAAAATTATGAAGTTGCTAAAAGCACCAAAATCGACTGTTCGCGATACAATCTTGCACTTCCAAGAACTTGGAACCATGGAGGATCGGGATAGGAGTGGACGACCTTGATCCGCTCGCACTCCAGCAAAGATCAAGGCCCTCAGGGAGAGAATTCGGAGGAACCCCAAACGATCCTTGAGGAAAACGGCTAAAGACATGAATATCAGCCATGAGTCTGTCAGAACAATTGTTGAACAGGATCTCAAAATGTCCCCGTACAAAATCAGGACAAGACAACCAATAACTGACCTCCAGAAGCGAAAAAGAAAGGAGAGGGCCAAAATTCTGCTGAACCATCTGAAGGGAGGCACGGAGAAAGGCGAAATCGTTTTTTCAGACGAAAAACTCTTCTCGGTGGAGGCGAAGTTCAACACCCAGAATGACAGGATTCTCGGAAAGTCGCCCAAGGACCTCCCTGATCATCTTCGATTCGTTTCACGCCAACAGAAACCCTTGTCTGTGATGGTATGGGGTGCGATCTCCAAATCTTGGAAATCTCCCCTCATTTTTGTTAAAGAGGGGGTCAAAGTGAATACAGATTCGTATGTCAATGATATTTTAACCCCTGCCCTCGCATCGATGAAGGAAAAGTTCAAAAATAAGTCCTTCACCTTCCAACAAGACGGCGCGCCTTCTCACACATCAAAGAAGACGCAGAAGTGGTGCGAAGAGCACTTTCCTTCATTCTGGACCAAAGATTTGTGGCCACCATCTTTGCCCGATCTCAATTCTATGGATTTTTGTGTGTGGGGTATTCTGGAAAAAGAAGCCTGTTCTTCACCCCATAACAATCTGGAGGATCTTCGAGCTTCCCTGAAACGAGCATGGGAGAAAATTCCTCAAGATGCCCTTCGTGCTGCTTGTCAGAATTTCCGACAGAGGCTCCAACATGTTATTGATACAGATGGGGGTCATTTTGAATAAACCAGATTTTTTTATGTTCATGGAGCTTTGTTCTATCACCACAATAAACCTTTTGTTGATTTAACCTTCTGTCATTAGCCCTATATAATTTTGTTTAGGATCGGGAACTTTCTTGACACCCTGTATACAGCAAGTTTTAAAGCAAGCAGAGTAGTTGATCAAATTTGATGAGTGTGAGATCTCAACTAAAACAGTCATTCATTATCAGATCAACTTTGTCTGATTTTAAAAAATACTGTAAAACACTTGCTTAAGTAAACAAATAATTGATTTTATTTTCATTTATTTTTATTCTTAATCAATGTAAATAAATCACACAAAAATCATAAAGACAAAAAAGCTCAAGAAAATGAAGAAGCAGCATGTCATTAAACTTAAAACAAGCATAAGATAATTAGAATAGTGCAAGAACAAAATGGTAGAAAGCAGGACTGTAACACCTTGATCAGGTAAAATATAAAAGAAAAAATAAAAGGAAAGATTATATAAAATATTTCAAGTAAAATAATCTGACAAATTACAGGTTGTATAACCAGTGTATGACTAGTCTGCATAACAATAATTGGTAGTACAGCTAGTTGAAGATGGAAATTTAGCTCAACTGACAAGATGAGTAAAGAAAGCCACCCATAAAGAAACCTTACCAGGTGCAGAAACGTTTTTTAAATGCATCTGATAATTATACAAAGAGAATGTACAAAAATTAAAGGGTTTATGGATCAAATTATGGGAAAAGCAAACAATTTACAATTATGATAAATAACATAAAAATAATATAATTTTTTGAAGACTATAAAAAGACTATTAGCCAGTTGAAGTTGCTGGAGTTGAAAAAAAAACATCTGTGCATAAAATAACAATTATAAATGATTTTTTTAAAAAAATATATATAATAATAATTAGTAAAAAAACACATTTTACAAATGAATTCTTAAATAAAAAACATTAAATAAAATTTTTACTGGAGCAGCAAAATAAACAAATTAAACAAAATTATTAGTATTAGCAACTGCAATAAAATTTATATTAAAATTTTAAAAATAAAAAATTAATCATAAATTTGAAATAGCAGATGATAGCAAAAAAAGAATTGCAAATAAAGAGCAAAGATAAAAAATGTAAACGATTCTATTTGGTTTAAGGACTGTTTTGAAGTATGCAGACAAACACAGGTTAAAGAAAAAACAATTCTTTATGTCTTTTGAGCAGTATTGGTACCGTACTGTGTTAAGCTTCTGTCCTGGAGATTGATTTCAAAATTTTGGTTGCAATTTTTGATTGCTTTTTTCAGAAACCTGTGAACAAAAATATATAGGATTGTATCATGTTCAGGAATCTAACTTTATAATTAAAAATTATAATCACTACTTTAAAAGGTTTTTATAAACATTAAGAGAAAAAGATTAAACACTTCGTTTCTTATTGTTTAAGTAAAAAAAAAGATTGCATGCCGATGTCTCATGACACAAAAAATTTGTTTTTTGTTGTAAAATAGTAGTTCTATTATAGATTCCTTAAAAGAAAGAGTTTTTTGTTTTAGCTAATGGTAAAAGATTTTTATTTTTGCAGGAAAAATACATCAATTTTATGAAGAGAATTGTTCAAAAAGCACAATGTATGTTGATTTTTTATCATGATATATATCAAAGTAACTTCATATTTATCTTCAGCTAAACCAGCCTTTTTCAAACTCAAAATCTTTTAAACAATAAAACAAAATTAAATTCGGTTGCATTGATTGCGAAAGTTAAAACTGATTCAAATCAGAATTTACAAATGTCATAATTTTTATGTATAAAAGTAATTTAACTAAAACTGTAACTGTATTTTGTAAAAGATATTTCACTCATTTATTTTAATTATAACTGGTGATTAAAAACATTGATCTAAACAAATTGCCATTGCTGAATGAAATTAGACATGTTCTTTCTGATTGAAAGATTACCATAAAAAGATTTAATCATATCCTCTTAAATTCTTTAAAAAAACACAAGTTTTTGAAAGCTATACAGGGTGATCAATATTTAGCATTACAACTTTAAATAACTGTATTTTGGAAATGATATGTACAGTTGGAGTAACAGAGGTGAAATATTGTTACAGAATGAATATAAATTCAATGCAAATATAATTTATTCAATATGCTTTCCATTCGAATCAATTACAAGGTTGAAGACGCTTCAAAAATGACCTGCAAGAGTCATGAATCACATTCTGGGATGTTTTCAAACATTCATTCTGTAGTTTCTTCTTCAGTGCCTCCAAACTTTTATGATGTGTTGCTGAGACCTTGCTCTCAAGGTACCCCTAGATACCAAAATCGAAAGGATTCAAATTGGGTGATGAAGGGGGCCATTCCTCTTTGGAAATGAAGTTGGGAACATTGGCTGATAGCCACTCCTGCGTCTTTTTAGCTCCGTGTGTTGGTGCCAAATCTTGTTGAGACATCCAAGGATGTTTTTTGAAGTGTTCTTTTGCCCAAGGCAACAATGAACCAACAAGGATGTCATTTTAGTAATTCTCTTGGTTCAGTTTGATGCCTTGTTGTACAAAAACCAAAGGACTTCTTCCAGATTTGTTTACGGCTTCCTAGACCATCACTGAAGCTGCCCCTTGGGCCCAAGTGACTCTTCGAGGTCCTACCTCCCCATCACGTTCATTTTGGGGATTCACATGGTGTTGAACATCGAATTTCTTTGTCACTGAAAACGAGGTTAGGAAGTGTGCCTGCCTCAAGGCAGGAGAGGAGAATTCTGGTTCTGGCAAGGCATTTCTCCACAGTTCTGGCCGATAACAACTGCTTCCTCACGTGTTTGAGTGGGACATCTTCAGATCTCTACAAAGAACTGTAAACATGGTCCCATATGAAACATTTGCCTGCTTTGCCGTTTTTCCAGATTAATTTCTTAGAATTTCTCCAGACTTTCTCCCTGAACTTTCTCCCTGACCAGGACAAGGCCGTCGTTGAAGTCCTAGCACTTCGAGGGTTTGTTTTTCTTGGCCTTCCACTGCTTTTCTTGTCATTGTAAAGTCGAAATTTTTGAAATCTAGCAATTGCTTGATGAACAAGCGTTTTTCTACAGAACACTTTTTTTCAAATCTTCCTTTGAGAAAACCCTTTTCTTGTGCAAAATTACAATTTGGGCTCTCTTAGTTTCAGACAAACTGGCTTTTTTGTCCATTTTTTTACTCTCAAAAACTATAGAAATATTGAAGAAACAGCCCAAATATTCTTTAACCAAGTACGCAACGAATATTGTATTGCTAAACACATCTAGCTAGACTGATGCAATAAGATGATGCAATCTTGAACAAACCGGATGACATCACAACGCTGTAAATAAAAAAAGGGAAATTTTTAATAGGTAGACTTAGCTTTTGCACGCGACTGTGTGTCCTCTGAGTTTATGCTCCAATTACAATAATTGAGTTTCAAACTGTGATATCGAATAAAAATTTTAGTAAATCTGAAAACGTTTGAAAACATCATATGAAATAAATCTAAAATTCAAATGTTTAATAATATATAAATAACAAATGCTTTTCAGTGTCAGCTCAACAACGGAATAATCCTAGCCTATTGCGATCTCAGCAACAGCAGCAACTACAGCAGCAGCAACAACAACAGCTGCAGCAACAACAACAACAACAACAGCAACAGCTACAGCAAATACAGCAACAGCAACAACAACAACAACTGCAGCAACAGCAACAGCAGCAGCAACAGCAGCAACAACAACAACAACAACAACAACAACAACAACAACAACAACAACAACAACAACAACAGCAACAACAACAACATCAAGCAGCAACTCAGATACAAGTCACTCCTCTGTATAATAATGCAGTCCAGCAGAAGCAACCGGTCACTCGCTTTACTCACTCTGCTTCTAATATTGTTCCTCCCCAACAAGCTTCCTCGGGAACTATGTTCTCTCAACTTCAAAATAACGTGCAAGGACAAAGTAAGTCGACATCAGCCGATGAAATTGTACTGCTTTTAGCTGTGCGTGCTATTTTTATTTTGTATTTACATCCAATTAATCGCTTTCCACTTCAAATTGATTTACTGCTACATAAATTATTACTTTAAAATTTACCAAGATTTGCTAGTGATTTATATGCTCTGAATAGAACAAAAAGTGCAATAAAATCTACAGTTTCTTTAAATTAAATTAAAAAACTATTAATTTAAGTTGTATCTTTTTTGTTCTTTTCTGATTGGTTTCAATAATTGACACAGCTTTTCTCTTTTTATTCTTTTAATTTATGTGCTGTTATTGCATTATTGATTCTAACTCAGTTATTTTTATGGTAATGGTTTTGACGAGTCGAATGTGAAATTTTTCTCTCGCGTTAGTCAATAAATAAAAAACAGTTACTTCACTGCTTGCTTTATAATCATCAAGTGACATATGCCTTTGGTCTATAGCAGATCAAACACTACTTCAAATATTTCTGTCAACATACTTACGGTGGTCGAGCAAATCTGTAATTGTATTTTGTTACAGTATATCAGATGATTTTTTCTTTTCAGCTTCCAACATGTCAATTAGGCCCACAGTTCAGAAGCATGTTAATAGTCCTGCCCCGCGTGCGCCTGTGCCCAGCCCCCAGTCAGCCAACACCTACCCCCAACGTCCCCAGTGGTCTCAGCCGTCACCTGGCAACCAATTTTCGACAGGAGGCAACTTTGCCCTGCCCAGACCACCCGCTCCCACAAACAGTCAAGTAAAGTATTAAATTGTTTGTAGTGTCCACTTGTTTTTGCTATTTGGTTTTTATTTTCAGCCTGTCCTCACAATGCCTGACAGCACCGGACCTTTGAACACCAGGTTAGGTTCCTTTTTTACATTATTGTTTCTTAAAAGCTATTGATTGTAATTTTTATGTGTTCTATATCGTCTTTGAAGTTTTAGCAATCTTCTGAAAAGCGTTTTTAAATGGCGAACCCGAAGCAATGCCTCGCGCTTAATTCTCTTAAAGATTGAAATGTTGGTGATTTTTATGTCACTATTTTACGAGGCTAACTACCTACAAAAAGATTAACTTTTTTTTGTACTTTACGCTGTTACTAACTTTTGAGTAACGAAAAATTTTGGTTGACAATGTGAAAAGTTATTTTCGCTTGATCAAAAAATAGTTTACAATTGTTCAACTTTATTTTGCTTTGTATTCTATGTTTAATACCCTATTATTTTGTACAGCAGCAAGGATTGTGAAATTTTCCATCGAAATATATGTCTTGTGTCCTTTGCCAGTTTCAGTTCCTTTTACTTTTTTCGATTAAGTGACATCGTACTATTGTCGCGTTCTCGCGCACTTAAATATCATGTTTGATGAATTGGATTTTCAATAAGCGTGGTGACAGTAAAGTTGCTCATTTCGTGAAAGGCGTCAACATCACGATGTGAAACTAACAACAAAATTTAAAGTAATGAATATTTTATTTCGTCTGATTTTTAATTTTGCTGTTCAGTTCGATACCAAGTCTTTCTCCTGCTCATCAATCCCCGCAAGTTGCTAACACTCCTCCTAGTTTGCGGACTCCTCAAAGTATCCATGCTGCTCCTTCTCCAAGTATAATTTGTTGGATTTTTGACTCGTATTTTTTATGGCAGCTTATTAGTTGTTGATTGTCTTTGCCTGAAAAACACCAAAATTGATTTATAGTTAAATTCAACAAAATTTTTTTCTCGAAAGTTACGTAATTGATAGCAAAAGTACGCTTATTTAAATGTAGCGCTTTGGAAATTTTTTCCAGTGAGAGACAAATTCTTGAAACATACAAGTGTCTGTCTCGGTGACAGCGCAATAATGACGTCATTAGATTTCTCGAAACTTAAGTGTGCGGCTTGTTTTGTAGGTCGCTCGATAGTTGGGAAAAATGAAACTTCCTGCCTTGTTTGCTAACCTGATACGTTGACTTTTTACCAACATCAGCTATCAACTTTTGATTACCGGAAATCTTGACTAACAACAAAACCAGCATAAAAATTTAATTCAAATTTTAAGTTTCTGCTTTTTTAGTGTTTTTCGTTTTAATTCTCTTTTTAATTTAAAGTAAGTTTGCTTAACTAAACTCACTTTTTTCTTTTCATCGCGGTTTTAATAGAATCGTAGATACATGTTTTCACAATTAACCACGAGAAAAATTGCCACTTGACTGAACATTAACAGTGTTTAATTTCAGTCGGTTTCAAATGCTACAGTTAGACGAAAAAAAAATTAATTAAGGCCCTGTGCTAAAACGCCAACATCATTCGAAGGTCAGCTTTCAATTTCCGCCGTTCCCAGCCCCGCCTCGACGAACCAACCACAGCCCGACGATGACAAAGAATATATGGAGAAGCTGAAGCAATTGCAGAAATATATTGAGCCATTGTCGCGGATGATAAACAAAGTATGGTATATCGAATTAAACGTTAATAGCGCAGTCAGTTGAATACAATTGCTTTTTAAATTTTGGTTACTTGCTTGCTTTTAAATTGAAGTGTATGTATTTATTGCATTACCAAACAACCTTGCCGAACACGCATCCCCGCAATCCAACAAAATAATATAATTGGAACACGAACTACTGTAAGAGTACATCCAGGCTTCCTGCTTTCATTCCCAAGACCAGTACCAGGACTGTTGGGTTAAGCTCAATCGCCTGCGGCGTAGTTCCGTTCGTTCGAGGCCTTCACCAGCTCGCGAGTGCGGCGGCACTAAACCAACCGCAGACCACGTCCTATTAACTTGCACCATACATCAGGCCCCACATTGAGCAAGAGATCTGACGGTTTGGGATGATGAAACCCAATGCTGGCTCCACACCATCGCAGCCAGCACCTGATCCGGGCAGTACAGTAGCGTGGAGTAATAAAAAGATAAACCCTCGGCCCCAGTCCTGTCTGTGTCGACTTCGACGACGACATTGCGATGTCGTTTGTTAAAATAGTGTCCGACCGAAAGTGCACTCTAATTTTGAAAAATAGCTTTTGTATTGTTGCTATTGAAATACGAGGGTCAGTCAAAAAGTAATGAGCCCTGTTAACTTTAACTGCTTTAACCTTCATATTTTTTCTAGAAATTTTAAGGGTGTTTAGTAAATTTACTGCTTTAAAGATAAATTGTAAAAAAAAATTGTTTCAACGTGTCCACTTTTGGTATTGTGTTTTGGAAATGACGTCATCACTGGATGTCCGTCAGAAGCAGAGAGCTGTGATTGAATTTCTTGTTTCGGAAGGGGAGCCACCAAAACAAATTTTCGAAAGATTGGTAAATGTTTATGGAGATGCTTCATTAGCCTACAGCACTGTGAAAAAGTGGGTATCCAGGATTAAACACGAAGAAGATGATCCAAGTTTGAGTAGCCTCCAGGACAGACCAAGAAGTGGAAGACCATCTTCTGCAGTCAATCCTGGAAACAATGATAAGGTTGAGAAATTGATTAGAGATGATCGCAGAATCACTATTGATGACATTGCTGAACGTGTTGGAGTTAGCCATGGAAGTGCTGTGAATATTGTTAATGAGCTAGGCTTTGCAAAGGTTTGCGCCAGATGGGTTCCGAGGCAACTTTTGGATTTTCACAAGCAAGCCCGTTTTGAAGCTTGTTCGGAGCTTATTGAGTGTCACAGAAGTGACAAAACTTTTCTCAGCCGTATAGTGACAGGAGATGAAACCTGGGTTCATCACTATGAACCTCTGTCGAAAAGATCATCCATGGAATGGCGTCACCCCACGTCCCCAAGAGCCAAGAAATTCAAAAGTCAACGTTCAGCTGGAAAAATTATGGCGACTGTGTTTTGGGACATTGAAGGAGTGATATTGGTAGATTTTATGCCTAAAGGTACTACCATCAACTCAGATGCTTACATTGACACTTTACGCAAACTGAAAGCGAAACTGAGAAGAGTACGACCTCACCTGGACATGTCTAAGGTCTTGCTGCAACACGATAACGCCAAGCCCCATACCAGTCTCAAAACTCGTGAAGTGATTGCTTCTTTTGGATGGACGACGGTAACCCATCCCCCATACTCACCTGACCTGGCACCATCTGACTATCATCTTTTTGGACCATTGAAAGAAGGAGTTAGGGGGCAGCACTTCACTAGTGATCAAGAAGTCAAGCACGCTGTAAGAAACTGGTTAAAAATGCAGCCTGCTGACTTTTACAAGGCTGGCATAGTGTCCCTTGTTCATCGATGGACAGTTGGAATTGAAAAGTGCGGAGATTACATTGAAAAGTAGAACTGAGATCTCCTATCCCTGGGCTTTCTTTTGATGTATGACTTTTGATTTTATTGCAACAAATATGGCCAGGAGAGACTTGGGCTCATTATTTTTTGACTGACCCTCGTAGATTTAAATTTACTCTTGGGATTTTGCGTGCAAGTTATTTTTACGTCAACAATGGTGGCCCGCTATAGACTGTTAACTGCTGATATGACGTTATGTCAAAAGTACTGACATAAGGTTCTGAAATTTAACATGCTTGTTTTCTGTTGTGACAACTAATATCAACTTGAACTTTTGTTTATCTCTAAGCAAGTAGAAATTTGAACTATTCACTTAATATTGTTTTTAAGTTCAACGAAGGCGAAGGTCAATACAACAATGACTTGATTAAAATGAAGAGTCTCCGTGATACGTTAATTAATCCCAATAAGCGTCTTCCCACTTCGACCCTCGAGAAATGCGAAAAGGTCTTGCAAAGCTGGGTGGAACAGAAACCGTCACAGGTGAATAATTTAACAACTTTTATGTTGTTCATATTGTTATTGCCGCGTCAAGATTGAAATTCGTTCATTGATTAGTGTTGGCATGTCGTTGACAGATCGTTGTCGTTGTGCAATAAAACCTAGAATTTGCTTTATCGCTATGTCTGTTCAGAATTATTTTTCGCCCCTTTTTTTAATTTGTCAGCAAATGATATATTTAAAAACAAGCAAAACGTAAATTTCTTGATGTTCAGTACAAAACCTTTTACGTCACTTGTTGAATTATCGCCGAACTCAAAGGAAATTTTTTCTCAGCCGCCATTTCCTCAACAACAACCGAACCAGCACATGTGCCAGCCGCTTCTCAACGTCATCGCCACCGCTACCAAATCTCCACTGTTTAATCACACGCTGAAGCGAACGTTCGGACCCGCGATGCAAACCATCTGCGGCGATTATTCAACGTAGGTTTTTAATGGTTCGTTTTCCTGCTGTCATTTAACTTCCGTCTTGAAGAAGCATTATGAGGCGCCTTGGTTTGTAGCCCTCAAATTTATTTCCTCTTAAATTTTTTAATTATATATATTTTTTAAATATATTTTGCTTGTTATTTATTTTATCTCTATATTTATCCTCATGGCTTGCAGAAACCGACGCAAGCGCTATGCATAAAAAAGCAACTACCCCGACCTGCTTCTGGAGATGGCAAGATATTGCTATTCGGTTGAAATTTAATAGAGATAACTAAAATTTAGAACTGCTTGCAAAGACCACCAAGAAGGGAAAACGCCGCAAAGCACCTTGGTTGTAGCCCTCAAATTCATTTCATCTTATAAATTTTTTTAATTATAAATATATTTTGAATACGTATTGCTTTTTATTTTATCTTGTCTGCATCTAAAGAATAGAAAGTCCGTAAACTTGTTTATTGTTAGTTTATTTTGTAGAATTTCCTCTACTAAATAATTACGGTAAATGCTTCATTTTTTAGGCCAGAATTTCTGCCCAGTAAAAAACAATGTTTAAATAATGCCGTTGAAAGAATGAAAAAGCAAAAAGCGAAACAAACCGTGTCGGACGTCATAAAGGGAGAAATTTCTCGCCTTAATTCCAAATTCAAAATCAAGGTAGATAAGTCCCAGCGCCAAGAAAATGGAACTATTAGAATTTTATGTTTTCTAGGTATGCCAATATTTTTATTTCTTTTAGCAAGATATGAGAAAATTTTTGTTGGTAATTTTGCTGCTTCGCTTTTATTCCGTTAAAACCAAATTAAAACGAAATTTTTGTGGCGTAATTGTGCCTAAAGTTCCTCTTGTCTACAAAAGTTTTTCCAATCCGTATTTTACAATTGTGTGCAAAAGTTTAAGACCACCTATCAAAAATTTCCCTTTTTTTATTTACAGCGTTGTGATGTCATCCGGTTTGTTCAAGATTGCATCATCTTATTGCATCAGTCTAGCTAGATGTGTTTAGCAATACAATACTCATTGCGTACTTGGTTAAAGAATATTTAGGCTGTTTCTTCAATATTTTTATAGTTTTTGAGAGTAAAAAAATGGACAAAAAAGCCAGTTTGTCTGAAACTAAGAGAGCCCAAATTGTAATTTTGCACAAGAAAAGGGTTTTCTCAAAGGAAGATTTGAAAAAAAGTGTTCTGTAGAAAAAGGCTTGTTCATCAAGCAATTGCTAGATTTCAAAAATTTCGACTTTACGATGACAAGAAAAGCAGTGGAAGGCCAAGAAAAACAAACCCTCGTGATGACAACTTGATTCGGCGAATAGCTGTTCGGTCTCCAACCAGTTTCTGCAAGAAAATACGTGCGGCACTGCTTTTTAAAGACACAGATGTTCATCATGCAATTGTTAGTAGACGTTTTGTTAATGATTTCAACTTGAAAGCATTTAATCTTGGCAAAAAATCTTGCTTAACCTTCCAGCCATGAAAGCGAAGAGGTTGGCCTTTGCCAAGCAATATGTAGACTGAGATGAAGCAAGGTGGAGTGATGTCCTTTTTTCAGATCAATACACAATCCAGCAGTTTGCACACAGAAAACGGCAGTTTATAAGCCTGTTGGAACACGATTTAATGACTGCTATACACAAGCTACGGTAAAACATCCTTTCATTGTCGTGATCTGGAAGGCTATATCCAGTAATCGCACAGCTGGTCCTTTCTTTTTACCAATCGAAACAACAATGAACGAATTCACTTGGCTACTTATGAATGCAATATTTTCATGTAAGACGGTACTCCCTGTCACCGTTTAAAGTTAGTGAGTGATTTCCTTAAGAAATAGAATATCAAAGTATTGGATTGGCCTGGTAACAGTCTAGATCTCAATCCAGTTGAGAATTTAAAGGCAATACTGAAAGACAAGGTGGAAGATGAACATTCCACAAGTGCTAAAGACCTGGAAATGGCAATAAAACACATATGGACGCAAAAGATTACAGCTGAATAATGCAAACACTTGGTGCATAGCATACCTCGTCGTCTGCAAGCTGTTATCAAGTACAAAAAAAAGACATACCAAATACTAGATTCTAACACGAAAACTGGCTAATGTAACTCGCTTTTAAATTGATAAGCTTACTTTTTTGACATTCAATGTTATTTTCAAAGTATTGCTATTTTATTGCAGTACTTTGAATAAACAAACTATAACATAAATAGAACAAAAGTGGTTTATTGTATATTTTAGACAAAAAACTCTAGGTGGTCTTAAACTTTTGCACACGACTGTATGTCTGTTAAATTTACTGTAGATAAAATGTTTAATATTTTCTTAAAAAAAACAATTTCGAAAACTAAAAAAGAATAGCTATTATCTGATTGATATTTCTTTTTTTTATCAATTTAACTCGTTTGAAAAGATGACGGAAACATGCAACTTGAGCTTCGGAGAAAAAAAATTGAGCGCTTTTTAAAGTTGATTGTTCACTTAACTTTTGTGAAGATTGATGTAGAAACAAGAATATAATTTATCTTTTCAGACGATCCAAGGCTTCCTTCAATTCCGCCTCTTCGTTTGGCGATCCCAAAATCATATCCCGATGAAAGTCCTGAATGGATTAAATCTCCTTTGTTTATGGCTCCAACTTCAATGGTGAATGCCAGTGACAGCCAAAAAGACGACAAAGGCATGTATTTTGCATCAATACTGGAACTGCGCAAAAGTAGCTAATCAATTTTTTTCTATTTCAAATAGTGTGGATATATATATAGAATCATCCTTATTGAAACCAACTTATCCAGCACGAAAGTACGCAGTTGTATGTAGAACAGTGCTCTTCAGCCTTTTTGTCATCGCGGAACCCCTGATGTACTTTCGCGTTTGTCACGGACAACTTTAATTAGTTGTCCCCCTAACGAGAATTTAGAAATCACGAATTGGTTGTAAAAAAAAATCAAATATTTCGTTATTACACTTCAACAAATAAACAGTTATGGCAAATTACAAAGACAGAAATTTAATGACTCTGTTATTCTTGCTTTTCTTTTACAATTTTCTTAAATCAAGATTCCACGTTGCTCAATGCAATTTTTATAGACATATTCACTCTTTTCAAACAACTTCTATTTTTATTTTTAATAGTTGTCAAAGCAGAAAATGCTGTTTTACACAAATAGATATTTGGAAATCCACACAGAAGTTTTAATGTTTTTGCAATTGCTGTCTTCTCTTTGTACAGAAAAATCCAAAAATGTACCTTTTCATTTTTTTTCAACGATTTTCTTCAAATCAATATCATTGCAGATATCCAGAAGTTCTTGTTGTTGCAAGGGAAAAATGAAATGATTAATTACTCGCTTACGCAAACGGAAATTCTCAGATTCTTCAAGAAAGTAGCCGTCGAAATTTTTCCTCAATAACTTCAAATGCTCCAACACTAATTTCTTTATTTTAGCTGTATCCTCAACTTCGGAGTTCTCACTGAGAAATTCATTTAAAAACCAAAAAAAAGAATAATTATTTTTTGAAACTTTATTAACCCAAAAACTAATTTTTTCTAAACCCAATAATTTTGCCAACTTTGGAAAATATATCTGAGCTTTTTCTTTGAAGACTGGTGTTGACTGTGGACAACACATCGAATATCGAAGTCAGATATGCCAATTTTGAAACACATTCACGATCAAAAAACTTCGTTGCATATTCATGATTTTTCTCTGCGAGAAAAGCTGATATTTCCCTTCTTAATTTGTACACACAAGATAGCCAACGCACCTTTGTATGTAGCAGAAGAGTGACATTATCAGAATCCATTTCTTCACACACTTTTTGAAAAACTCTGGCAGATTTGCCTTTATCACCACCTTTTAAATTCACAGTTTTCACAATTACATCCAAAACACTTTCTAGTTTGTTTTTCTCTGCTTGCTAGAACTGAGCAGTTTTACAGCCAGACTTCACGACGAATAATACAATGTTTTAATACACAATTTAATAGCAACTGCCGGAACACGAGCACCAACTTCTGAAAAGCGTCCGGTCGTCACAGCTGCTTCGTCTGTAGTTAAAGAACAATACTTGTTTTATTGTATGCTATTTGTTTTTAAGCTTACAAGGCTTGAAAACGTCAATAACAGCAGACAGTGTCACTGTTTCGGTCTTCAGGACCTCGTCACTCGTCAGTGCTATCTCGACCACTGGTCAGTGTATCCTACTCCAATGGATCACTTATCAATTCTTTCAGGCATCCAGTCAGCTAAGCTTTGCTGCCTAGGAGCGACACTCGGATAACTGTGGCACTCTGGACCCTGACCCTGTACTGCACGGTCTATTAAGCGGGTCCTCGGACACCAAGGTAGACTAGGATCTGTTTTAGGCGCCCGTTTGTGCCAGCTGCGCGGAAACAACTAAATAATTTTGCCAAACTCTAGGCATCCGCGCTGCCCAATGGACGAATTACAAATGAAACACTTTTGAGAGTAGGCTACATACAAGCTCCGTGCCTTTATTTCTATTTCCAGGATTACCCAGAAGTTTAAGGCATGAAAATTAGTGTTGTACGGTTCCATTTGTTTATGCACAAAAGGCGTTACGCTCTTTTACTGATGAACAAACCAGAGATCACATTTAAACAGCGTGTCTTATTCATCGGGCATCACAATACAGCATGAGGTCTGACGGTCTTGCTGCCTCGAGGCCATCGCTGTCAGCATCTGATCCGCGCAATACAGTAGTCTGGAATAGTATAAGGATAAACCCTCCGTTTCAGCCACCTTTCCATACGACGAGGCCTATTTGTAAAAATCAGGATACGTAATAGTCAGGATACGATACCAATTTTTGTTTACAAATATGAAATGCAAGACGTAAAAGATTGGTATGGAACATGATTTAATTCTCCGCTTAATCTCCAAAATAACCTACAATAGTTAGGTGCCTCCGGCTTCGCCCGGCTGCTTCAATATATATCGACCTCGACACGCAGAGAGAGGAAACCGAGACTTCACTACCTACAAATAATAATCTGCTTTAGATCTTAAATCTGGCTTCCAGAATCTTCTTCAGCCGATTCTTGACCAGCGAATGACCAGTCTCGATCAATCGTCGTGCACCATTTCATCGATGATTAACGCGTGGGAAGTGAGCGTCCAACAAGCGTGTGCCTCTGCGTCTTAATGTTAGCAAACTACTGTTGTACTTTTGCACTTATTTAAAAATTTCGTGCCGACATTAACATAACAACGAGTAAAAGTTTTATTTGTAAAAGCGAGAAAAGATGTGTTTATCACATTTACGAGTACAGGTTGCAGCGCCTGAATAGCCACCTTGTTTAAATGAACGATTTCATCAGCTATAAAGATTATTTACGAAAATAATAATACGAAAACATTGATTATAAGAAATAACAAAACGAAAGATTATAATTAAATTACGCTCAGTGAAGAATGTTAAATTGCACCACGGCTTGTTTATGAAACTTAATACTAATTTCCTTATTGCACGACATTAGCAGCGATACAAAAAAAAGTTCAAATCAATTAAGCTTTTTAGTATAAGGTTCTAGTTCTTCATTTCCGTTTTCATCGCATTTCCTTGCCTGCCTGTGCGGCAGCAACATTCGCAGATAACGTACAGTTAAAGCAACAAAGAAAATGGCAGCTTGATATAACTTTCCATGGAGAAGATTAAGCACGTGTTGATGTCCGAACGCCCACACTCGATAGTATGGTCCTTTAAATGGATCGCTTACAGCCGGACACAACATGCAGTTCAAGTTTGCTTGGGTCACCTACAATTGTAATTGAAGGTTGATAAAATAGACCGTGAACAATTTTCATTGATTAATAGCCTGGTTTTAAAAAACCATGCTTAGTATTTTCTTTACTTTGCATGCCGCTGCAAAGATGGCTAGCTTTTGAACACAAAGTAAAAAGGCAAAATATAATAAGCTCTATGATATAGTTAGTCCAATAAAAAAGATACATCTTGTTTGGTGATTGCTGAAGCATTGCAGCAGTATTTTCGCTAAAAATTAAGAAATCCAATAGCGGTTACAGTGCATTTTCGTACAACAGGTCTTTTGGTGAAAGTAAATTTTCTGGTGGTTTCGATATGGTAAAAAATTGCCGGTCTTTTTATCAACAGCAAACTGGGTTTACCAGCGGTAAGCTATACACAATTAAAATAATACTCCCTAAAAATTAGTTTGGGGTCAGAGTCGCTTTTTAAGACTGTGGAGTCGGGAGTTGTTTTAAAGCGAAAAAAATTCTCCGACTTCAAAACCCTGGGTTTTATAAAAACAAAACAATCTTGCTTGTTGATTACAAACAGTTAAACATGTATTTACCATTCCAAGTCCTTGCAATATACTAAAATGATAAAAAAACGCGATTCCCACAGTAAGAATTGGCCACCAACGGTCAGTGATAGGCTCAGCTGTAAATGGTCCGCCAACAGTAAGTAGATAGCCAGGTCCAATATATATCAAAATATGGTGGATCCAGTAAGAATGCGTTTCAAATGACAGAAAGCGAGTGTTAACAACAGGAAATAAAATAGCCAACAACGGGGCTCCAAGGAGGTGCAATTGAACCCTAAAAATAAAAATTAGTAGCGACGTTAGAACTTGTTTTTAAAAGCAATTTATTTTAAACCATTCGATTCGCATCAGTTACAATTAATAAAAAAACTTTTCGGTGAGTTATTATTTAGCATAGATACTGGGGTTTGCCACGTTTTTTTGAACTACGCGCATACTTTTATTTCAGATAAATCTTTTACGCAAATACAAAACACCAAATAAAAAATTTACTATAGAAAACAGTTTCTCCAGCAAAAACTGACTGAAGTTTAAAAGGGGCTTTCAGTAAAAACTGTCGTCAAAAGATGTAAACAGAAAAGCTAAATTTTATAACGGCAAATCAACACTTGTTTTTCACGGCACACCCGATATCTTTTTCCGCAAAACTGTGTTCCGCGGCCGCTGGTGACAATCATTGACATAAGTCATTTGATTTCTTTTCGACTGGCCAAATTCCACGCGACTGCCACGTAAGCAAACACTGCGGTAAAACTTCCTGCATTGCCTTGCAAAAATAAACTACGGCATGCGTCGTCTTCTGGCTCTTCGCGAAAAGGCAGCAAAGCGGTCGCCAATAATTCGGGGTCAAAATAGAAAAACAACCATTTTAATTCTAAGAAAATATTCTTTTTAAGTTGCTTTCAGTTTTACACGAACAGCAAATAATGAAACAAAATATTTTTGTTAATAAAGCGATACAGAAAAATACCGTATTTCTGATAATGAAATTATGCCAAAAATAACAGGAGCTGCTTTAAGAGAATACTTTTTATATGACAATAATTAACTCTGATCCGGTGTAATCAGATTAAGTTACGATGCAACGACATACAAGTCCCAAAGATTCACGTGACTAATTCATATCATGTTTGGTTTTACGCCAAAGGCGCGTTTACAGCCTTTTATAGTGCTTTTTTTTCAGCGTGATCTTTGTTTTATTGACGCTCAAATCTGTTCAATTTTTCCCGAAAAAATCAAAAAAATAAAATCGCTGAAAAAAAAGTACTGTAAACAGCTGTAAACGCGCCTTAAGGCAGCAGTTTTGGGGCCTTGTGTGACGGTTTTGATTATCTTGATAAAGTTAACTCAAGTAAAAAATTAATTACTCTTTGTTTTCCGTAAATCTTAGGCTCGGCTTAAATTTTTTTATCTGTACTACAGGTACAGATTCTTTAAGGTAGGACACCCACGCAAAAACCAAATCCTAAATTTTTCAACTTAAAACTATTTTTTTGGTACTGTTGTTTGGCGATCCAATTATGAGGAAACACAAAAAAATTTTTTCAGAAAGCTTTAATGTTCTACAAAATTGCCACCTAGTGGTGAAACACAAGCACTTTTCAAACATGAATATCTCGACAACCTTTCATTGGATTTCAATCAAATTTTCAAGCAATGTTTCTAAGCATCGAAAGAAAAGATCTGAGGAATAATATTTAAACATTTAAACTTTTTTTGGAAAAATCTTCATGCTTTTTTATTTATTCGAAATTTTTGACCACCCCAACATCAAAAAAATTCATGGGAAGCAAGTTACAATCAAAATTTAAAAAAAACCTTGCCTAGGAACTCTGTATGATTATATCAGCTATCAGTGTTAAAAATTTGAAGGAGATTGATGAAAAAATGGCTGAGATATTTACGTTTGAAAACAGAAAAAACAAAAAGTTTTATTTTGACAGCAAAATGCAAAAAGCATTTATTGGATTTCATTGAGTTTTTTCAAGAACAAATTATAGAAATGTTTGTCTAAAATGCTCCTTTAGCATAAAAAGAAGCCAGAAATTTTCTCAAAGGAACAAAACTTTTATGAAATTGCTATAGCGAAAAATTGACAAAATTAAATACAGTATTTTCGAGTTTTTGCGGGGATGTCCTACCTTAAATGAAAGCTGCTCAATATGGCGTTTTCATTTTTGGAGTTCTTGTTTTCTTTTCGTTTCCTTCAAAGCCAAGTCGGCTTACGCACAGTAACAAATTGTGAAAGTTGCGGTTGTCTTTAATAGTACATTTTAATTGAATTTTACTTAAATCGCCTGATTAAATTTCTGCGCGAAATCTTGCAAATGGTTAGACATGGTTTCCCAGTCGGGGGGGAAAATTTTGCCAGCAAAAAGTAGTATTGAACGTAATTTTGCAATTGAATGAATAAATACGTCAAAAGCAGGGGTGGGAGAACCTGCGGCTCGCGAGATTTGCGGCCCTCGTGTGGTTGGGAAGAAGCAAAGTTAGTATTAATTTTGGGAGGAAAATTCTAAATAATGATTTTTTTATATTCATCATAAATTTAGGATAAAGTTTTTATGGGGTAAACGCACAAAAAAAGTTGAGAACCTAGGAGTTAGATGATATAAAGAGCTATAGCCTGTTAGGAAAGAACTAAATTAGAGCTATTTCTGTCATAGCTTGATTCAAGACATTTTATAACCTAAATTTGAAAAGCTTGATTTTTTAAGAATATCGATTTTAGCTATAAATATATGTATTTGAAATGCTATGTTGTTTGATATAATGGATTAGGGTATATGATTGTTACATTCGAGGCGAAAACAGCATCAAAAATACAGGGTTAGCGTCTAGTTTTGAGTACAAAACTTGTTTAGTTATAAAACAGTTAAGTAACTATAACTTAGTTACTTTCACAAAGTGTCTCTTGTCCTTCAATTCATGGCAAACGCATGGTTGTTTTAAATTAAGGTTGAACAATAATTCAAACAACATCAACACAAACAATAAGTTTTATATCAATAGTAGCAAGCGCCGTAGTTTATCAATTCAATATTGTCAAGGTCAAAGTCGCGTGCAGAAGCAAAAGGAAAACACTACGTGTTTACATGACTTTTAAAACGTTAGAGGTCGAACAAGATTTCGAGATGATAACCTACAACACACCATTCAGCGAGAGCTATACAATTAACGGCGGATTACGTCAAGATGTTTGACAAGCATCAAAAATAGCTTTGGTCAAAGTGCAAAAAAGACCAGTTCATAGCAGCCAAGGTAATCAAATCAAGTATGAAACATAAACAAAAACAGGTTCTATCCCAATGCAACATGATTCATGGCAATCTGGTTACAACAAGGCGTATATACCCAGCATTTCCTGCATATATCCTGAATTGTACTAAAACACTACAACGTACATTTTGATGAAGGGCTGGCGCGATTTCGATCGCTATCTTTCTTTTTACACATTTACACATTACAGTAATTATTAAGTCATGTTTAATGACGATACAATACTTCCCCTCAAGTCACTAATCAGAAAGAAAAAACTTTTATAAAAACCAGGATGTGCAGGCAAAGCTTTTAATGGTTCAGTAATCAGAATGCGAAATTGAAACAAAAGACTTCTAGGCAATACCAACAAGGATTCCTAATGTTAAGATTTTTCGTGATCATTTAAAGTGAGTTGTTAATACAAAATTAGTTAATGATCATTTCCAGAATGCGATTTTTTTGAGTAACAGTAATTTACAATCACTTTCCAGATTTACAACATGCTTCACGTGGTGAGGATCGTTCCTGGTAAAGGCTGAGTATGTTGGTCTTAGATTTTAAAAATAGTAAGGCCTGCTAAATCTGCATCACGAAAGTGATTGTGCCGTCCAGACGCAATGCAGCGGAGATGGATTCCGTCAACTCATAACACCCTTGGACGGATAAAGCCAGAACAACACACAGTTTGGCTTCATTTTTATTTTTTGTCACAATGCCATCATTTCACTTGCCTATTCATCTATTCTTTAGGCAATCTGCCTGGTGAGAGAAATAAAACCTAAACTAAACAATTACATCCGCAAAAAACTGAGCTGCTATATGTACAAATTATAATAACGTACAATCTAACTTTGATTATTTTTCTACTAAATATAAATGATCAACAATAGTTTTTTCATCATTTGTATTCATCCATTCTCAATTAAACAGATAATGAGCACTTTCCGACTATTAATCATTAGCAGGTTAAATTTAAACAAGAAATAGGGGAAAAAGTATCCAAATTTTGTGTTTATGTGGCTTCTACCTGATAAAGTCATGAATCATAACTAATTTTAATAACTTTTTTAAAACAATCCAAAAACTTAAACAGACCAAAAACAAAGACAGAATTCTTATTACTATTAGAAACTTTTAAATTTAGAAATCGGTTGCGCATTTCGCAGTCCGGTCATTACAAGATTCAATTTTAATAAGAGTTATTTTTCAGAAAATAAAAAATTATTAATTTGTGAATTCAAATCCAATAGCTTTCTTAAAAAAAGTCAATTTATCTTTTTGATGAATACAAAAGTTTTTCTATAAAAGTTGCGTACTAAATAAAACACAAAACCTATGAAAAAAAATTGCAAAAAATAGAAAACAGGAAGACGCAAACGTTAAGTTGTGACAAAAAGCTTTCTATAAACGCTCTCTCAAATAAGTGATATTTGACATCAGGCAAAAGGAAATTTCGTCGATTTCATCGCTTTGTCAAATGTCACATCACCATGCAAGAAAAATTTTAGTTTCGTTTCAAAAACTACACACGGTCGGCTTAAGTAAATCGATCGAACCTTATTTTAACAATGCCTTCCTATCTCGTTCCATTATTTAATCTACAAATACAAACGGCCTCCTTATACATTATTAAAGCTTTTGAGGTAAAAGTTTTTGTTTTCAATAGTACTTTACAAAACATGAAGATGCTAAAAAGACAAAAATATAGGTCAAGCATAAAATATAGTTTTTATTACTGCTATAGTCTTAGGTTCCGTTATTTGAAAAAAAATCTTAAAATAATAAGGTGACCGTAAATAAGACTTGCCAAAAGTCAAAAACCAAAACAGGTGACCAAAGACAACACGCTTTTTAATTGTACTCGATTGATTTGTCAATATGACTAAAAATTAATAATTTGACACTTGCCATTCGCAGAAATTTATTTTTTCAAGCCATTGCCGGACTCCAGCCAATTTCAATTTAAATTCAGACCAACAGCTATAGAGAAAAATAAATCGTACAAAAAAAAATTGGTATAATTTTTATGTACTTTTTATGATCTTCAGAAAATTCACTAAATATTTCTTAATTAATTAGCTATGCCTAGGACGGGACAAAATTAAAGTTAACGATATTATTTTTTTAAACTTAGCAACGAACTTTTGATCATTAAACGAAAGACCGTTTCATGATTTTTTATTTCATTACAACGCGGCAGAACTTGTCTTGGCGGGAAATCTAAAAACGTATCAAGTGTAAATCTCGAAAAAAAGTTGATTTGACCAATCAGCTTCGGCTGGACACGTATATGGCACGCAAAAAAAATTATTGTAAAATTACCAGGTCTTTGATAAGACCCAATATAAGGAAAAGTTTGAAAGCTTGGTTTCTTTAGTCATAGTTTGCACTGAAAGTAGAATGAATGTAATGATCATGACGGTAAAAGCGATACTGAAGGCATATACTAGACCCTCTGCGTCGGGCCATTTTCGGCCACACCCTTTTTCTTCTGGACCTCTGGTCCCGTCCGTGGAGAGTCGCCCGATTATTGGGATTCCGCGGAATTGATCCGCGCCCCCATCCCCGGGAATGGGTCGGGTAAAACCACCACCACCACCATACTGAAAGCATATCGCATCAAACGATAATTTAAATTTATTCACTAGTTTTTTTATCAAATCAATGATGTTCTAACTTATTTGCAAAAAATCTGAGGCCATATTACTCGGTAATTTGACGAAGCCTTTAAAACTGGGGGATATACAGCGGGAGCCGTAAACATCAGCGCCTCCAGAGGTCAAAAATTTTACAAAACCAAAGTTTTTAATTTTTTTTCAATGAAGCAGAAAAACATTAAAAGGTGTAGCTAAAAAAATCTTTTTGGGGTAAAGGATATCACTTAGGTTGTTCTTAAGTGCCAAGACAAATTAAGTGGAAACATTGCTCTGTATGTAAATAAAAGATTGCGTTGAGCTGAAATGCGATTCTACCATAAAAAAAACGGTTGGACAAAAACCGAACTTAAACAAGGCGCAGAATTAGCCTTTCTAAACATATTAGCAGTTTGAGTAATATGGTCGAGATTATGTCTTAAGACAAACGTAGCCTTGCTTGTAAATATAGACCAAAAAACTTTTTTCCGAATTTAAAAAGGCAGGTGCGGACAAGCACTACGTAAAAAACCGTAAATATACTAAAGCAGAAAGATGAAACAATTAAACACAATGAATCATGGTCGCACAGTTTGTTCATCTAATATTGACAATGTAGTCAAATCTTACTAACCTGAAAATAAATGTTACAAGTTTAGATTGTTTTCTTTCATCAACCGAAAGCAGATAAATCTACAACATGGCAAAAAATTAGAAAAGTTAACGAATCAACAAAAACGATTGATTTAAACACGCTTCTGTTTACACAATTTTTCATGGCTTTGAAGTGAGTTTGTTATACTAGATCAGGGGTGCGCAAACTACGGCCCGCGGGCCGCATGCGGCCCCTAACGACGTTTTTTGCGGCCCGCGGAGCTCTTTTTAAAAAACACATACCCTCACTTTGAGCCACAGTTGCATAGAATTATGTCGGAAATACCCCAGTTTCAGTTTCTTATGTTTTAATGCTCTTAGAGAACACACCAAGATTTTGGGAGAGAAATAGTGAATCACAGATCGAATGTAAGTGAAGACCTTTTTTTTTAGAGATCACTACGATTTTGGGAGAAAAATAGCGAAATTTCGGATCAAATCGAAGAGAAGACCTTTTTTTTTTAGGGATCACTACGATTTTGGGAGAAAAATAGCGTAATTTGCGACCCGCGAACAAATTCAACATCTAAATGCGGCCCGCAAGCGAAAACAATTGCCCACCTCTGTATTAGATTAATGTAAAGAAGGACTATTGAATAATTTTTACCATTAAGATTCATTACGATTTAAAAAACGAATTTTCAGTAATCTTATTTAACAAATTATGTGGAACTTTTTTATTAGAAACGCTCTGAAAACGTACATAGAACGTTAGAAAAAGCTTCAACAATTTCTAAGTATGAAGAAAAATCAACACTCTTAAAAATTAGTTAATATACAGGTCTAAATAATAAGCCATCAATGGCATGATACGCAGAATTATTGCGTAAGCAGCAATGCTGAACAACAATAAATTAGTTACAAGTTGGATTTTATGTAAATTTTAAGTAAATCTAAACATTTTGTAATAAGCTTCAAAATCAAATAATTTTCCATCAAACATTAACCAGAGAACGACATTGTTAAACACAATCTCTTTTATTTCAAGTTCTGTAAACACCATCAAACCATACACTCATGTTCAAACAAATAAAACTACGTGACAACAAATGCACAAGAACTTGGATAAGATGATAACAAACAAACATTTTATCTACTTTATTTCATACCAAGGAGACGGTCAAAATATGACATGGATTGAGAAGGTATATCAATGAATTTGTGGAGAACTTGAATCCTATTTCGATTCCAAAAATCAGTGTTACCAGAATCAATAAAATGGTTTTCGCGATAGGTCTGAAAGTGGATTTAAAACATCAATTAATTCAAAAAGCAGTAGCTTGCTACTTTTAATAACTCACGCCACTTTGCAAGAGGTCGAGGAACTTGCATTTTAACGCAATTTCCTGACCTATTAGGCCTTATCTGCACTAGGGATAGTTTCTCAGAGTAATAATGTTTATTAATTATATTTCTACGCCAGCCATCGACGAAAAGATCCTTCGCCGAGAGCTGCCAAACTTGTTTTCACTACAAGCGTTGCCAGGAGTATTTTTTGTTTGTTCTATTGACTTTTTTGGTTCTATTAGCGCTCAAGCGCAAAAAGTAGTAAAAAAAACAAAGAATACTTCCGCCAACGCTGCCAGTGAAAACAAGTCCTTAAGGCTCGTTTCACTACGAGCGTGGGATGGAACATTCTTTGTTTCTCTTATTGATCTTTTCGCGCGTAAAATTTAAGCGAGCGCTAAGCGAAGCAAAAACAATCAATAAAACAAACAAAGAATGCTCTATTCCACGCTCGTAGCGGAAACGAGTCTCTATGCCTGCGCTCAACGTAAAAAATGCTTTTGAATAGAAAATGCTTAGTACCGGTAAGGTACAAAAAAATCCTTTCTATATAAAAAATATTTTAATTGTTTTTTTTTTGTTTGCTTTATTTTTTCAATGATATACTGTACGCCTACGCTCAGCGTAAGCAGAATTTTGTTCGCCTCGTTTAGACCAAGCCTTAAATTACTTAATTGTGACGTCATTACATAATTAGAATGAAAAACTTCCTTTTGTGACCTGCTTGCATAAGATAAGCACGGTCTTGTTATGTGTCAAAAAGAAGCGGGAGAGATGCATCAAAACAAATTTTTCAATAATGAAAAACGCAATAAATTAATTTTTTTCTTAATTTACAGTACTTTTTATCAAAACAAAATTTTTTAAAAATTTAATTTCCGTTCTGAGTGATAGGTTAGTCAAATCTTGCTTTAACTTTTATCAGCTGTTAACTCAGAGGTTTAAAATCATCGGTACGTCTCTATGCGGCGGGATAATAATTAACACTGTGAAATCCAATATCTCATATTTGACACATAAACTTTAAACTACCTCTACAGCACCATTCCGACATTACTGAAAATTTGATGTCAATTCTCATTTAGCCCTTACGTATTCTCGTAGCATAGAATGCCTGAAATCTGCTTTATCAGCTGAATCATGTCTTTTAGTCTCTTTAAGAATGGCGATACAAGTATTTAGCTTGTTTAGCTGGGTATAAACGGGTCAAACGTCTTCAAAATTTTGAACATAAAAACAGATAGGTATGGTTTTTATTTTGATTGAAATATGGAAATAAATATTTATTCTTTGATAAAAATTTATTTAAAAAATTAAAATCATGTATTTTGGACTGATTGTTGCACATTTCAAAGATGACACATTAGGCTTTAGTAGTTGTAAATGTTCGCTGATTTTTAAGATAATACTATTTATCTGTAGTAGCTCAATAATGCATGTTATGGTTAATTCCTTAACACAAAAAGCTCAGTCGCACATGGAGATGATTTGGAAATATGGTTATCTAGGTTTGTAATTGCTAGAAGTTTATTTCGCAAGATAAAACTTTTGTTTCCACTGCAAAAAAAAATTAATAAGGCAATAACATAAAAGAAAAACCTTTGACGGAATTCAAGATTTAAAAAAGGGCTGCATTGATTAATTTAAAAAAGGGCTGCATTGATTGCTTAATACACGCACAGGTAGTCTAACTATCAAGTTATTAAGTTATTGAAGTTGTTCTGAAATTAATATCCCACTTGCCAGCAATGTGCAATCACAATGCATATGCTGAAAATTTTTTTACCAGTGTCACTTTGTTGGTAACGTCACAGTTTAATAAAACAGATGGCCTGTTTCTCACTTAAAGACAAAAATATAGGCTTATAGAGGAACGTATGACAACAGAATTAAAGAAACTTTTAAATGCGAGTTTGTTGGTATTGCGGAGACTGTAAGGTTCGAAATTTTTTTTCGTTCGTCTTGATTTCTTTGATTATTACGTATTTCTATAATGTATTTTTTTCTTTTAGTTGTTTTTCTTGCGTTTTCAACCTCACCAAAAGTGCTAAATTTTGCTTTTTATTTTTGTAACACTGGTCGGGAATTTTTTTCAATTCACTTCAATTCAGTTTTAATGGATTTTTTTCAATTCAATTCAATTAACAAGAAAAAGAGCAGATAAAACAAAACAAGTAGATTACCGAATGAGCATTGAACTAAATTGTGTTAAGAAAAACAGTAAAGGAAGAACATGACGCGCAATAGGTCAGAGCGGCCTTTTTCTTCCGAATAAACCAAATTTAAAACAATAAAAATTTGGTAATGCTACAGTATCATAAACAGGGGCTGTAAAAATTAACTGATGAAAAATTTATTGCAATTAATTGATAGCAACAAAACTATCAATTTAATAATTGCTGTTGTAGCAATCCACAGTGCCATTGTTCAAAAGCCACATTTAAAAAATGGACTTGTGAAAATTTTAAAGCATGCAGGAACAGAGCAAAACACTCGATGAAGTTGCTTCTATACAAAAGTTAAAAGTGGCAATTGAAACAGACAATTGACAATTTCAAATATCGGTAGAAAATGATAACTTGGGCTCAATTTGTTTGGAAAAGCGTAAAATAAAAAAAGTGTCAATTCAGGAATTTAGTGATTGTTGATTTCTTTTACCAACATCTAACATCCAAGAACGTTTCTTCAGCTCAATACCATATGCTTTCAATGATTATTATCGGCAACGCCTATTGCCAATAAATTTAGAAATGCAATTATTAGTTAATTGGGATCTTTTGTAGAAAGCCGCCGCCAAAAAAAAACAACCCCGCCACCGTGGAGTACTTAAAACGTGGCGGGGGCGTTTTTCTCAAATTTTACATTTTTGCATTAGTGGAAGGGGCTTTCTACAAAAGTTCCGTTAATTGCAATTTCTGGGATAAGAAGCAATTTTAAAAATCTGCAATCACTAACTATTATTCATCTGTAATGATTAGGGCGATTTTTTTGTAACCTAAAAAACTTGAAAATGTAACTTTATTTTTGTAAAAAAGTAACCAAAAAGTAACTTTATTAAACGAATAAAAGTAAAACGAAAATAGTTGCAGTCAAACATGAAAAAACGTGAAGAAGGCCCAGTTCTACCTCGTGCTTAAGTTATAGTGAACACACATGTAGTGTTTTACATTTTGTGGTAGAAAGTTTCTGTCCTTTGCAAGTAATTTGTTAAGCATAGAAAAACTTCTCTCCACAGAAGCAGTTGTTGGCTGGCACTTCTGGAGCATGCCATACACGGCTGGAGCAATTTCCTCACGATTCATCTCAATAATGTCCATCAAATCATTTTTTTTCAACCTTTTTGTGATGTAGGATGCGATGTCAAAACTGTCGTCACCAAAATCAAGATTAGTCAAATCAACGTGGGCTGCTTGGATGGTATATTTAGTTTCTTCCGTTTTTAACACTAAGTCAGCTAAACAATTATACTCCATTTTGATCTTCATTAAGTCCCTAGGTAGGCCGTCGACAATGACACTGGCCTTCGCTCTTTCAACTAGAAGGCCGGCCCCTTCAAATCCACACACGATATTCTTTACAGCAGGAAGGTTTTCAGCATAGTAAAATGCTGCTTGCAGCCAGCTTGCCCATCTTGTGATAACAGGCTGTGGTGGCTTTCCAATAGAGGCAAACATAGCCTGTCGAGTTTTATTTTTAATTGTCGCTGCTTTTACACAAGCAATGAGATTGTCTACAGCAGGGAACTTCGCTTTAACTCGCAGTGCGCAATTGTGAAGAAGATGAGCTACACATGTAACGTGGAAAAGTTGGGAGTACAAGGATTTTAAAGTATGCCCTGCAGCTTCCATATATCTGGCTGCATCAGACAGAAGTAAACAAAAATCATTTCTGGCAACATTTAAAAATTGCAACGAATCGTCTATTTCTTGGCAAATGCTCTGTGCAGTTGGAGGTCCTGGAAGAACTTTGCATGCTATCAAATAGGTTTGTTCTGGCTTGTCCAGTAGACCAACAAGAATGTTTAGATATTTAGTTCCAGAGATGTCACTTTCATCTGCAACCAAAAATATTTTCTGTCCATTTACCAAATTCTTCACTCTGTTCATTTCCATTTCACCCATTTCTTCGACTTTTTTTCGACATGATGACTCTGATGGTAAAGTCTTGCCAAGATCTTTAAAAAGCTCCTTTAATTCTTTATTCTGTAACTTTTTTAGTGGTATGTCAGCAGACAAAAACGCTCTGGTGACCCTTTCAGTGAAGTTCTTGGAAGATATTTGCAAAAAGGACTGAGGCGATGGTGAAGTTGTCGATGGGGATGACAGCCCTTTTTAATGCTTTGCAGTTTGTCTGTGCCGGTCGACTAAGAATTGCTTGTCACACTGAACTACACAACTACATATATTGCAATATAGCTGTGGGGCTGGTGTTTTTTCAAATTCCTTGGGAAACCTTGCGATTATACTGTTAATTTTTGAAAGCAATGATGAAGTTTTTCCCTTAGGCATATTCCGAAAATAGTGAATAATTGCAAACTTAATGGCTCTTACTTTCTGAAAAACAAAACAGAATATACCATAGTTGACCGCAATGGCCATAGACTTAGTCTATTTATCCTATTCTGTGACAGACTGACAGCTAACCATACAACATCTGTCTTAGTTTATGTCGTATTCGTTAACGATTATGACTATGAGCATGTTCACGAATGAACAAGTATGACGTCACAAAACATTTAAGCATTACTGGAAGATGCAAAAAGGCACCTTAGTGTTTATAGATTGTAAATTTATCTTTCTTGCATCAATCCAAAACAAAAAACTAGAAAAATTATGCAAAAAATCACAAAAACCAAAATGTAACCTAACAATTAAAAAGTAACCTAAAAGACAAAAAAGTAACTTTTTGTAACCTTATAACTTTTTAAATACTGACCCTATAGCTGTGAAATTTTGGTTCCACGCTTTTTACGTTAATTGGAGCTAGCAAAAAAAAAGTAACTTTTGTAACCAAAAATCGCCCTAGTAATGATATTTAGGAAACTTTCTTTCTTACAAGATTTTGAACTTATTTCATACGGCAAAATGCAATAAACATGATTTAAAAGTGTATTTTTTTTGTTAACAAAGGTTCTTTTTTTGTTGCATAACTTTTTTTTCGCTTTTCAGTCATATGTGCTCTTGAGATCAGAACTAATAGTGTTTTATAAAGGGCAAAATAATTGCAATTATAAATATACCAATTAAAATCAATTAGTTCCATTTATTTTTTACAACTCACAATTATAAGCGTATTGCTCACCCAGATTGTTTAGGATCAGAGTATAACCAATCTTCGAAGCTCACCATTGGGACAAAATGGAAAAGTAATTTACACGTGTATTGATAAATACAATAATCTAGAAGACGCTTGGGTGACGTATCTTCATTGCTTTATCTTACTGCCTAATGTTTTTTGGGATTTTGTAATTATCCCATTAGTGAATGTTAATTAATTGCTTCAGCACCGTTATTGTTGCATACAAAAGGTGTGCAACTAAGATTTTGTGTCAAAAGCTGTTTTATCGGTGGTAGTCAACTGCCTTGTAAAAAAACCACCACGAGGCAGAACATCAATCAGCCTCTGCTGGTCAAAGATACTGCCTAGCTTCAGGAAAAAGCAAAATCTTTATGCAAAAAAGTTAGGCACAATGAAAAAAATTAGGCTTAAAAACTTCAAGGGCTAAGTTGACGCTTCAGACCAAAGCAACATCTTGCCTGAGAACAATAATGGTCTAGTCTTTACATAAAAAGCAAAACTTTGTAAATTGGATATGTACATTGTTGCATGACCTAATGTAACATTTGCTTGATTTGTTGTTATTTGCATGTTTTCAGGAAGATTTATGACCAAAAACATAATAGTATTCTAAAAATATTGTTAATTTTTCGTCTAGAACCCCTGCTCTAGACTCAAAGAGGGCCATAGGGTTTTTACTAGGGGGATACAAGAGAATCAACATTTTGGACTTCAATTTACTTTTAGGACAAAATTAACAATTTTTTTTGATCTTAACTTGAGTTTCGGTAGAAAATTGAAAAAATCAGAGGCAGTTTTAAAGCGTTATCTTTGTTTTTTCGTTTTTCGGTCTTTACTTGACCTTTGGGACTATATTATAATCAGCACAAAAAGCCAATTTGTTTTGCCACCCCATTTGGTCGCGATCTACAGTTTGAGAAGCCCGGTCTTAGGTGATATATTTTAGACACAATGTGTCAAAAATGACATTAAAAAAATACCCTTCAAAATAGTCTAAACACATTCCAAATAGAAATTAAACCAAGTAAAAAATTTTTGTAGAAAAATTTATGTTGATGGGTTTCACAGGTTTAATTTTAATTTAACTCAAGTAATTCTTGTTACACTGCTACCATGGCTAGGCTAATGAGTGTAGCGCTGTCGGCAAAACTAAACGGCAGAATCGCTTTTGTAAGTGTAATTAATCTTTATATAACTGAACAAAACAATTTGCAACTGTGCGAATTTGAACTTATACTTATTTGTTATCTATGTGCTGATCACAAACGCCAGTCCCAAATTTTACATGACGGCGAAAACTTAAAAACAATTCGGTCGCATTAATGACAGCTGTACAATTAACGACTTCTAGAATAAATTAACAATGATAGTTATTTTAACAATACAACGAGTACTAAACAAAAGGACAGTACAATCAGGTTTATTGATAAACGTCTAACATTGGCAATAATTCAATTATTGTTATGGCAGAAAAGTTGACCAAGCCGAACATCAAAGCTTACGGAAGAGTACACAAGGCGGTTTTAGTAAATCCGTTTTGGCACACAAGTGAATTAAGCTGAATTCGTTTACTGCCAAGATGAGCCTCCTAAAATAATTGGCAGCAGAACAGAAATTACAGCCGAGAAGCACGGAATTGAAGATTTTTAAGGATGACTCAGTCTGACTGTCTTTGATAGTCCTATCTATCTAAATCTACTTTTTTTTCTACCTTTTTTCTGCCCGATCACGATTGAGTTACGACATTTAAACAAGCAATTTGGTTATTCCATAAAATTGCTATGGAAAGTAGTATTTTATGGTTATAAGAAAGTAACTTCTCTCCCTAAGCTAGGTTTGGTTATTATTTTCTATGGAAACGATTATCCTTTTTTGATACGAAAATCGCGGGATTTTATATTAAGCGATAGGCAGTTTCTCAGTAGTATGCGGTCTGATAAACTAAACAACGAAAGGCGCCACAAATCCGACTTTACGACCAGCCAACGCGTAAAAAAGGAGGAAATATACCAAATAAAGCTTGGGAAAAATAACAATTTACAATTCAAGGTCTGAGAAAACAAATTTGCGATTGTTCGCGAACTAAGCACGGAATATGTAATGCAGCGAAGGAATATAACTTGTATAATATTTTGCACAATAAAACGACTGAATGCTTTAAGAATTGCTTGTAAGAGATCAGATCGCTCCAGGTTTTCCCCCGGACTCGGTGCACCGAGTGAGTGAGTCTTAAATAGATTTGGCACATCGCTTCATTGTGATCATCATCGAGTGAATTTACGGATTTTGGCAGAAAAAAGGGCAGTCAGAGATTCAGATAGATTCGGGCAAACTACCAGAAACGGTCAGGCTGAGCCGTCCTTGACAATCTTCAATTTCGTCATTCCAGTGTGTGATTTCTGTTCTGCTGCAAATTATTTTATGAGACTCTTATTCATAATAAATGAATTCAGCTTAGTTAACTTGTGTGCCAAAACAAACTTACTACACGATCCATAAAACAAAAGTTTTTCAATAAATCCACCGACGAACTAAGCACGAAATACGTGATGCAGTGAGGTTAATCTCAGTTAAAAACATAGTAGAGAAGAATTATTTGAGAGGGGAAGAAGAATTATGACAAGGATTTTATCAAGCAGTAATTTAACGGATAGAGTAATTAAAAAATCAAAAAAAGCTTTGCTTATTTCAAGTTTTTTGTCGTTTGGTTTAACAAGTTAACAATTATTAAGTTTTGGTTTTACATATTTTAAGTTTTTTGTCGACTTTTTATCGCTTTGTTAAGTTTACTTTTTCTATTTGTTTAATAGATTTTTGATTCTCCCGGACGCAATTTTCAATTTTGTACCCATGGAATCGTAATCTACATACGTATTTTCAACCGATCAAAAATCCAAAATTTTTTTCTCATAAAAATTCTATCACTCAGCTCTTGGAGCGATCAAAAAGCACTCCATGTTAGTTGTCATGGCAAAGCTGTTTTTAGCAACTTTTTAAGAGGATAAACAAATCAATCTGTTTCTTATATCGCGTTTGCAAATGTACCGAAAAATAAATATGATTGAACTGTAAAGAGCTGAGTGAGAATTTTTAGAGCAGAAAAAAATTTGGATTTTTGATAGATTGAAAATATGTAGATTACAATTTCCATGGGTACAAAATTGAAAACTGCCTCCCGGACGAGTCTAATAGACGAAACAAACTGTTAGAGCTAATAAAGTATAGTTTAATTAATTTTCATGGTTTGATAATTTGATATAATAGCCGTCATTGGGCATTTTTCTGATGCACGATGACTAGAAGATTTGTAGAAAAATATGGATATATATATATAAAATATATTGCAGGAATGAAAGTAAAGTGAGTAAAAAATGGCGTAAACGACAGTGGAAAATACAAGCGGATTTCATGACGGACAAGAAAGCACACACGCACAAAAATAATGGCAATTTAAGTATATCAATCAATCAAGTGGGTAATTTATTTAATTTAAATTTGTTTTTGTGACGACATTTTCCTGTAAGTTCCGATCGTTTGTTGAGGATTGTTGTTGAGGAACGCCATTTTTTTTGTTGTTGAGGAACGTTGATTAAGGTTTGTTGAGAAACGCCATTTTTTACTCACTTTACTTTTTCATCTTACGCGATTTTTCTCGTTATTTTTTATTCCTTTGTAGATTATTTTCTTTCCTTTTATATCTTTCACCACATACCCAACTCGCCTTCCCTCACCTTCAAATGAATGCAAACCTCTATATTTGCATTTACTATATTTTGAGTTGTTTTTTCTTGTATGACGTCATAGGAACCGTATTGTTTGCTTAATTTAACTACATATCATTTATTCCATACGCATTTTTTTACCACTAATAACTATATTTTTTATTTTTTTATTTTTCTAGTAACCACCTGACGAATCTTAGGATGAAACGGACTGTTGTGGTTTTTAAACAGTGATTAAATAAATTTTGTATATGTAGTAGGATTCCTGGCGTTGTCCAACCCCTTGCTTAATATATATATATATATAATTAACTTAAAGACCACAAAATTTTTTAATTTAACATTAATTTTATTTGCCCCAACAGACTGTTTCGCCTGCCTGGGCTCGTCAGGGGGCGGTTAAAAATCTGAAAAACAAAATAAATAAATAAATAAAAATACAGTTTAAACGAAGCGCTTGAATTCCGGCGAAAAAGCGTAAAACAACAACAAGAAAAAACAAGAGAAAAACTACGGTTGTAAGGTTAATCGATAAATGAATTTTATTGCCAAAGAAAAAGTGTTTTTTACGTAGCTTGCTCTATTGTTTGAAAATAATGGGTAAATATAAAAAGTTTGCATTAAAAATGCGTTAAAATTAAATTAAATAGTCTGCACATTGCAAATACGATAAAAAGATGCTAAAGAAATGCGTTTAAAATGACAATTATTAGGATATGAATTAAAACAGTAAGTTTTTTTACAGGGTAAAATTAAAAAATTTTTTTAGTTCGATAAGTATGTAGTGTAGAGATGGATTGATTTATTTGCTGATCAAGTAAGTGGACAAAGGTGCGATGTAAAAATAAGGTAAACCTAGTTTGTAAATATATTTATTAACTGCCAGCGTAATTAAAACTTCGTAATTTAAATTTACTTCGATGTCGACATTTTGAGACCAATTCCGAGCGTTTATTCAGTAATTTATTTGGGTCAGCCTGGAATATTTGTAATTTTTCTGATAAGCATAAGTTGCATGTTTTTGAACCACAAAATTGGTATGGAGTTGCGTGTTGTACAATTTTCCATCTTATTTCTGGCGATAGTCCTGATTGTTTTAATTTCCAAACGGCTTTAGATAGTTCGGTTAACTATCTGAAGCAGTGTGGTCCAACTACGGGCCCGCGGGCCGTATGCGGTCCGCGGAGCAATTTTGCATGCAACTTTGCATGCCGCATGCACAAGTCTTGTCGATTACAAGCAGCGGCAACCGTTTTTTTTGAAGAACGCTATGATTTTGGGACGAAAATAGGAACTTGTAGATCGATTCCAATTGAAGACCTTTTTTTTTTTTTAGAGAACACCCCGATTTTGGGACGAAAATAAGCGTTTTTAGCCGGTTAGGGCCCGCAAACTCAAATAATTTTGAAAAGTGGCCCGCAAGAGTGGAGAAGTTGGACCACCCTGACCTAGATTTTATCTTTGCGGCCCGCGAAGCTTTTTCAAACCTTAATGCGGCCCTTCATGCTCTTAGCCTTGGACCACACTGATCTAAAGCATACAGCGAAAATCTTCAACTGAATTTTAAAAAGCTGTTTAACGCAGTTTGGTTTCAGCGACAGCAAAATAATTCTTTTAAATTTCTTGAAGAATTTAAATTCTTTTTCAAAAATAAATTAAAATAACAAGTTTATGATTAAATCACGATAAACTTTTTCCACAAGCAGAAACATATAAAAATGCTAAATAAAATCAATATCCTCAGAAAAAAACCTTAAATTAAACAAACTTCCGGATCGATATTCATGCAATGTCAAATATCATTTTGAAGCTAATTTCATATTGATCATAAATCCATTGTCATTATATGGCAACACCATAATAGATTAACGAGAAAATCGTCTTCAATGTCACCTGGTCAAGATCCGAAATCAACAGCGATTTTCCAAAACTAAAAATAGCGCCCGACTTTTACTTCTTCGAATTCAAGCTTAAATTAAACAAACTTCCGGATCGATATTCATGCAATGTCAGATATCATTTTGAAGCTAATTTCATACTCATCATAAATCCGTCGTCATTATATGGCAACACTAAATTAGATTAACCAGAAAATCGTCTTCAATGTCACCTGGTCAAGACTCGAAATCAACAGCGATTTTCCAAAACTAAAAATAGCGCCCGACTTTTACTTCTTCGAATTCAAGCTTAAATTAAACAAACTTCCGGATCGATATTCATGCAATGTCAGATATCATTTTGAAGCTAATTTCATACTCACCATAAATCCGTCCTCGTTATACGGCAACATTAAATTAGATTAACCAGAAAATTATCTTCAATGTCACCTGGTCAAGATCCGAAATCAACAGCGATTTTCCAAAACTAAAAATAGCGGCCGACTTTTACTTCTTCGAATTCAAGCTTAAATTAAACAAACTTCCGGATCGATATTCATGCAATGTTAGTTGTCATTTTGAAGCTAATTTCATACTCATCATAAATCCGTCGTCATTATATGGCAACACCATAATAGATTAACGAGAAAATCGTCTTCAATGTCACCTGGTCAAGATCCGAAATCAATGGCGATTTTCCAAAACTAAAAATAGCGCCCGACTTTTACTTCTTCGAATTCAAGCTTAAATTAAACAAACTTCCGGATCGATATTCATGCAATATCAGATATCATTGTGAAGCTAATTTCATACTCATCATAAATCCGTCGTCATTATATGGCAACACCATAATAGATTAACGAGAAAATCGTCTTCAATGTCACCTGGTCAAGATCCGAAATCAACAGCGATTTTCAAAAATTTTCAAAAGCGGCCGACTTTTACTTCTTCGAATTCAAGCTTAAATTAAACAAACTTCCAGATCGATATTAATGCAATGTTAGTTGTCATTTTGAAGCTAATTTCATACTCATCATAAATCCGTCATCATTATATGGCAACACCATAATAGATTTAACAGAAAATTATCTTCAATGTTACCTGGTCAAGACCCGAAATCAACAGCGATTTTCCAAAACTAAAAATAGCGCCTGACTTTTACTTCTTCGAATTCAAGCTTAAATTAAACAAACTTCCGGATCGATATTCATGCAATGTCAGATATCATTGTGAAGCAAATTTCATACTCATCATAAATCCATTGTCATTATATGGCAACACCATAATAGATTTAACAGAAAATCGTCTTGAATGACACCTGGTCAGGAACCAAAATGAACAGCGATTTTCAAAAATTAAAAATAGCGCCCGACTTTTAATTGTTCGAATTCAAGTTTAAATTAAACAAAATTTCCGGATCGATATTCATGCAATGTCAGATATCATTGTGAAGCAAATTTCATACTCATCATAAATCCGTCGTCATTATATGGCAACACTATATAATAGATTAACCAGAAAATTGTCTTATATATCAACTGGCTCAGAGCCGAAATGAACAACGATTTTCTAAAAATAAAAGTAGCGCCCGACTTTTAATTGTTCGAATTCAAGCTTAAATTAAACAAACTTCCGGATCAATGTTCATGCAATGTTAGATGTCATTTTGAAGCAAATTTCATACTCATCAAAAATCCGTCCTCATTATACGGCATGGACTTCTAAATAGTAGTACCTGGACTGGAAATTAAATGAAGAAAAAAAGATTTGCGTTCCATTAGTTGGCCTAACGAATCGCTCGGGGCAAAGGCAATTAAAGATTCTCGACATCTAACAAAACACTTTGTAGAAATTTCTTGGTCAGCTGGTAGGAAGTTTCAATAGCAGAAACTTACAATTTTTAACTTTAGAATTTCAATAAAATTTCAGAAAATTGAAGAAATGAAAGTATTTAAGCCAAAATTAAAAGTTAGTTTTAGATGTATATAATTTTGTAAGTGTGACTAATTTTAGATAAATACTTAAAATTTACTCAGCTGCACTAAAAAATTTTGAACAGGATTATTAAAACAAAAAATTAGAATTTTAAATGAGAAAGTGCTAATTGTGACATAGCAACGCACCTTTGGCGGTGATGCATCAGTAGCATAAAAGAAGTCAAAAAAAAAAATTTAAAAACACTTAAGACGATTTCTTCATCTCTATTGAGTGTTTTCAAAAGTCGGCCGCTATTTTAAATTTTTGAAAATCGTTGTTGATTTTGGGTCTTAACCAGGTAACATTGAAGACAATTTTCTCGTTAATCTATTATGGTGTTGCCATATAATGACGACGGATTTATGATGAGTATGAAATTAGCTTCACAATGATATCTGATATTGCATGAATGTCGATCCGGAAGTTTGTTTAATTTAAACTTGAATTCGAAGAAGTAAAAGTCGGGCGCTATTTTTAATTTTTGAAAATCGCTGTTGATTTCGGATCTTGACCAGGTGACATTGAAGACGATTTTGTTGTTAATCTATTATGGTGTTGCCATATAACGAGGACGGATTTATGATGAGTATGAAATTAGCTTCAAAATGATATTTGACATTGCATGAATATCGATCCGGAAGTTTGTTTAATTTAAGCTTGAATTCAAACAAGTAAAAGTCGGGCGCTATTTTTAGTTTTGGAAAATCGCTGTTGATTTCGGATCTTGACCAGGTGACATTGAAGACAATATTGTTGTTAATCTATTATGGTGTTGCCATATAATGACGACGGATTTATGATGAGTATGAAATTAGCTTCAAAATGACAACTAACATTGCATGAATATCGATCCGGAAGTTTGTTTAATTTAAGCTTGAATTCAAACAAGTAAAAGTCGGGCGCTATTTTTAGTTTTGGAAAATCGCTGTTGATTTCGGATCTTGACCAGGTGACATTGAAGACGATTTTCTGGTTAATCTAATTTAATGTTGCCATATAACGAGGACGGATTTATGATGAGTATGAAATTTGCTTCACAATGATATCTGATATTGCATGAATATCGATCCGGAAGTTTGTTTAATTTAAGCTTGAATTCGAAGAAGTAAAAGTCGGCCGCTATTTTTAGTTTTTGAAAATTGTTGTTGATTTCGGATCTTGACCAGGTGACATTGAAGACGATTTTGTTGTTAATCTATTATGGTGTTGCCATATAATGACGACGGATTTATGGTGAGTATGAAATTAGCTTCAAAATGATATCTGACATTGCATGAATATCGATCCGGAAGTTTGTTTAATTTAAGCTTGAATTCGAAGAAGTAAAAGTCGGGCGCTATTTTTAGTTTTGGAAAATCGCTGTTGATTTCGGATTTTGACCAGGTGACATCGAAGATAATTTTCTGGTTAATCTATTATGGTGTTGCCATATAACGAGGACGGATTTATGATGAGTATGAAATTTGTTTTACAATGACAACTAACATTGCATAAATATCGATCCGGACGTTTGTTTAATTTAAGCTTGAATTCGAAGAAGTAAAAGTCGGCCGCTATTTTTAGTTTTGGAAAATCGTTGTTGATTTTGGATCTTGACCAGGTGACATTGAAGACAATTTTCTGGTTAATCTATTATGGTGTTGCCATATAATGACAATGGATTTATGATGAGTATGAAATTAGCTTCACAATGATATCTGACATTGCATAAATATCGATCCGGACGTTTGTTTAATTTAAGCTTGAATTCGAAGAAGTAAAAGTCGGCCGCTATTTTTAGTTTTGGAAAATCGCTGTTGATTTCGGGTCTTGACCAGGTGATATTCAAGACTAATATCTGGTTAATCTATTATGGTGTTGCCATATAATGACGACGGATTTATGGTGAGTATGAAATTAGCTTCACAATAATATCTGATATTGCATGAATATCGATCCGGACGTTTGTTTAATTTAAGCTTGAATTCGAAGAAGTAAAAGTCGGACGCTATTTTTAATATTTTGAAAATCGCTGTTGATTTCGGATCTTGACCAGATGACATTGAAGATGATTTTCTTGTTAATCTATTATGGTGTTGCCATGTAATGACAGATGTTTGGTCGTTTGGTCGGCAGTTTGGTCGAGTGGTTAAAGCACCGGAATGATGATCAACATGGTCCGGGTTCAAAGCCCACTTGCGCCATTCTGTTGTGTCTTGGGAAAGACACTTTACGGCACTTTCCCCTGCTTGGTGGTCTTGGCAAGCAGTTCTAAATTACAGTAACATCTCTACTAAATTACTAGCGGACAGCAATATATTGGCATCTCCGGAAGCAGGTCGGGGTAATTGCTTACCCTATGTATAGCGTCTCCGTCGCTTTCCTGCGAGTCAGGAGGATAAATATAGAGATAAAAAATAAAAAAAAAATAAAAAAAAATGACAATGGATTTTTGATGAGTATGAAATTAGCTTCAAAATGATATTTGACATTGCATGAATATCGATCCGGAAGTTTGTTTAATTTAAGGTTTTTTTCTGAGGATATTGATTTTATTTAGCATTTTTATATGTTTCTGCTTGTGGAAAAAGTTTATCGTGATTTAATCATAAACTTGTTATTTTAATTTATTTTTGAAAAAGAATTTAAATTCTTCAAGTAATTTAAAAGAATTATTTTGCTGTCGATGAAACCAAACTGCGTTAAACAGCTTTTTAAAATTCAGTTGAAGATTTTCGCTGTATGCTTTAGATCAGGGCTGTCCAAACTTTTTTCCAGGAGGGCCAGATTGATAATGTGAAAGTGACCGAGGTCCAAGAACGATCTCCAAAAAAAAAGGTCTTTACTTCGATTTGATTTCAAATTTCGCTATATTTCTCCCACAATCGTTGTGATCTCTAAAAAAAAAGAAAAGGTCTTCACTTCGATTTGATTTCAAATTTCGCTATATTTCTCCCACAATAGTTGTGATCTCTAAAAAAAAAAAGGTCTTTACTTAGATTATAGTATATGCTGTAGAAATGTAGCGCCTCTGCAAGCAGTAGCTGGTCACAACACACTTACTGGACAGAACACGGTTTGCTTCAGTGATCGTAGTGAAAAAAGAGCCTTTTTAAAAAGTTGTCAAATGTTAGTGGTGGGCCGGATGCGGCCCGCGGGCCGTAGTTTGGCCACCCCTGCTTTAGATGGTTCTTTTGTCTCGTGCGTCAAAAGCGTCATGTGTTGCCGCGGCATTTTTTCTTTTTTTAAGAAATAGGATTTTTTTCTGCCAAAAAATTACAGTGGTTTGTTGAGAACTACTTGTTGTAGGTAGAACAGAACGCGAACTAACTGAAATTACAGTATATCAGCATTTTGTGTTTGTAAATGGGTTTGTGTTGAAGAAGAAATGTTTTCAGATAAAGTAATAAGATTATTATTCATATTAGATTTTACACTGCATAAAAACTATTAATGTGAACACATAAAATAATAATAACCATACAGACAACAATAATGATTTTAAGCAATAGTAAAATTTTTGCAGTGCTATTCTGTTTTGAGGGGCATGAAAATTTTTAAGAAATTTATGAAATTAAAAACCTGACATATTAAAAAAAACAATTAAAACATTTCATGAAAACATCACAGATCTCAACTTAAAACAACCACGTTTTACTTAAGCAATGAACTACAGTCCTAATTCTAGCCTAGACACTTACTATTACATCACAATTTCATTAAAACATCACAGTTTTCTAATAAATAACAAAACAAAACACAAATTGCACATACTTTATAATTTATTAATCTGTCAGGTTAAAATAATTTTAATGCCCCTCAAAATTTTTGATGCCCCTTAAAACAGAATGTTGCCAGTTTTGCTGATATAAAGTTATAATAATAATGTCCATACAAGCAATTATTTATTAGTCAGTAAAATGTTTGTAAATCTTAGATAATATTCTCTATGTAGATTGAATACAATACTTGAAGTAATAAAGTCTTCAAAATAATTTATATTGGTTAAACAACTGGCATTGCTGGTACGGCTGATAATTAATATGATCCAAGTCATGTTTGTTGAAGATGATCAGATTACGAAGTGTAGCAGTTTGTTAGTTGCCAGGGTCACCAATTGTAGAAGTCTTATTTTACAAAAATCAAGCACTTCTTTTGATTGTTTCTTCTGGTTCAACAGAAATTTAAAAACACAGAAGAATAGCCAAAATAATATAATACATTATTACAGTTGTTTATTTATTGCCCTCATCACAACTAGTTCCTTGCCTTGTTGTTCGTGAAGTAAGGTGTTGCCATTCTATTAATTATTATTTATAAAGGAACATGTAATGATTTATCCAAGATTACTACACACATTTCCACAAGCACAAGTGACAGCAACTTAAGCAGAATCTTAAAAAATTTTTTTTGACATGTCATCGACATCTTGGTGCTACTATAAAGAAATAAAGCAGTTTTTTGTGTAAGGGGACCACTTTTTGATGTATCTTAGGCCTGGTGTAGTCACTCCATTTGCACCCTATTAAATCCATCACTGTCTAGAATAGTGGTTGGCAACCTTTTTTTACGATGGCCCAAATTCTGTTAATATCATTTGAAAGTATGGAAGGCTCAGCAGCACACTTGAAACCAGTGGTGGATATTCAAATTCAGAGGCCCGAGGCAAGAATTTCCAAAAATTGATGTTCTCTGGAAAAAAAGGGCTTTGATTTCGTCTTTCACTTTTTTTCCCAAAATCATGGTGATCTCTAAAAAAAAAAAAAAGGTTTTCACTCTGATTTTATTTCTGGTTTGCTATTTTTCTCCCGAAATCATGGTGATCTCTAAAAAAAGAAAAAGAAAAGGTTTTCACTCTGATTTTATCTCCGAATTTTCTATTTTTCTCCCAAAATCACAGTCAGAATGAATTAAGCGAACAAAGCCTCGGAAGCAAAAGAGTTAAAATGATAGACACCCTACTAAAAGAATGATACTAAAAAAATGACAGACGCAGCCCAATACATTTTGCTAAAAGGCCCACAATTGAGCTGCAGCCCACAGGTTGCTGACCACTAGTCTAGAACTTTACAAATGTAAAAAAAAATGTGTCTGAAATTTAGGAGCAAAAAAAGGTTTTCACTTAAATTTATAAACTTTTTACAATAATTAATGTTAATTTTCAATGCACAAAAAATCTTTTGCCCAAACAATTTTTTGTCACAGCTTTAAAGTTCCTGGTTTTGCCCAAATATTTCCTTGTCACTGTCAAAAAAATTTTGATTTTGCCCAAATTTTTGAAACTTGGGGGGTGCAATTGCCCACTTGCCCCCTGGCTGTACCTATGCATAATTTGTATAGATGGCATCATAATAGCAGGCCTATTTAATAATTTGGTATGGAAAATAAAATAATTAATCAATGTTGATATTCTTGCTAATGGATAACAGAAGAATAATAAATAAACCCTTAAAGAATGTAAAGTTATTTGTTTTCAAACATTTTCCATTAATTTAGTATATTTGTTGTTTATTGGCCAAAGTGAATAAGTTTATCAATTTATGCCTTTGTGCATTTATGTCTTGCAGTCATTGTAAAGTTTGGTTTCTTCAATAAGCAACCGTGATCATTTTTGTTGGTGAAACTAGCCCAGAATCCCCCTGTGGTTACTATCATTTCTTGAGAGTTTGTTTTTCTCTTGTTTTTTTTTTTATTGTTTCCTAGTGCTGTAGTGGAGATTCTGGGTTAGTTTTACTGACAAACAATAGTTATGGTCTTTTCTTGAAGAGACCAGCAAATTCTTTTCAAAACAAAAAAATGTTTAATTTATTTTCTACATAGCACAATTGCAGTCTTGACTACCAATTTCAAATATAGATATAAATTTATCAAAATATAACTTAAACAATAATAATTCACTTAAATAAAATAATTATCAAATTATATTAATATAAACAAAATTTATTAAAATATATTTTTAACTAACAAACAATGTTTAATTTAGAGTTTCAAAAATTCATAAAAATTTTTTAAAACTTTGAAAAAAACTTTACAGGTCTTTTCAAGAAGAGACCCTAACTGTTGTTTGTCAGTGAAAATAACTTGTAATCCCCCCTACAGCATGAGGAGGCAATACAAAAGTGACAAAGAGAAAAAAAGTAACCTCAAGAAATGATAGTTACCACAGGGAAATTCCAAATTACTTTCACTAACAAAAATCACTCAGTCACTTATTAAAGAGACCCAGCAATTTTTGGGTTTCTTCAAGAAGTCACTGTAAGCGACTTTTGTTTGTAAAACTCTAACCAAGAAGCCACTGTAAACAATTTTTTTGATAAAACTAAGCCAGACTCCCCCTTTTAGCACAAGGATAGAATAAAGAAGAAACCAAGAGAAAAAGGATCTCTGTAGAAGAAATAATAACCGCAGGAGGATCAGGGTTAGTTTCATGAATAAAAATCACTTACTGTGAATTTTTGAAGAGACCTCTTCTTGGTTTCTTTTTATTTCATCCTAGTGCTGTAAGAAGGATTCTAGATTAGTTTTGCATAGAAAAAATTACTTATGGTGATTTCTAGCCTGAACCCTGACATTAAATTTCAAATCTTAAATCTATTTTAAAGACCAAAAACAGTCAGGTTAGATTGTTATTAAAAACTTTAAAAAAAGTGGTGTTACAGAAATGAAATGTGCTTAGTAAGGCATTCTTTTATTGTTATTGTGTGTCAATTACATATATATATATTAGATTATTTCATTTCAGTTATGTTTTTCTTGCAAACAATAGGTTTTAGATTAAATATATTTAAGTCCTAGAAATTAAAAAAAAATGGTCTTTGCTGATGCACGACTTGATATTTTTAGAAGTGAAGCAAAGCGACGTTTGTAAGTATTACTTGGTATTTACATAGCTTTATCAAGTCATTAACTGAAATTTAGTCAAGAAAATTGTGTCAGTAATTATAATGCAATTTTTTGTAAACTTTTTAATTTTTTAAGAAGTAGTTGGAAACGGTATCAATATATTTTTGAAAATTAATGGTCTGGTAATGACTCTTTGATTTGATTGTCATATTATTATTTTTATGTGGTGTCTTGTTGATTAGTGTGGTGCAACAGGAAGGCAACAAGTTTTCAAACAATTTTAACAAGTATTATGTATGCTTATCTACACTTATGTCAACGCAAATTAGCCTAAATCATTTTTACAAATGCTTAGCCTTAACCATGTCTTAGTTTGATAGCCCAAGTTATTTTGGGTCTCTTCAAGTAGTCACTGTAAACGATTTTTTTTGGTGAAACTGACCTGGAATCCCTCCTACATCAGCAGGATGGAAATAAAAAGAAAACAAGAGGAAAAGGATTTTTTCAAAAAGCAATAGTAGCCACAGGGGGATCCAGATTAGTTTCATGAACAAAAATTGCTTACACGACTTCTTGAATAGACCCATTATTTTTATCCAACTTACCACATTTTAATTTCTAGTTCTAACCTTAATTTTGATTAAGATTTGGTTAAAGCTAAGTTAGAGTAAAAATGACCTTAGAATAATTTGAGTTTGTTTAAGTTAAATTAGTGTACATGACTGTTAAAATTTATTCAAAATTTAATGTGAGTCTAATATAATTTACCCTTAAGACAATGCAATTTAAGCTGAATTCAGCTTGAAGTTTTTTAACTGATTCTTTGAAGTTTAGAAATGCAGTTGTGCAGTTGTATTGTGCGTGTGTGTGCAACTGTTAAGTGTACAACTGTGCAGGGTTGTAATATTAATAGTAGTTGGTTTATCTTTTAAACTTCATACTCCCAGAATAATAATAAAACACTGAAGTCAGAAAATTTTTGGAAATAATATACTTTTATTGTGTGGCAACTTTAACAGAACATATTATTAACATCATCATCATTTTCAGGGAAAACATTGAATTAGTTCAGTGTATTTCCCTTTGCCTGCTTATCCTTCTGGGGTTGTGGGGCCAGCAGCTCAAGTTGGGATCTCCAAGTATCTCAATGTCCTGCAACTAGTGGCAATTTTACTGGTAAAATTCCAAGACATGACCAGGTCAGGTCTTCAACATAATTTTGCCAGTGAGTTCTGGGTTGTCCTCTAGGCCTTTTGCCACTCACAAGAGTATCTATTAGTTGCTTTACTGTTTACTTGTGGAACATTTGTGTCACATGGCCATACCAGCACAGTTGGCCATCATTCTATGCTTCATAATTGAGTAAACATAATCGATATAACATTATATCTGAAATATGAAATAAAAACATAAGATTTCAGCTTTTAAATGACATATGAAATGGAAAAATTGAATAAGTATCAACAAAGTTACAAGCAAGAAAAAATATAGTTACTTATGGCAGACCCTATATATTTTTTACATTTGAAAGTCACGTAATTAATTTGTGGATTTAAATGTGCATTAAGGTAATGTAAAGGGTGTGTTTGTGTTTGAGTCATTTGTTTGAGATGAGTAGCATGGAGTTTGAGGTGGGTGCCCATTGGTAGGACACCAGTTTTGTATTGCAGGCCTTGAATGTTTGTGTCTCATGTGCAGACAGTAGCAATTAACAAAGCTGTGTTCTGAATGGTTTGCAGTTTCTTGATGTTGGTGTTTGATATGATAGGGCTCCATATGGTGTTTGCATATTACAATATGGGCGAAAGATATTAGTTTGAGTTTTTGGGTGCTTTGCTGTTGGTGGTGTTTGATTGTTTAAATTAAGTGATAAAGTTGAGCTATATTTAGCTGGGTCTAGTGTAAAAAGTGTAATACTTTGTAAAAATATTGTTGAATGAGTTGTTGAGCTTTAATTGGTGATTGGTGTGAGATGCTGTGATTGTTATGTCATTGGCTTATGTTGAGATTTGTACATCTTTTGGGAGGAGGGTAATCTCAGAGATGTAAATTTTAAATAATATTGGAGACCAAATTCCACCTTGTGGTACTCCAGGTGTTGATTTATTTGAATTTTGAGAGTGTGCCATTGTATTGAGTGCATGCTTGTCCCTTAAATGTAGTTGGCTATGAACTTAATGATAATGTTTAAAATGTTTGTTAGTATAAGTTTGTTTTTTTCTCTGTATCAAATGCCTTGCTGTTGTTACAGTGTGATGTTGCCTTGGATTGTTGAAGTGTTTTGTGATTTGCTGGCAGATGTTATGCAAAGAGTGTATGTTGAGTGTTTTTATTTGAATCCATATTGATGAGAAATAACTGAAATATTTTCTGTTTTATGGTAATTATGTGAAGTAAGATTTTTCTTCCCAAAGCTTTTCATCTGACACTCTTCAGGAGAAATCGTCAGAATGAAGCAAAATTAAAACCGAACTGAGTTATAAAGGGGAAAGCAGAGTTCTCATTGGCTGAAAGAAGTTAGCCAATTTGCTCTTCACTACAGCAACGAAAAATTTTCTATTCTTGCTTGAGGTCGCTCTTTTCACCTTTCTGCTCTTGAAGCAACTTTCATTAAATCTCTCAATCTCCTTCTGTGTAAGCAAAAAGAATTCGTCTACTCTTTGAAAATTTCTTAATCTTTTCTCTTATTGGCTAACTTCTTTCAGCCAACGAGAACTCTGCTTTACCCGTTATAACTCAATTCAGTTGCAATTCTGCGTCATTCTGATGATTTCCCTTGAAGAGTGTCAGATGAAAAGCTTTGGGAAGAAAAATCTTTTACTTCACGCAATCTTCAAATTCTGTACCACCAAACGTCTATTTTATGGTAATAGTGCTTTCTCTAGTGCTTTGGCAATGGATGATAAAAGTGGTATGGATTGGTAGCTTGTGCCAATGTTGTGGTTCTTGTTTGGTTTTAAAAATGGAAATGGTTAGGGCACCTTTCCCAAGATGTAATATTGTGTTAGTGTTGAAGGCAGTGTTGTACATATTTGTGAGGTATTTGATAGAAAGTGACACTAGGTGTCTCAGGGGCAACCAGTAAATTCTACCACAATAAATTCCACCATAGGTAAATTTTACCATGGTTGTTTTTGAGTGTTTATGTTGTGTTCATGTATTTGTTTGTTTATGTGATTGTTAAAGCAATGATTTGGGGTGATATGTTTCGTTTGCAATTGTTGAATGAGCTTGCGGATATGCCTTGGCAAGTGAGTGCAGTTTGTACTGTTTTGATTTTCTTTAAGGATGAAGAGTCTGTCGGCATTGATTATTGCCTCAACAAGATGTTTGTTTGCCTCATGGACACTTTATGGACATTTGTGAAATGGGATCTGTAAAAGATAGATCTTCAACATGTTGTTTAAATGATGTCTAATTGGATTTTTGGTAATTTGTTATTGTTTTAGTGAAGTGAGATGGAGTTGCTTTGGCCTTGTGATGTATACTGAGGGCAGAGAGTAACAATAAATGATCTGATGTGAGGGAGGGGATGGTCTTCCAGCTAGTGCAATCACTCAAGTCTGCTGAAGCAGTGATGTCTGGTGAAGTAGGCTGTTGTGCTTGATTGGGTGGTCAACATTTTGAGTGCTTGTGTTTAATATAATGTGATTTGAATTATTCAATCAGTTTTCCTCTATGGCTTTTGGTCAGTGCATACCATAATTGCTAGTAAACAGTGACATCTGTGGTGATGATTGTGTTTGGATGATATGTTTTGTATGTAAAGTGCTGGATATATTGAGTCTTCTTTTGTTTAAGGTATATAATTGATAGGACCCTTGGATAATCTACAGGGTAGACCATAATGATGGGACACATTTTTAATGCTTTTTTCTCAGATTATATAAATGACACAAAGTACTAAATTTATTTATTACATAACTTATACACAGGATTTTAACATATTATCTAAGATCTAAATACTACATTCCTGAGATGCTTACCATCATGACTAAAATATTTAACAGCTTGTTTTTTCATATCACATAAAGTGTGGTTTAGCACATTAACTGGAAGAGCGGTAATCTCTCTATGGATGCTTTGTTTTAGTTCCTCTGTTGTGTGGGACCTGCCTACATATACCTGATCTTTCAGGTAACCCCACAGAAAAAAATCCACTGGAGTGACCTGAATGGCCAATAAATATTTTCAACTACATATGCAATTTTTTTTTAGTCCATGATGCTATGAGGGTCACCAAAATCAGTACCTGAAAGTAATAAAACTTGATGTAATATTCAGATCTTAGGTAATATGTTAAACTCCTGTGCATAAGTTATTTGATAAATACATTTAAATACTCTTTGTCATTAATATAATCTGAGAAAAAAGCATTTAAAATGTATCCCATCATTATGGTCCACCCTGAACTCTACCCATTGAATTCTTGGGTAATATTAAGCCCTTGGATTGTACAAGTTAGTAAATTTTTAATATACAATATATAGTCTAGTTATCCCTTATTGGCCAATATATATATATATATATATATATATATGTATTATCAAGTTGGAGCTGGAACTGGAGCCAGGCCGAAGTTTAAAATTAATTGGCTTTGCAGCCAGAGCCTAACCTAAATTAGGCTGGCTCCCCAGCCCTGCCATCACCTCTAGAATATTTAATTACCTTCCTTAACTCTGAAATAAAACAACTATATTTTATTGTAGTTAAGCAAAAACTTGTGCCTTTATAACAGTGGTTCTCAAGCTGGGGTCCATAGTCCTCTCATTTTGAACTTTTTAATGGATCTGTGCAAAATCTTGAAATTTTAAAGTTATAGACTAATTTGTTGTTTTGCTCCCTATTTATTGACTTACAAATGTGCAAAGTTTTAACTGGGCCTACATCAAAGCTTTAACAGTAGTTTATCATTAGTGTTTGTTTATTTAAGCTTTGTTGCTTATTATTTAAATTTTTTTACTTTATAAAATGTTCGAGTTTTGCAATTATTTCAAGAAATCAAAAGGAATCTACCTGCTAAAAGTTTGAGAACTAAACAGTATTGATTTATAGTAATTTAAAATAACTTGCTTTTGATTCCTATTATGGTAAAATGCTTTTAATTAACATTTTGCAGGGCTGATCTTCTCAGTCAAACGGGTACTACACTTATTCAAAATGTGGATGAAGTAGAAACAAAGATTTTTCAGCAAGCAAATTCTCGAGTAAGTATGGTTTTTTTTGTTATGAGTAGAAATCGGACATTAAGACACTTAAAAAAAGACTAAAATAGGGATTTATGACATTAAAAGAACCATTAATTACTTAACATTAAAAGACAAGACATATATTTTAACCAATTAAATATGCATAATGTGTATAGAAAATAAACTTAGTGGCTTGACAGTGTTTGCTGGTGGGACTTAAACATACATAAACAAAAGTTTACACCTATGTATTTTTCAATGTTTAGAACATAGAAAAAGCATATAATAATTTAAAACTAAATAGATTTATTGAACCACCCACTGGATTTTAATATCTAAACAACAAAAAAACATTAGTATTATAGGCATTACTGCAAGATACGACTTTTAATTTTTTTACCATTTTCGTAATTCAGGTTCTACCTCCTAACTGAAAGTAGATATTTTAGCTGAAAAAGATTTTTCAACTTTGACTGATGTCACAGGTGCATATTTAAAAGATTATACATCTTTTGGCAAGAGTTTGCTAACATGTTGTTGATTATCCCCTTTAACCCTTTCGGCACGTCATGACTTAGAAATCAGTTTCTGAACGCGATGTAAAAGGCACGATCTGACCGATTTCTCAGTTTCTGTAGTATCTCTTGAGTGCTACAAGACATAAATCTAAGTCCAGCGCATGCTGTTTGACTGCTTTTTTCTTGGAAGATAGTTGATTCTAAATGCTTATAGTTGTCATACTTGACTGAATTTATACATGCAGAAAAGACATAAAAAGGTTGTGAAGAAAGGAGCTTATACTGCATTAGTTTGCTACTGTTTCGACGAGTGGTGAAGAAACATTGAATGAATAAAACTAAGCAATTTAGCTAAATAAACAAGCCTATGAAATACAGCATAAAGGCTTACATATTGGATCCAATAGATTGACTTTGTGGTGGTTTCAAATTTCACTGTCTTGAGACATATGAACATTCCGGTTCAACAAAATATTCTCAGAAATGCTGCAGGGTTTGCAATAGGGAGGAAAATTGACGGCAAACAAGATACTTTTGCATAAAATGCAAAGTTCCTTTATGGGTAGTTGGCTGCTTCTTCTATTACCATTTGAAAAAAATTTTTGGTGATCCATTGAACTTGTAAATAAAAGAGTGATACTTTTTCAAATTGTCGTGTTTATTTGTTATTGCATAGCAATCCAGAACAATTAGCCAGGCATTTGCGCATAAACGACAACTTACACGTTTGCACTAGACAGTCAGCTTGCAGGAAGCACACTGCACCGCATTGTATTTTTTGTAACACAGAACGACGTGCCGAAAGGGTTAAGAATCTTTGCTATTTCATAAATCTAGTGTAAACCAGTATTGGAATCAATCACTTTTTGACACTGTGCTATATGTCTACTCCTCTCTTCAGCAGTGGTCTTTATGTTTTCAATTGCATTGCCAAATAAAGATAGAGCTTCTACTATAGTTTGGTTTTATAATCTTTGCTATTTCATAAATCTAGTGTAAACCAGTATTGGAATCAATCACTTTTTGACACTGTGCTATATGTCTACTCCTCTCTTCAGCAGTGGTCTTTATGTTTTCAATTGCATTGCCAAATAAAGATAGAGCTTCTACTATAGTTTGGTTTTATTTCTCTGAAACTAGAATAGTCTCTGGAAGAGTTTGAAAATGGGCAACAATGAAAGGTTGCTGTGAACACTAGAGTTGCAAATTAAATCTTTTTCAATGCATATTGAAGAAGCATCTTTACTGCTTAATCCATAAAAAATTTTCCTTAGCATGTTAAAATTTGAGGAATAATAGATAGCAGCTAATATCCATGTCTCCCATCTGGTAAGAACAGATTGTGGAGGTAATTTCATTGTTGGTGCATGTTCATAAAAAAAGTCACACCAAGATGGATGCTATAGAAATACTTCTTTGCCATTTGCAATAACCAGTCAATGTCTGGAAATAGATAGTGTACTTCTAAGGCAATTCTATGCAGTCTGTGTATTATGCATGTTACATGGTAGCTGCCTTCATGTAAGGTGCAGCATCTGTCACAAATAGTAATACATGGTCAAGCATCAGGCCATAGTATTGTCAGAAAAGTAGTGAATAATTGAGCAATAGTAGTACTATTAGTTGTAGAAAAAGATTTGGTGGTTAATAAATAATGCTGTGACTATCAGTTGTTTCTAAAGTGCCTATTATGACATTAGAAAGGTGCCAACCTAACGAGTAAGTAGTTTCATCAATTTAAATTGAAATTTTTTATCTTTGACAGCGTCCCTAATCTTGTTCATAGTTTCATCATCATATATATATCAATATAGTATTTTCTAAGAGTCGACTTGTTTGGAATACAATTTTAGAATATTTCTCCAAAAATGATTTCAAGCTTCTATTGCTCAATTTGCATAATGGCATTATGAAATTGGTTTCATAAAAAAAGTCCTCAGACAAGGCAAGAATTTGGTGTCATTGTATTAGCTGTTACAGAAATAGTTTCCCAAAAGATGCTGTCCAATAGTAGAATTATGGGCATTAAAATTTGAAGGTGCTATTTGTCTTGAAGCCATATATATGTTTCCTCATCAACTTGGGAACATGTTGTGAAATGCTTTCTTGCAACCTTTGGGATGTATGTCCAGTCCTACGTACCAACTGTAGCAGTGGCACACAAATTGATATATGACATTGTTGTGGTGATGGGTAGGTAATACATCCTTCTTGGTTTTGGGTAGAAGAGGCCTAGTTGTAAAAACAACCCAAGTTTCAACAGCAAAGTAGCAACGCTTAATGGCTATTAATAATTTGTAATTATTTATTAAACAGCAATACCTTTTACAATTACTTAAGCAGGGTATCTATTACATCTTGTCACTTTTTGTTGAGTGATAAATTTTAAATTTTTGGTGTACTGCCCATGACTTTTAAGGAATAGATATTGTTAAAATTTTTTTGTTTTTAAAAGTTTGACAAAAAGATTTTATGCCCAGGTTTTGGTGCATACCAAGTTTAGCAATGTACAGATTTCAGCACATGAGAGTTCAACTCTTGATCTTTATTTATTTACTCATTAAATGTGAGTGTTTTATTTTCTAAAAACAGACAAACAAAGTTAGTTCAATAATAACATTTTAGTTTGTCAGTTTGTAATACTCTACCAACACTAAATAATTAATATGTGAATGGATATTATCCAAGTTCCTATGTATGAACGCTCACAGCTTTTGGCACAATTTTTTGTGATTACAGAAAATTTTGTTTGATTTAGCAATTTTTTCATGTTTAACACTTTTTGAATTTTTTTTTGTTAACTTATGCTAAAAAGATGCATTTTATATCCAGTTGTAAAAAATTGTTGGCTACTGGCTAAATCTCTTGAATGAACCAAAGCAGATGAAAACAGTTTTACTTGCTGCTAGAGTTGAAACAATTTGAGTTTAACTTGGGACTTTTTGAGAATTTGAACTCATAACTGTGTATATATATATACAGCAAGTTTTAAAGCAAGCAGAGTAGTTGATCAAATTTGATGAGTGTGAGATCTCAATGAAAACAGTTATTCATTATCAGATCAACTTTGTCTGATTTTAAAAAATACTGTAAAACACTTGCTTAAGTAAACAAATAATTGATTTTCATTTATTTTTATTCTTAATCAATGCAAATAAATCACACAAAAATCATAAAGACAAAAAAGCTCAAGAAAAGGAAGAAGCAGCACGTCATTAAACTTAAAACTAGCATAAGATAATTAGAATAGTGCAAGAACAAAATGGTAGAAAGCAGGACTGTAACACCTTGATCAGGTAAAATATAAAAGAAAAAATAAAAGGAAAGATTATATAAAATATTTCAAGTAAAATAATCTGACAAATTACAGGTTGTATAACCAGTGTATGACTAGTCTGCATAACAATGATTGGTAGTACAGCTAGTTGAAGATGGAAATTTAGCTCAACTGACAAGATGAGTAAAGAAAGCCACCCATAAAGAAACCTTACCAGGTGCAGAAACGTTTTTTAAATGCATCTGATAATTATACAAAGAGAATGTACAAAAATTAAAGGGTTTATGGATCAAATTATGGGAAAAGCAAACAATTTACAATTATGATAAATAACATAAAAATAATATAATTTTTTGAAGACTATAAAAAGACTATTAGCCAGTTGAAGTTGCTGGAGTTGAAAAAAAAAACATCTGTGCATAAAATAACAATTATAAATGATTTGTTTAAAAAAATATATATAATAATAATTAGTAAAAAAACACATTTTACAAATGAATTCTTAAATAAAAAACATTAAATAAAATTTTTACTGGAGCAGCAAAATAAACAAATTAAACAAAATTATTAGTATTAGCAACTGCAATAAAATTTATATTAAAATTTTAAAAATAAAAAATTAATCATAAATTTGAAATAGCAGATGATAGCAAAAAAAGAATTGCAAATAAAGAGCAAAGATAAAAAATGTAAACGATTCTATTTGGTTTAAGGACTGTTTTGAAGTATGCAGACAAACACAGGTTAAAGAAAAAACAATTCTTTATGTCTTTTGAGCAGTATTGGTATTGTACTGTGTTAAGCTTCTGTCCTGGAGATTGATTTCAAAATTTTGGTTGCAATTTTTGATTGCTTTTTTCAGAAACCTGTGAACAAAAATATATAGGATTGTATCATGTTCAGGAATCTAACTTTATAATTAAAAATTATAATCACTACTTTAAAAGGTTTTTATAAACATTAAGAGAAAAAGATTAAACACTTCGTTTCTTATTGTTTAAGTAAAAAAAAAGATTGCATGCTGATGTCTCATGACACAAAAAATTTGTTTTTTGTTGTAAAATAGTAGTTCTATTATAAATTCCTTAAAAGAAAGAGTTTTTTGTTTTAGCTAATGGTAAAAGATTTTTATTTTTGCAGGAAGAATACATCAATTTTATGAAGAGAATTGTTCAAAAAGCACAATGTATGTTGATTTGTTATCATGATATATATCAAAGTAACTTCATATTTATCTTCAGCTAAACCAGCCTTTTTTAAACTCAAAATCTTTTAAACAATAAAACAAAATTAAATTCGGTTGCATTCATTGCGAAAGTTAAAACTGATTCAAATCAGAATTTACAAATGTCATAATTTTTATGTATAAAAGTAATTTAACTAAAACTGTAACTGTATTTTGTAAAAGATATTTCACTCATTTATTTTAATTATAACTGGTGATTAAAAACATTGATCTAAACAAATTGCCATTGCTGAATGAAATTAGACATGTTCTTTCTGATTGAAAGATTACCATAAAAAGATTTAATCATATCCTCTTAAATTCTTTAAAAAAAACACAAGTTTTTGAAAGCTATACAGGGTGATCAATATTTAGCATTACAACTTTCAATAACTGTATTTTGGAAATGATATGTACAGTTGGAGTAACAGAGGTGAAATATTGTTACAGAATGAATATAAATTCAATGCAAATATAATTTATTCAATATGCTTTCCATTCGAATCAATTACAAGGTTGAAGATGCCTCAAAAATGACCTGCAAGAGTCATGAATCACATTCTGGGATGTTTTCAAACATTCATTCTGTAGTTTCTTCTTCAGTGCCTCCAAACTTTTATGATGTGTTGCTGAGACCTTGCTCTCGAGGTACCCCTAGATACCAAAATCGAAAGGATTCAAATTGGGTGATGAAGGGGGCCATTCCTCTTTGGAAATGAAGTTGGGAACATTGGCTGATAGCCACTCCTGCGTCTTTTTAGCTCCGTGTGTCGGTGCCAAATCTTGTTGAGACATCCAAGGATGTTTTTTGAAGTGTTCTTTTGCCCAGGGCAACAATGAACCAACAAGGATGTCATTTTAGTAATTCTCTTGGTTCAGTTTGATGCCTTGTACAAAAACCAAAGGACTTCTTCCAGATTTGTTTATGGCTTCCCAGACCATCACTGATGCTGCCCCTTGGGCCCAAGTGACTCTTCGAGGTCCTACCTCCCCATCACGTTCATTTTGGGGATTCACATGGTGTTGAACATCGAATTTCTTTGTCACTGAAAACGAGGTTAGGAAGCGTGCCTGCCTCAAGGCGGGAGAGGAGAATTCTGGTTCTGGCAAGGCATTTCTCCACAGTTCTGGCCGATAACAACTGCTTCCTCACGTGTTTGAGTGGGACATCTTCAGATCTCTACAAAGAACTGTAAACATGGTCCCATATGAAACATTTGCCTGCTTTGCCGTTTTCCAGATGGATTTCTTAGAATTTCTCCGGACTTTCTCCCTGAACTTTCTCCCTGACCAGGACAAGGCCGTCGTTGAAGTCCTAGCACTTTGAGGGTTTGTTTTTCTTGGCCTTCCACTGCTTTTCTTGTCATCGTAAAGTCGAAATTTTTGAAATCTAGCAATTGCTTGATGAACAAGCGTTTTTCTACAGAACACTTTTTTTCAAATCTTCCTTTGAGAAAACCCTTTTCTTGTGCAAAATTACAATTTGGGCTCTCTTAGTTTCAGACAAACTAGCTTTTTTGTCCATTTTTTTACTCTCAAAAACTATAGAAATATTGAAGAAACAGCCTAAATATTCTTTAACCAAGTACGCAATGAGTATTGTATTGCTAAACACATCTAGCTAGACTGATGCAATAAGATAATGCAATCTTGAACAAACCGGATGACATCACAACGCTGTAAATAAAAAAAGGGAAATTTTTGATAGGTAGACTTAGCTTTTGCACGCGACTGTGTGTCCTCTGAGTTTATGCTCCAATTACAATAATTGAGTTTCAAACTGTGATATCGAATAAAAATTTTAGTAAATCTGAAAACGTTTGAAAACATCATATCAAATAAATCTAAAATTCAAATGTTTAATAATATATAAATAACAAATGCTTTTCAGTGTCAGCTCAACAACGGAATAATCCTGGCCTATTGCGATCTCAGCAACAGCAGCAACTACAGCAGCAGCAACAACAACAGCTGCAGCAACAACAACAACAACAACAGCAACAGCTACAGCAAATACAGCAACAGCAACAACAACAACAACTGCAGCAACAGCAACAGCAGCAGCAGCAACAACAACAACAACAACAACAACAACAACAACAACAACAACAACAACAACAACAACAACAACAACAACAACAACAACAACAACAACAACAGCAACAACAACAACATCAAGCAGCAACTCAGATACAAGTCACTCCTATGTATAATAATGCAGTCCAGCAGAAGCAACCGGTCACTCGCTTTACTCACTCTGCTTCTAATATTGTTCCTCCCCAACAAGCTTCCTCGGGAACTATGTTCTCTCAACTTCAAAATAACGTGCAAGGACAAAGTAAGTCGACATCAGCCGATGAAATTGTACTGCTTTTAGCTGTGCGTGCTATTTTTATTTTGTATTTACATCCAATTAATCGCTTTCCACTTCAAATTGATTTACTGCTACATAAATTATTACTTTAAAATTTATCAAGATTTGCTAGTGATTTATATGCTCTGAATAGAACAAAAAGTGCAATAAAATCTACAGTTTCTTTAAATTAAATTAAAAAACTATTAATTTAAGTTGTATCTTTTTTGTTCTTTTCTGATTGGTTTCAATAATTGACACAGCTTTTCTCTTTTTATTCTTTTAATTTATGTGCTGTTATTGCATTATTAATTCTAACTCAGTTATTTTTATGGTAATGGTTTTGACGAGTCGAATGTGAAATTTTTCTCTCGCGTTAGTCAATAAATAAAAAACAGTTACTTCACTGCTTGCTTTATAATCATCAAGTGACATATGCCTTTGGTCTATAGCAGATCAAACACTACTTCAAATATTTCTGTCAACATACTTACGGTGGTCGAGCAAATCTGTAATTGTATTTTGTTACAGTATATCAGATGATTTTTTCTTTTCAGCTTCCAACATGTCAATTAGGCCCACAGTTCAGAAGCATGTTAATAGTCCTGCCCCGCGTGCGCCTGTGCCCAGCCCCCAGTCAGCCAACACCTATTCCCAACGTCCCCAGTGGTCTCAGCCGTCACCTGGCAACCAATTTTCGACAGGAGGCAACTTTGCCCTGCCCAGACCACCCGCTCCCACAAACAGTCAAGTAAAGTATTAAATTGTTTGTAGTGTCCACTTGTTTTTGCTATTTGGTTTTTATTTTCAGCCTGTCCTCACAATGCCTGACAGCACCGGACCTTTGAACACCAGGTTAGGTTCCTTTTTTACATTATTGTTTCTTAAAAGCTATTGATTGTAATTTTTATGTGTTCTATATCGTCTTTGAAGTTTTAGCAATCTTCTGAAAAGCGTTTTTAAATGGCGAACCCGAAGCAATGCCTCGCGCTTAATTCTCTTAAAGATTGAAATGTTGGTGATTTTTATGTCACTATTTTACGAGGCTAACTACCTACAAAAAGATTAACTTTTTTTTGTACTTTACGCTGTTACTAACTTTTGAGTAACGAAAAATTTTGGTTGACAATGTGAAAAGTTATTTTCGCTTGATCAAAAAATAGTTTACAATTGTTCAACTTTATTTTGCTTTGTATTCTATGTTTAATACCCGATTATTTTGTACAGCAGCAAGGATTGTGAAATTTTCCATCGAAATATATGTCTTGTGTCATTTGCCAGTTTCAGTTCCTTTTACTTTTTTCGATTAAGTGACATCGTACTATTGTCGCGTTCTCGCGCACTTAAATATCATGTTTGATGAATTGGCCTTTCAATAAGCGTGGTGACGGTGAAGTTGCTCATTTCGTGAAAGGCGTCAACATCACGATGTAAAACTAACAACAAAATTTAAAGTAATGAATATTTTATTTCGTCTGATTTTTAATTTTGCTGTTCAGTTCGATACCGAGTCTTTCTCCTGCTCATCAATCCCCGCAAGTTGCTAACACTCCTCCTAGTTTGCGGACTCCTCAAAGCATCCACGCTGCTCCTTCTCCAAGTATAATTTGTTGGATTTTTGACTCGTATTTTTTATGGCAGCTTATTAGTTGTTGATTGTCTTTGCCTGAAAAACACCAAAATTGATTTATAGTTAAATTCAACAAAATTTTTTTCTCGAAAGTTACGTAATTGATAGCAAAAGTACGCTTATTTAAATGTAGCGCTTTGGAAATTTTTTCCAGTGAGAGACAAATTCTTGAAACATACAAGTGTCTGTCTCAATGACAGCGCAATAATGATGTCATTAGATTTCTCGAAACTTAAGTGTGCGGCTTGTTTTGTGGGTCGCTCGATAGTTGGGAAAAATGAAACTTCCTGCCTTGTTTGCTAACCTGATACGTTGACTTTTTACCAACATCAGCTATCAACTTTTGATTACCGGAAATCTTGACTAACGACAAAACCAGCATAAAAATTTAATTCAAATTTTAAGTTTCTGCTTTTTTAGTGTTTCTCGTTTTAATTCTCTTTTAAATTTAAAGTAAGTTTGCTTAACTAAACTCACTTTTTTCTTTTCATCGCGGTTTTAATAGCATCGTAGATACATGTTTTCACAATTAACCACGAGAAAAATTGCCACTTGACTGAACATTAACAGTGTTTAATTTCAGTCGGTTTCAAATGCTACAGTTAGACGTAAAAAAAATTAATTAAGGCCCTGTGCTAAAACGCCAACATCAATTCGAAGGTCAGCTTTCAATTTCCGCCGTTCCCAGCCCCGCCTCGACGAACCAACCACAGCCCGACGATGACAAAGAATATATGGAGAAGCTGAAGCAATTGCAGAAATATATTGAGCCATTGTCGCGGATGATAAACAAAGTATGGTATATCGAATTAAACGTTAATAGCGCAGTCAGTTGAATACAATTGCTTTTTAAATTTTGGTTACTTGCTTGCTTTTAAATTGAAGTGTATGTATTTATTGCATTACCAAACAACCTTGCCGAACACGCATCCCCGCAATCCAACAAAATAATATAATTGGAACACGAACTACTGTAAGAGTACATCCAGGCTTCCTGCTTTCATTCCCAAGACCAGTACCAGGACCGTTGGGTTAAGCTCAATCGCCTGCGGCGTAGTTCCGTTCATTCGAGGCCTTCACCAGCTCGCGAGTGCGGCGGCACTGAACCAACCGCAGACCACGTCCTATTAACTTGCACCATACATCAGGCCCCACATTGAGCAAGAGATCTGACGGTTTGGGATGATGAAACCCAATGCTGGCTCCACACCATCGCAGCCAGCACCTGATCCGGGCAGTACAGTAGCGTGGAGTAATAAAAAGATAAACCCTCGGCCCCAGTCCTGTCTGTGTCGACTTCGACGACGACATTGCGATGTCGTTTGTTAAAATAGTGTCCGACCGAAAGTGCACTCTAATTTTGAAAAATAGCTTTTGTATTGTTGCTATTGAAATAGATTTAAATTTACTCTTGGGATTTTGCGTGCAAGTTATTTTTACGTCAACAATGGTGGCCCGCTATAGACTGTTAACTGCTGATATGACGTTATGTCAAAAGTACTGACATAAGGTTCTGAAATTTAACATGCTTGTTTTCTGTTGTGACAACTAATATCAACTTGAACTTTTGTTTATCTCTAAGCAAGTAGAAATTTGAACTATTCACTTAATATTGTTTTTAAGTTCAACGAAGGCGGAGGTCAATACAACCAAGACGTGATTAAAATGAAGAGTCTCCGTGATACGTTAATTAATCCCAATAAGCGTCTTCCCACTTCGACCCTCGAGAAATGCGAAAAGGTCTTGCAAAGCTGGGTGGAACAGAAACCGTCACAGGTGAATAATTTAACAACTTTTATGTTGTTCATATTGTTATTGCCGCGTCAAGATTGAAATTCGTTCATTGATTAGTGTTGGCATGTCGTTGACAGATCGTTGTCGTTGTGCAATAAAACCTAGAATTTGCTTTATCGCTATGTCTGTTCAGAATTATTTTCCGCCCCTTTTTTTAATTTGTCAGCAAATGATATATTTAAAAACAAGCAAAACGTAAATTTCTTGATGTTCAGTACAAAACCTTTTACGTCACTTGTTGAATTATCGCCGAACTCAAAGGAAATTTTTTCTCAGCCGCCATTTCCTCAACAACAACCGAACCAGCACATGTGCCAGCCGCTTCTCGACCTCATCGCCAGCGCTACCAAATCTCCACTGCTTAATCACACGCTGAAGCGAACGTTCGGACCCGCGATGCAAACCATCTGCGGCGATTATTCAACGTAGGTTTTTAATGGTTCGTTTTCCTGCTGTCATTTAACTTCCGTCTTGAAGAAGCATTATGAGGCGCCTTGGTTTGTAGCCCTCAAATTTATTTCCTCTTAAATTTTTTAATTATATATATTTTTTAAATATATTTTGCTTGTTATTTATTTTATCTCTATATTTATCCTCATGGCTTGCAGAAACCGACGCAAGCGCTATGCATAAAAAAGCAACTACCCCGACCTGCTTCTGGAGATGGCAAGATATTGCTATTCGGTTGAAATTTAATAGAGATAACTAAAATTTAGAACTGCTTGCAAAGACCACCAAGAAGGGAAAACGCCGCAAAGCACCTTGGTTGTAGCCCTCAAATTCATTTCATCTTATAAATTTTTTTAATTATAAATATATTTTGAATACGTATTGCTTTTTATTTTATCTTGTCTGCATCTAAAGAATAGAAAGTCCGTAAACTTGTTTATTGTTAGTTTATTTTGTAGAATTTCCTCTACTAAATAATTACGGTAAATGCTTCATTTTTTAGGCCAGAATTTCTGCCCAGTAAAAAACAATGTTTAAATAATGCCGTTGAAAGAATGAAAAAGCAAAAAGCGAAACAAACCGTGTCGGACGTCATAAAGGGAGAAATTTCTCGCCTTAATTCCAAATTCAAAATCAAGGTAGATAAGTCCCAGCGCCAAGAAAATGGAACTATTAGAATTTTATGTTTTCTAGGTATGCCAATATTTTTATTTCTTTTAGCAAGATATGAGAAAATTTTTGTTGGTAATTTTGCTGCTTCGCTTTTATTCCGTTAAAACCAAATTAAAACGAAATTTTTGTGGCGTAATTGTGCCTAAAGTTCCTCTTGTCTACAAAAGTTTTTCCAATCCGTATTTTACAATTGTGTGCAAAAGTTTAAGACCACCTATCAAAAATTTCCCTTTTTTTATTTACAGCGTTGTGATGTCATCCGGTTTGTTCAAGATTGCATCATCTTATTGCATCAGTCTAGCTAGATGTGTTTAGCAATACAATACTCATTGCGTACTTGGTTAAAGAATATTTAGGCTGTTTCTTCAATATTTTTATAGTTTTTGAGAGTAAAAAAATGGACAAAAAAGCCAGTTTGTCTGAAACTAAGAGAGCCCAAATTGTAATTTTGCACAAGAAAAGGGTTTTCTCAAAGGAAGATTTGAAAAAAAGTGTTCTGTAGAAAAAGGCTTGTTCATCAAGCAATTGCTAGATTTCAAAAATTTCGACTTTACGATGACAAGAAAAGCAGTGGAAGGCCAAGAAAAACAAACCCTCGTGATGACAACTTGATTCGGCGAATAGCTGTTCGGTCTCCAACCAGTTTCTGCAAGAAAATACGTGCGGCACTGCTTTTTAAAGACACAGATGTTCATCATGCAATTGTTAGTAGACGTTTTGTTAATGATTTCAACTTGAAAGCATTTAATCTTGGCAAAAAATCTTGCTTAACCTTCCAGCCATGAAAGCGAAGAGGTTGGCCTTTGCCAAGCAATATGTAGACTGAGATGAAGCAAGGTGGAGTGATGTCCTTTTTTCAGATCAATACACAATCCAGCAGTTTGCACACAGAAAACGGCAGTTTATAAGCCTGTTGGAACACGATTTAATGACTGCTATACACAAGCTACGGTAAAACATCCTTTCATTGTCGTGATCTGGAAGGCTATATCCAGTAATCGCACAGCTGGTCCTTTCTTTTTACCAATCGAAACAACAATGAACGAATTCACTTGGCTACTTATGAATGCAATATTTTCATGTAAGACGGTACTCCCTGTCACCGTTTAAAGTTAGTGAGTGATTTCCTTAAGAAATAGAATATCAAAGTATTGGATTGGCCTGGTAACAGTCTAGATCTCAATCCAGTTGAGAATTTAAAGGCAATACTGAAAGACAAGGTGGAAGATGAACATTCCACAAGTGCTAAAGACCTGGAAATGGCAATAAAACACATATGGACGCAAAAGATTACAGCTGAATAATGCAAACACTTGGTGCATAGCATACCTCGTCGTCTGCAAGCTGTTATCAAGTACAAAAAAAAGACATACCAAATACTAGATTCTAACACGAAAACTGGCTAATGTAACTCGCTTTTAAATTGATAAGCTTACTTTTTTGACATTCAATGTTATTTTCAAAGTATTGCTATTTTATTGCAGTACTTTGAATAAACAAACTATAACATAAATAGAACAAAAGTGGTTTATTGTATATTTTAGACAAAAAACTCTAGGTGGTCTTAAACTTTTGCACACGACTGTATGTCTGTTAAATTTACTGTAGATAAAATGTTTAATATTTTCTTAAAAAAAACAATTTCGAAAACTAAAAAAGGATAGCTATTATCTGATTGATATTTCTTTTTTTTATCAATTTAACTCGTTTGAAAAGATGACGGAAACATGCAACTTGAGCTTCGGAGAAAAAAAATTGAGCGCTTTTTAAAGTTGATTGTTCACTTAACTTTTGTGAAGATTGATGTAGAAACAAGAATATAATTTATCTTTTCAGACGATCCAAGGCTTCCTTCAATTCCGCCTCTTCGTTTGGCGATCCCAAAATCATATCCCGATGAAAGTCCTGAATGGATTAAATCTCCTTTGTTTATGGCTCCAACTTCAATGGTGAATGCCAGTGACAGCCAAAAAGACGACAAAGGCATGTATTTTGCATCAATACTGGAACTGCGCAAAAGTAGCTAATCAATTTTTTTCTATTTCAAATAGTGTGGATATATATATAGAATCATCCTTATTGAAACCAACTTATCCAGCACGAAAGTACGCAGTTGTATGTAGAACAGTGCTCTTCAGCCTTTTTGTCATCGCGGAACCCCTGATGTACTTTCGCGTTTGTCACGGACAACTTTAATTAGTTGTCCCCCTAACGAGAATTTAGAAATCACGAATTGGTTGTAAAAAAAAAATCAAATATTTCGTTATTACACTTCAACAAATAAACAGTTATGGCAAATTACAAAGACAGAAATTTAATGACTCTGTTATTCTTGCTTTTCTTTTACAATTTTCTTAAATCAAGATTCCACGTTGCTCAATGCAATTTTTATAGACATATTCACTCTTTTCAAACAACTTCTATTTTTATTTTTAATAGTTGTCAAAGCAGAAAATGCTGTTTTACACAAATAGATATTTGGAAATCCACACAGAAGTTTTAATGTTTTTGCAATTGCTGTCTTCTCTTTGTACAGAAAAATCCAAAAATGTACCTTTTCATTTTTTTTCAACGATTTTCTTCAAATCAATATCATTGCAGATATCCAGAAGTTCTTGTTGTTGCAAGGGAAAAATGAAATGATTAATTACTCGCTTACGCAAACGGAAATTCTCAGATTCTTCAAGAAAGTAGCCGTCGAAATTTTTCCTCAATAACTTCAAATGCTCCAACACTAATTTCTTTATTTTAGCTGTATCCTCAACTTCGGAGTTCTCACTGAGAAATTCATTTAAAAACCAAAAAAAAGAATAATTATTTTTTGAAACTTTATTAACCCAAAAACTAATTTTTTCTAAACCCAATAATTTTGCCAACTTTGGAAAATATATCTGAGCTTTTTCTTTGAAGACTGGTGTTGACTGTGGACAACACATCGAATATCGAAGTCAGATATGCCAATTTTGAAACACATTCACGATCAAAAAACTTCGTTGCATATTCATGATTTTTCTCTGCGAGAAAAGCTGATATTTCCCTTCTTAATTTGTACACACAAGATAGCCAACGCACCTTTGTATGTAGCAGAAGAGTGACATTATCAGAATCCATTTCTTCACACACTTTTTGAAAAACTCTGGCAGATTTGCCTTTATCACCACCTTTTAAATTCACAGTTTTCACAATTACATCCAAAACACTTTCTAGTTTGTTTTTCTCTGCTTGCTAGAACTGAGCAGTTTTACAGCCAGACTTCACGACGAATAATACAATGTTTTAATACACAATTTAATAGCAACTGCCGGAACACGAGCACCAACTTCTGAAAAGCGTCCGGTCGTCACAGCTGCTTCGTCTGTAGTTAAAGAACAATACTTGTTTTATTGTATGCTATTTGTTTTTAAGCTTACAAGGCTTGAAAACGTCAATAACAGCAGACAGTGTCACTGTTTCGGTCTTCAGGACCTCGTCACTCGTCAGTGCTATCTCGACCACTGGTCAGTGTATCCTACTCCAATGGATCACTTATCAATTCTTTCAGGCATCCAGTCAGCTAAGCTTTGCTGCCTAGGAGCGACACTCGGATAACTGTGGCACTCTGGACCCTGACCCTGTACTGCACGGTCTATTAAGCGGGTCCTCGGACACCAAGGTAGACTAGGATCTGTTTTAGGCGCCCGTTTGTGCCAGCTGCGCGGAAACAACTAAATAATTTTGCCAAACTCTAGGCATCCGCGCTGCCCAATGGACGAATTACAAATGAAACACTTTTGAGAGTAGGCTACATACAAGCTCCGTGCCTTTATTTCTATTTCCAGGATTACCCAGAAGTTTAAGGCATGAAAATTAGTGTTGTACGGTTCCATTTGTTTATGCACAAAAGGCGTTACGCTCTTTTACTGATGAACAAACCAGAGATCACATTTAAACAGCGTGTCTTATTCATCGGGCATCACAATACAGCATGAGGTCTGACGGTCTTGCTGCCTCGAGGCCATCGCTGTCAGCATCTGATCCGCGCAATACAGTAGTCTGGAATAGTATAAGGATAAACCCTCCGTTTCAGCCACCTTTCCATACGACGAGGCCTATTTGTAAAAATCAGGATACGTAATAGTCAGGATACGATACCAATTTTTGTTTACAAATATGAAATGCAAGACGTAAAAGATTGGTATGGAACATGATTTAATTCTCCGCTTAATCTCCAAAATAACCTACAATAGTTAGGTGCCTCCGGCTTCGCCCGGCTGCTTCAATATATATCGACCTCGACACGCAGAGAGAGGAAACCGAGACTTCACTACCTACAAATAATAATCTGCTTTAGATCTTAAATCTGGCTTCCAGAATCTTCTTCAGCCGATTCTTGACCAGCGAATGACCAGTCTCGATCAATCGTCGTGCACCATTTCATCGATGATTAACGCGTGGGAAGTGAGCGTCCAACAAGCGTGTGCCTCTGCGTCTTAATGTTAGCAAACTACTGTTGTACTTTTGCACTTATTTAAAAATTTCGTGCCGACATTAACATAACAACGAGTAAAAGTTTTATTTGTAAAAGCGAGAAAAGATGTGTTTATCACATTTACGAGTACAGGTTGCAGCGCCTGAATAGCCACCTTGTTTAAATGAACGATTTCATCAGCTATAAAGATTATTTACGAAAATAATAATACGAAAACATTGATTATAAGAAATAACAAAACGAAAGATTATAATTAAATTACGCTCAGTGAAGAATGTTAAATTGCACCACGGCTTGTTTATGAAACTTAATACTAATTTCCTTATTGCACGACATTAGCAGCGATACAAAAAAAAGTTCAAATCAATTAAGCTTTTTAGTATAAGGTTCTAGTTCTTCATTTCCGTTTTCATCGCATTTCCTTGCCTGCCTGTGCGGCAGCAACATTCGCAGATAACGTACAGTTAAAGCAACAAAGAAAATGGCAGCTTGATATAACTTTCCATGGAGAAGATTAAGCACGTGTTGATGTCCGAACGCCCACACTCGATAGTATGGTCCTTTAAATGGATCGCTTACAGCCGGACACAACATGCAGTTCAAGTTTGCTTGGGTCACCTACAATTGTAATTGAAGGTTGATAAAATAGACCGTGAACAATTTTCATTGATTAATAGCCTGGTTTTAAAAAACCATGCTTAGTATTTTCTTTACTTTGCATGCCGCTGCAAAGATGGCTAGCTTTTGAACACAAAGTAAAAAGGCAAAATATAATAAGCTCTATGATATAGTTAGTCCAATAAAAAAGATACATCTTGTTTGGTGATTGCTGAAGCATTGCAGCAGTATTTTCGCTAAAAATTAAAAAATCCAATAGCGGTTACAGTGCATTTTCGTACAACAGGTCTTTTGGTGAAAGTAAATTTTCTGGTGGTTTCGATATGGTAAAAAATTGCCGGTCTTTTTATCAACAGCAAACTGGGTTTACCAGCGGTAAGCTATACACAATTAAAATAATACTCCCTAAAAATTAGTTTGGGGTCAGAGTCGCTTTTTAAGACTGTGGAGTCGGGAGTTGTTTTAAAGCGAAAAAAATTCTCCGACTTCAAAACCCTGGGTTTTATAAAAACAAAACAATCTTGCTTGTTGATTACAAACAGTTAAACATGTATTTACCATTCCAAGTCCTTGCAATATACTAAAATGATAAAAAAACGCGATTCCCACAGTAAGAATTGGCCACCAACGGTCAGTGATAGGCTCAGCTGTAAATGGTCCGCCAACAGTAAGTAGATAGCCAGGTCCAATATATATCAAAATATGGTGGATCCAGTAAGAATGCGTTTCAAATGACAGAAAGCGAGTGTTAACAACAGGAAATAAAATAGCCAACAACGGGGCTCCAAGGAGGTGCAATTGAACCCTAAAAATAAAAATTAGTAGCGACGTTAGAACTTGTTTTTAAAAGCAATTTATTTTAAACCATTCGATTCGCATCAGTTACAATTAATAAAAAAACTTTTCGGTGAGTTATTATTTAGCATAGATACTGGGGTTTGCCACGTTTTTTTGAACTACGCGCATACTTTTATTTCAGATAAATCTTTTACGCAAATACAAAACACCAAATAAAAAATTTACTATAGAAAACAGTTTCTCCAGCAAAAACTGACTGAAGTTTAAAAGGGGCTTTCAGTAAAAACTGTCGTCAAAAGATGTAAACAGAAAAGCTAAATTTTATAACGGCAAATCAACACTTGTTTTTCACGGCACACCCGATATCTTTTTCCGCAAAACTGTGTTCCGCGGCCGCTGGTGACAATCATTGACATAAGTCATTTGATTTCTTTTCGACTGGCCAAATTCCACGCGACTGCCACGTAAGCAAACACTGCGGTAAAACTTCCTGCATTGCCTTGCAAAAATAAACTACGGCATGCGTCGTCTTCTGGCTCTTCGCGAAAAGGCAGCAAAGCGGTCGCCAATAATTCGGGGTCAAAATAGAAAAACAACCATTTTAATTCTAAGAAAATATTCTTTTTAAGTTGCTTTCAGTTTTACACGAACAGCAAATAATGAAACAAAATATTTTTGTTAATAAAGCGATACAGAAAAATACCGTATTTCTGATAATGAAATTATGCCAAAAATAACTGGAGCTGCTTTAAGAGAATACTTTTTATATGACAATAATTAACTCTGATCCGGTGTAATCAGATTAAGTTACGATGCAACGACATACAAGTCCCAAAGATTCACGTGACTAATTCATATCATGTTTGGTTTTACGCCAAAGGCGCGTTTACAGCCTTTTATAGTGCTTTTTTTTCAGCGTGATCTTTGTTTTATTGACGCTCAAATCTGTTCAATTTTTCCCGAAAAAATCAAAAAAATAAAATCGCTGAAAAAAAAGTACTGTAAACAGCTGTAAACGCGCCTTAAGGCAGCAGTTTTGGGGCCTTGTGTGACGGTTTTGATTATCTTGATAAAGTTAACTCAAGTAAAAAATTAATTACTCTTTGTTTTCCGTAAATCTTAGGCTCGGCTTAAATTTTTTTATCTGTACTACAGGTACAGATTCTTTAAGGTAGGACACCCACGCAAAAACCAAATCCTAAATTTTTCAACTTAAAACTATTTTTTTGGTACTGTTGTTTGGCGATCCAATTATGAGGAAACACAAAAAAATTTTTTCAGAAAGCTTTAATGTTCTACAAAATTGCCACCTAGTGGTGAAACACAAGCACTTTTCAAACATGAATATCTCGACAACCTTTCATTGGATTTCAATCAAATTTTCAAGCAATGTTTCTAAGCATCGAAAGAAAAGATCTGAGGAATAATATTTAAACATTTAAACTTTTTTTGGAAAAATCTTCATGCTTTTTTATTTATTCGAAATTTTTGACCACCCCAACATCAAAAAAATTCATGGGAAGCAAGTTACAATCAAAATTTAAAAAAAACCTTGCCTAGGAACTCTGTATGATTATATCAGCTATCAGTGTTAAAAATTTGAAGGAGATTGATGAAAAAATGGCTGAGATATTTACGTTTGAAAACAGAAAAAACAAAAAGTTTTATTTTGACAGCAAAATGCAAAAAGCATTTATTGGATTTCATTGAGTTTTTTCAAGAACAAATTATAGAAATGTTTGTCTAAAATGCTCCTTTAGCATAAAAAGAAGCCAGAAATTTTCTCAAAGGAACAAAACTTTTATGAAATTGCTATAGCGAAAAATTGACAAAATTAAATACAGTATTTTCGAGTTTTTGCGGGGATGTCCTACCTTAAATGAAAGCTGCTCAATATGGCGTTTTCATTTTTGGAGTTCTTGTTTTCTTTTCGTTTCCTTCAAAGCCAAGTCGGCTTACGCACAGTAACAAATTGTGAAAGTTGCGGTTGTCTTTAATAGTACATTTTAATTGAATTTTACTTAAATCGCCTGATTAAATTTCTGCGCGAAATCTTGCAAATGGTTAGACATGGTTTCCCAGTCGGGGGGGAAAATTTTGCCAGCAAAAAGTAGTATTGAACGTAATTTTGCAATTGAATGAATAAATACGTCAAAAGCAGGGGTGGGAGAACCTGCGGCTCGCGAGATTTGCGGCCCTCGTGTGGTTGGGAAGAAGCAAAGTTAGTATTAATTTTGGGAGGAAAATTCTAAATAATGATTTTTTTATATTCATCATAAATTTAGGATAAAGTTTTTATGGGGTAAACGCACAAAAAAAGTTGAGAACCTAGGAGTTAGATGATATAAAGAGCTATAGCCTGTTAGGAAAGAACTAAATTAGAGCTATTTCTGTCATAGCTTGATTCAAGACATTTTATAACCTAAATTTGAAAAGCTTGATTTTTTAAGAATATCGATTTTAGCTATAAATATATGTATTTGAAATGCTATGTTGTTTGATATAATGGATTAGGGTATATGATTGTTACATTCGAGGCGAAAACAGCATCAAAAATACAGGGTTAGCGTCTAGTTTTGAGTACAAAACTTGTTTAGTTATAAAACAGTTAAGTAACTATAACTTAGTTACTTTCACAAAGTGTCTCTTGTCCTTCAATTCATGGCAAACGCATGGTTGTTTTAAATTAAGGTTGAACAATAATTCAAACAACATCAACACAAACAATAAGTTTTATATCAATAGTAGCAAGCGCCGTAGTTTATCAATTCAATATTGTCAAGGTCAAAGTCGCGTGCAGAAGCAAAAGGAAAACACTACGTGTTTACATGACTTTTAAAACGTTAGAGGTCGAACAAGATTTCGAGATGATAACCTACAACACACCATTCAGCGAGAGCTATACAATTAACGGCGGATTACGTCAAGATGTTTGACAAGCATCAAAAATAGCTTTGGTCAAAGTGCAAAAAAGACCAGTTCATAGCAGCCAAGGTAATCAAATCAAGTATGAAACATAAACAAAAACAGGTTCTATCCCAATGCAACATGATTCATGGCAATCTGGTTACAACAAGGCGTATATACCCAGCATTTCCTGCATATATCCTGAATTGTACTAAAACACTACAACGTACATTTTGATGAAGGGCTGGCGCGATTTCGATCGCTATCTTTCTTTTTACACATTTACACATTACAGTAATTATTAAGTCATGTTTAATGACGATACAATACTTCCCCTCAAGTCACTAATCAGAAAGAAAAAACTTTTATAAAAACCAGGATGTGCAGGCAAAGCTTTTAATGGTTCAGTAATCAGAATGCGAAATTGAAACAAAAGACTTCTAGGCAATACCAACAAGGATTCCTAATGTTAAGATTTTTCGTGATCATTTAAAGTGAGTTGTTAATACAAAATTAGTTAATGATCATTTCCAGAATGCGATTTTTTTGAGTAACAGTAATTTACAATCACTTTCCAGATTTACAACATGCTTCACGTGGTGAGGATCGTTCCTGGTAAAGGCTGAGTATGTTGGTCTTAGATTTTAAAAATAGTAAGGCCTGCTAAATCTGCATCACGAAAGTGATTGTGCCGTCCAGACGCAATGCAGCGGAGATGGATTCCGTCAACTCATAACACCCTTGGACGGATAAAGCCAGAACAACACACAGTTTGGCTTCATTTTTATTTTTTGTCACAATGCCATCATTTCACTTGCCTATTCATCTATTCTTTAGGCAATCTGCCTGGTGAGAGAAATAAAACCTAAACTAAACAATTACATCCGCAAAAAACTGAGCTGCTATATGTACAAATTATAATAACGTACAATCTAACTTTGATTATTTTTCTACTAAATATAAATGATCAACAATAGTTTTTTCATCATTTGTATTCATCCATTCTCAATTAAACAGATAATGAGCACTTTCCGACTATTAATCATTAGCAGGTTAAATTTAAACAAGAAATAGGGGAAAAAGTATCCAAATTTTGTGTTTATGTGGCTTCTACCTGATAAAGTCATGAATCATAACTAATTTTAATAACTTTTTTAAAACAATCCAAAAACTTAAACAGACCAAAAACAAAGACAGAATTCTTATTACTATTAGAAACTTTTAAATTTAGAAATCGGTTGCGCATTTCGCAGTCCGGTCATTACAAGATTCAATTTTAATAAGAGTTATTTTTCAGAAAATAAAAAATTATTAATTTGTGAATTCAAATCCAATAGCTTTCTTAAAAAAAGTCAATTTATCTTTTTGATGAATACAAAAGTTTTTCTATAAAAGTTGCGTACTAAATAAAACACAAAACCTATGAAAAAAAATTGCAAAAAATAGAAAACAGGAAGACGCAAACGTTAAGTTGTGACAAAAAGCTTTCTATAAACGCTCTCTCAAATAAGTGATATTTGACATCAGGCAAAAGGAAATTTCGTCGATTTCATCGCTTTGTCAAATGTCACATCACCATGCAAGAAAAATTTTAGTTTCGTTTCAAAAACTACACACGGTCGGCTTAAGTAAATCGATCGAACCTTATTTTAACAATGCCTTCCTATCTCGTTCCATTATTTAATCTACAAATACAAACGGCCTCCTTATACATTATTAAAGCTTTTGAGGTAAAAGTTTTTGTTTTCAATAGTACTTTACAAAACATGAAGATGCTAAAAAGACAAAAATATAGGTCAAGCATAAAATATAGTTTTTATTACTGCTATAGTCTTAGCTTCCGTTATTTGAAAAAAAATCTTAAAATAATAAGGTGACCGTAAATAAGACTTGCCAAAAGTCAAAAACCAAAACAGGTGACCAAAGACAACACGCTTTTTAATTGTACTCGATTGATTTGTCAATATGACTAAAAATTAATAATTTGACACTTGCCATTCGCAGAAATTTATTTTTTCAAGCCATTGCCGGACTCCAGCCAATTTCAATTTAAATTCAGACCAACAGCTATAGAGAAAAATAAATCGTACAAAAAAAAATTGGTATAATTTTTATGTACTTTTTATGATCTTCAGAAAATTCACTAAATATTTCTTAATTAATTAGCTATGCCTAGGACGGGACAAAATTAAAGTTAACGATATTATTTTTTTAAACTTAGCAACGAACTTTTGATCATTAAACGAAAGACCGTTTCATGATTTTTTATTTCATTACAACGCGGCAGAACTTGTCTTGGCGGGAAATCTAAAAACGTATCAAGTGTAAATCTCGAAAAAAAGTTGATTTGACCAATCAGCTTCGGCTGGACACGTATATGGCACGCAAAAAAAATTATTGTAAAATTACCAGGTCTTTGATAAGACCCAATATAAGGAAAAGTTTGAAAGCTTGGTTTCTTTAGTCATAGTTTGCACTGAAAGTAGAATGAATGTAATGATCATGACGGTAAAAGCGATACTGAAGGCATATACTAGACCCTCTGCGTCGGGCCATTTTCGGCCACACCCTTTTTCTTCTGGACCTCTGGTCCCGTCCGTGGAGAGTCGCCCGATTATTGGGATTCCGCGGAATTGATCCGCGCCCCCATCCCCGGGAATGGGTCGGGTAAAACCACCACCACCACCATACTGAAAGCATATCGCATCAAACGATAATTTAAATTTATTCACTAGTTTTTTTATCAAATCAATGATGTTCTAACTTATTTGCAAAAAATCTGAGGCCATATTACTCGGTAATTTGACGAAGCCTTTAAAACTGGGGGATATACAGCGGGAGCCGTAAACATCAGCGCCTCCAGAGGTCAAAAATTTTACAAAACCAAAGTTTTTAATTTTTTTTCAATGAAGCAGAAAAACATTAAAAGGTGTAGCTAAAAAAATCTTTTTGGGGTAAAGGATATCACTTAGGTTGTTCTTAAGTGCCAAGACAAATTAAGTGGAAACATTGCTCTGTATGTAAATAAAAGATTGCGTTGAGCTGAAATGCGATTCTACCATAAAAAAAAACGGTTGGACAAAAACCGAACTTAAACAAGGCGCAGAATTAGCCTTTCTAAACATATTAGCAGTTTGAGTAATATGGTCGAGATTATGTCTTAAGACAAACGTAGCCTTGCTTGTAAATATAGACCAAAAAACTTTTTTCCGAATTTAAAAAGGCAGGTGCGGACAAGCACTACGTAAAAAACCGTAAATATACTAAAGCAGAAAGATGAAACAATTAAACACAATGAATCATGGTCGCACAGTTTGTTCATCTAATATTGACAATGTAGTCAAATCTTACTAACCTGAAAATAAATGTTACAAGTTTAGATTGTTTTCTTTCATCAACCGAAAGCAGATAAATCTACAACATGGCAAAAAATTAGAAAAGTTAACGAATCAACAAAAACGATTGATTTAAACACGCTTCTGTTTACACAATTTTTCATGGCTTTGAAGTGAGTTTGTTATACTAGATCAGGGGTGCGCAAACTACGGCCCGCGGGCCGCATGCGGCCCCTAACGACGTTTTTTGCGGCCCGCGGAGCTCTTTTTAAAAAACACATACCCTCACTTTGAGCCACAGTTGCATAGAATTATGTCGGAAATACCCCAGTTTCAGTTTCTTATGTTTTAATGCTTTTAGAGAACACACCAAGATTTTGGGAGAGAAATAGTGAATCACAGATCGAATGTAAGTGAAGACCTTTTTTTTTAGAGATCACTACGATTTTGGGAGAAAAATAGCGAAATTTCGGATCAAATCGAAGAGAAGACCTTTTTTTTTTAGGGATCACTACGATTTTGGGAGAAAAATAGCGTAATTTGCGACCCGCGAACAAATTCAACATCTAAATGCGGCCCGCAAGCGAAAACAATTGCCCACCTCTGTATTAGATTAATGTAAAGAAGGACTATTGAATAATTTTTACCATTAAGATTCATTACGATTTAAAAAACGAATTTTCAGTAATCTTATTTAACAAATTATGTGGAACTTTTTTATTAGAAACGCTCTGAAAACGTACATAGAACGTTAGAAAAAGCTTCAACAATTTCTAAGTATGAAGAAAAATCAACACTCTTAAAAATTAGTTAATATACAGGTCTAAATAATAAGCCATCAATGGCATGATACGCAGAATTATTGCGTAAGCAGCAATGCTGAACAACAATAAATTAGTTACAAGTTGGATTTTATGTAAATTTTAAGTAAATCTAAACATTTTGTAATAAGCTTCAAAATCAAATAATTTTCCATCAAACATTAACCAGAGAACGACATTGTTAAACACAATCTCTTTTATTTCAAGTTCTGTAAACACCATCAAACCATACACTCATGTTCAAACAAATAAAACTACGTGACAACAAATGCACAAGAACTTGGATAAGATGATAACAAACAAACATTTTATCTACTTTATTTCATACCAAGGAGACGGTCAAAATATGACATGGATTGAGAAGGTATATCAATGAATTTGTGGAGAACTTGAATCCTATTTCGATTCCAAAAATCAGTGTTACCAGAATCAATAAAATGGTTTTCGCGATAGGTCTGAAAGTGGATTTAAAACATCAATTAATTCAAAAAGCAGTAGCTTGCTACTTTTAATAACTCACGCCACTTTGCAAGAGGTCGAGGAACTTGCATTTTAACGCAATTTCCTGACCTATTAGGCCTTATCTGCACTAGGGATAGTTTCTCAGAGTAATAATGTTTATTAATTATATTTCTACGCCAGCCATCGACGAAAAGATCCTTCGCCAAGAGCTGCCAAACTTGTTTTCACTACAAGCGTTGCCAGGAGTATTTTTTGTTTGTTCTATTGACTTTTTTGCTTCTATTAGCGCTCAAGCGCAAAAAGTAGTAAAAAAAACAAAGAATACTTCCGCCAACGCTGCCAGTGAAAACAAGTCCTTAAGGCTCGTTTCACTACGAGCGTGGGATGGAACATTCTTTGTTTCTCTTATTGATCTTTTCGCGCGTAAAATTTAAGCGAGCGCTAAGCGAAGCAAAAACAATCAATAAAACAAACAAAGAATGCTCTATTCCACGCTCGTAGCGGAAACGAGTCTCTATGCCTGCGCTCAACGTAAAAAATGCTTTTGAATAGAAAATGCTTAGTACCGGTAAGGTACAAAAAAATCCTTTCTATATAAAAAATATTTTAATTGTTTTTTTTGTTTGCTTTATTTTTTCAATGATATACTGTACGCCTACGCTCAGCGTAAGCAGAATTTTGTTCGCCTCGTTTAGACCAAGCCTTAAATTACTTAATTGTGACGTCATTACATAATTAGAATGAAAAACTTCCTTTTGTGACCTGCTTGCATAAGATAAGCACGGTGTTGTTATGTGTCAAAAAGAAGCGGGAGAGATGCATCAAAACAAATTTTTCAATAATGAAAAACGCAATAAATTAATTTTTTTCTTAATTTACAGGGTGATTCAGCGAAGTGTGCACAAATACTTTTCTTAGTTTTATGTACATGTATTTCGTCCATTATTAACTTTCAATTATTAACATTTCAGTTTCTTATTATTTAAGAGTTAAAATTTAAAATCTGGTATTATTTGAAGTAAAAATAAACGATGAGTAAAACGATCAATGACGTGATAGAAGAGTATTGCAAGAAGAAGCTCCCACCAAGTGAAATTTTCCGGTTGATGAAGGAGGTTGTAAGCCGTAGAGGAGTTTATAAAGCCGTGAAAAGGTTCAAGGACACTGGGACTTGTGCTCCAAGAATCAGGAGTGACCCTGAAAGAACCGTAAGGACGAAGAAACTGATCAAAAAGGTCAGAGAGAAGTTGAGGAGAAATCCTGCAAGAAGTGCCAGACAACTTGCTAAAGACTACTCTGTGAGCGTGTCCAGCATGCAAAGGATTCTCAAGGATGATCTCCAGAGCTACCCATACAAGTTCACCAAAAGACATCTCTTGTCGGAGGCCACTAAGAAGAAAAGGCTCGATAGAGCAAAGGTTTTGGTCAAGAAACTTGTCGATGGCACGCAGCCTCAAGTTTTATGGACAGACGAAAAACTTTTCATTGTTCAAGCTGTCCATAACCATCAAAATGACAGGATTTGGCTTCCAGACATAAACATGGTCCCAGTTGAGCGTCGCAGCTCTTTCAGAAGACAAAAACCCGCCTCCGTAATGGTATGGGCAGGCGCAACATTAAAAGGGCTGAAAATTCCTCTCATATTCATTGAAGAAGGGGTCAAGATAAACCAGACCGTCTATAGGCGAATGCTGGAGGAAAAAGTCCTTCCCTGGGTCCAAGAAGTAGTCGGAGAACAAGGAGTTACTCTTCAACAGGACGGTGCAACCTCCCACACGGCCAACTCAGTTCAAGCTTGGTGTCGATGCAATTTCAAAGGTTTTTGGGAGAAAAAGCTTTGGCCGCCGTCTTCACCAGACTTGAACCCTATGGATTTTGGGTTATGGTCTATTAAGACAATATTATTAATAATGGTCTATTATTACAATATTATTAATTATGGTCTATTAAGACAATATTATTAAGACAAAAGCCTGCCGTACTTCTCATCCAAATCTGGACTCTCTAAAGCGAAAATTGACATCGGCATGGGACGAAATTGACCCAGAAGTGGTGCGTGCCACATGTGCCCAGGTTCTGCCACGACTTCGGAAAGTAATCAAAAACAAAGGGGGTTATATTGAATAACTTGCTTATTAAATTTACTATCTTCACAGCATATAACTTGTTTCATTTGACCTAATTATAAGTCCGAAAGATGAGTTTTTATTTGTGCACACTTCGCTGAATCACCCTGTACTTTTTATCAAAACAAAATTTTTTAAAAATTTAATTTCCGTTCTGAGTGATAGGTTAGTCAAATCTTGCTTTAACTTTTATCAGCTGTTAACTCAGAGGTTTAAAATCATCGGTACGTCTCTATGCGGCGGGATAATAATTAACACTGTGAAATCCAATATCTCATATTTGACACAAACTTTAAACTACCTCTACAGCACCATTCCGACATTACTGAAAATTTGATGTCAATTCTCATTTAGCCCTTACGTATTCTCGTAGCATAGAATGCCTGAAATCTGCTTTATCAGCTGAATCATGTCTTTTAGTCTCTTTAAGAATGGCGATACAAGTATTTAGCTTGTTTAGCTGGGTATAAACGGGTCAAACGTCTTCAAAATTTTGAACATAAAAACAGATAGGTATGGTTTTTATTTTGATTGAAATATGGAAATAAATATTTATTCTTTGATAAAAATTTATTTAAAAAATTAAAATCATGTATTTTGGACTGATTGTTGCACATTTCAAAGATGACACATTAGGCTTTAGTAGTTGTAAATGTTCGCTGATTTTTAAGATAATACTATTTATCTGTAGTAGCTCAATAATGCATGTTATGGTTAATTCCTTAACACAAAAAGCTCAGTCGCACATGGAGATGATTTGGAAATATGGTTATCTAGGTTTGTAATTGCTAGAAGTTTATTTCGCAAGATAAAACTTTTGTTTCCACTGCAAAAAAAAATTAATAAGGCAATAACATAAAAGAAAAACCTTTGACGGAATTCAAGATTTAAAAAAGGGCTGCATTGATTAATTTAAAAAAGGGCTGCATTGATTGCTTAATACACGCACAGGTAGTCTAACTATCAAGTTATTAAGTTATTGAAGTTGTTCTGAAATTAATATCCCACTTGCCAGCAATGTGCAATCACAATGCATATGCTGAAAATTTTTTTACCAGTGTCACTTTGTTGGTAACGTCACAGTTTAATAAAACAGATGGCCTGTTTCTCACTTAAAGACAAAAATATAGGCTTATAGAGGAACGTATGACAACAGAATTAAAGAAACTTTTAAATGCGAGTTTGTTGGTATTGCGGAGACTGTAAGGTTCGAAATTTTTTTTCGTTCGTCTTGATTTCTTTGATTATTACGTATTTCTATAATGTATTTTTTTCTTTTAGTTGTTTTTCTTGCGTTTTCAACCTCACCAAAAGTGCTAAATTTTGCTTTTTATTTTTGTAACACTGGTCGGGAATTTTTTTCAATTCACTTCAATTCAGTTTTAATGGATTTTTTTCAATTCAATTCAATTAACAAGAAAAAGAGCAGATAAAACAAAACAAGTAGATTACCGAATGAGCATTGAACTAAATTGTGTTAAGAAAAACAGTAAAGGAAGAACATGACGCGCAATAGGTCAGAGCGGCCTTTTTCTTCCGAATAAACCAAATTTAAAACAATAAAAATTTGGTAATGCTACAGTATCATAAACAGGGGCTGTAAAAATTAACTGATGAAAAATTTATTGCAATTAATTGATAGCAACAAAACTATCAATTTAATAATTGCTGTTGTAGCAATCCACAGTGCCATTGTTCAAAAGCCACATTTAAAAAATGGACTTGTGAAAATTTTAAAGCATGCAGGAACAGAGCAAAACACTCGATGAAGTTGCTTCTATACAAAAGTTAAAAGTGGCAATTGAAACAGACAATTGACAATTTCAAATATCGGTAGAAAATGATAACTTGGGCTCAATTTGTTTGGAAAAGCGTAAAATAAAAAAAGTGTCAATTCAGGAATTTAGTGATTGTTGATTTCTTTTACCAACATCTAACATCCAAGAACGTTTCTTCAGCTCAATACCATATGCTTTCAATGATTATTATCGGCAACGCCTATTGCCAATAAATTTAGAAATGCAATTATTAGTTAATTGGGATCTTTTGTAGAAAGCCGCCGCCAAAAAAAACAACCCCGCCACCGTGCAGTACTTAAAACGTGGCGGGGGCGTTTTTCTCAAATTTTACATTTTTGCATTAGTGGAGGGGGCTTTCTACAAAAGTTCCGTTAATTGCAATTTCTGGGATAAGAAGCAATTTTAAAAATCTGCAATCACTAACTATTATTCATCTGTAATGATATTTAGGAAACTTTCTTTCTTACAAGATTTTGAACTTATTTCATACGGCAAAATGCAATAAACATGATTTAAAAGTGTATTTTTTTGTTAACAAAGGTTCTTTTTTTGTTGCATAACTTTTTTTTCGCTTTTCAGTCATATGTGCTCTTGAGATCAGAACTAATAGTGTTTTATAAAGGGCAAAATAATTGCAATTATAAATATACCAATTAAAATCAATTAGTTCCATTTATTTTTTACAACTCACAATTATAAGCGTATTGCTCACCCAGATTGTTTAGGATCAGAGTATAACCAATCTTCGAAGCTCACCATTGGGACAAAATGGAAAAGTAATTTACACGTGTATTGATAAATACAATAATGTAGAAGACGCTTGGGTGACGTATCTTCATTGCTTTATCTTACTGCCTAATGTTTTTTGGGATTTTGTAATTATCCCATTAGTGAATGTTAATTAATTGCTTCAGCACCGTTATTGTTGCATACAAAAGGTGTGCAACTAAGATTTTGTGTCAAAAGCTGTTTTATCGGTGGTAGTCAACTGCCTTGTAAAAAAACCACCACGAGGCAGAACATCAATCAGCCTCTGCTGGTCAAAGATACTGCCTAGCTTCAGGAAAAAGCAAAATCTTTATGCAAAAAAGTTAGGCACAATGAAAAAAATTAGGCTTAAAAACTTCAAGGGCTAAGTTGACGCTTCAGACCAAAGCAACATCTTGCCTGAGAAAAATAATGGTTCTAGTCTTTGCATAAAAAGCAAAACTTTGTAAATTGGATATGTACATTGTTGCATGACCTAATGTAACATTTGCTTGATTTGTTGTTATTTGCATGTTTTCAGGAAGATTTATGACCAAAAACATAATAGTATTCTAAAAATATTGTTAATTTTTCGTCTAGAACCCCTGCTCTAGACTCAAAGAGGGCCATAGGGTTTTTACTAGGGGGATACAAGAGAATCAACATTTTGGACTTCAATTTACTTTTAGGACAAAATTAACAATTTTTTTTGATCTTAACTTGAGTTTCGGTAGAAAATTGAAAAAATCAGAGGCAGTTTTAAAGCGTTATCTTTGTTTTTTCGTTTTTCGGTCTTTACTTGACCTTTGGGACTATATTATAATCAGCACAAAAAGCCAATTTGTTTTGCCACCCCATTTGGTCGCGATCTACAGTTTGAGAAGCCCGGTCTTAGGTGATATATTTTAGACACAATGTGTCAAAAATGACATTAAAAAAATACCCTTCAAAATAGTCTAAACACATTCCAAATAGAAATTAAACCAAGTAAAAAATTTTTGTAGAAAAATTTATGTTGATGGGTTTCACAGGTTTAATTTTAATTTAACTCAAGTAATTCTTGTTACACTGCTACCATGGCTAGGCTAATGAGTGTAGCGCTGTCGGCAAAACTAAACGGCAGAATCGCTTTTGTAAGTGTAATTAATCTTTATATAACTGAACAAAACAATTTGCAACTGTGCGAATTTGAACTTATACTTATTTGTTATCTATGTGCTGATCACAAACGCCAGTCCCAAATTTTACATGACGGCGAAAACTTAAAAACAATTCGGTCGCATTAATGACAGCTGTACAATTAACGACTTCTAGAATATATTAACAATGATAGTTATTTTAACAATACAACGAGTACTAAACAAAAGGACAGTACAATCAGGTTTATTGATAAACGTCTAACATTGGCAATAATTCAATTATTGTTATGGCAGAAAAGTTGACCAAGCCGAACATCAAAGCTTACGGAAGAGTACACAAGGCGGTTTTAGTAAATCCGTTTTGGCACACAAGTGAATTAAGCTGAATTCGTTTACTGCCAAGATGAGCCTCCTAAAATAATTGGCAGCAGAACAGAAATTACAGCCGAGAAGCACGGAATTGAAGATTTTTAAGGATGACTCAGTCTGACTGTCTTTGATAGTCCTATCTATCTAAATCTACTGCCCTTTTTTCTGCCCGATCACGATTGAGTTACGACATTTAAACAAGCAATTTGGTTATTCCATAAAATTGCTATGGAAAGTAGTATTTTATGGTTATAAGAAAGTAACTTCTCTCCCTAAGCTAGGTTTGGTTATTATTTTCTATGGAAACGATTATCCTTTTTTGATACGAAAATCGCGGGATTTCATATTAAGCGATCGGCAGTTTCTTAGTAGTATGCGGTCTGATAAACTAAACAACAAAAGGCGCCACAAATCCGACTTTACGATCAGCCAACGCGTAAAAAAGGAGGAAATATACCAAATAAAGCTTGGGAAAAATAACAATTTACAATTCAAGGTCTGAGAAAACAAATTTGCGATTGTTCGCGAACTAAGCACGGAATATGTACTGCAGCGAAGGAATATAACTTGTATAATATTTTGCACAATAAAACGACTGAATGCTTTAAGAATTGCTTGTAAGAGATCAGATCGCTCCAGGTTTTCCCCCGGACTCGGTGCACCGAGTGAGTGAGTCTTAAATAGATTTGGCACATCGCTTCATTGTGATCATCATCGAGTGAATTTACGGATTTTGGCAGAAAAAAGGGCAGTCAGAGATTCAGATAGATTCGGGCAAACTACGAGAAACGGTCAGGCTGAGCCGTCCTTGACAATCTTCAATTTCGTCATTCCAGTGTGTGATTTCTGTTCTGCTGCAAATTATTTTATGAGACTCTTATTCATAATAAATGAATTCAGCTTAGTTAACTTGTGTGCCAAAACAAACTTACTACACGATCCATAAAACAAAAGTTTTTCAATAAATCCACCGACGAACTAAGCACGAAATACGTGATGCAGTGAGGTTAATCTCAGTTAAAAACATAGTAGAGAAGAATTATTTGAGAGGGGAAGAAGAATTATGACAAGGATTTTATCAAGCAGTAATTTAACGGATAGAGTAATTAAAAAATCAAAAAAAGCTTTGCTTATTTCAAGTTTTTTGTCGTTTGGTTTAACAAGTTAACAATTATTAAGTTTTGGTTTTACATATTTTAAGTTTTTTGTCGACTTTTTATCGCTTTGTTAAGTTTACTTTTTCTATTTGTTTAATAGATTTTTGATTCTCCCGGACGCAATTTTCAATTTTGTACCCATGGAATCGTAATCTACATACGTATTTTCAACCGATCAAAAATCCAAAATTTTTTTCTCATAAAAATTCTATCACTCAGCTCTTGGAGCGATCAAAAAGCACTCCATGTTAGTTGTCATGGCAAAGCTGTTTTTAGCAACTTTTTAAGAGGATAAACAAATCAATCTGTTTCTTATATCGCGTTTGCAAATGTACCGAAAAATAAATATGATTGAACTGTAAAGAGCTGAGTGAGAATTTTTAGAGCAGAGAAAAAAATTTGGATTTTTGATAGATTGAAAATATATAGATTACAATTTCCATGGGTACAAAATTGAAAACTGCCTCCCGGACGAGTCTAATAGACGAAACAAACTGTTAGAGCTAATAAAGTATAGTTTAATTAATTTTCATGGTTTGATAATTTGATATAATAGCCGTCATTGGGCATTTTTCTGATGCACGATGACTAGAAGATTTGTAGAAAAATATGGATATATATATATAAAATATATTGCAGGAATGAAAGTAAAGTGAGTAAAAAATGGCGTAAACGACAGTGGAAAATACAAGCGGATTTCATGACGGACAAGAAAGCACACACGCACAAAAATAATGGCAATTTAAGTATATCAATCAATCAAGTGGGTAATTTATTTAATTTAAATTTGTTTTTGTGACGACATTTTCCTGTAAGTTCCGATCGTTTGTTGAGGATTGTTGTTGAGGAACGCCATTTTTTTTTGTTGTTGAGGAACGTTGATTAAGGTTTGTTGAGAAACGCCATTTTTTACTCACTTTACTTTTTCATCTTACGCGATTTTTCTCGTTATTTTTTATTCCTTTGTAGATTATTTTCTTTCCTTTTATATCTTTCACCACATACCCAACTCGCCTTCCCTCACCTTCAAATGAATGCAAACCTCTATATTTGCATTTACTATATTTTGAGTTGTTTTTTCTTGTATGACGTCATAGGAACCGTATTGTTTGCTTAATTTAACTACATATCATTTATTCCATACGCATTTTTTTACCACTAATAACTATATTTTTTATTTTTTTATTTTTCTAGTAACCACCTGACGAATCTTAGGATGAAACGGACTGTTGTGGTTTTTAAACAGTGATTAAATAAATTTTGTATATGTAGTAGGATTCCTGGCGTTGTCCAACCCCTTGCTTAATATATATATATATATAATTAACTTAAAGACCACAAAATTTTTTAATTTAACATTAATTTTATTTGCCCCAACAGACTGTTTCGCCTGCCTGGGCTCGTCAGGGGGCGGTTAAAAATCTGAAAAACAAAATAAATAAATAAATAAAAATACAGTTTAAACGAAGCGCTTGAATTCCGGCGAAAAAGCGTAAAACAACAACAAGAAAAAACAAGAGAAAAACTACGGTTGTAAGGTTAATCGATAAATGAATTTTATTGCCAAAGAAAAAGTGTTTTTTACGTAGCTTGCTCTATTGTTTGAAAATAATGGGTAAATATAAAAAGTTTGCATTAAAAATGCGTTAAAATTAAATTAAATAGTCTGCACATTGCAAATACGATAAAAAGATGCTAAAGAAATGCGTTTAAAATGACAATTATTAGGATATGAATTAAAACAGTAAGTTTTTTTACAGGGTAAAATTAAAAAATTTTTTTAGTTCGATAAGTATGTAGTGTAGAGATGGATTGATTTATTTGCTGATCAAGTAAGTGGACAAAGGTGCGATGTAAAAATAAGGTAAACCGAGTTTGTAAATATATTTATTAACTGCCAGCGTAATTAAAACTTCGTAATTTAAATTTACTTCGATGTCGACATTTTGAGACCAATTCCGAGCGTTTATTCAGTAATTTATTTGGGTCAGCCTGGAATATTTGTAATTTTTCTGATAAGCATAAGTTGCATGTTTTTGAACCACATTGGTGTGGAGTTGCGTGTTGTACAATTTTCCATCTTATTTCTGGCGATAGTCCTGATTGTTTTAATTTCCAAACGGGTTTAGATAGTTCGGTGGAGTTAATTTTTCTACTGTCTTTAAAAGATTGGTTATGGTTATTGTATCGGAGTTTAAAAGATGTTTCGCAGCTGCCGTAATAAAACTTCTCAATTTTATCAGTTTTTAGGGAGGCTTTATAAACTACTGAGTTTCTGCAACATTTTCCGTTAAGTGGGCAGTTTTTATCTGATCTGCAATTGCATTGTTTGGCGTCTACTTTGTTGTCCGAGTTGTTTAGGCGTGAAGTGTTTTGCTTATTTATCATAGATTTCATATTTGGCATGCAACTATAGCTCAGTTTTATGTTGTTTTTGTTAGGTATTTATTGCTTCGTGGAAAGTGTTTATTGAGAAGGGTAAAAAATTCTTTGTCAATATTAGTGGTGACTTCATCATTGAAAGGAGGGTTAAACCAAATAATCTTTCTTGTTCTGTTTCTTGATCGGTTTTTTGAGGTTGAGTTGAATTGATCTGTTTGTTTTGGTTCTTCTTTTACATAAGTTAATTTTTCTCTGTATCCGCTTTTTTCAAGGGCTAGTTGATATTCTGGGATTGTTTTATCAAATTCTTGTAAGCTGTATGAATTTCTAGATAAGCTTTTATCGATTAACCTTACAACCGTAGTTTTTCTCTTGATTTTTCTTGTTGTTTTACGCTTTTTCGCCGGAATTCAAGCGCTTCGTTTAAACTGTATTTTTATTTATTTATTTATTTTGTTTTTCAGATTTTTAACCGCCCCCTGACGAGCCCAGGCAGGCGAAACAGTCTGTTGGGGCAAATAAAATTAATGTTAAATTAAAAAATTTTGTGGTCTGTAAGTTAATTATCTAACCGCTCTGACTCGACGTCATTGAGCACTTTCCTGATGAGCACCCACCAAAAAATTTTGAAAAATTTCTATATATATATATATAAAACTTATTATGACGTCATGGCTTTCGTAGGGAGCAAAACTCCAAACCTGGCGTCTTTATGGCACATTGTTGTATCATTTTGTAAAAAAAGAAAAAACGCGATGTCAAGACCTTCTATTCAATTCAGTGGTTCCCAACCTTTTTGCGCCTGCGGCACACTTGGACCACAATTCAAATCTTGATTTTGGTCCCTAAAAAGTAGTGTTCTCTAAAAAAAAGTCTTCACTTTCAATCTGTCCCGGATTTTTTGATTTTTGTCCCTAAAATGTAGTGTCCACCAGGGCATGCTATGGAACGGAAAATTTCAGTATAGAATATGGAATTGCTGAAGTATGGAATGGAACGGAAAATTTTTTCCATACATTTTCCATACTTATTCATTTTAATGTTCTTTTCATATTTAGTACAGTGAATAAAGCCGCCTTTGATCAGACGCACAAAATGATAAATGAAAAAAGTAGTACCCAAAGGTCTATTCAAATGAACAGGGTCGGAAAAAAGGATGAAAGTTACAACCAGATTAGTGATATTTGAACATTAGCGTTTAAACAATTTGCAACTTCAATATAGGGCCAGTTTTAATGTTCAAGTCTGAGTATCTAGTTCGCCTGCGATGCGTGTCTCTCTCAGGAAATGCAGAGATAGATAACTTGCTTGGTCGCCCCGTTGTAGTACTTGCAGTTCAAATAATACGTAATAATAATTAGATGTATAGGGTGTCCATAAAGTCTCTTTACAATTTAAAAAAATTATTACAAAGTAAAATAAGTAAAATGATATAAAATGAGGGTTGTTTTATGTTAATCAGTATTTCATAAAGTTTTTACTGACACTAAAATTTATTGTTTAAGATAAAATTTCTTATGTTTAATGATTGAGTTATATGAACTGAGCCCCCATAAAATGACTACTCCTCAAGAAAAAGCGCAATGTGTATCCTGGTTCATTGAAACAAAATCAGATGTTCAGACCCAGCGAAATTACAAAAGTAAGTATGGAAGAGACCCTGTGCACTGTTGAACGTGGTAGTTTCAATTGTCTGGCAGCAGTACGGATGGACTTCATAGGAGAAGGCTTGCCTTACACGCTCGATGTTTTCTTCAGATGTTCTTGGTCGCCCACTTCTTGTATCGAACACTGTTGTGTCTCCATAAATTTCTTGTGCCATAAACGAATTGAAAGACGTGATGGTGGGTCTCTTCCATACTTACTTCTGTAGTTTCGCTGGGTCTGAACATCTGATTTTGTCTCAATGAACCAGGATACACGTTGCGCTTTTTCTTGAGAAGTAGTCATTTTATGGGGGTTCAGTTCATATAACTCAATCATTAAACTTAAAAAATTTTAATTAAGAAATTTTATCTGAAACAATAAATTTTAGTGTCAATAAAAACTTTATAAAATACTGATTAACATAAAACAACCCTCATTGCGATATCTCATCATTTCACTTTGTAATAATTTTTTTAAATTGTAAAGAGACTTTATGGACACCCTGTATTTATAAACCGCTCTATATTTACAAAGTTCATATAGTCTCGGAGCGGTTAAACATGAATGAAAAACACCACAATAACTACAAAAAAACAATAAAATTTTCATATCTAATCAAATATTAACGCCAATTATCTACACCAGTGGCGCAACTAGAAAAAAACAAAGGGGCCTGGCAACTACTTTATCAATAACTTCAGTTTTTTTCTCCCATCGCGATGGCACAGGCTTCAGCCAATTGGTGTGATCTCATACTCATTGCGTTTTACATAAAAGACTAGAAAAAGCAGTATCTTCTCGAATGGAGATGTGCTGAACTTTTATTTTGAATTAACTGATGCAGATGCTTGCTAATGCGATGTAACTCTTAAGAATAGTAGTTACGAAACTTGTAAATGCAATCTGTTCTAATGAGGTCTTTTCAAAAATAACAGTTAAAAGTAGCTGTTCAAAAAAGATACTTAAAACATTTTTTAAGGGAACAATTAGTTGCTGAAGACTAGAAAAAGGTCAAAAATAACGCTACCGCATTCCTTAGTAAAGATAAACAGGTATAGAAAATAGAAGGATAAAAATAGCTTGCTTAACAGATATTTTACACATCATTAAAAAAATTGCTTCTTGTTTTGTTATGCTAGTTTTTTAGAGAATTAATTCATAGACATAAGTTTTATTTTTAGTCATGATAATCCCCTAGAACAGGGGTGTCAAACTCATTTCTGTTCGGGGGCCGCATTACATAAAAATTTATACAAGGTGGGCCGCTGACATAAAAACATAAAACACTGGTACATTTACTGGTATTATTAAGACAGAATTGCTATAGCTATATGCTTCCATTGTGATAAAACTGTACAAAAACTACAAAACATTTAAAGTTAAAGTTACCAGATTAGCTTTTGCAACAAGTACAATTAGGAGGTTTTCTTTTGAAAAATTACAATAAAAATTGACAGTCACTATTATGGAAAGTTCTAAGTTTAACTTGTGTAAAAGGAGTAACACCATCTTAGTTTGACCCAGACACTTGGCACCTTTTTTCTTTGACAAGTGTATCAATGTTAGGTGATAGTTCTTGTGAAGCAGCCACTTTAAGAATGTCATTTAGATTCTTGTTTGTCAGCCTTGAACGAAGCTTATTTTTGTTGATGGCCATCACTGAAAACAATTGCTCACACAGGTAAGTAGTTCCAAACATGCACAAAATTTTGGCAGCTAGGTCTCTCAGTTTAGGGTACCCAGGAAAAAGGTACTTATAGATATCCAGGCCAACAATGGTAAACTTTTCTTTTAAATTTGAGTCACACTGCAAATCAATTATTTCCATTTGCAATTCTGTTGGTACATCAGAAGATGTCACAGTAAATGGGCTGCAAAAAATTTTGAACTCTTGCTCCAGTTCAGAAAACACTTGAAAGCGACGCTCAAATTCCTGAAGCAAACTGGAAATGCTTTCTTTGTACCGGCCCAATTCAGTAACCGTTCCTGTGTTGTACAACTCTTTCAGAAATGGGAAATGAACAGGACTATTCTTTGAAAACTGCATTTCCCACAACACAAGTTTAGACTTGAATGCCCTTATGTTGTCATAGTATTGTGTGACAACCTTATTACGACCTTGCAACATTTTATTGAGGCAATTTAAGTGGTCAGTTATGTCCACCATAAATGCAAGGTCTTGCAGCCATTCCGGGGACTGTAGCTGTTCCACAGGCTTCCCTTTCATGTCCATGAAGTCAGCAATCTCCTTTCTTAGTTCAAAAAAACGTTTCAGCACAACTCCACGACTTAGCCATCTTACCTCAGTGTGGTATGGTAGACCATAACTGATATCACCATCATTAAGAAGTTGATCGAACTGACGATGGTTAAGACCTCTTGCTCGAATAAAGTTAACCGTGTTAAAAACAACTTCCATAACATGCTTCATTTTTAGTGTCTTGCAGCATAATGCCTCTTGGTGGATGATACAATGAAAAGTATGAAAGTCATGACCTCCATTTGCAGCATTTACCTTTTCTTTTAATTTAGCAACCACACCAGCCCTTTTCCCAGTCATGGAAGGAGCACCATCTGTGGCAATGCTGACAGCACGAGCCCAGTCAACTCCAATGTTGTCCAGTGCACCAACCAAAGAATTGAAGATGTCTTCACCCATTGTTGTGCCAGTCATTGGTACTAATTTAATAAATTCTTCAGTAATTGTTAAACTAGCATCAACACCACGGATGAAAACAGCAAGCTGAGCAATATCAGTCACGTCGGTACTCTCATCAATAGTAATTGAAAATGCCACAAATGAAGCAACTTTTTCTTTCAATTGGTTATCTACATTGGCAGATAGATCTGAAATACGGTCAGCAATAGTGTTCCTTGTCAAGCTAATGTTGGCAAAAGCCTGACGTTTTTCTGGGCACACAACTTCTGCAGCTTTTAACATACAGTTTTTCACAAATTCTCCGTCAGAAAACGGCTTGGATGCCACTGCAATTTCTTTGGCAATAAGATAGCTGGCTTTCACTGCAGCGTCACTAACTTCCTTGGTATGAGTGAAGACTGACTGTTGTTTTTTTAGTCCAGACAACAGTTCCTTCACTTTATCTGTCCTAGATTTACCTTGAATACTTTTGAATTTCCCGCTGTGTTGAGTTTCATAGTGCCGGCGAACATTGTATTCTTTCAACACAGAAACTTGTTGGTGGCATACTAAGCACACAGCCTTTCCATTCACATTGGTGAAAAAGTAACATTCCGTCCATTTATCTTGAAACACTCTGCATTCTGCATCAATCTTTCGTTTTTTTGATAAAGACATGTTGAAGGCTAAAGTATACTGAAAATTTCACAGAAAATTTTTACTTTCAAAATGACGCCTAGATCTATCACAGTAACAGTTTTTGTTAATTTTCAAAATATAAAAATATTAATTTAGGAAGAGAGGTAATTTTTAAAATCCACTTAAAAATTATAACAAGCAAAATCCAACATTTCATTTAGTTTTTTTAAAAAAAATTTTATTTATTTAAAAAGCTGAACGTTTTCGACTATCATTAGTCCTTATCAAAGCATCTGAAATTGTTTAAAATCGTCTAAAAAACTTTTAACATTACAATCAATTAAAATATTTAACAATATAAAAAAAAAAAAAAAAAACAATAATTTTCTCAAGTTTATGCTATCACTGTTATTACTACTGGTAATTCCATTTAAAGGCAAACATAATTACACAAAACAAACGTCAGAATTTACAGAAGAAAAAAGGAGAAAAAAGAGAAAAAAAGAAAAAATAATGCAAATCACATGACTAAATTAAAAGAGTTGAAGTAAAAAAGACGAACCATTTTCATACAATTGTTTATTTAATTTAGGTTGATGTTTTTTAATGAGTAACGCTTCGTGAATTTTACAGTCATAATCTGAGGAACATTTCTTTATGAAGAAAGTTCCTCATTAAAGAAATGTTCCTCAGATTATGACTGTAAAATTCACGAAGCGTTACTCATTAAAAAACATCAACCTAAATTAAATAAACAATTGTATGAAAATGGTTCGTCTTTTTTACTTCAACTCTTTTAATTTAGTCATGTGATTTGCATTATTTTTTCTTTTTTTCTCTTTTTTCTCTTTTTTTCTTCTGTAAATTCTGACGTTTGTTTTGTGTAATTATGTTTGCCTTTAAATGGAATTACCAGTAGTAATAACAGTGATAGCATAAACTTGAGAAAATTATTGTTTTTTTTTTTTTTTTTTTATATTGTTAAATATTTTAATTGATTGTAATGTTAAAAGTTTTTTAGACGATTTTAAACAATTTCAGATGCTTTGATAAGGACTAATGATAGTCGAAAACGTTCAGCTTTTTAAATAAATAAAATTTTTTTAAAAAAACTAAATGAAATGTTGGATTTTGCTTGTTATAATTTTTAAGTGGATTATAAAAATATTAAAAGTGAGCAACCCCTTGAGGGGCCACATTCAAGCACTTGGCGGGCCGCATACGGCCCGCGGGCCGTATGTTTGACACCCCTGCCCTAGAAAAAATATGAAAAATTTCATCTTATTTTTAAAAATCAAGCTCGACTAGGCTTTCAAACAAAGCAAGCTTTGGTGATACTGATCTTACAGAAAATCTTTTTCTTTATATTTATCCTTCTGATTTGTATGAAAGCGATGGAGGAGCTAATCATAGGATAAGCAATTATCCCGACCTGCTTCGGAGATGCCAAGATATTACTGTCCGATTGAAATTTAATAGAGATATGACTGAAATTTAGAACCCCTTGCCAAGACCACCAAGCAGGGGAAAGTGCAGTAAAGTGTCTTTCCCAAGGACACAATACAATGGCGCATGTAGGTTTTAAACCGAGACAATGTCAATCATGATCACGGCGCTCTAGCCACTCAACCAGGCTGCCGACATCTTTCTAGTGCATCTCAACAATTACATTAAACAGTTCTCATTGTCAAACCTAAGATATTTTTTTCGCTACAGCAAACGGAAATACAAATTTGCCAGCAAATCAGTATGGATGAACATGATGCTTTGAGATGAACATCAGCATGAACAGTCTGGATATTGGTAATTATATTAAAACTAGACTTAATATACTCGTACCCAGATATTTTAAAATCAGAACTGCTCCAATAACCGTGGTTACCCCCGCGAAAATACGAGTTTCTTATGTACTCGAGAAAAGTCAAAGGAAAGAAATCGATGTTCATCATTTAAACGACATTGGTTACGCGAATTTAAGTGGTTGATATACAGCGCAGTGAAGAATGAAAGCTTTTGCAAGTATTGTGTACTGTTCGCACCAAAATCTGTTGATAGGTCATCTCTTGGCCTGAATGTACAAAAAGCATTTTTGTTGCTATGCAAATAAAGCGGGATATATGCGAACATGCAAAAAAAGAATATCATTTGACTGCGATAATTAAATGAGAACGGTTTCTGGACAGTCTAAGCATTTGGTACAATCGTCGACCGTAAGAATAATGCCAGTCAAAAACTTTACAAGTCAAAAAAAGAATATTTAGAAGGATTTGTCATAGCCGTACGCTTGTTGGGAAAGCAAAATATTGCTTTTCGCGGACATCGTGATTGTGGACCGCTTTTATCAGATTCCACATCAAAACAAAATGACGGCGAGTTCAACGCCATTCTTGATCTACTAGTAGCACAAAACGATTCTTGCCGACGCTCCACGTTGATAAGAATAAATGTAGGTAATTTGACTTTATAATAAATGTATTTCTAGTCTGCTACCGTACAGTTAATCGTCATTTTTCTAAAAAATTGATGAAAGGGATCTGGCATGCCGACAAACCAGCCTCCTGGTTGTGCCTCTGATCTACACCTTTAAATGCACATATTTAAACTAAAGACTCAAATTACAGATTTATCACTCGGACAAGTTAGACCAGGGATGGCAAACTACGCCCCGTAACGATCTGTGCGGCCCGCGAAAGCCTAACAAATAATTAAAAAAATTATTAATTTCTGTTTGTCTTCAACCAAATTCTAGGTCTTTATTTTAGCGATCACTGATTTTTAAATTAAGAAATTAAGAAAATAAAGGCAAATACAAAATGAAGACTTTTTTTCCCTTATATAAAATCAACTTCTCAATGCGGTCCTCGAGCTAAAAAGTTTGCCCACCCCTGAGTTAGACTTTTAATAACTAGAAAAATTTTTATCTTGTACATAGAAATTTCATCAAAAAGATTTCTCACAAATGTATTTTTCTTGTTGTTTTAAGTTTTTTGCCGATTTTTAATTGCTTTGTTAAGACTGTTCTTTTTGAACTGTATTTGTTTTTTATATTTTGTAAATTCCCTTCACGCACCTAAATATAACACTTTCTAGTTAAATAATTTTTTAATCCTCTGTTTAATTAACCACTCTGCCTTAACCGTTATTGAGCAGTTTTCCTATGCGCACTGAGCAGAAATGAATTGGAAAGTGGTTTGCTGGAGAAGGGCATAGGTATCCAATAATAATGTGTAAAGCATCATGTTTAAGACACTGTCTATAAGGAAAGCGTGTGTGCTCCAATATCAGACTGGTGTGCAGTACTTGGCTATAGAGTACACAAAAACAAACCAACTGTGTACATCACTTTAGCACAGCATCCTATCTTGAGACTCAAATTGTCTCAGTAGTGTGATGCACAAAGATAGTTTTTCTTCATGCAATGCTAGGATGGTGACAGAACAAAAGTGATCAGTTCATATTTTACTCCAAGCAATCAATGTATTTTGCATAATTAGAAACTTTTTTTGATTTAAAATTATATAACCAAACATTTTTGATGTAGAATATGCCTATCGGTATTACAATATTACATCCATACAATGCAAAGTCTAACATACATATCTAAGTCAACATGATATATGATAACTAAGAAGCATTTAAACTACAATTGTATTTTATGATTTTATAAATATGATTTCGCAGTGAGATATGCATCACTGACGAGCTCTAATAAGAGCGAAACTCGAGTCTGGTGCTTCTCATTTTTAGCAGTTTGGTTTCTAGTAGAATTGTATTTTAAAAAAGCATATTGAAAAAAATTAATTTGTCTCTAAATTATTTAATTATGTAAATGTGATTTTTTGGGTCTCTTGAAGGAGTCACCAAAAATAACTTCTTTTGGTGAAACCAGAATCCCCCCTACAGCACTAGGATGGAATAAAAAAGAAACCAAGAGAAAAAGAATATCTTGAAAAAGCAATAGTAACCAGAGGGGTATCCAAGTTATTTTTACAAACAAAAGTCACTTATGGTGACTTCTTAAAGAGACCCCATTTTTCTTTAAATTGTAAAGTATTATTTTGTTGTTGTAATAATTGGCAAATTGCCAATGTTTTGGGTAGAACTTAAGTGAGCCTAAACTTGTAAAAAATTCCAATTATTCTGTGATTTTATCATATTGTTTATTTTGTTGAAGTGTAAATTGTATATTTTAAATTCTTTGATAAAAACTTAAAGAAGAAAAGGTTTAACTTTAAACAAATACTGTAGTTTTAAATGATAAATTACTTTGTGTTACTTTGTATCATGTGCAAAACTTTATAAATAATTACAGCTTACTTACCTTCCAGGAGAGTTTGAAAGTATTTGTGATGGTAGAGTTTTATTGCATGAATTAAGAGTCAATGGTTGAGTCCAAACAAAAGAAAAATCACTTCCTTTAGCATATGTAATTCGTTTTAAAGCCCAGAAAATTTCAGCAACAGATGCTAGCAAAATTAAAATTGTTTCAGTTAAACGGTGAAAAGATGATAAATAATTGGCACAATCAGGGCCACCATTTCCAGCTAATGAAAAATCAATGCCAGCATAAAGCCATGTAAAATAGCTTGGACTTATAATTGCTGTTCCATTAGACATCTTTAATAGTCAACCTAAACACAAATTTGTTTTAAATATTTTTTAAAAAACAACTAAAAAAAGATGACACAAATATTACAAAACATAACATTAATTTTTTAAATATAGTTAGTTTCTAAATTAATCTATTTTTTAGCCATTGACATTGTGGTTAATAAGTTGTAGTTAGTAGCTATTAACATTTCTGTTTATACAAACAAGCTTAAAAATAACTGTTTATACAAACAAGAGAAAAACACAGATAATCTAATTCATCTTTAATATATAATCAATATATAAGTTTGATAGAAGATTTAAAAAATGCAATGCAAAGGTGCTAATACAAATATAAAGAATACCAGAAATTTTGTCAGAAGGTTAAAAGTGGGGCACAACAATAATTTTTTTAAATTCATTTTTAGCTCAGCAAATTTTAAAAATTGAGATTAATTTGGGCACATTTAAGTTTCATAAAATTATCTTTTTCTTAAATTTAAAAATTTTTACTTGAAGAGTGGTATGTTCTTGTTTAAAACAACAGCAAAAAAATAGAAGTTTTTTAAATGTGTAACAATTGTAATTGAAACGAACCAGTCAACATAAAGTTTTAGCAAATACTTGATTACTCTTTTGTGTTAAGAGCTATAAAAAATTGTTGTATACTGGTATACACACACACACACATATACATAGGTCTAAAGGTACAATTTTATTGTGATATAACAATAGTTTTTCTATTGTTTACATTCACATAAGATTGTGATTTCTTGCAACTTGACATAGCATACGTTTAATTCAGCCATTTTTTTTTAAGATGATCTGTCATAAAATTACAATATATATCACCAATATATTGGGTTGAGGAATATGTTCATAGCATTTTTATATTTTCTTTTATTTTATAATGATTTTTTACTACTTGGCAAAATGTATATATTTATTCGATAGAGCTCTTTCTACTGTAAAAAACTGTGCTGATTGTCTTTTTGAGTATTTTGAGATTTTATTATTTGTGAGGCTTACATATGGAATATCCAGGGAGTAAAAAGCAACATTTTTGACACCTGCTATTCTTTGCTTTTCATTGAGGCCAAAAAGCTGCTAAAGCAGTTTGGGACATTTGCATGATATATGGGGAAGGTGTCATAGGTGACTCTACGGCAAGAAAATGGTTTGCAAAGTTTTAAAAATGGCAATTTTGACATTGACATTAAAAATGGCAATTTTGACACCTTGCAGTGGAAGACCTTCTGAATTTGACGAAGACCACCTCAAAGCAATTTTGAAGGAGGAAAGTCACCAAACAAGTCATGAATTGGCTGAAAAAATGAACTGCGATCAAAAAACGATTCTCAATCATCTTCATGCAATGGGATTTGCTGAAAAATTGGGAGTCTGGGTGCCTCATGAGCTCAGCGAAAACAACAAAGAAAATCACCTTCAAATTGCTTCTCAACATCTCACCTGCCATTGAGCAACACGTGGCCACAAACAGTGCTTTTTGTACTGAATCATCACGGAAGATGAGAAATGGTGCCTACATGTAAATATGAAGCAAAGAAAGGAATGGGTGGCTCTTGGAGATACGTCATAGTCGAGAGTTAAGCCTGACCTCCGTCCAAGGAAGACCATGATCTGTGTTTGGTAGGACTGGGAGGGCATGGTGCACTGGGAAATGCTCAAAAGGAATGCCACAGTCAACAAGGAGCTTTACATAGCCCAGCTACATCGCGTGAATGAGGCTATTCCACTGAAAAGACCCATCGACAAAGCCAAACCATACTTCTTCACAACAATGCCATGCCTCATGTTGCACAAGTCATCAAAGCTGCACTCCAAAAGCTCGAATAGGAGGTCCTTCAGCATCTGCTGTATTCTCCGGACCTTGTACCCATGGATTACTATCTTTTCCATTCTTTTTCGAACCATATGAGGGGCATTACCTTCGACAATAAAGAGGAATTTAAAAACTGGCTCAACAAATTTTTTGATATCAGACCTGGAGATTTTTGGTGGAACGGCATTGACAAATTGATCAAGAGGTGGGAGGAGGTTGTAAACAGCAACAGAAAATACATAATTTATAGCCATAACTTTCATTTTTATTTAAATAAAAATTGTTGATAAAAACGCTACAAACTTATTCCTCAACCTAACAATTGAGTGATTAAGAGCACCATGATTGATGGCTAACATGATTGACTTGGTTTTGGTTAAAAAATTACTAGGGATATTCTGTTAAGTCTTTAGGAAAGGCACTTTACAACTCTATCATCCATTTAGTGGTCTTGGCAATCAGCTCTAAATTTTGATAATATTTCTAATTAAAAACTAAAACCCAAAATAAAAATTTCAACCAGATATTAATTTTGGCACCTCTAAAAGCAAATCAGGGTGATTCCTTGACAGTTTATTTATTTATTTATTTTATATACAACGCTATGGTGCCCACGTCAACACCCAGGCACTCTAACAAGCGAGGAGAGACAAGATATACAGCAAGAAAATGTAACAAAATGCTTCAACTAAAGCATCTTTGACACTTTCCTGCAAGTCGGGGTGATAAATATGTATAGAAAATAGCAAAAAATAAAAAAACATGTTAAACTGTAATGAAATGTGTACAGAGTTTCTGTAATGAAAAGCCTATGAATGTTACTGGTATGTTACATGTAGCAATCTGCTTCACCTCAACAAATGATGGAGAGAAAAATTATTTGTCAGGTAGCGTATATACATTAAAAAATCAAGGTTAATAACCTACTTAATTGAAGTTAAACATATTCTGCCAGCCAATAAGTGAACCAACTGACAGCACCTTCTTTTGTTTAATAGATTGTAAAAAAATCTAATTTAGGAGTTTCCATAAATATCAAAAATTTTGTTAATGATAAACCATTAAAACATTAAAAGAATTTAATTAAAAAAATAGAAAACACAGCTTTCACTAAAAAATAAATAAAACCAATTTTAGAATTATTATTATATCATAGGGCTACATATTTCTTAACTTTATGTTTAGATAGTATTATTAAAAATATTGTACAACATATTGAGGGTCTCTTGAAGAAGTCACCGTAAGCAATTTTTTTCGGTGAAACACGAAACCCCTTTTCAGCATCAGCATGGAATAAAAAAAACAAGAGAAAATAAGAAGCGATAGTAACCACAGGGGCATCTGGGCTAGTTTTACAAGCAAAAATTGCTTATAGTGACTTCTTTAAGAGACCCCATAACGGTATATATAGGTTTAAATAAACTTGTCTAAGTATACTATTAAAAGTACTATTAATATTAATAGAATAGTTATACAAGTTTATTTAAACCTTTATATACCGGTATGTTCTACAATGCAAGGGAGACAAACTTTAGTGACTCGCAAATCTGATACAGTAACCAGTTGTTTTTTATTTGTTTGTTTTAATTAAGCTGATAAAATTGTAATACTTTAACTGAATAACACTGATTTCAAATCTTTGTTCGCTTACGTTCAGCATGTTTCTATGATTACTCAAGCGAATACTACTTGGTTATGTAGTCTACTTAGGTTTTCACTTTTTTTTTTTTTTGAACAGCTTTTCGCTCTTTTTTTCTTGAGATTTTGGATTTTTTATAGAATTTAGGATCTGGTTTTCACAAAAATCCTATAGGAAGCTTTAAGTTTTCAAAATATACATATATAGAAACCCAATAGCGTATTTAGAGAGGGGGCATCGTGCTATTTTCCCCTCCCCACTTGGAGATTATTGATACGAAAAATCAGAGACAGATTCAAAATAAAGACCTTTTTTTAGAAAAAAATTTTTTCTACTAAGCATATTTGATTTTGGTTGAGAGCTATAATTCCCTTTTAAAAATTATCGGTCGGCCACTGGATAGGCATAATAAAAAATCTTGTAAAAAATAAAAAAATTACCAAAATCATAAAAAACGCTTTAATAAAAAAATTTAATTTGTGACCAAAAATTGCATCAGTGATTTTTAAAGCTAATTTAAATAACACAACAAAAAACCAACATTTTTATAAAACAACGCGTTAACGGGTAACACTTGCAAGTTTTATAAAATTGTGAGCTCGTACTTACCTACCAAAGTTAATTTAAAATATTTTGCTATTATATAGTGTTACATACCAGTGCGTTATGCAGGTTGAAGAAGTTACCAAAAAAAAAGTTAAAACAAAGCGGGAAATGTCATTTCAGCACCTTTTGCTCTGATTTTTAAAAATTAATTATCAATGTAAGATTTTTTCTCCCTCTTTTTTGTAAGCGTTTTAAAGTCAGTAGGTCTGTGGTATATATTTTGAGTTTGGTTTCTCAGTTTTCAACTACTGCGCCCTGATCTGCACTTGACGTAGAAAATTTTGCTAGCGATGAGCGAAAGCGTAGGAAGCATCTAATCTATACTATTGCTTCTTATAGTCCAAGTTGAACATTGGCGTAAGCATTAAATTTGCGTTTCTAGTTATTAGAATCAGCAAATACGATACACGTTTTTTACAAAAAAAAAGGTCTCAGTTTAATTGGCCGACTAGTTCGTTTATATCTCAATGAAAAAAAGAGTTTATCGTAACATTTGCTATGCATGCGGAATATATTATTTGCATGTCCTAAGGTATATCGTTTTTTAGCCATACCTTTTTGTCAGCTTTTAATGTATTTCGTGGTTTTATTTGTGCTGTTTCGGCTGAAAAAACATACATACATACATACCACGAACGTGCCGTCAGGGAAGGCAAGTGAGGCAGTGCCTCGCCTGTGGAAATCAAATAATGCAGAAATAAAATATTGAAGTCATAGTCTTTCAAAACAGACATGCAACTAGCTATTAGGCCAAGTTGAAAAAAATTGCTAAAAATTATACCGTACTTGTAGTAGTGTAGCTAATTAGTTTTGCATTTTAAAATCCAAGATAGCTAATTACCATAACTGTTTATATGGCTTTAATCAACTTATAAAACACAACACTACAACCTATACAAAACAAGCACAGTTAATACAACAACAAAACGAATAACGCACGCAATAAGCAAAGCTTTGTCAACTGTAAAAGCACTTTAATTTACAGCATAGTTTGCTTATAAAGAAAAGAAAAAGCACTTTAATTTACAGCGTAGTTTTCTTATAAAGAAAAGGAAAAAGGCCTAGAGGTGATTGTTACGTCATATTTTACAACATTTTACCCTCCTTTATTTGGAATTAGGGTCATATCTAGGCGGGGGCATACCAAGGTTTTCGCGTGTTAATCTAAGGGGGACTGTAGGGGGGCAATATATTTTTCTGTAAGATATTCATTTGGTAGGACATCTGTGTTATCTTCATCATAAAGTAGAGGTGAATTTGCATCTGTCAAAATTTTATTTCCAGATTTTTCTGTCTGCTCCTGCGCAGTTTCTGATATGGTCTGTTGGCTGTTTTTAGGACAGGGAACTAAATCACTTATTGAAACGATTTTTTCTCTTCCGTCAGCATATCAAATGCTGGCGTATGTAGGATTGGCGTCAACCAATTGGACCTCTTCCACTAAATCATCGTTTTTGTGAGTTTTCACAAATTTTCGCAACAAAATTGGGCCCGGAGTGGCCAACCAAGCAGGTAAGAATTTTCCTGATGGAGATCGTCTATCGAAATTGAAAAATAGCTCATGTGGAGTGCTATTAGTTGCTGTGTTAAGTAAAGATCGCAAGGATTGAAGAGCATCTGGCAATGCTGCTTCCCATGACGAAACTTTAAGATTATAAGTCTTTAATGCCAGCCGAATCGCTTTCCAAATTACCCCGATATAACGTTCAACTTGAGAATTTCCTATTGGGTGGTATGGTGATGATTTACTGGATGCTATTCCTCTTTTGAGCAAGAATTTCTTTTAGCTCTTTTGAAACAAATGATTTTGCATTATCTAAATGTATGTAATTGGGCATACCACAGAAAGAAAACAACTGATTTAAACAATTTATTACCGTTTGGGTATGCATGTTGAGGCAAGGAAAGGCAAAGGGAAACCTGTAGTACTCATCAATAATCATTAAAATATACTTGTTTGGTGTTGAAGAAGGAAGTGGCCCTTTAAAGTCGATGCGAAAACTGATTATTCTTTCATAAACTTTTGTTGCCTTCAATGATTATTCTTTCAAAAACTTTTGTTGCCTTCACAAGAGTTTGTTCTTCCATTCTATAGAACCGAGGCTTTAATTCTGAGCATATCTGGCATGTTGAACACACTTTGCGTACATCTTCAGCGGAAAAGGGCAAGTTTTTTGTTCGAACAAAATGCAACAGCCTCGTTATTCCTGGATGACACAATCCTGAGTGAATTTCTATTAAATTTGAAGTAGACATAGATGCACAATAAGCTCTAGTCAATGAATCTGCAGCCACGTTGTCCCTGCCTGGGCGATACTTAATTGTCTCCAACACTGGATTTTGTTATTCTTAATTTTTGTTATTTTGCGATTATCAAGCATAAAAGCAACTGACCTCTGATCGGTTATCAAGGTGAAGTGCTGTCGGGAAAGAAGGTGACTCCATTTTCGCACAGCTTCGACTATGGCAGTTGCTTCCTTTCTACCGCAGGACAATGTACCTCACTACTTTGAATGTACTCGCAGGATAATGTACCTCACTACTTTGAATGTACTCGCAGGATAATGTACCTCACTACATAAATGCACAGGACCCCCACTTTGATTGAGCGTGGCTGAAATTGCCACATCGGAAGCGTCACACTCGACATCAAAAGGTAAATTTTCATCAATAGAAAGTAATACAGGTTTTCCAATTTCTTTCTTAAGAGCATTGAAGTCGTTTAGAGCTGTGTTATCAAGCGGAAATTTTGTTGTCTGCTTTAAACTCTGGATCTTGTCCGAAAACTGAAAAATTCACTTTGCGTAGTAGGCAAATAAGCCGAGCACACGTTTCAAGGCTTTTTGATTGTTAGGAGGAAGAAGGTTTTGAAGCGATAGGCTATCAACCTTTCAGGATCAGGTTTGATGGTACCATTATCTACACAATATCCTAAAATGTTTATATAGGGGACAGAAGAAATAGTTTTAGAATCGTTCAAGGTCCAATTTCTCTGCCGAAGCGCATCAAACAATCGAGTAACATTTTGATCATGCTCTTTCTGAGTTCTCCCTGCTACCGTGATGTTGTCTAAGTATGGGTAAGTGTCTTTTAGCTTTGCATCGTCAATCATTTTATCCATTTTTCGCTGAAAAGCAGGAACACCGTTTGTTACACCAAACGGAACTCTAGTGAATTCCCACAGTTTTCCTCCAGCTTCAAAAGCAGTGAAAGCTCTATCTTTTGCCGCAATGGGTATTTGGTGGTACGTACTACGCAAATCGAATGTTGAAAAAACGTGGTATTTTGCCAACTTGTTTACCAAAACATCGATTCTTGGTAAAGGATATGCGTCGAGATCAGTATACAGATTGATAGTTTGTGAGTAATCTACGCACATTAATTGTTTGTCATTTTCGGCATCTTTGACAACCACAACTTGAGCGCTCCATGGTGAAATGCTGGGTTAAATTATGCCTTCCGCCCTCAGACGGGTTATTTCACTATTTATAAATATTATATAAACTCTTGGTCACTTTTGTTAAATTGCCTCGATTTGACAGCGATGGGTTTGACGTCATTCGAAATATTACGAAACAATAAAGGAAATGCTGCAGTAGCACTTGAAATTGCACACACATTTCGAGCCACAATAAAATCATCTTCACAACCGCCAAATTTAAACACGACTTGTTTATGTTGAAATTGAAAATCGTGCCCTAACAATATGTCAGTACATAGGTTTTTCATAATTTTTTAATGATACAAAATTATAATTTACACCATTAATATTTAGATCAGCAACACAACGGCCAGCAATATTGTTTTTTAAATTAGATGAGGCCATTAAAACGTTTTCATGTTGCGGAAATACTTTTAACTTTAATCTCTTTGCCGTGGTCTCGTTAATAAAACTACTCGAACTCCCAATATCAATCAATGTAGAAACTTCAACTCCTTTTATGCAAGCTACGATCGTTGCACTTGCTAGACCAGTGGTTCTTAACCTTTTTTTACGTATTTACCCTTTTAACAAAAGTGCTTACTAAATTTACCCTCAATATACTTAATGATGCTCATTTATTAAAAAACAAAATTAGCAAATTACTTCAATTATACTTATTTAATGTGACGGCTGCCCTTGTTTTTTGGCAACGAGCTTTTCAATGTCTGGTGAAGTTGTAGATAATGCGCAACGAATGTCAGATTCAACGTCAAGTCGGTTTCGTGCTTTAGATTTGATAGTAAGCAACGCAGAGAAGCCGCACTCGCACAGGTAAGTTGAAGAAAACGGAGCCAAAATATTCAGAGCATGAATACCTAGCCGTGGATAGCAACGTTGGATTTTAACCCAAAACTCCTCTAGGTTGCAAGTGTGAAATTCATCTTTTGCAAAAGAATCGTTTGTTAATTCTATAAATTCTTCTTGAATTGCTTCAGGAACATCTTTCACTTTACATACAAAAGGATTTCTAGCTACTTTCATCAAAATGCTAGGAGTATTTATCTCGGGAAAATATCGTTCAAACTCATTTTGCAGGTTTTGTAGATGACTGATGATGTCCTCTTCCAAATTTTGTTCAAAATCATCTCCAGTTATCTCAGTCAAGCGGTGAAATGATGCAAAATTATCATTATTTGCTCGTTGGGTCCAAAGCTTGAGCTTTGCCACAAATGCATTGATGGCATCAGTGTGCACGATTATATTACTTCCTGGGCCTTGCAGTTTCTTGTTTAGTTGATTTAATGTTTCGAATATGTCAGCAAGATAAGCTAAGTACGTAGAAAATTCGACGCTACCAAATATTAACAATAAATCATTTTTTTGTTTTGCAACCAAAAGCAACTTGACTTCTTCTCTTAGTTCGAAAATACGAGAGAGCATATTCCCTTTTGAGAGCCAACGAACTTGAGTGTGATATAAAAGTGCGGTATGATTGGCATCGTGAAGTCTCTTTGTAATGGTTTTGGAAACGAGCGCCGCTTTGTGAATCATGCAATGCGTTCCTTGAATTGCTGGATTTTTCTGCTTTATCAGGGAAACCAATCCAGAGTTTGCACTAATCATGGCTGGAGCACCATCAGTGCAAACCCCAACAAGCTTACTCCAACTCAATTCGGTTTTGTCAAAAAAGTCCATCAACAATTGAAAAACATCGGCTGCCTTTGATGTTATTTCCAAAGGTTGGCAGAAGAGAAATTCTTCACTAATCCTGTCATCTGCAACATATCTGATATACACAAGTAGCTGTGAGAGATTGGAAACATCGGTAGTTTCATCCAGTTGAAGAGCAAAAACAGGAGAGGAATTAATTTTTGATATCACCTTGCTCTTAATATTTTCATGAATTCGGGATTTTATAGTGTCATTGGACAATGAGATTTGTTTCATTGTTTGAGATGCTTTTTCTCCAAGCATCAACTTCACACTTTCCAATATGCAAGGTTTTAGAAGGGTTTCACCGATCGTATGTGCTTTTTTAGCTTTTGCCACATGCAAAGCAATGGCAAATGATGCATGTACAGAGGCATTGTTAGTCTGCCAAAACATTCCAGTTCTGTCCAACTTTTGTCTTTTCAGATTGGACAGTTTTAACTCAAAAAAGGACCGGTTTTTGCTTATTATACTTGGATGAGCATTTGCTAGGTGTTGTTTTAGCGGAGCAGGTTTCATGGTACTGTTTGAAAATGTTTTCATGCACAGGACACATTGAGGAATTTGAAGACCATCCTGAATAAGATATGTAAATCCAAAATTCAAATAATTGTCCTGATACTTTCTCTTTTTTTGTGACATGCTATATTTATGACTAAATTTATGACAAAATCCAAATAATAGGCTAGCTTCGAATTCGCATTAGCAATTACTCTAAACCAGGAAGGATACTGTTATGTTCTTATTTCGTTAATGAAGTCTTTATTTATTGCATTTATTATAAACAGCAGTAATTCAAACATTCACAGAAGTCTTCGAGAGCACGCTAACAATTAATTCGCCTTTCATTAATCACTGTCTGACTACACTCGTTATTATTTCGATTAAATCAATGTTCCAATTACTAGCACGTTACGGTATCTAGTATGTTATTGTTATGCGGTAAAAATCATTGTTATCTCGCATTATGCAATGCGCACTGAAGTGTTGCCATTATCTTTATTATGTTAAAGCAGTACATCACAGATACTAGGCTATCAATACCTACAGCTGCCCCAATTTTTTTGTCCCGTCAACTTTTCTAGGCTGAAACCATGCCTGAAACTAAGGCTATGTGTTGCCACAATCAAATTTAGAACTACGTATAGGTTGCTCGTTTCAGTTAAAATTTCATTTGATATAGAAAAGAATCTAACCCTTTGTATTGAAAGCAAAAACGACAATTTCTAGTCACTGTCCATCCCTGCACAAAAACAAGACAAGTTTGAAACTTAGAAATCTGTCGCTGCCCAATGACTGTATTAAAAAGTTATTAAAAAATTAAAATCGATTTCGATCACAAGATCATCATCACTTAACAATTCTATCAATTCTGTGGAAAATATAAATATAAAAACAACAAATTTGGATAAAAATGAACCTAATAATTACACTGCAGTGAAAAAACTATTTTGAAAGCTTTACAAATTTAAACTAAAATACTATTAACTACAACAAGAAACGTATAATTGGCATCACACTGTGATACAAGCCAAAACCAAAGTGACGTCAACTATCTTTTCAACACGTTACCGCATAACGTCAGTAACTGTTGGTCGCTACTCTAGTAAATTAAGATATATTTATGTTGATATATATATATTATATTATATATATATAAAGATATATATATTGTGTTTGCGCTGTTTGAACTCATACAATTAAACATATCTTTCTCAATTTACTAGAGCAGTGACCAACAGTTATTGACGTTATGCGGTAACGTGTTGAAAAGATAGTTGACGTCACTTTGGTTTTGGCTTGTATCACAGTGTGATGCCAATTATACGTTTCTTGTTGTAGTTAATAGTATTTTAGTTTAAATTTGTAAAGCTTTCAAAATAGTTTTTTCACTGCAGTGTAATTATTAGGTTCATTTTTATCCAAATTTGTTGTTTTTTTTGTATTTTCCACAGAATTGATAGAATTGTTAAGTGATGATGATCTTGTGATCGAAATCGATTTTAATTTTTTAATAACTTTTTAATACAGTCCTTGGGCAGCGACAGATTTCTAAGTTTCAAACTTGTCTTGTTTTTGTATAGGAAGCTCATTTACCCCCCATAACAAAGAAATTTACCCCCAGGGGTAAATTTACCCCAGGTTAAGAACCGCTGTGCTAGACAGTCTGGCGCCGGTCGAATCGCACACAGATTAGAATTGTACATACAAGCGCTGGCATTATTATTAATCTTAGTTTTACATACTGCAGAAAAATGGCCTTTTTTATTACATTTATAACAAACAGCATTTTTTGCCGGACAATTACTTCTGTTATGGTAGGTTCGGCCGCAAAAATAACACAATTTACTCACAATGTTTGTCGCAGCCAATGTAGAGTTTTCGATTGTCGAAGTAGGTTCTTGCGGAGCTCGTGGCCCGCTTACATCAGGCACCGTGCTTGTAGATGCTAGAGTTTCACCATTATGGCCGTTTACTGTATAAACTTCTGAACTTTTTTGAGCTGAGTCGAGGGTCCTTGCTTGTTCAAACGCTCGTTCAAGTGTCAACTCATTATTTTCTAGCAAACGTTGTCGAATAGTATGAGAGCTTATTCCATTAATAAAGGCATCTCGTATCATTTCTTTTCTGTACCCTTCACTTGATACATTAGCAAAATTGCAGTCCTTGGAAAGTTGCGTCAGTGTTAACAAAAAATCGTCTAGAGATTGGCCCGTTTCTTGCTTTGTGGTAGCCAGCAGGTGTCGAGCGAAGATAACATTTGGAGTTTTGACATAAAGACTTTTCAAAACTTGACTTGCGGCCTCGTATGTTTCACATTCATCTATGTGGTCATACACTTGATGAGACACGAAAATTTCTCCGTTCCTCCGTTTTCAAAGGTCTTCAAACAATGTTTCCATTCTTTCGCTGCTGAGTTTGAGCCAGGATCTAAATTTAACCTGCATGGCTGCATCAACTTGTCCATTTTTATAAGTTGATTAAATTGTTGTGATTGTCCTTATCTTAAAATCCAAGATAGCTAATTACCATAACTGTTTATATGGCAGTAGTATGTAAAGGCTGGTTTGGCGAGTTTTTACGCTAGGGGCGCTAGAGAGCAGGTGGCGCAGTGGCGCATATGACGTCATCAGTGGCGCGGTGGTGGAGGGTGGCGCTAGAGAGCAGGTGGAGCGGTGGAGCATATGACGTCATCGCAGGAGCGGTGGCGCTAGAGAGCGGTGGTGGAGGATGGCGCTAGAGAGCAGTGACGGATCCGAATCCTATTTTGAATCCTAATCCTACTCCTATTCCTAATCCTACTCCTATTCCTAATCCTACTCCTATTCCTACTCCTATTCCTATTCCTACTCCTATTCCTAATCCTATTCCTATTCTTACTCCTATTCCTAATCCTATTCCTAATCCTACTCCTATTCCTACTCCTATTCCTAATCCTATTCCTAATCCTACTCCTATTCCTAATCCTACTCCTAATCCTACTCCTATTCCTAATCCTACTCCTATTCCTAATCCTACTCCTATTCCTAATCCTACTCCTATTCCTAATCCTACTCCTATTCCTAATCCTACTCCTATTCCTAATCCTACTCCTACTCCTAATCCTATTTCTAATCCTACTCCTATTCCTAATTCTACCTCTATTCCTAATCCTACTCCTAATCCTAATCCCATCCTATTCTTAATCCTAATCCTATTCCTAACCCTACTCCTATTTTGAATCCTATTTCGAATCTTACTCCTATTCCTAATCCTACTCCTATTCCTAATCTTTTTCTAATCCTATTCTTATTCCTAATCCTATTCCTATTCCTAATCCTATTTCTATTCTTTTTCCTATTCCTAAGAAAGACGATGATTCTGAGTTCAATTCTTAACCAAGACAATATAAAACCTAAACCTAAGACATACAGTAGTCCTGAGTTGGATTCCTTCCCTAGATAATATAAAACCAAACCCTAAGAAAGACAGAAGTCCTGAGTTTGACTCCCAACCAAAACAGCGAAGCTGTAAATCCTAACCCTAAGAAAACCAGTAGTCTTGAGTTTGATCCCCAACCAAGACAGTAGAAATCCTAATCCTAAGAAAGGTCCTGAGTTAGATTCCCACCCAAGACAGTATAAACTCTAACCTTAAGAAAATTAATAGACCTGAGTTGGATTCCTTCCCTAGATAATATATATTTAAATCTTAAGAAAGGCAGAAGTCCTGAGTTAGATTCCCACCCAAGACAGTATAAACTCTAACCTTAAGAAAATTAATAGACCTGAGTTGGATTCCTTCCCTAGATAATATATATTTAAATCTTAAGAAAGGCAGAAGTCCTGAGTTAGATTCCCACCCAAGACAGTATAAACTCTAACCTTAAGAAAGTCAGTGGTCTTGAGTTCGTTTCTTGTTCAAGATAATATAAATCCTAAACATAAGAAAATTAGTAGTCCTGAGTTTGATTCTCAACCAAGATAAAAGAAATCTTAATGCTAAGAAAGGTCCTGAGTTGGATTCCTACCAAGACAATACAATCTCTAAGTCTAAGAGAGACGGTGGTCCTAAGTTTGACTCCTACTCAAGATAATATTAAACCAAACCCTAAGAACAGCAGTAGTCCTGAGTTCGTTTCTGGTTCAATACTTCAAAACATAAGGTTATTTCAAGACATTCTGCAAGATTTTAAAGCAATAAAGTTAAAGTTTTTCCTGTTTTTAAGCGCACAATAGAAAATTTCTTTAACCAGTTTCCTGTTTTTTAAGTATACAATAGAAAATTTCTTTAACCAATTTCCTGTTTTTAAGCGCTCTATTTTCTGCAAAGGGCAAGTCAGGACACATCAAGTCAATACTCGGTTTTCCCCGTGGGGATTTCCCTAGGTTTTTACCGGGATTGTTTGTATAGGTTTCTTTGTGCATTGCAAAACTTTGTCTTGATTTTTGCTATATTTATGTTCAATTTCTCAATTTTTCCCTAAAAAAAGTCTAGTTTTTAGATACTTTTATTCAATTTTAAAACTTTTTTCTAAAAAACCTTGATTTTTATTATAACTTTGTTTTATTTTTTCTAATCAACCTTAATTTTCTATAACTATCTTCAAATTTTTCTAGGCGAGCTTGATTTTTGTTATACTTATGTTCAATTTTTCAAAAATTTTTCTTACACAACCTTGGTTTTTGTTACAACTATCTTCAATTTTTCGATTTTTATTATATCTTTGTTGAAATTTTAAAAGTTTTTCTTTAGACAACTTTGATTTTTGTTATACTTATGTTCACTTTTTCAAAAATTTTTCTAAGAATCTTGATTTTTTAGATACCTATATTTAATTTTTTTTCTAAACAAGTTTGTTTTTGCTATTCCCTTATTGAATTTTTCCAAACTTTTCTTTATCAACCATGATTTTTATTATACTTTTCTTGAATTTTTAAAAGTTTATCTTGATTTTTGTCATTCCTATCTTCAATTTTCTCCTATACAAGCTTGATTTTTGTTACACCCTTGTTGAATTTTTTCAAAATTTTTCTTTATCAACCATGATTTTTATTATACTTTTCTTGAATTTTTAAAAATTTATCTTGATTTTTGTCATTACTATCTCCAATTTTCTCCTATACAAGCTTGATTTTTGTTACACCCTTGTTGAATTTTTTCAAAATTTTTCTTTGTCAACCATGATTTTTATTATATCTTTGTTGAAATTTTAAAAGATTTTCTCTAAACAACCTTGTTTTTTGTTATACCTTTGTTTAAATTTTCTTAGTCAACCTTGGTTTTTAGATATCTATCTTCAATTTTTTCTTGACAACCTCGATTTTCGTTATACCTAACCTTAATTTTTCTCTAAGCAACCTTATTTTTTGTTGTTACTACGCTCAATTTAAAAAGTTTTTCTTGGTAACCTCGATTTTTGTTATACCTTTATTTAATTTTTTTCTAAACAAACTTAATTTTTTATAAATATCTTCAATTTCTTTCTTGACAACCTCGATTTTCATTATACCTAACCTTAATTTTTCTCTAAGCAACCTTATTTTTTGCTGTTACTACGCTCAATTTAAAAAGTTTTTCTTGGTAACCTCGATTTTTGTTATACCTTTATTTAATTTTTTTCTAAACAAACTTAATTTTTTATAAATATCTTCAATTTCTTTCTTGACAACCTCGATTTTCATTATACCTAACCTTAATTTTTCTCTAAGCAACCTTATTTTTTGCTGTTACTACGCTCAATTTAAAAAGTTTTTCTTGGTAACCTCGATTTTTGTTATACCTTTATTTAATTTTTTTCTAAACAAACTTAATTTTTTATAAATATCTTCAATTTCTTTCTTGGCAACCTTGGTTTTTGTCATACTTATGTTCACTTTCTCAAAAATTTGTCCTAAGAAGCTTGATTTTTAGGCAGCTTTATTTAATTTTAAAACTTCTTCTCTTAGGAACCTTGATTTTTGTCATACCTAACCTCAATTTTTTCTTGCCAACCTTGATTTTTATTATCTTATCTTCAATTTTTTTCTAAACAACCTTGTTTTTGTCATATCTATCTTTAATTTTTCTTGGCAACCTCGATTTTTGTCGTAACTATCTTTAATTTTTTTCTTAACAATCTTGATTTTTGTCACGCCTACCTTCAATTTTTTTCTAAACAAATTTGGTTTTTGTCATACTTTTGTTTAATTTTTCTTGGTTACCTTGATTTTTGTCATACCTAATCTTAATTTTTTTTCTAGACAAAATTGATTTTGTTATACAGTACCTTTGCTTAATTTTTTCTTGGTAACCTTGATTTTTGTCATTCCTAACCTCAATTTTTTCTCTAAGCAGCCTTGATTTTTGTTATACTTAACCTCAATTTTTTCTTGTCAACCTTGGTTTTTAGATACCTGCATTCGATTTTTCTCTAAGAAAGCTTGATTTTTAGGTACATTTATTCAATTTTTTCTCTAAACAGCCTTGATTTTGTCATACCTAACCTCAATTTTTTCTCTAAGCAGCCTTGATTTTTGTTATACTTAACCTCAATTTTTCTTGGCAACCTTGATTTTTATTGTACTTATCTTCAATTTTTTTCTAACCAACCTTGTTTTTGTTATACCTAAATTCAATTTTTTCTTAGTCAACCTTGATTTTTATTCACAGTCAAAGTAATCGTTAAAAGTTTGAATTTTTATTGATAGGATATTTGTGTTCAATAAACAGATGCTTCAAAATAAAAAATTCGTCTTTTTTCCACTTTAGTAAATCAAATTCAAACATAGTTATTATTTTTATGGAGTATAAATTCGCTTTCTAGTGTTAATATTTTAATTGTTTCAAAAAATAAATTTAATTCCAACTACGTTTAATCTTTTGGTCATTTTTATAAACTTTTAATAATAAGAAAGCTACCCGTAATCTCTGTAAGCGTGACAATATGCTTTTGATAATTGCGTCTCTTATACAAAAGCTTGGGCCGTATCCTGCTCATAGCGTTTGCGTTTCCTGACATATTCATGATCGGAGTTTGAAAATCTGGTTACCTTAATTTCCAGAGTAAAAATAGAGTAAGCGAAAATTTCTATGATACACCTCGATTTTTATGGTTTTTTAACAATTTTCAGTAAAAAGGAAAATTTATTACAAGCTTGACCCAAAAAATTTGATTTCAAAACACCAGACTTAGTTTAATCGCCAGTCAATGGCAACTGTTTATGTTAAAAAGTTTTACATTTTTTCACTTTTAATAAGAAAATTCATCATAAAACTGAACATTTTAATTCATTTTACAACTAAATTTTCTAAACTTAACATAAAATTTGAAATCAAATAAGATCAACGTAAGTTTAAAAAGTTTTGTATAAGTAAGATCAATTCCAAGAAAATCAGTTGTATTTTGAAAATATATTAAGATTTATTCTATCAAAGTCCTATCACAGATAGTTTTTATGTCTACCACCAAACTGAAATTATTTAATTAACTTATTAACTAGTTCGAAACCTAAAAATAAACTCTTCAAAAAGCAGGATTTTCAAAAAAATACCTAAAAATTTTGCTTTCAGG